>OY856412.1:753738271-754938271 GCA_963693085.1 Alisma plantago-aquatica
AAGAGGAAATAGAAAGAAAAAATATATTTTGTGTATAACTTTTGATCCATAATGAATTTTTTTACGAAATAAAAATTGTTGGATTTGTTATAAAATTTTGATTTCAACAAAACCAATATTAACATATTTTAGAGAAAATAATGCACATCGGTAAGAGGATGGAAATAAGAGAAGTGAGAAAACAAATTAAAAAAATGTGAGAAGTAAAAAGAGAAAGGAAGTGAAGAGAGGAGAGGAAAGAAGTGAGGAAAGTAATGGGCACATTCAGTGTTTTAGTGGGTTAAAACATTCAAAAGAGGGTGTATTAAGGACAATAGTGGGCGCATTGAGAATAATAGAGGGAGCATTTCATTAAAAGTGGGCGCATTGAGAGTAATAGTGGATACATTCACGCAAAATTGGGAGCATTAAGGGTTGTAGTGGGCGCATGCAAGATAATAATGGACGCATTCACGTAAAAGTGGGTGCATTAAGGGTTGTAGTCGACGCATTCAGGACAATAGTGGGCACATTCATGTAAAAATATGTGCATTAAAGTAATAATAGGCACATTCAAGAAAAATTAGGTGCATTGAGGGTTGTAGTAGGCGCATTCAAGCAGAAGTTGGCAGATTCATGACAATAATGAACACATTCAAGTAAAAGTTGTCGCATTGAGGGTTGTAGTGGGTGCATTCAAGAAAAAATGCCCGCATTCAAGACAATAGTGGGCGCATTCATGTAAAAGTGGGTGCATTCAAGCAAAAGCGGATGCATTTAGGATAATAATGGGCGCATTCATGTTAAAGTGGGTGCATTGAAGCAATAGTAAGCACATTCAAGCAAAACTGGGCGCATTGAGGGTTATAGTGGGCGCATTCAAACAAAAGTAGGCGCATTCATGACAATAATGAGTGCATTCACGTAAAAGTGGGTGCATTGAGGACTGTAGTGGATGCATTCAAGAAAAAGTGGTTGCATCCAGGACAATAGTGGGTGCATTCATGTAAAAGTGGGTTTATTGAAGAAATAGTGGGTGCATTCACGTAAAATCAGACGCATTGAGGGTTGTAGTGGGCGCATTTAAGCAAAGTAGGTGCATTCAGGATAATATTGGGCACATTCACGTAAAAGTGGGCGCATTGAGGGTTGTAGTGGCCACATTCAAGCAAAAGTGGGTGCATTCAAACAATAGTGGACGCATTCATGTAAAAGTGGGTGCATTGAAGTAATAGTGAGTGCATTCAAGAAATAGTGGGTGCATTCAAGCAAAAGGGGATGCATTCAAGCAATAGTTGACGCATTCAAGAAATAGTGGGCACATTCAAGCAAAAGATGGTGCATTGAAGCAATGATGGGCACATTCAAACAATAGTGGGCACATTCAATAAAAAAATGTGCCCATTGGGGTCTATAATAGGCGCATTCAAACAAAAATCCATTGCTTCCCTCCTCTTCTTCATTTACGTTCTTCCTTATTTTCCTCTTTTCCTTTTTATATTCGTTTATTTGATCTATTTTTATTTTATTTTTCTTCTTTCCATTCTCCTTTTATTCCTTCCATATTTTTTTTCTTCTTTTTTTCTTTGAAAAAATATCAATATTGGTCTTGTTGGAATTTACTTTTTATAAGGATTCTAATACATTTTATTTCATCAAAAAGTTCTTTCTGATTTATAAGTATAGCAATCAAAAAAGTTAAAAAAAGGGACATGTTGGCATGTGGCAAACGCAGGTGTAAGGGTTGACAAATGGGTAGTGGGATGGTTTTCCCAGCACGTCAAATCGCACGTCACGCAAGTGAGCGTCAGGAAAATTTAATCCTAAGCTAAATGACAGTATAGGTTTGAACTGAAACTAACATCCAATGGACTGGTCGACCTAATGATACATGACCAGAATAGGTCCTATAAATAAGCTATTAAGCACATATGACTAGACCACCGCAAGTTTTAAGATGATGCATAAGTCATATGGGGGCACCTTTGCTCGAACATGAGATTGTGTCCATAGCCGTCACATAATTCCTCTTTTACATCGAGCGCAAGCTGATTGTTTCAGTGCTTTTGAATTTACTCAACACGAGATAGTCAGAGGACATAAGTTCGTTCCCTGGTTAGTGTGGAACAAGTGGCATGCGATATTCAGTTCACCTGTCCGCTGTGTTTTCTCGTGTTATATATTGACCAAACTTGTTGAATCGATTTCTGATTTTAGGTTTAAAATGCACAATCCTAACTCAAAGCATAATTTTTAAAACAATGTTATTTCGTGATTCCTGTAACTATGTAAATGATATAAAGCAACCAATAACGACCAGATAATGTATCAAAAGACCAAGAAGAAGCAGCATATGTAAATTGAAAAATGAAAAGAAAAAAAAAGGGTACGCCCCACTACTCGCAACCAATTCGTCCCTAGAATATAGAGGCATCATTTACAGGAAATGCACCGTGCTTGTATGTTATCATTTTACAAAGGATCAGTTGTTTTGTTACAACAAAAATTGACATTAATGAAAACATGTTCTGTTTGATCATATATATCTTTTTGATATTCTGTCACGTTTTGTACTTCTATATTTCATCGTGTATTGTACTTGACACGGCCTTTCTCCTCTCATCTGCCCCTTTACTACAATAATAAGAGAAGAAGAGGAGTCCCGCGTACAGACTCTGGAAAAGATATCGTCAACAGGACGGGAAACCACAAAGAACAAAATAGCGTTTTGGGAACCTCTGGAAGAGATGAAGAGGAACCGTTGAACAGGTTAGGTGACGAACAAGGCTTTTTGGAAGTCCTCATTTAGTAATAGTGGGCTTTGGGTTCTTTAACCCAACACAACCTCACATTTGGGAGTGTTTTCTAGCTGACAACTAACTCCCTGTGGCGACCTCAATCTCGGCAGGGATGTGAATACGCCTTGGACATCAGAAATACGGTAAAAACAAACTTAAGGTATATTCAAGATTATATTGTGAGAAACAATCAGAAGATACGCAATTTTAGTGGCTAAATTGGCACTAGGATGGACCCTTGTATTTTCAAGTAGTTCACAAAAGAGACCTTTTAGATTAACAAGGTGACCAGGCATGATATCAGCCTCCATGTCGAATGAACAGTTAATTTATAAAATGATCAACACAACTACAAAATTTCATTGGTAAATGCACCATAGAAGGATGATACATACGCAAACCCGCATTGGGACATAAACTAACAATACGATGATTCCACCAACAATGAATGCCAAATCATACCTTTCATGGGCAAATGATATAAAGCCCAAAACCTAACAACCAACTCGTCCCTAGACATACATTTCACCACATCCTTCAACCAGAAATGAATTATTTAAGGCTGAACAAGCATGCCAGGTGTATTGTTGATCTGTTCACATCTTAGACTCGAAAACCCTTTCTTCCAGCTCAAGTGAACTACTACTCAATATCTGATCCAATGTACCAAGAAAGATACACATTCACTGCATCCTTCAAAAGGAAATGAAATATTGAAGAGTGAACAAGCAGATCATGCATATAGTTGATCTGTTCACATCTTAAGACTCGAAGGCCCTTTCTTCCAGCTCAAGTAAACCACTTGTCATATCTGATTCAATGTACCAAGAATCAGACTCCATTGCCTAGCGAAAGAAAGATAGACACTTTTGGGATGCCCCCTGCAATGTATTGTTATCAAAACAGGTCCGTAAAGGCCCTCCAAGAACATGGTCCACTATTCTACTACATCTGCTGAATGTTATGACCTAATCAAGGAACACCACCACTCAGTTTGTGACGACACCGATTCCTGCATACTTTCCATGTTGACATTCCATTGATATGCGTACACTCATATCAATAGGATGTCAAGAGGGAAAATACAAGGAATTGTGGTTATCATCTAGAATACACGGAAGTCATATCAAGTCCACAACATCATAACATTGCCACACAAAAGATCATCCATAAAAGAGATAAATAGTAATGTTTACACTTATTGCATGAAAGAAGAAGCTAACTACAAAGGAAAGATAGTACATAGCCATCTAGGAAAAGGAAATGTACACTAGCTATGAGGAAAAGAAAAGAGCATTCATCTACTCCAATATCCTCCAAGAAGCTTTATTACATGCTTTTTGGTACTTTGACTGCATTTATTGGTTCTTTGCACCTAGAAAATTCGTGAAACAGTCGAATCAACATAAAATGTTGTGTAAATGGGTGAAAAATACATGCATATTAACTTGCATATTTGAAAGATTTGAAAAGGAAGAAAATAAAAAGAAAACATTATTTAGAGCGAGAATCAGGTAAACCATTTCTTTTAAAATCATCTTTGATGCGGTTGTACTATTAAGTGTGTCAGCACCTACAATACTTTATGTTGGGCCCTCCCCACCCCTTTAGATATGGGGATGTGCTAACCTTAGTCTTAGAAGAGGGAGAAAATGCATATCTCACTCAGTATCTACAACCCATCTCTTCGT
Organism: Alisma plantago-aquatica; assembly: GCA_963693085.1. NCBI lineage: Eukaryota > Viridiplantae > Streptophyta > Magnoliopsida > Alismatales > Alismataceae > Alisma > Alisma plantago-aquatica. Next base: position 753,742,740 of record OY856412.1, read on the forward strand.
TTATGTTCTTTGATGCTATAGTGAGGGCATAATACACTTAATATGCATCCAAGAACTATTTAGAAATAAAGCATCCAATATTTCATACTTTATGCGCATAGGAAAACTAGTCATATACTTATAATCCCACGTACTTGATTCATCAGATCTTGATTCCAAAGAGTCTAGAAAATAAAGTGAAGGGATCGCTCTGAAAGGAAATTAAGGGTACATCATTACTATGAGTCCATATGACCCAAGACTACAATTTTGGTTAAAACGGATTCTTTATGATTAGAGTCCATCTCATTTTGGGGTCATAAGAATAGATCTAGGGTAGGGTCACACTTGAATCATAAATACCTTTTAGATTTTAGAGATGAGCATTTAAGATTAGGGTTTTGATAGGTTTAGGTCATCATTAATTAACTCTTAGGGTTCATATGATCTAACAATATCAGAGATGAATCTAGGATTTGGAATAGAACTTAACTGAGATTAGATAAAAAAAATATTTTTAGATAAGGAAAGATGGCTAGATAATTGGGTAGGCTTTACACTATGATTTTTGGCACAGGGCTCGAATCTAGGTTGGGGTAGTATTTTATTTAGATAGCTTGCATTTTTCTGATGAAGATGTTATACATTTCTGTTATTGTCTGATGTTCCTAGCATTTACTATGATTTTTCTAAAATAAATAGGTTTTCTATATTAACTATATAATAAAGGAGAAATGGATTACCTAGATCGACGACCCGATCCAAGATCAAGGGCTCAGATCGATTCGAAAACTGAGGCACGCCTACTGACTTGCACTCCTCAGCCGAGCTGGCACCTTGCTGTTGGCTGGCTTGAGCCGAGTTGGCACCACATGGTTGCCTCTCTCTCCTCCTTTACTGACTCGCGATCAAGCGAGATGGCGTGTTGTGATTGGCCCGACTGGATTCTGTGTCAGATCCCTGGGGCTCTCTCCTCCTTGCCTTCTCATGATCAGTCTTGCACACACACACCGCTCCATGTCGCTACTCTGGCGAGGATATAAGGGGTGGTGGTCTTGTTCGAGTCCAGGCAAGGGCTCTGATCGAGTTCTGGTGGCCCTCATGGGTGTGGGCGGTACATTGGTGTGAGGAATCTCCCCCCAAAAGCCTATCTCCGCCGCAGGAGGAGGTGAGGTCGTCGGAGAGGTAAGATTAGGAGGAAAGGGGAGGAAAGGAAGCCTGACAAGGTGTTGGGCAGACTCGGTCGACCTTCACGTGATGGCGCTGGATTGATGTGTTGAGGTGAGTCAGGATGTGGTCAAGGCAGTGCAAGTGGCCGAAGGTGGAGGTGAGGGAGAGAATCGTCAGGGCTGGCTCGCAACAATTGACAAAGGGAAATGAAGGAGGTGGGGCGCAGCTAGAGGTGTAGTTATATAGGTGTGGGGGTGTGGGCGAAGAAGCCCTAAACTGGCTACCACCGCCAGTGAGAGGCGCATGGACGGGGGAGGTTGTTTGCACAAGTTTGGGGGCGATTGGTGACGTGTAGGGGGGTCGTTGGGCGCCGATGAGACAGGGAGAAATATCCCATCAGTTTCACGAGATAGTTGTTAGGTTAGATGTGTGGAGTCGACGCTAGGTGGTCGTTGTTTGGAACACAACCCGCTACTTCAAGAAGGTAGAAGACGAAATCCCAGTCGTCCAATCTTTTGGACGGCCACAATTTAATGGCCCTAAACAGATGTTGCGCCCCCTTGTGTGACATTTAATGTGTCACACTAGATCAATTAATCTGAAAATTTTAGGTCATAGGGTTAAATGAATCAAATATATGCTTGTAAATTAAAATGTTCATATCTCCCAATTGATATGTCCAAATGAAATAAAATTTTAGGTGGAGCTTCATGATGAAGTTATCGAATCATGGTAGAATTTTGGACCCAAACTCAAATGCTTATCATAGTAATTGACTGGGTACTTTAATACACATGATTTACCCTAATGTTCATTTTAGGGTTTGCATTATTTTGAAATTTGTGTATCCACATGATCGGAATAATAGAGGGAGGTGATTGGGGGTATTTTAGGCAAAAAGTGAGAACTTATTTATATCATTAAATTTGTGAGAGAGAGAAATAATAATGTAAAACTCACTTTATCACACAGTCGCTCACACTGCAGGCAGACTTTACATTTAGGAATGGAACATCAGTCATCTGATCTTGCAGGTAAAACGTGCATAACCTAGACTTGGACGGAGGTAAGAGCAATATAAGCAGAGGAAATGAGAATGGGATTGATTTCAGATGCAACCCTCATATCTATGCAGTACATGTAGTTCCAGTAATAACAAGATATTACCTACAGAGAATTGTACATTTTCTTGTCATTCACACAATTGCTAACACCTCGCCTCAACCTGAAGGACAAGGAGCAGTTTAGAGCAAAATGTGAGAAACAAGGTTCCATAAAGAGGTTTATCGATACACCGGCAAGTTATTCTTTGGTGTGTGCATGGCAAATGAGACTGGTGCGAACAATATCCCTGACCACATGGAGATCAACCTGTATTTTGATTGACTAGCTGTCAAAACCTGTATTAAGTTTCAGAGAGCTGGCCTGTATAGCCACACAAAAGAAGTGGTGGCTGTGGTAGAGATATCCCAACTTCAAATAGCAATGACTGAAGGTAGGTTATGATAGAAGGTACGCCTTCTAGAGCTCCATACTTCCCTTCCTTACTGTACCGGGAAGCTTTCAATGGTGTCTTGCAGCTCAACAGGAGATAGCTGCAAATCCAAAGGAGCATGACGAAGCCAGTTGTAGTTGTAGACTTCGCATTAGAGTATACAGCCCTGTTCACCTTCACAATAGGCAAGCGGGGCAAGAGTAGGAGAGCTGTTGCAAGGGAGGCCATATCACAATGGGCTTTAGGATGGAGATGCTTCATGGCTTTCCCATGCACGGTGAATGCATCATCTGAGACTATCTATTGTCTTTGACGGTAAAATCGCTCGGTAAACAGCAGATAATGTAGACTGCCAACGGCGAGTGATTCTGGAAGGTCAATCCAGAGCATTCCCCTGCTGCCCTCAGGATTTCACATGAAGTTGCATAACTGTTATTACAAACTTAGCTCCATGAAAACTTACAGGAATAATACTCCAGCAGTATATTGTTGTTGAGACAACTGCATGCATCCGGAGGTCGAAATGATTACATGCCAACAAAGAAATAAGGAAATCGAACATCTCTAACTGGAAATTCTAGTTTCATGTAATGGATAGTAGAATTTAGTGATGATAGATAGACAATAAGTACTAGAATGCAATCAATTTGTGTGAGATAATAAATCATATCAAAGCTAGTGGAATGTGCGATTTAGGACTTCTGACTTCTGAGATTCTACGTACATCCTGTTGGACATACAATCCATATAGGGGTCCAGATTCATATCCTAGGTAGGAAATTAGTTTTCCCCATCTATATAAGGTCAAATACACCTCAGTGAGGGCAGACTTTGAGACTGATGAGTTATGAGGTATGGTAATTGAGTTCATCGATTATCTCAGTAAGTTACTATATAAGGAACAAAGTTTGGATGGCGAGTATCAAGGACAAGGTACTTGAAGGTCGCTTGAGATGGTGTATGGACATGTGAAACACAAACCGACCATGCACCAATATGAAGCAGTGCAATTGAACCAAGCATAGTAAAAAGAAGAGACGGGACTAAATTTAATTTGGAAGAGATTGTAAGAGACGTTTAAAATCTTTCATCTTAATGTGAATATGACCCATATTAGAGCTGATTGGAAAAGGATTCATGTACTCGACTCAACACGGTTGGGATTGAGATTCAGATGATGACGATAATGATGCCCCTCAATTAAGCATACTCCTTACCTGATTGGTTAAATAATATGAATTAGTGAGTAAAGGGTGACAAATGTGTACCATTATAACTACTGTCTTACTTTGTAAGTTGTGAAGAATAATCCATCCAAACTTGGTGTTCATTTACATTATAGTATTCAATATATTGAAATATACTGATTTGGAAGTTTTGTTAAAACAGGTGCATCATTACATTAAAAGTAGTATCTTTTAATTTTATTAATTAATAAATATCTAGGTGAACCCTCTGACCAAATTTGAAAGAAATTGGACTTCAGTTATATGGATAATGACAATTCTAGATATAATTTGACTTGTATGGCATACTTCCCCTAATATTCAATGTCACGCTTTCTTATCCCATTTTCTTACGATTTTCAGTGCACTCTCAAGTCTCACCTGAGCCATTGGAAGAGCCATTGGATCTGATCCAACATTGCCTGCGTCATCTCCTACCACAGGTCAGAGACACAAAGTAGTCATGGTCTTCTTATTTGATATATCTCTCTTCTCAATCTTATGCCCCAATTCTTTCTCCAATCAACCCCTCTCATCCCAAACTCAACGAACCATCATGCATGCTATAGGATTCCACTTAAGAAGAATCCCAAAATCTCCTCTCATCTCTCCTTCATCCCAAACTCCTAGCAACAACAGACTCTCACACACTTTAAACCCATATCTTCCTCGAGTATATACAAAAGCCCTATACAACCTATCCCATGTGCCTATTTCCCCCTAAACCTTCCTAATTCCTCCACCAAGATTAATCTCCAACCACACTTAAATCCTACATATATCCTACATTAACCCATACCTTCCTCGAGTTTATACAAGCCCTATACAACCTATCCCATGTGCCTATTTCCCCCTAAACCTTCCTAATTCCTCCACCAAGATTAATCTCCAACACCTCCACCTGATTCACCGCACGTAAACCATCCTCCCACCATGGACAGCTCTCTCTCATGTTCCTCTCCTCATGCTTTTGCCTCGTGTTGCCTCCCCAACCCTAGTTACAGTTGGTTGTAGAAGCAGGTTGATCAGTATTATACTCTAAGGCACTCCACCTCCTGGTAATTTGACAAGGAAAATCGCGTCGCCTAGACCTCGTGCAGCTTTTGAACCCTTCAATTCCCTCTGATTTTCGGTAATGTCTGAGTTTCCCCCTTTCCTCCAAAACATGTGTCAATGCATTGAGTTTCTTGTGGTTTTCTCTAGTTTTGATTCCTTTGACTTTGTGAGTTTACTCTGAATTCTGAAACCGACATAGATGATTCGGTTAATCGGTTTAGTTTTTCCTTTGAGTTTGGTTCATCCTTGATCCTCTTCTACGTGCCTACAAATTTCACCTTTCCATTGGGAGTTTTGGAAACCGTTCTGCCGCAAGCTTTGGCTGGCTAGCTTCCATGATGTGTCGTAAATCTGGTCACGGTGACAGGAGGCGGCCTTGTCTCAGCAAGCTTTGTTGAGCTACCATAGGCCGCTCATCTTCAGTGAGTTTTCAACGTATAGTCAATCCTCAAATCTTTTAACTTGCACATTGTGATTCCTTAAGAGTATCCTACATTGTCATATACAGATCCCGAAGTAACATTCGTGATTGCATCCTGTGTCGCACCGCACGTGATGCCACATAGTTGTACCATGTCTTGTGAAGTCATCATCAAGCCATGTGCCACGTGTCCTTTGCCCATTAAAAATGGATTCTGAATGCATCAACGGCAATCAAGGAATGAGATTTTAGTTGAAATCATCGAACTTTCAAAAAGAAATTGATTTCGATGGGATTTGCTACCAAATCATGTGGCTGTGTCGATAGGATTGCATCTATAGAAATTCAAAAAAAAAACAATCATTTCAACAAAATTTTGCCAATTTCTATGGATTTCGATATTTTTTGTGCACAAATCGAAAAATTTCATGGACAATTGCAACCTTTGGTGTGTTGTTGCTGTTTGAAGAGGAGAAGAAGGGGGATTGAGGTGGTTTCAACATTTAGATCTCAAATCCTCCTAGATCAAGGTAAGTAAATATATTTTCTTACATTTACCATTATACACAACCTCTCTCTCTATTTTTTTCATACTTTCATGTTAAAAACAATGTTTGCATCCTGATACACGCTAGATCATTGATCTAATTTGATACTTATACAACTTACGTATTCTAGACATAGATCTATGTATATAATCACTAGATCTACATTGATAGTTATATAAATATATCTTTTTATTATTAATACTAATATTAGAATAAAAGAATATAGTTGTTATAGTCAAGGAATAAGGTTTTGCCGAAACCGGCAAAATTTTGCCCCCAAATACCGATTTCGATGTGACCTGATACGAAACCATGCAACTGTGTCGATACCGTCGCATTTCGCGAAATTAAAATGCAATTTCGCCAAAGTTTCGATGGTTTCGCTAATTTCGCCAAATTTCGAGGGCTCCAGTGCAGTTTTTCCATCTTACTTATCAGTACGCAGCCGAAACCGGCGAAACCTGCTGGTTTTTGGAGCTGCTTTGCTGCTGCTGCTGTTCTTTGTGGAGACAAGGTGATTTTGAGGGGGATTTGCCATTTGGAGCCAAAGATCGACTACATTAAGGTAAATAAATATATTTTCTTCCATTTTCATTCATTTCCAACCTCTATTTCTCCTAATATCATCTATTTTGAACACATATTTCTCTATTTCACATAATTTCGTATTTTACACTAAAATATTAGATCTACTCCACTATTCATCAAATTTGTGTGTTCCAAACATAGATCCACACATCTAAGCCATGGATCTATATATATCTTCAATAAATTTACACAAATAACTAATTTTTATATCTTTTTTAGATTATAAATACTAATAATAGTATATATAATATATATTCATCATAACTAGTTATTTCACTTAGGTTTAGTAGAAGAAGTTGTTACAAACACTAATATGAACACAAGGAAAATAATTTTTGTAAAAAATAAGATATTTTTTATATATAAACTATTTAAAAATCCGAAAATTTAAAAAAAAAATCATAAAATATTCTTTTTTTTAGAAATAAGATATTTTTGTATTGTTTTAAATATCCTATTACAGTAGTACTCCTAATCACTTACATATACGTATAAATTATTTGTTAAATATGCATTTATCAATTTAAAAATATATTTTCAGACCTAAAAATACAAATAAAAAATAATTCTAAACCTTTTTTCATATTGATTGATATCCTATTACAGTAGTGTACCTAATCCATTACATATATGTACAAATTATTGATAAGTATGTGCATTTATCAATTAAAAAATAATTTTCAGACCTAAAAATACAAAAAAAAATAATTCAGACCTAAAAATACAAAAAAAATAATTCTAAACCTTTTTTCTTCCTTGTTAATTTCCTATTTTAGTAGTGTACCTAATCAGTTACATATCTATATGAATTTTTGCTTATGTCGTTTATTGTTTTGATTGCTAATGGCCTAATGCATTGCATATTCTATGTTGTTTTTGATTTATTTCAGTGTTGACAATGTCTTCTGATGGAAATTCGTCTGGGAATGAGGGTGCTAGGCAGAATGCACCCAAACCCAAGGAAGTAGATTTTGCTTGGAATTATTGTGCTCCTGTTCCCGGGGTCAAGGGAAAGGTGGTTTGTAACTTCTGCAAAAAGACAATTGGTGCAGGGGGCATCACCAGGTTTAAGCGTCATATTACTGGGGGAGACAAGAATGTTGCCTTATGCCAGAAGTGTCCGCAATCTGTTAGGGATGATTTCAGAAAGATCATAGCATCCAAAAGGGAGAAGAAAGACAAATGTATTGAGGCCAACAAATCTTACACTGATACTCTCTTCAATGTACAAGCCACAGGTTCATCTGCCGAGTCTGATGATGACATGGTGTATCCTCCAGGTTGTGGTGATACTGCTTACGGTCGGCATATGTATAGGCGGGCATATAGAGAATCAAGAAGAAGTGAGTGGGAAAGGGAGGAAGCTGCAAGAATACTACGGAGGTATGGGCCATCAGGAACTGGAGGAGGCAGTGGGACTGGAGTCACTGGACTAGGACTAGGTCGCAGTCAACATGTTCCTCCTGTTGTTGATCTGGATGATGAAGATGATGTGTTTGCTCAAACAAAAAGGAAGAAAGGCACAGTTGATGTTCTGTTACGTTCTGCTAGTGCTAGATTGAAAAATATTGATGAACCAGGGGTTAGGAAGGTTGAACCTAGGCAAAAAAACCCTTAAAGGCATGTTCAGTGGGGCAAAGGAGAAAGTGGGAAAGGCTGTAGGTAAATTCTTTTTTGCTCACGGAATCCCGGCACATGTTGCAACTGAACCCTATCTACAACATATGGCTGATGTGATAGGGGAGTCTGGTAGGGGAACTAAGGCCCCCACAGCTTATGAACTTATGCATAAATATCTTCCCGAGCAGAAAAAAGAGCTAGAACAGTGGGTTAAGGAGCAAAAGATATTGTGGGCTGATTATGGGGTCACACTCATGTGTGATGGGTGGACCAGTGGCAACAGGAAATAAATTATAAACTTCCTTGCTCATTGTCGTGGATCTACTATCTTCCTTGATTCTGTTGATGCTTCTGGTGAGGTTAAAGAGTACTCATATTTATACAAGCTGATGAAGAAATACATGAAAGTTGTTGGGCCTGAGAATATTGTGCAAATTGTTACTGATAATGGATCAAATTTTAAGAAGGCGGGGGGAAAGATAATGAAGAATTCTCCCGTGTACTGGACGCCGTGTGCTGCCCACTGTATAGATCTCATATTAAAAGATATGGGAAAACTTGAGTACATCAAATCTGTGACCATTGATGCAAAATTGATTACAGGTTTCATATATAATCATTCTTTTCTGTTGAATGCAATGAGACGCCCAGATTATTGTGGAGGCGATCTAGTTAGAGTGGGGGTAACAAGATTTGCTACCAACTACTTGGCTCTAGATTCACTGAAGAACAAAAGAGATGGACTAAGGAGGTTATTTAATGGAGTAGAGTGGACCTCCATGAAGGAGCACAATACCCCACTTGGTCGACGAATTGAAGAACTAATTGCTAATAGGGCTTTCTGGGACAAAGTTACCAAGGTACTTAAGGTAATGGCTCCTATAGTAAAAGTGTTGAGGTTAGTAGATGGTGACAAGGCTGCAACCATGCCTTGGTTATATGACGCAATGGAAACAATGGTGGAGAATGTGAAAAAAGCCGCTCCAACATCCAATGCACAATACACGAGCATCATAAAAAAGAGATGGACTGATATGCTTTTGCATCCACTACACAAAGTCGGTGAGCATCATAATCATTGTAATTGTATCATGTATATAATTATTTAACTGGTCTATGTTAAGAAATTAACAGGTTTTGTATTATTTATTTACAGCATACTATTTGAACCCAACATACCATTACTCGCGGCAATTGGGTATGAAACCAGACTTGATGAATGCGGTTAGGGATGTGCTCAATAAGTTGCTTACATCCACAGAAGAACAGATGCAGGTTTTGGATCAGGTATACAAATAGTTGTATAATTGTATTTCATGTTTATCTAATATCTATAACCTAACAACTATTAATGTGGTCTTTCATGTTTGTTGGCTTTTTTGTAGCTACGACAATTTCGTGAAGGCCTTGGATGCTTTGGCCACCCCAATGCAGTAGCCGACCGTGCAAAGGGTGATCCTTGTGAATGGTGGGTGTGGAATGGGAACGGTGCCCCTCAACTTAGAAAAATAGCCATACGCATTCTTTCACAGACAACTTCTGCAGGGGGGTGTGAAAGGAATTGGAGCACTTTTAATTTGATTCATTCAAAAAGAAGGAACAGATTGGGGGCTCTCAGGTTAAGGGATCTCGTGTATGTCCACTACAACATGCGTTTGAGAGCTAGAGCCATAAGAGAGGCCAACTACAAAGAAGTCCAATTTGCTGAAATGCATGATCCCATTGACACAGCATACACGTTCCATGAAGATAGATTTCGGGGCCTTTATGATAGTGATGATGAGGGTAACAGTACAATAGAAGATCCCTTAGAAGAATGGATGAATGAAATAGGCCGTCCAGTTCTAGACAATATTTCTTCTGGCCGTCCAGATCCATATGTGGAGGAGCAATTTGAAGATGCTTCGGGTGTTGTACTTGAGGAAGAACGAAGAAACAGAAGCCCACCTGAAAGACTTGAGCCAGAGCCTGAGCATGTAGATCTTGATATGGAAATTGATAGAGCAGTGCAAGATGAATTGGGTGGAGCATCAGTGCTTCAAAATCTATAACTGCTACATCATCTGGGTCCAAGTCTAAGAGTGATGATGATGATGGTGGTAATGCAAGTGGTAGTCAACGTTCTCCAGAGTATCCTCTGGCAGTTGATCCTCAGAATGATGATCGTCCATATATCACTAGGGATATTCCTATATATCCACAGGAAAGAAATGTCATAATGGCTGAAAAAACCTTTATGAGGAAGAAAACTCGAGGTGGAAAAGACTACAGTGGTGCACCACCACGGCCACATGAGGATACATGCTATAGGCCTCCTACAGCTACAGCTACACCTATAGGATTCCAATCCTATCCTACTTCACAATACTATACTGATTCCACTTCTGATATTGCTGAATCCATGGGAAACATGAGGCTTTCTGATTCTCTATATCCTCAACAATCATTTGGTGATACGTTGTTTGGGCACCCACAAGCGTACTATGGGTATTCTGGATATCAAACTCAGCCACCACCACAACCAGAAGCAGAATTAGAGCATCATATTGGATATACATATAGTGCAAATGTCTCGGGCCCGCAAGGAACATATCAGTACAACAGTAGTGTATTTTCTGATGATGGGGGCCAATCATGGAGCGGTGGTAGCTCAGTTATTCCTGTTGCTCAAGCTCGTCAACCTCCATCTGATTCTGAAAGCAGGAGTCGATATCTTAGAGATCTGGAAGATCACTTTCCAAGGTTTGGGATGATGATGTTCATTTCTGGTGATGTGCACGAGAAACATGTGATTTCATACAACAAACTTTACAGAATGTACATGACCTGGGAGCAATATGTCGACCATATCAACACTATACAGTATGGTGAACAACCATCTCAATCAGCACGACACTCAACATACAATTGATTTGAGTTGGTAAGTAAGTTACTATATTATTCATATGTTGTAAGTTTGATATTATTGGAGAAGTGTGTGTACTTATGTTTATGGATTGTGCTAGTAAAATTGCATAACTTAATTCCTATATTTTGTCATCGAAATCCTTCATCGAAATCCTCAATAAACAGGACAGTTCCCTTACATCCCACATGAAGGCCCCCCCAACCTACCCCCACATAAAATTTTATTGCATAAAACGATGCATTTAGGTGTAGAGATCACGCCTGTAAAATTTCATAAATTAATTCGTTCATTTTGGCGTCAAAACGGGCATTGTTGCATTTATCGAAATTTTTGTCGAAATTTCCATAAATTTCGGTTTCCATGCTGTCGAAACGGTATCGAAATCGGATACCTTATTCCTTGGTTATAGTTAGTTGTTTCACTTAGATTTAGTAGTAGAACTTGTCGCAAACACTAAAAAGGACAGAATTAAAATACTATGATGTCAAAATTTTCATACACATTTAGTTTATTATTTTATAAATTTGCAAATTAAATAAAATGTGAAAATGTTTTTTTCTTATTAATGTGATATAAGTTATCAACTAATGTACTAAGGCATTAGTACAACTAAGCCGCTAGTGCTTATTTTTTGTTAAAAATATATTCAAACCTAAAAGTATTTAGAAAATGGTAATCTATTACCCTATAAATAAAAGTGAGTGACATGTGTGTCTGGTAGCTTTTCACCTACTTGGCTGCCTGCTTTTCACCTTCTTGCCTCCCACTATGTGTTGATGCAGTGTGAGTCTGTGTGCTTTACGAAGTTACATGGTTGCTAGCTTGCCGACGTATTTGATGGTTGATGTTACCATGCTTGCTTCTAAGTTTAAAAGATGTTTTCTCAAACAGCTGTGATTTGTATATATTTACATGTTGTAACTATTATATCTATTAAAATGGTGACTGGAAGGGGAGTCAGTTGGCTGCTCTCGAGCTGCTACTCCTTTTTTTTCAATATTATTACTATATTAAATCTATTTTTGAACCCACAGATTTTTTGAAAAATTGATTTCATATAATTTAAGGGTCTGTGTGCTTGCTCATCTTATCCGTATGCGTATTTTAACAGTTTGTCTACACATACTTTAACAGTTTGTCTACTCACTTCAGTAGTTGTCTATTAGCTTAATGATTAAATATCTTTATGTGCTTATTTGCATATAATTATTTTAGAGCAGAGATAATTTTGATAATCACACATTTTTTTAACAAGTGCTATGTAAATTATTATGATAAACTAACTGCCAATATACATATTCCTAAGAAGGAGAACATTTGTAACTTTATTAATGATAAGTTCCAGACTGGAGGGAGTCAACTGGTAATTAATCGAGTTATTCTCTTTCATTGAGTTGCCTATAAATTTTTGTGACTATTGATTACGTAATTTTTAAGAGCAAAGGTAGTAGTCATATTTTCAGTAAACACATGTAGAAATCAGAAAGAGTCACGTGACAATTAGTCATCAAGCAACACATGCTCAAGAAAGAAACCACATATAATTTTAGAAAGGATCTTATAAAAGTTAGTCAACTATTCTCTTTTACGAGTCAAAAATATCGAGATGCTTCAGCTGATCCCCCCTTTTTTAAAACATATAATAAAGGGGAGTCAGTTGGCTGCTTTTGAGCTGCTTCAGCTGCTCCATTTTTTTTATTATTACTATATTAAATCCATTTCCGAATCTGCAAATGTTTCTATTTTTATTTTTAAATTGATTCCGTCACATCCATCCATGTTTATCTAAATTTCCAGGGTCTGTGTGCTTGCCCATCTTATCAGTCTGCGTATTTTACCAATTTGTCTACAATCTACATACTTCAATTGTTTATGTACTTATTTCAACATGTTTGTGTGTTTATTTGCATATATTTTCTGGAAAAGAGACAATTTTTTATAATCACACGTTTTCTTTTAACAAATTATAGGTAAATTGTTATGTATGTTGGCCGTCAATAGACACATACCTATGAAGGGACATGTGTGTAGCTTACTAATGACAAACTCCAAACTAGAGGGAGTCAATTGGCAATTAATCAGATTATTCTCTTTTACTGTTGTAAATTATCGTGAGTATCAATTACATAGTGTTAATATATTTCATATTTATTCTATTTTGTAATTTCTATATCTTGCTGGACCTCTATGTAAATTATCCAGTTTCTCTTATTAATAAATAGAGAGAAGGCATGTAGCCTCTCTCAACGCTGCATTGCACGTTGCATTGCAGCACCACATTTCACATGGTACCAGAGCAAGGTTCCTAACCTAACCCTACCCAGTCGTCACAACCCATCGCCGTTGTCGGCCGCCAGCGTGAACAGTAACTCCGGCGGTGAACAGTACGCGGCGTGAACAGTACGACGAAGTGAACAGTAATTCCTGCGTGAGCAGAGCACGTCGCCAGTCTTCCCCGACCGCCGCGTCGCCGGCCCAAAGCGGGCGGAGCAGCCGTCTCCCGGGTCAGGCGTCGTAGCCGCCGCCCCCCTTCTCTTTTATCTCCGGATCGTCGGGTCCTTTGGTTGATCCAACGAATTTCTAAATCCCAAACCGGAGGGTCCGTCGGTACGTAAGCAATTCCTAATCACATCTCCTCCATGTGTGATTAGGAAATTTCAGTTGGGGGTTGTGGATGCGTCAGATACGCATCTGATCTTGTGACATGACGTGTATCTCCCCGTCACCCATATCTTCTTGTGACGTGTATCAATCCGTCACTCTTCTTCTCGTCAAATCATGGAGGACACCAAGGCATCTACCATATACAGTGAGATGTCTCCTATCCCCTCCATCAAGTTGAACGGGAAGAATTATCTCTTATGGATGAACGATGTCCATATTGTATTGGAGTCACGCGACAAGGCGAGACACGTTAATTCTGATCCTCCTGCACTTACTGACAAAGGCTATGTTGAATGGAAGCGTCATAACAGTCTGATGAAGACCTGGTTGTGCGGGAGCATTGAACCTGGGATTGCCTCGAGGTTCATGTTCTACACTACCGTCAAAGAGATATGGGATGCAGTGAAGAAACATTATTCTCAAGAGAAGAATGCGCTTCGTCAGTTTATGATATATGATCGCCTATTTGCAGAACGACAGGGAGACAGACCTTTAGAAGAATACTTTGGAATGATCCAAGGTATTACACAAGAGCTGAGTTTCTACCATCCAGTAACTGTCCAGGAGCAAGTCAAAGACAGAGATGACTTGATTACAGCAAAATTCTTGTCTGGTCTGAGTTCTTTGTGCAGTTCAACCGGCAGTGTTATCTTAGCTTCTAATAAACTTCCCAGTTTGGAAGAGGCTTATTCAAGGATTTTACAGGAAAATTTTGAACACGTTGATCCTCCCGTAGTCTCGTCTCAGGGAGATTCTCATGCTTCTGTAGCTGCTGCAGTGAGAGGAGGACGAACAGGTATGGGCCAAGGACGTGGAACTCGCCCTAAGTGCACTTTCTGTGACAAACCTGGACACACAGTTGAGAAATGTTGGAAGAAGCATGGTCGACCTGCTGCACCACCTGTGGGAGCAGCAAACTATGCTACCACTACTGAGTCTCCTGAGCCTCCTGCTTCGAGTTCTGGTCCTTCTGGCACCACACTCACCAAGGAGGAATATGATAGATTTATCCTGACTACTCAGCATCTGAGCTTGGGATCGTCATCTTCAGCCAACTTGGCGTCCACCACTGGTAATCAGGCTACCTCTTTATTGGCTTCTGGTTCTACTTCATCATGGGTCGTTGATTCTGGAGCGTCACAGCATATGCCTGGTATGAGGAGACTTCTTCACTCCATTGACTCACATATCCCTCACAAATCTGTAACAATAGCAGATGGTTCAGTGAGGAGAGTGTTAGCCAGTGGATCTGTTTCTCTGACTCCTGGAATTGATCTTAAATCCGTACATTATGTGCCTGCTTTTCCTTTTAATCTTCTGTCTGTTGCTAAGTTGATCGATACTGTGAAATGTACGGTAACCTTTGGTCCTTGTTTTGTGTTACAGGATCTCAAGAGTATGAGGACGATTGGTGGGGGGGCCTAGGAAAGGTGATCTCTACCTTTTCCACGGTGACAGTTTGCCTCGCCAAGTTTCTGCCCCTACTCCAGTTGTCTTGTTGAGTGGCTCTCCCTTACTGTGGCACTATAGATATGGACATCCTTCATTAGAGAGCCTGAGAAAGTTAGAACCACAATTGTCTCAAGTATCTTATTTAGAGTGTCAGTCCTGTCAACTGGGAAAACATCATAGAATGTATTATCCCGGTCGTGTCAATAAACGGGCATCATGTCTTTTTGAGTTGGTCCATAGTGATGTTTGGGGTCCTGTAAAAGACCATAGTTATAATGGTTTTTGTTATTTTATCTCCTTTGTGGATGACTTTTCGCGTATGACTTGGATTTATTTGTTGAAAAGTCGAGAGTCTGTGCTATCTATTGTCAAACATTTTCATCAAGAAATTAAAGTTCAATTTGAATGCAATATTAAAGTTCTTCAATCTGATAATGCTTTGGAGTATGTTCAAAATGTCATGGATGATTTTTGTAGTTCTGTTGGGATGATACATCGTACATCCTGTCCTCACACCCCTCAGCCGAATGGAGTAGCAGAGAGGAAAAATCATCATCTTCTTGATATTACCAGGACAATCATGTTTCAATCTAATGTTCCTAAGCGGTTCTGGTATGACGCTCTCCTTACAGCATATTTTCTTATCAACAGGCAACCTTCTTCTGTGCTTCAAGGATGTACTCCTTTCTCTGTCTTACGTCCCAAGGATCAACCCTTCCTTGTTCCTCTTAGAGTGTTTGGTTGTACTTTTTTTGTCCACAATTGTGATCCTAAGGGTGATAAGTTATCTCCTAGGTCAATTAGGACTCTCTTTCTTGGGTACTCCAACACTAGCAAAGGGTACAAGTGTTATTGTCCAAGTCTTCGTCGTATGTTTGTGTCTAGAGATGTGACTTTTCATGAATCCACTCCATATTTCTCTAGTGTTCCCAGTAAGGGGGAGCAATTGTGTGAGAGAGTGCCACCATCAGATGCTAGTGAGAGAGTGTCACCACCACATCAGAGAGAGAGTGCCACCTATCATTCCTGACTATACTATCATTCAGAAAGAGCAGCTAGCAGATGGTCCACAAATTCAGCAATATTCACATGTTTATAGCAGACGAGGCAGATAAGATCCAGAGGAGGTAGCGACTCCAGTCTCTAAGCCCTCCCCATCTTCCTCTACTCAAGGGATTCCTGAAGAACCACCTTACCTTGATGTTCCCATTGTTGTTCGTAAAGGTACCTCTAGAAGTTGTGGCTAATTGTCTTATTATTGAGATGATTAAAAATAGAGTACAGGGTTCTCTTTTATAAGACAAGAGAAAGACACATGGTTTAGATATAACCCATGTGGGATAAAACTAGACATAGGAATAACAAAGAAAAGAGAAAAATAGACTAAGTAAAAAAGCAGGAAAGTCTATATACTAATACTCCCCCTCAAGCTGGAGCGTAGATGTCTAGCATGCCCAGCTTGGATGTCATAGCAGTGAACCTCGTCTTTGGTAGAATCTTTGTGAAGATGTCAGCCACCTGATCAGATGTATGAATGTAGGGAGTAGAGATTTGGCCCGATAGAACAGCTTCGCGAACGAAATGACAATCCACCTCAATGTGCTTGGACCGCTCATGGAAGGTAGGATTACTAGCAATGAAGGTAGCTGCTTTGTTGTCACAATACATTGGAATAGGAGACAAATCAGAAACGCCAAAGTCCTTTAGCAAGCTCCTAATCCAGAACAGTTCACAGGTAGTGTGTGCCATGGCACGATACTCAGCTTCAGCACTAGAGCGAGCAACTACAGACTGCTTCTTGCTTCGCCAAGTGACAAGGTTACCTCCCACAAAGGTACAGTAGCCAGAAGTAGAGCGACGGTCAACCTTGCTGCCAGCATAATCAGAGTCAGAATAGCCAAGGAGTTTGCAATGCCCATGTTTCTTGTAAAGCAGACCTTTTCCAGGAGAACTTTTCATATATTTCAGAATATGGCAGACAGCATCCCAATGGCATTGCCGAGGTTTATCCAAGTAGCGACTAACCAGCCCAACCGCAACAGTAATATCAGCCCGTGTAACAGTAAGATAGATGAGTTTACCAACCATTCTTCGATACTGCTGATTGTCAGGATAAGCAGGAGAATCCTCATCATCCCAGTTGGTGTTTGGATCCAGAGGTGTGCTAGCAGGTTTAGCACCTAGAAGACCAGTTTCAGATAGGAGGTCCAGAACATACTTCGGCTGAGATAAGCAGAGACCAGAAGAAGACCGGGACACCTCTATCCCAAGAAAATATCGTAGCGAGCCGAGATCCTTGGTGACAAAGTGTTTCTCCAGATAGCACTTTGTTGACTGAATACCAGCAAGATCACTTCCGGAAAGAATAATGTCGTCAACATAAACAATAAGGATAACAATACCCGCAGAAGTATTTTTCACAAAAACAGAATGATCAGACTGGGAGCGCCGGAAAGAAAATTTCTGAAGAATATTGCTGAGCTTGTCAAACCAAGCTTTGGGGCTCTGTTTTAAGCCATAAATAGCCTTTTTCAGCCTGCAGACTTTAGAAGACTCCCCCTGACACACAAAACCGGGGGGTTGTGACATGTATACTTCTTCATGAAGATCACCATACAGGAAAGCATTCTTTACATCAAGCTGATACAGAGGCCAGTCAGAATTTATAGCAACAGAAATCAGAATTCTCACAGAGTTCAGGCGCGCTACTGGAGAAAAAGTCTCGAAGTAGTCAACTCCATAGGTCTGTGTATACCCCTTTGCCACAAGTCTCGCCTTAAGTCGTTCAACAGTACCGTCTGGCTGGTATTTGACAGTGAAGACCCATCGGCAACCAACTGGAGAGCAGGCAGCAGGTGGATCAACAAGGGCCCATGTATTACGTTCTGTAAGGGCCTTCATTTCTTCTTCCATAGCCTGACGCCAGGCAGGATGTCTAAGAGCCTGAGCAGCATTTTTAGGTACAGATATAGCAAAAAGAGCCGCAGTGAAGTTAGCAAAATTAGTACCCAGATTAGCAGTAGAGCAGAAATTCCCAATCGGATGCATAGTGCACGTTCTTGTCCCTTTCCGCAAACTAATAGGAATATCAAGATCAGAAAATACCTTTGGAGGTGTTTGATCTGGCACAGAGGAAGAGGACGATGGAGAGGCCATAGAGGGAGCTGTCGGCTTTGGTCTTCTGTGATAAACCTTCAGAGGTGGCTTTTCAATCGGAGCATCAGAAGTATCAGGTAAATCATCCACCACAGGTAAAGGCGTGTCTACTAGTAAATCCGAAGTGAGCGCAGAACCAGCCGAAGAATAGAAAGGCATATGCTCAAAAAATACCACATCCGCAGACACAAACCACTTTTTAGAAATAGGATCATAGCATCGGTACCCCTTTTGAGTGCGAGAGTACCCTAGGAAAATACACTTAGTCGCTCTAGGATCCAATTTAGTAAGGCCTGGCCGAAGATTCTTAACAAAACATGTGCTCCCAAATATGCGAGGCGGGACAGAAAAAAGAGATGCATCGGGAAACAAAATCTGAAAAGGAATCTGATTGTCGAGCACAGAGGATGGCATGCGGTTAATAAGATAACAGGCAGTGGCTATCGCCTCGGGCCAAAAAACCTAGGGAACATGGTAGTGAAAAAGAAGAGTACGAGCAACTTCGAGAAGATGACGATTCTTGCGTTCAGCGACACCGTTTTGTTGTGGGGTATAAGCACAGGAAGTTTTGTGGATGGTGCCCTGACGACGACAAAAGGAGCTAACAGAGGCTTGCATGAATTCCAATGCATTATCAGTGCGAAAAATTTTGATAGGCTTAGCAAATTGAGTGCGGATCTCAGCAAAAAATTCAGTAATTTTTTCAAGGATAGTAGATCTATCTTTAAGCAAAAATAGCCATGTTGTTCTAGAAAAATCATCAATGAAGCTCAGAAAATATTTAAAACCAGAAGTGCTTGCCACAGAACATGGACCCCAAACGTCAGCATGTATAATATCAAAAGGTGCTTTAGAACTGATACAAAATTTTTTGGAAAAGGTAGCACGAGTCTGCTTGCCAAGCTGACATGTCTCACAATGAAAATCAGAACTAACTATATCTGGTAACATGACTTTTAACTTTGCAACAGAAGGATGTCCCAATCTATAATGCCACTGGATGTCTGCCACGGATGATGTCAAATATGCAGCTGTCTTTGGCTCGTCCAAGTAGTAGAGTCCATCCGGTCCCTCATGGCCTGAACCAATCGTCATCCTCGTGCGCAGATCCTAAAACAAAACACCATCCGGATCAAACGTAATTGAGCAACGAAGGTTCTTCACAGTTTTACTGACAGAGTAAATTAATAGGAAATTTCGGGACATAAAGCGTGGAGCGCAGAGGCAGACTACCAGTAGGGCAAATATCACCAATGCCAGTAACAGGTGATTTAGAACCATCAGCTAAAGTAACATGAGGTATAAAAGAAGTCTTGTGCAGTTTAGAGAATAAATCAGGATTGCCAGATATATGAGAAGTCGCACCAGAGTCAATCACCCAGGAGTTTTTACCAGTTGTAGTCAGAAGTGCGGCACTACCAGCATTTGAATCCTCAGTAGAAGACGCCAGACGAGCTTGTAGCAGTTTTTCAAATTCCGAGCGGATCCAGCCAGCTGTCGGCGGAGCAGGATCAGTCTGATCAGAAGTCACTTTATTGGCCCAGTCAGGTTTGCCATATTTGATCCAGCAACGATCTTCAGTATGGTTGGTGCGCTTGCAGTGAGTGCAGTAGCGGGACTCAACAGGATCAGTTCCAGAGCCACGACCAGGAGCAGAAAAACGTCCTCCGCGGCCACGACCTCTGCCACGACCGCGACCACGAAAGGAATCACCAGAGCGGACAGCGAGAGCTGCACCATCAGAAGAGTCAGGCACGGGTTGAGACACAGAAGGTAGACGCTGGACCCTTTTGAGTACATCGCGGAGAGTGGGTAAAGGGTCGCTGGAGAGAATCTGGTCCACAACACCAGTAAAGGAAGCAGGTAGGCCCGCGAGGAACTGAACTAACATAAGTTCGTTCCGCTGTCGATTAAGTTCATCAATGTCAGTAGAAAGGGGATGATACACCTGGAACTCATCCCAGAGGGCACAGCAGGAGTTGTAGTAATCCTCGACCGAATCAGTAGTAGAATACTCCAGTTTGGCAAGTTGTTTGAAGATCTCAAAGACCTTCTTAGGATTCTGTTGGTGCGAGTAAACATGGGAGAGTTGCTCCCACATTTCTTTGGCAGTATGAAGACGAAGAAGGGACTGGCTGATCTTTGCTTCAGCGATGTTGACCATCCATGTCATGACCCCATAGTCCTCCTTGGACCAGAGATCATAGGCTTGTTTCGTCTTCTCGTCAGCATCATGAGCAGGAAGAGACGGACCCTTTGTAGTCAGATGAGAGTAGCGACCTTGAGATTTAACATACAACTCAAAGGAGGCAGCCCATAGGTGATAGTTGGCAAGGAATAAGGTATCCGATTTCGATACCGTTTCGACAGCATGGAAACCGAAATTTATGGAAATTTCGACAAAAATTTCGATAAATGCAACAATGCCCGTTTCGACGCCAAAATGAACGAATTAATTTATGAAATTTTACAGGCGTGATCTCTACACCTAAATGCATCGTTTTATGCAATAAAATTTTATGTGGGGGTAGGTTGGGGGGGCCTTCATGTGGGATGTAAGGGAACTGTCCTGTTTATTGAGGATTTCAATGAAGGATTTCGATGACAAAATATAGGAATTAAGTTATGCAATTTTACTAGCACAATCCATAAACATAAGTACACACACTTCTCCAATAATATCAAACTTACAACATATGAATAATATAGTAACTTACCAACTCAAATCAATTGTATGTTGAGTGTCGTGCTGATTGAGATGGTTGTTCACCATACTGTATAGTGTTGATATGGTCGACATATTGCTCCCAGGTCATGTACATTCTGTAAAGTTTGTTGTATGAAATCACATGTTCCTCGTGCACATCACCAGAAATGAACATCATCATCCCAAACCTTGGAAAGTGATCTTCCAGATCTCTAAGATATCGACTCCTGCTTTCAGAATCAGATGGAGGTTGACGAGCTTGAGGAAAAGTAGCATGCATTGGGACTTGAGCAACAGGAATAACTGAGCTACCACCGCTCCATGATTGCCCCCCATCATTAGACAATACACTACTGTTGTACTGATATGTTCCTTGCGGGCCCGAGACATTTGCACTATATGTATATCCAATATGATGCTCTAATTCTGCTTCTGGTTGTGGTGGTGGCTGAGTTTGATATCCAGAATATCCATAGTACGCTTGTGGGTGCCCAAACAACGTATCACCAAATGATTGTTGAGGATATAGAGAATCAGAAAGCCTCATGTTTCCCATGGATTCAGCAATATCAGAAGTGGAATCAGTATAGTATTGTGAAGTAGGATAGGATTGGAATCCTATAGGTGTAGCTGTAGCTGTAGGAGGCCTATAGCATGTATCCTCATGTGGCCGTGGTGGTGCACCACTGTAGTCTTTTCCACCTCGAGTTTTCTTCCTCATAAAGGTTTTTTCAGCCATTGTGATATTTCTTTCCTGTGGATATATAGGAATATCCCTAGTGATATATGGACGATCATCATTCTGAGGATCAACTGTTGGAGGATACTCTGGAGAACGTTGACCACCACTTGCATTACCACCATCATCATCGTCGTCATCACTCTTAGACTTGGACCCAGATGATGTAGCAGTTATAGATTTTGAAGCACTAGATGCTCCACCCAATTCATCTTGCACTGCTCTATCAATTTCCATATCAAGATCTACATGCTCAGGCTCTGGCTCAAGTCTTTTAGGTGGGCTTCTATTTCTTCGTTCTTCCTCAAGTACAACACCCGAAGCATCTTCAAATTGCTCCTCCACATATGGATCTGGACGGCCAGAAGAAATATTGTCTAGAACTGGACGGCCTATTTCATTCATCCATTCTTCCAAGGGATCTTCTATTGTACCGGTACCCTCATCATCACTATCATAAAGGCCCCGAAATCTATCTTCATGGAACGTGTATGTTGTGTCAATGGGATCATGCATTTCAGCAAATTGGACTTCTTTGTAGTTGGCCTCTCTTATGGCTCTAGCTCTCAAATGCATGTTGTAGTGGACATACACGAGATCCCTTAACCTGAGAGCCCCCAATCTGTTCCTTCTTTTTGAATGAATCAAATTAAAAGTGCTCCAATTCCTTTCACACCCCCCTGCAGAAGTTGTCTGTGAAAGAATGCGTATGGCTATTTTTCTAAGTTGAGGGGCACCGTTCCCATTCCACACCCACCATTCACAAGGATCACCCTCTGCACGGTCGGCTACTGCATTGGGGTGGCCAAAGCATCCAAGGCCTTCACGGAATTGTCGTAGCTACAAAAAAGCCAACAAACATGAAAGACCACATTAATAGTTGTTAGGTTATAGATATTAGATAAACATGAAATACAATTATACAACTATTTGTATACCTGATCTAAAACATGCATCCGTTCTTCTGTGGATGTAAGCAACTTATTGAGCACATCCCTAACCGCATTCATCAAGTCTGGTTTCATACCCAATTGTCGCGAGTAATGGTATCTTGGGTTCAAATAGTATGTTGTAAATAAATAATACAAAACCTGTTAATTTCTTAACATAGACCAGTTAAATAATTATATACATGATACAATTACAATGATGCTCACCGACTTTGTGTAGTGGATGCAAAAGCATATCAGTCCATCTCTTTTTTATGATGCTCATGTATTGTGCATTGGATGTTGGAGCGGCTTTTTTCACATTCTCCACCATTGTTTCCATTGCATCATATAACCAAGGCATGGTTGCAGCCTTGTCACCATCTACTAACCTCAACACTTTTACTATAGGAGCCATTACCTTAAGTACCTTGGTAACTTTGTCCCAGAAAGCCCTATTAGCAATTAGTTCTTCAATTCGTCGACCAAGTGGGGTATTGTGCTCCTTCATGGAGGTCCACTCTACTCCATTAAATAACCTCCTCAGTCCATCTCTTTTGTTCTTCAGTGAATCTAGAGCCAAGTAGTTGGTAGCAAATCTTGTTACCCCCACTCTAACTAGATCGCCTCCACAATATTCTGGGCGTCTCATTGCATTCAACAGAAAAGAATGATTATATATGAAACCTGTAATCAATTTTGCATCAATGGTCACAGATTTGATGTACTCAAGTTTTCCCATATCTTTTAATATGAGATCTATACAATGGGCAGCACACGGCGTCCAGTACACGGGAGAATTCTTCATTATCTTTCCCCCCGCCTTCTTAAAATTTGATCCATTATCAGTAACAATTTGCACAATATTCTCAGGCCCAACAACTTTCATGTATTTCTTCATCAGCTTGTATAAATATGAGTACTCTTTAACCTCACCAGAAGCATCAACAGAATCAAGGAAGATAGTAGATCCACGACAATGAGCAAGGAAGTTTATAATTTGTTTCCTGTTGCCACTGGTCCACCCATCACACATGAGTGTGACCCCATAATCAGCCAACAATATCTTTTGCTCCTTAACCCACTGTTCTAGCTCTTTTTTCTGCTCGGGAAGATATTTATGCATAAGCTCATAAGCTGTGGGGGCCTTAGTTCCCCTACCAGACTCCCCTATCACATCAACCATATGTTGTAGATAGGGTTCAGTTGCAACATGTGCCGGGATTCCGTGAGCAAAAAAGAATTTACCTACAGCCTTTCCCACTTTCTCCTTTGCCCCACTGAACATGCCTTTAAGGGTTTTTTGCCTAGGTTCAGCCTTCCTAACCCCTGGTTCATCAATATTTTTCAATCTAGCACTAGCAGAACGTAACAGAACATCAATTGTGCCTTTCTTCCTTTTTGTTTGAGCAAACACATCATCTTCATCATCCAAATCAACAACAGGAGGAACATGTTGACTGCGACCTAGTCCTAGTCCAGTCCCACTCCCACTGCCTCCTCCGGTTCCTGATGGCCCATACCTCCGTAGTATTCTTGCAGCTTCCTCCCTTTCCCACTCACTTCTTCTTGATTCTCTATATGCCCGCCTATACATATGCCGACCGTAAGCAGTATCACCACAACCTGGAGGATACACCATGTCATCATCAGACTCGGCAGATGAACCTGTGGCTTGTACATTGAAGAGAGTATCAGTGTAAGATTTGTTGGCCTCAATACATTTGTCTTTCTTCTCCCTTTTGGATGCTATGATCTTTCTGAAATCATCCCTAACAGATTGCGGACACTTCTGGCATAAGGCAACATTCTTGTCTCCCCCAGTAATATGACGCTTAAACCTAGTGATGCCCCCTGCACCAATTGTCTTTTTGCAGAAGTTACAAACCACCTTTCCCTTGACCCCGGGAACAGGAGCATAATAATTCCAAGCAAAATCTACTTCCTTGGGTTTGGGTGCATTCTGCCTGGCACCCTCATTCCCAGACGAATTTCCATTAGAAGACATTGTCAACACTGAAATAAATGAAAAACAACATAGAATATGCAATGCATTAGGCCATTAGCAATCAAAACAATAAACGACATAAGCAAAAATTCATACAGATATGTAACTGATTAGGTACACTACTGAAATAGGAAATTAACAAAGAAGAAAAAGGGTTTAGAATTATTTTTTTTGTATTTTTAGGTCTGAATTATTTTTTATTTGTATTTTTAGGTCTGAAAATATTTTTTTAATTGATAAATGCACATACTTATCAATAATTTGTACATATATGTAATGGATTAGGTACACTACTGTAATAGGATATTAATCAATATGAAAAAAGGTTTAGAATTATTTTTTATTTGTATTTTTAGGTCTGAAAATATATTTTTAAATTAATAAATGCATATTTAACAAATAATTTATACGTATATGTAAGTGATTAGGAGTACTACTGTAATAGGATATTTAAAACAATACAAAAATATCTTATTTCTAAAAAAAAGAATATTTTATGATTTTTTTTTAAATTTTCGGATTTTTAAATAGTGTATATATATAAAATATCTTATTTTTTACAAAAATTATTTTCCTTGTGTTCATATTAGTGTTTGTAACAACTTCTTCTACTAAACCTAAGTGAAATAACTAGTTATGATGAATATATATTATATATACTATTATTAGTATTTATAATCTAAAAAAGATATAAAAATTAGTTATTTGTGTAAATTTATTGAAGATATATATAGATCCATGGCTTAGATGTGTGGATCTATGTTTCGAACACACAAATTTGATGAATAGTGGAGTAGATCTAAGATTTTAGTGTAAATTACGAAATTATGTGAAATGGAGAAATAGGTGTTCAAAATAGATGATAATAGGATAAATAGAGGTTGGAAATGAATGAAAATGGAAGAAAATATATTTATTTACCTTGTTCTAGCAGATCTTCAGCTCCAAATCGGTTTTCCCCCTCAAAATCACCTTCTTCTCGCAAAACAGCAGCAACAAGTAAAAGAGCAGCAGCAACTGAGCTCGGTACCGCCGGTTTCGCCCGGGTTTCGCCACTTAAGATGGCAAAATAGCACAGACCCCCCTCGAAATCTGACGATTTCGGCGAAACCGCCGAAACTTGGTGAAATTTCGTTTTTTTTTCGCGAAATGCGACCGTCTCGACACAGCTGCATGGTTTCGTATCAGGTCCCATCGAAATCGGTATTTTGGACCGAAATTTTGCCAATTTCGGCGAAACCTTATTCCTTGATAGTTGGAACTATCCAGCTTCACCGTAGTAACACAGAGAGTGCGAGGAAGATCTGAA
Organism: Alisma plantago-aquatica; assembly: GCA_963693085.1. NCBI lineage: Eukaryota > Viridiplantae > Streptophyta > Magnoliopsida > Alismatales > Alismataceae > Alisma > Alisma plantago-aquatica. The sequence continues at coordinate 753,768,715 of OY856412.1, forward strand.
GTCGCCATCGGACCAAGTAGAAACAAGCAGGAGCACGGGCGCAGATAACAGCAGGCGTCAGCAGAGGGCAGCAGTAGAAGTCCAACACATGGACTAGCAGTAGTAGTAGGTAGGAGATCCAATCATGGACCTCAGAAGACCCTCACGGGGCAGAAAGGAAGAGCAGGACCTACGCCAACATGGAGGAAAGATCACTCCACCATGAGGCGCAGGCAGGCAGAGGCGAAAAAAAGATTTACTCCTTCAACGTGCCAGAACTGGAAAAGACCGGGCTGTACGTAGCGTTGTCGGAAACTGAACAGAGGCCGGAAAAGGAGCCTTTAACCGGACGAGATGGTGAGCAAAGGTGTAGAGAAGATGGGAAGAGGAGAAGGGAGGATAGGGTGGGTGCTCAGGGTGGCGGAAATAGGCGGTGGTGGGGCTATGGTGGCGGCGGCAGGTAGGTGGAGGCGGCGGGCAGCAGAGGGTGCTGCTGGAAAAGGAGGAAGAAGAGGGGGCTGCGGTGGAGAAGAGAGGAAGAGAAGGGGTGGGCAGTGAGGGAGAAAGGTAGGGATGGGGCTGTTGTGGTGGAGGCGGCACCAGGGAGGGTGCAAGGCGGCGGCGGCAGACCAAGGGTGGCGGCGGCGGCGGCTGCTGTGCGGCGCAGCAGGGAGGAAAGGGGAAGGGTGGCGGCTAGGGTAGATGGGAGGGAAAGAAGGATTAGGGTTAGGGAGGATCGGGAGGCTCTGATACCATCTAGAAGTTGTGGCTAATTGTCTTATTATTGAGATGATTAAAAATAGAGTACAGGGTTCTCTTTTATAAGACAAGAGAAAGACACATGGTTTAGATATAACCCATGTGGGATAAAACAAGATATAGGAATAACAAAGAAAAGAGAAAAATAGACTAAGTAAAAAAGCAGGAAAGTCTATATACTAATAGTACCCGTTCCTGTACTATTCGACATCCTATTACAAATGTATGTTGTTTGTCCAAGTTATCTCAGCAGGCTCGCCCTTTTGCTCTTGGGATTGATTTTGTGGTCATTCCAAGAAATCATCTTGATGCTATGAAGAATATTGGCTGGAAACATGATATGCATGTTGAGATGTCTGCTCTATTACAGAACAACACCTGGGAACTTGTTGACTTACCTCCAGATAAAAATGTTGTGGGATGCAGATGGGTATTTACAGTAAAACATGATCCAAATGGTTATGTGGAGAGATTGAAAGCTAGATTGGTTGCAAAGGGGTACACTCAGACATATGGGCTTGATTTTTTTGAGACCTTCTCACCAGTGGCTCGTCTGAATTATGTGTATCCTTATTTCTTTGGCTACTACATTTGACTGGCCTCTATTTCAGCTCGATGTAAAGAATGCCTTCCTTCATGGTGATCTACAAGAGGAGGTATACATGGAGCAACCACCTGGTTTTGTTGCTCAGGGGGAGTGTCAGAAGGTGTGTAGGTTGAAGAAAGCCATCTATGGATTGAAACAATCTCCTAGAGCTTGGTTTGACAAGTTCAGTGATGTTGTGCTAAAGATGGGTTTTTCTCGTTCAGTTACTGATCACTCTTTATTTTATTCTACTTCTTCTGGTGGATCTATTATTATTGATGTGTATGTTGATGATATTGTTATCACTGGTAGTGATTCTACAGGCATATCTCGTGTGAAAGCGGGCTTGCAGGGGCACTTTCACACAAAGGATCTGGGAAAACTGAGATATTTTCTGGGCATTGAAGTACTTAGATCTCATGTAGTTACCCGTTTGTCTCAGAGAAAATATGTGCTGGATTTACTTCAGGAAACTGGTATGAGTGAGTCCAAGCCTGTGTCTACTCCTATGGACTATCATGTGAAGGAGATGACTGATGATGTTGATTATCCAGATTCAGGATATTACAGGAAAATTGTGGGAAAATTGATATATTTGACAGTCACACATCCTGACATTTCTTTTGTTGTAGGAGTGGTGAGTCAGCATATGAGTTCTCCAAAACAGTCTCATTGGACATTTGTCTGTCGTATTTTGAGATATCTAAAAGGTGCACCTGGTAAGGGAATCACGTATTATAGGCCAAAGACTCCTGTATCCACACTGTCTCTTACTGGTTATGCAGATGCAAATTGGGCTGGTAATCTGAATGACAGGAGGTCTACGTTTGGATATTGCACATTTATGGGGAATCATCTTATTACCTGGAAAAGCAAAAAGCAAAATGTTGTGGCAAGATCTAGCACAGAAGCTGAGTATAGAGCAATGAAACATGCATGTTGTGAGTTGCAGTGGGTTCAATCTGTACTTTCTGAATTAAAGATTCTTATTTTGTCTCCTATAGAACTCAGATGTGACAATCAAGCAGCCATATACATTGCTAAGAATCCAGTCTTCCATGAACGTACTAAGCACATTAAAGTTGACTGCCACTTTATCAGAGACCAGATCAAGAATGGAACTGTTGTGACTCCACACGTCAAGTCTGAAGATCAACTTGCAGATGTTCTTACGAAGCCATTGAGTCCAGCAGCTTTCCAGAGTTTTTGCAACAAGTTGTGTCTACACGATATGTACACTCCAGCTTGAGGGGGAGTGTTAATATATTTCATATTTATTCTATTTTGTAATTTCTATATCCTGCTGGACCTCTATGTAAATTATCCAGTTTCTCTTATTAATAAAAAGGGAGAAGGCCTGTGGCCTCTCTCAATGCTGCATTGCATGTTGTATTGCGGCACCACATTTCACACATAATTTTTTAGAGAAAAGGCAGTTCTAGAAAACATGCTACAATTGGAAACAGTCATTTGATGTTTAGTTGTCAACGGCAGATGCTTAAGAAAAAAAATCACATATAAGTTTTTTTAATAACAAGCTACAAATTTAAAAGAGTCTTATAAAAGTTAGTCAAATATTCTTTTATTGAGTTAATTAAAATGTGCAACACGTGTTTAGCACGTGTCTTCTGACTAGTTATTATAAAAATGTGCAATGGATACTATAATATTCATTCTTAGTATATACATATCGTATATCATAATTGCATTGCATTCCCTAATATTTGCTATTCAATATATTAAATACTAATGCAATGCATACTTTATGTTATTTTTAATTTTCTTTGTGTTGACGACATGTCTTCTAGTGGTGGTTTATCAGACAATGAGGGTGTTAGGAAACCAACCACACAAAAAGATAATGATATTAGTTGTTATCGATGACGTGTATGAGCAACACGTAACTTCATACAATAAAATTTATAGAATGTACATGTTATACGAGTATTATGTCAACCATATCAACTAACAATGTATGGAGAACCAACACAATACTAAACATACAACTGATGTGGGTTAGTAAGTTAATATGTATTCATGTGTTGTAAGTTGTGTATTATAGCATAAGATACGGATTGTGCTAGTAAAATTTCAGATCTTGATTCCTACAATTTATCATCAAAATTTCTGGGAAACTGGAAAGTATACTTACCTTCCACATAAAGAACTCCCCTCCCTCTCCTACACCCATGTAAAATTTTATTGCTTAAATGAGTGTATTTATTTAGGCGTGGAGATCCCGTTTGTATAATTTCATGCTTTAATTCATTTATTCTACTGTCAGAACAGGCACACTTGCATTTATAAAAAATTCTGTCAATTTTCATATATTTCCATTTCCACATTGTTGAAACAGCGTTGAAATCGGATACCTCGTTCCTTGGCCTAGTCTTCCATTGAGAGTATTCTTGATGATTAGAATTCATATTGTACGTGAAGATTCTAATTCTTCTAGATGCAATGCTTTAATCGGTATAGATGGTCATCTATGTCTTGAGTTTTCAGTTGCAAGAGTGAGCTTTTATGGTATGATAAGTGGTTATTATTTTATCTTGAGTTTGTCATTATATATCAATGGTTTGTCTTGTTCGGTCTCAAGTTCTTTTGTAATTTCAAATTGGTCATGATTGTCTCTTGTGAATAGAGTAGGTTTGTATTATTGAGATATCTAATACAAACACAGACGCCCTCCTTATATAGGATAGGAGTCGAGTAAATACAGAATTCAGCAATATGGGATTAAAGGCAAGATACTAAATAGAGCACAAAACAAATAAACATACAATACTCCCCCTCAAGTTGGAACATGGATATCATGCATACCCAACTTGTCCGCCACAGAAAGGAATCTTGTCTTTAGTAGTGATTTTGTAAAGATATCAGTGAGCTGATCCTCACTCTTGATGTATGGAGTAGCTATGCGCCAGGATAAAATAGACTCTTTGACAAAGTGATAGTCCACCTCAATATGTTTGGTGCACTCATGGAATGTGTGATTACTTGCAATGAAGGTAGCGGCTTTATTGTCACAATACATAGGAATGGGTTCAGAATCACATACTCTGAACTCCTTTAATTGTCCTTCAACCCACATCAACTCACAAGTGGTATGTGCCATGGCGAGATACTCAGCTTCAGCACTGGATCTTAAGCCACAACAGCTTGTTTTTTACTTCTCCAAGTGACAAAGGTTACCGCCTACAAAGGTGCAATAGCGTGAAGTAGATTTACGATCCTTGTTGCCAGCATAGTCTGAGTCAGAGAAATCAGAAATCTTGCAGTCAGAGAAGATCCTTTCCAAGTGAGCTTTTTTTAAGTATTTGAGAATGTGGCACATAGCATCCCGATGATATTGTCGAGGTTTATCAAGATACCTAACGACAAGTCCAACAGCGGAAGTGTCATGATATAATGCACTTAGTAGTTAGTATTATATAGTAGTACAATACTTCACAGTAATATACAATTATTTTGTATTGTATTTACACATTGGTTATTGTTTATTAGATTAATGTTCTATACTTAGTAATTAGTACTATACAGCCGTACATATATTACTGATTTATGACAAAGCCACATTGTTTTACGATACATATACATGGTATTACTTGCTATAATAGATTTAATGGTACATAGTCATTACTATTGTATACTAGCAGCAGAATCCGTGTGGTATTACACACTAGTTAGCTATTATACAACATTTAGATACATAGTTGCTTAATACAATAGTATTATATTAACATGTTAAATTATGTTACACAATATCAAGAGTCTAATATTATATACTAAAAATGACATTACATTTTGCTTTTGGGCCTAGGAAGTGAGCCTAGATCTTGCTTTTCACTTAAGTGACCTCAGGCCTCAGGATCAGTGCTTAGGCGGGCTCTTGAGTGGGCTGAGCGGACATGAAGTGGTCACTTAATGTAGAGCCGCCTAACTTCCACCTAAAGGCTATTTGGAGCAGCTAGGAGTCTGTGTCGCTTGAGCGACCGCCTGGGCCGCTTTTTAAAACACTGCTTAGGGCCTCAGCCACAGTTTTAGGAACAGAAATCGTGGAAAGAGCAACAGTAAAGTTTGCAAAACTTGAACCAAGATTAGCATTAGAACAAAAATTCTCGATAGGGTGTAAGGTTCAAGAATACGTCCATTTTCTTATGCTAATCGGAGTATTCAGATCAGAGTAGACCTGGTTGGTGTCGTGATTTTCCGATGAATGTGAGGGATTGGCTAAGGGAGAGGCTATATAGGGAGTTGGAGTCTTGCAACGTCTTTGGTAAACTTTGAGATGAACAATAGTAGATGGAACGACAGAGTTTGAGGAATTCGGCTCAACGGTAACAGGAAGTGGTGTATCCACAAGTAGATTTGTAGATAGAGTCGAACCCATAGTAGAAAATACATTGTATCCTCAAAGAAAACAACATCTGCATTAACATACCATTTCTTAGTTGTCGGATCATAGCATATGTACCCCTTCTCAGTTAGTGAGTAGCCCAAGAAGATGCACTTAGTAGATCTGGGATCAAGTTTGCTTACACCAGTCTGAAGATTTTGTACAAAACAAGTACTATGAAAAATTCTAGGTGGTAGAGAGAAAATAGGGACTCTGGGGTATAACACATTATAAGGGACTTGGTTATTCAAGACAAACAAGGGCATCCTATTAAATAGAAAACAGACGGTGGAGACAACATCAGCCCAAAAAGTTTTAGGGACATGACAATGAAACATAAGGGTTCTAGCTACTTCAAGAAGATGGCAATTATTATTATTTTTTGACAATTCCATTCTGCTGAGGAGTGTAAGTACGGGAGGTTTGATGAATGGTGCCGAGGTTTTTACAAAAATAGTTGACAGATTGTTGCATAGATTCAAGGGCATTGTCACTTCTAAAAATTTTGATAGGCTTGTTGAATTGAGTCTTAAGCAAAGAAGCAGTGATAGTATCAAGAACATGTGCCTTGTCTCTAAATAAAAACAATCAAGTAGCGCAAGAGAAGTCCTCGATAAAGGTCATAAAGTAATGAAATCCAGACATACTTGTGACAGAAAAAGGTCCTCGTATATTAGCATGGACAATGTCAAAATTAGATTTTGAGGCTAGAATTGTTTTTCCAGAAAAACTACATTGAGTTTGCTTTCCTATCGGGCATGCTTCACATTTAGACACAATTTCAGATACATTAGGAATTAAATGCTTGAGCTTGGGAGTGGATGGATGTCCCGATCTGTAGTGCCATTGAAGTCCTAAAAGAGTCGAAGATAGAAGAGCAGTAGTCAGTGAAGCATGTAGTACAAGTTGTATGGTCCCTCATGGCTCGAACCAATCCTCATCCGCATGTGGAGATCCTGAAAGAACACTGAAGTTGTTTGATAGTTTTGCTAATTGAAAGAAGATTCAGAGGGAAGCATGGAACATATAAAAGTCAACCTGAGCAAGAAATTATTTGTAGTGTGAATATTACAAATCCCATGAACTAGGGCTTGAGTGCCATTGACAACAGTCACAGGAAGAATAGAAGAAATTAATTTAGAGAACAGTTTCAGATTGCCAGAAATATGGGTAGAAGCACCAAAGTCGATGACCCATTTATTTTTGCCTTAAGGGACTGAGGATGCTAGAAAGGCAGAATCACCTTCCTAGCGTGAAGCCGACGTCAGTGGTTGGAGTCATTCTTGGAAAAGCTTTTCAAATTCAGCTTGAATCCACTCTACAAAAGCAGTGGAGGGTTGGGCCGAGTCATCCTCAATGTAATCAGTAGAAGCCTGATAGGCCCATGAGTTGGGGTAGCCATGTTTCTCCCAACATCGATCCTCATTGTGATTATCCCATCCACAAAAGTTGCAATGTCGAGGTCCAGTAGGAGCGTTGCTTGGTCCAGCGGTTGGTTGTTGTAAATACCCAAACCTAGGTAAAAATCGTAACTTACCCCTTGTTGTACAATCTTCTAGTTTAAACCTGTTTTCCTGACTTAGGTGGGTACTGGGATGTTAAGAATGCAAAATCAAGGGGCCATAAGTAATGTACTTAAGATTTTAATGCAAGAAATATGGATAATATTCTAATTTGGGATTAAGTATGCAATTGTGCCACATTGACGAGTTTAAGGTATAAATTATCTTTCTAGAATTTCCATAGATATAGGTGTGGGGAAGGTAGAATTATAAACAAAAATTGAACATTAAATAATAAAGGAATCAATAAATATGTCGAAAGATACTTTTTTTCAAGTCATCAGTTTCATGTTTAAAAAGTTGCCAAAAGGTAAAATTGGCATCAAATTCAAATTCCTTGGGTCTCAATTAGTCCACTTGCCAATTTTCATCTTATTTGGACTTTGTTTGCTACTCCAATTTGATTCAAAAAGAAAAAGGATAATGATACACTTTCACTTTATTCTAAATCCAACTTGGATAAAGTCTCACTGATAATTTTGTCACACGGCCGATTTTTCTTCTCGGTACAGAACCATGCTTTGGACAGTTCAGATTAACTCTGACCGGGTCCATCAGATCGGACATGTGGGGGGGTCGTCTCCTTCCCCGATTTCTTCTCCTATTTGAACTTGTTGGCAACGAGAAGCTTCCACACGTGATTTCTCTCTCTTGGTTAACGATTTGACAATATTTCTTCGCCATTAAGTTGTTCATCAAAATCTGCATCTAATGGTATATTACTCGATCCCTATCTCCGGTTATCTGAGTTTTGCCCAATTTCTCTTCCCATGGCCTCTCGGAGCTCCGATCCCACAGGCCTTAAGATCAACCCGATAAATAACCTACCCTAGTTTCCTCCGCACCCCTCGCAATCGAACCCGACGCCAATTTGTTAATGCTTGCTCTTTGTGCCGCTGCCGAATCACTCTCTGATATCACACTTTCGTCATGTGTCGGTGGTACATCCAGCCTCCGCAGTCAAATTCATTTGGAGGTGAGGTTCTCTAGTTCTTCACCTTCGCTCTTTCTTGGATAAAATCGTCAAAGCGCAGCTAAACGTGTTTCCCCCAATTCCGCTCCAACCTGCTCGGTTCTAAGCTACGTCCATGGTGTTGGAACGCACGGTGGAAGATAACCCTCGCAATTTTTATGATTATGCCCCCTAATTCACTTCTATAAACAATTTTTTCAGATGGGCTTTTGTGTAACTCAACGTCGCTGCAATATTTTGGTCACGCTATTAAACCAATGAACATATGACGATAAAGTCCTTGTCACGGCCTAAGTTGCCAATTATCATGCGAGGGCGTCCCCATCATTTCCTAATTTATTCATTTTTCAGTAATATCAGTAAAATTACAACCTTTGTAAAAATCATAACTTTTTACTGGAAACTCCAAAAATTATAAAAAAATGTTCTAGAATCGTGAGATTTTTCTCTGTCTTTTGGTATGGTTTTCATCGCCTGATTTAAAGTTTTAAAGACATGATTTTTTAGGTTTTGCTCTTTCTTATTCTCTTATTAACAATTTAGGAAAAATTATAATGAAAAAAATTAAGAATTTTGAGATTCATGGTGATTCGGTCTTTGAAAGAGTAACTTAGGACCCTCTTGCTAGACATCAATCATGAGTTGATCTAGGATTTTCTAAAGATGTTGTCTAGAGTTACATGATATGGATATAATTGAACCCCAATAAGTATAAATATAATTATGTGTAGGTTGAGGAATTCCAAACTTGAGAGGGTAGCACCAGTGTTTTAAAAAGCGGCCCAGGCGGCCGCTTAAGCAGCCGCTCAGAATGGGCTTTAGGCGGGCAGTCAGGCGGATCTCCATTAAGCGACCGCTTCAGACCCGCTCAGCCCGCTTAAGCGCCCGCCTGAGCACTGCTTTTGGGCGCCCGCCTGAGGCCGCTTAAGTTAAAATCAGGTTCTATGCCCACTTCCTCGTCCCAAAATGAAATATAATCAATTTGTTAGTATGTATCAACATTGTATAACATTAGAATATTATCCATATTTCTAAACCCATGTACATCTTTATGTATGAACTCCTGTACCTACATTACATATTTATCATTTGTACATACATTACTGCTCTGCTATGAACTCAACCACTAATATTTACTGATACATTATACTTGTACCTATACATGCATTCATACCTTAGTTTTTCTTGTATTGTTATGCGTTCAACTAATGTATTCTATGTAGATGTACTTTGTAGTTTGCAATACATATAGCGGTATAATGTACATATCATGTATTGCCTACTACTGTGTAATGCATATTATATACTATGTAGCATGTACCTCTAAAGCATAACGTATTACATATATCATGTACTGCCTGCTACTATATATTCATATACTATGTAGTATGTACCACTAGATTACTAATTACTAGATTGAGTATGTTATAATTGAGTTAATTCCGTAATTTTATACTCGTCACATGGTTTATATATGTATAATAATATATTATTCATATACATATATGTGTAATTTTCTATAAATTGTATATGAATTTATGCTCCCGCTTTTTCAAAAAGCGCCCGTCTGGCGCTCAAGCGGCCACAAGGTGTTGTCCGCACGCCTCCCGCTTCCCGCTTTATAAAACATTGGGTAGCACTTTGTTCTGATCTAAACATCCAAGTTAAGGTATGTGCCATCCACTCTATTTAAATTGGGCATTAGCATGACTAAATATGTTGGACATGGAACTTGGAGTCTAATGTTAACTCTATGTAGTAAATGTTAAATAGTGTTTTATTTAAGTTCTTTATATTCACTTGTTATTTTCCTATTCTATGTGGACCTATATGTAATTGTTCTCTTTATAAATATACGGGGTACACACATTGTGCATCCTAACTATTACAAACAATTCAAGATGGTACCAGAATAGATGCTCTAGCTGCCACCCTCCCTGCAGTCGTCGTCCCTCTCTCTCTCTCCCTTTCTCCCCGGCGACGCCCCCCCCCCGCCCACCCCGGTCGCCCGCCACCGTGCAGCCGGCTGCTCCAGTCGTTGTCACTAGCAGCCCTCCCCGTGCGGGCCTGGCTTGCTAGTATCGCCCGCACCGCTCCTTATCCCCTCTAGATGTCCGTCTTAAGGGTCTTCGGAGCCCTACTCCCAAGGTTGTAAAATGCGTGAGGCGTAACGAGGCGTTTTTGTCTCAATGAGGCGAAGCGTAAGCCTCAAAATATGTGTGAGGCGGTAATAAAAATTAATTTATACATGTATTATTCATATGTGTTATGTATATGAATGTGTGTACAACAAAAATAGGTATATACAAGCAGAATAATATGAAATAGAAATTAATTCTGAATCGTAATTAGGATAATAGAGAATAAAGACCCACCACAATACAAAAATATATATGTAAAAAATAACGAGATATCAATTCTTTATACTACTAGAATAAAAGATGTCGATAGAAAAACTAGAGATAGAATTTCAAATTAATAGGGATGAGGAACCAAAATTAGTTAACAATGATATGAAATTCACCTACAGTGAATAAGAAGGTAGCAAACAAAGAGAAATTTAACAATGAAGATTGAATTTGTCACTCGAGAAATGATAATAAAATGTTTATTAATGAAAAATAACAACTAACTACAAGAACTTCAATTTTTTTTGAAGAAAGTGTTTGTAATAATCTTAAAAGTAGACAATTTGATGGTTAACATAAGACATTATCATCCAGAATTGAGGCGTGCGCCTTAGCTAAGCCTCAGAGCCTTGGTGCTTTGAGGCGGGCCTCAGACATTGTGAGGCGTAAGCCTCAATCCAGGACACCGAGGCGTAAGCCTCGAGGCGCATTTGGGATAGCCTCGCCAAGAGGCGTAAGCCTCAAGAGCCTCAAGGCGGGTTTTTTATTACCATGCCTACTCCTCTCTGCCCGCGTCGGCCCTTGAGCCGTCGGGTTCTCTGTTGTGCCTCGACGTAGTCTTCATGTAAATTGGTCATTCCAGTTTCTCTTATCTGCCTGTTGCCGACTAGCCGAAGGATCTAGGCGGTTCTGACTTCTGTTGTTGTTTTCTGCTCTTTTAGACTCTGTCTCGATCATGGCTTCCTCCCATGATGATTTTTGTCGTTAGGTGACTACTGTGAAGTTAGATGGGCGCAACTATCAATATTGAGTTTGCTCCATGGAAATCTTTACAAAGTCCCAAGGCAAGCACTCCCATCTGACTCAGGCTCCGTCTCCTGCTCCACCCAGTACTACCGAGTCCAAGGATAAAAAGATCTATGGTGATTGGGTCAAGGATGATTCGACTGTGATGACATGGATTCTGAACAGCAGTGAAACTCGCATTAACGTCACTCTACTTCGTCTCCCGACTGCCAAGGAGATGTGGGATCAACTGGCCAGCACCTACTCACATAGTAAGAATCCGAAGAAGGTGTTTGACCTGAACAAATAGTTGACCCGCCTGCATTTCACTGGGCCAGATATTGCTAACTACTTTTCAACCTTCAAAGGCATCTGGGCTGAGCTTGAGAATCATCCCTTATCTACCGAATTAGGCACTATGCAGCGACAACGGCAGGAACTCCAGGTTGTCCAGTTCCTATGCGGACTTCCTGACTCATATGCTGGCGTGGTTGACCAGATCCTCGTCAGTGATCCTTTACCCACGTTGGAGAGTTTTTCCAACGTCTACAACGACTGCCGGCTTCCTCATCGGATTTGCCTTCTGACACCGCTGCTATGTCTGGCCGTAGTCGTGGTCGACCTTCAGACAATCGTTCTTCTGCTCCTGGACGGGGACGTGGGCCCCTTGGTCGTGGCTCCCTTAGTCGTAGCTCATCTGTTGATGTCTATGGAGGTGTCGTTGCTCAGCAGTATTGTGACTTTTGTGGTCGCACCAACCATACTGAAGACATATGTTGGAAGAAACATGGCACACCTGCATGGGCCAATGTTGCGTCTGAGCACGCTTCTTAGACACCTTCTGCTGCTACCTCAAGCTCATCCACTGCTGAGTTCATCTGCTCCGAGGTGGAACGTCTCCTACTTGAAAAGACCGGTGCTTCCTCCTCATCTGCTGCTGAATCAGGGTCTCGCGCAGCAACTTACATTGGTTGTGATTCTGCCTTCTTGAGTGCTCCCTCTTCTAGTGCTCGCTATGAAGCACAGATACTCCAAAACAGGTGTTGTACCCGTATCCAATACGTATTGGATACCAGTACTCCGTGGATACTCCTGGATACGTATCGGATACTCCTAATCCGTATCATGTCGTATCCAGGCCGTATCCAGTCAGTAAAAACTAGAAAAAAAAAATTTGGGCATGACATTGCTTGATTAGCATTTGACACCAGCTCATGTCTCAACCCTCTCTGCTAAGTAGTAGCTTGCAGCAAGGCTGTCATAGTTGCTTCCTTGAAGGAGTTCAAGGTTAGTCACCATTCCTCTTACTAAATGCCAATCTTCCTCCTTCTCTTTATTGTTTCTACCTCCTATGTTTTTTGGGATTTCACTTTTTAAAGAACTTCAATATGCAATATGGATTTTTGTTTGTTCTTTATTGCAAACCAATTCATTCACCTTTACATGGTACTTCCGGATGCTTTCCCTACTAAGGTGCAACTTTTATGCACGTTGATGTCCTCCATATTCTATGAAAGGCTTCAATTTAGTATCGTTGGGTTAACATGCCTCTTGTTTTGGTGACTAAATCCATTGTGATTTATTCTGGATTTCTATCTAGACAATATCTATTTCATCTCCTTTGAAAATAATCATTGCATCCCCATCCTTATGTCTCCCCCTATGAAGCACCGATACTCCAAAATAGGTGTCCTATCAGTATTGAATACATATTTGATACTAATACTCCCTAGATACTCTCTAATACATACCAAATACTTCTTAAGTCGTATTCCTTTTTTTCTTAGCAGGAAATGACCTCAATGCAACCAGGATACAACCGACCCATTTAGCAGCCAAGAGAGCACCCCACTCGCGTGATCCCTCAAAATCCCAAAATCATGTGACTTCCAACTCTAGACTCCCCCTATTGTATTGTGATTTGAGAATGAAATTGGTATTTTCTGTTAAAATTTCAAAATAAACATTAAAAAAATTGTTGTATCCATGTTGTACCCGTATCTTATATTTTCGAAAATTGTCGTATCCCCGTACCGCACCCGCACCCGTATCCATTTCTGTATCTATATCCGTGCTTCATAGTAGCTAGCTATACATGAGAGAAGATAGTTTGGTATCACAGATGACGCAACTCACTTTACATGATACATGAAATGTGAAAGGTTTAGAATATGATATTATCATATCTTTTTGTAACTTGTCTCACATTAATATGAATGAAAGACCCCTTTTTAAATCATTGTTTGATATTATAGTATTGGTTTCCATTTTCTTTAGAAATATTGTGATTTTTGAATGAAATTTGATTGTCTTCATCTATTTTTAAAATAAATATATTGGTTAAAAATATTAAAATAAATATTAAAAAAACTGTCGTATCCATGACGTACCCGTATTTTATATTTTCGAAAATTGTCGTATCCGCGTACCCGTACCCGTATCTGATACATATCCGTATTCGTGCTTCTTAGAGTGCTAGTAATACCAAATGGGTGATTGACTCTGGAGCTTCTTCTCATATCTCTGGCAATCGTTCTCTTTTTTATAGACTATCTAAGGCTCTAAGCCTTGTTCTAAATCTATTGGTATGCTTGCTGATGGATCCAAATCTGTTGTGTCTGGAATTGGTGATATTTGTGCTCAAGTTCTTCTGGGATCTGCTTTATATGTGCCCAATTTTCCGCTAAAGTTGTTGTCTGTCAGTAAAATTGCACGTAATCTAAACTGCAATCTGACCTTTGTACCGGGTACTTGTGTTTTTCAGGACCTTCGCACGAGGATGCAGATTGGTGGGGGGGCATGAAGGACCTGATGGACTCTACTACTTAGATGAGTTAAAACAGATTGGCACTACAACTCTAGCTTCAGCATTGTTGCCTTCTGTTTCTGCATTATAATGGCATTTTAGACTTGGGCATCCGTCAGCTGATAAATTAAAACATGTTATTTCTGGTGTAGGCACGCACAGTTTTTAGTGCGAGGCATGTCAATTAGGCAAACAATCCAAAATTGTATTTCTCAAAAAATCTCAGATTGGTAGCAAAAATATTTTTGATTTGGTTCATGTTGATGTATGGGGTCTTTGTCATGTTCCAAGTTTGTCAGGCAATAAATACTTTGTTTTGTTCATTGATGATTACTCCTGTGCTACCTGGTTGTTTCTGATGAAAGATAGATCACAAGTCTTGCCTACTATTAAATTCTTCTTTGTTGAAATTAAAACCTAGTTTTCTAGGCCTATTAAACTCTTGTGTATTGATAATGCTTTGGAATTTGTTCAAAAAATGTTGAATTATTTTGTCGGACTGTGCGTACAATTCATTGGACATCTTATGCTTACACACCCCAACATAACGGTGTTGCTGAAAGGAAAAATAGACATTTACTTGAAGTTACTGGAACTCTCATGCAGCATTCTAATGTTCCAAAACATTTTTGGCCAGAAGCGGTTCTTACTGCCTGTTTTCTGATAAATCGTATGCCTTCGTCTGTTATTGGGAATAAAATTCCTGTACAAGTACTACAACCCCATCTTCCTCTTTTTTCTGTCCCTCCAAGGATCTTTGGGTCGACTTATTTTGTTCTTTTGCTTGGACCGACTCAAGACAAGTTGTTTCCTCGAGCTGAAAAATATATTTTTCTGGGATACGGACTCAGAAAGGATATCGTTGATATAGTCTTGTTACTAAAAAGTGGTTCACGAGCAGTGATGTGGTTTTCTTTAAGGACGCTCCATACTACTCTACTAAGGGGAACATGTTGAGTGTAGATCTCATTTCAGCGCCTCTGCCTATTATTAGTGACTCCACATCTGTTTTGCAACCCGGCGAGACTGTCTCCTCTTATTGTTTACCAACACAGGAATCGGCCTCCACAGTCTACTCCTGCTCAAGACCCCCCCCCACAGACAACCAATCTTCTCTTTCAGAAGGTCCTGCCCCTGCCAAGGTAACCTCTAATTTAGATTTACCTATTGCTCTCAGGAAAGGCACTCGATCATGTACATCTCATAATATTGCTAACTATGTCTCTACTGCACACCTGAGTGTTCATGTTAGTAATTTCGTTGCTGCTCTTTCTGCTATTTTTGTCCCCAAAAATGTTCATGATGCATTACAAAGTACGGCCTGGACACATGCCATGACTGAGGAGTGAGGAGATGACTGCTCTTACTGACAGAGGTACCTAGGATCTGGTTGATCCTCCTTCTGATTGCAAACTTGTTGGATGTCGTTGGGTGTACACTGTCAAGTATCATCCTGATGAAACTGTTGAGCACCTAAAGACCCACCTAGTGGCGAAAGGGTACACTCAGACTTATGGTATTGATTACTTTGAAACATTTCCTCCTGTTGCCAGGCTAAATTCTGTGTGGGTTCTGCTCTCTGTGGCAATCAAGTTGGATTGGCCCCTTATCCAACTGGATGTCAAGAATGTCTTCCTTTATGGTGATCTCCAAGAGGAAGTCTATATGGAGCAACAACCTGGGTTTGTTGCTCAGGGGGAGTCACACAAAGTCTATCGTCTCAAAAAGTCTATTTATGGACTCAAGCAGAGTCCACGTGCCTGGTTTGATAAACTCAGTAAGATTTTGTCTACCAATGCCTTCCTCAGATATCATGTTGATTACTCTGACTTTGTTAAAAAGACATCCTCTAGTATTGTGGTTCTAATTGTGTATGTTGATGATATTATTTTATCTGGCAGTGATCTCTCTGAAATTAATGCTACTAAAGCCTACTTATCATTTTGTCACTAAAGATCTGGACAAACTGAGATACTTTCTGGGAATTAAAGTTTCCAGGACGGCTAATGTTCTTGTTCTATCTCAACGAAAGTATGTTCTTGATCTTCCATAGGAAACTGGAATGCTTGGAGCTCTCGGCCTACTGATACACCCCTAGATCCTAATGTAAATTGGGATGATGATGAATCTCCCATGTATAAGACAGTAAAAGATATAGGACTGGTTGGCAAACTGATCTATTTGACTGTCACTAGAGCTGATATTTCTACTGTTGTTGGTCTTGTTAGCAGGAATCTAGACAAGCTAAGACAGTGTCACTGGGAAGCACTGTGTCATATCCTGAGATATCTGAAGAAATCTCCTGGTAAAGGCCTTTTCTATAGAAAACATGGTCATTGCTCTCTTAAAGGCTATTCTGATTCTGACTATGCTGGAAGTAAGATACACAGAAAATCTACTTCTGGTTACTGTACTTTTGCTCAGGGGGAGATACACAGAAAGTCTATATGGAGCAACAACCTGGGTTTGTTGCTCAGGGGGAGTCACACAAAGTCTATCGCCTCAAAAAGTCTATTTATGGACTCAAGCAGAGTCCACGTGCCTGGTTTGATAAACTCAGTAAGATTTTGTCTACCAATGCCTTCCTCAGATATCATGTTGATTACTCTGACTTTGTTAAAAAGACATCCTCTAGTATTGTGGTTCTAATTGTGTATGTTGATGATATTATTTTATCTGGCAGTGATCTCTCTGAAATTAATGCTACTAAAGCCTACTTATCATTTTGTCACTAAAGATCTGGACAAACTGAGATACTTTCTGGGAATTAAAGTTTCCAGGACGGCTAATGTTCTTGTTCTATCTCAACGAAAGTATGTTCTTGATCTTCCATATGAAACTGGAATGCTTGGAGCTCTCGGCCTACTGATACACCCCTAGATCCTAATGTAAATTGGGATGATGATGAATCTCCCATGTATAAGACAGTAAAAGATATAGGACTGGTTGGCAAACTGATCTATTTGACTGTCACTAGAGCTGATATTTCTACTGTTGTTGGTCTTGTTAGCAGGAATCTAGACAAGCTAAGACAGTGTCACTGGGAAGCACTGTGTCATATCCTGAGATATCTGAAGAAATCTCCTGGTAAAGGCCTTTTCTATAGAAAACATGGTCATTGCTCTCTTAAAGGCTATTCTGATTCTGACTATGCTGGAAGTAAGATACACAGAAAATCTACTTCTGGTTACTGTACTTTTGTTGGTGGAAATCTTGTTACCTGGCGGAGCAAAAAGCAGAATGTTGTTGCTAGATCTAGTGTTGAGGCCGAGTACCGTGCTATGGCTCATACAGCGTGTGAACTTCTGTGGGTACAGTCTCTTCTAAAAGAACTTGAGGTAGGATCTTGTAACATCCCACTCTTTTATGCAAATTTTCAAATTATTTTATTCTTCGCATGCTCTTTTCCTAATTAGATAATTGTTGAGGACTTAAATGCAATTTTCCCATGTTAGTTTTGCAAAATCATTTTATTATGTCCAATTGCCCTCTTAACTTTGTTCTATTTAAAGAAAATGTTTTCATATATATATCCATGCTCTTTGTTTAAGAAAATGACAATAAACACTTTTAGGTCAAATTTTCTCTCTCATATGGTAATTAGTGATTTACTTGTTTAATCGTTTGCTTAATGGCCTCCATCTTGTTCAATGAAAATAAATAATATTTAGTGCACGTTTTCATGTATTGTAATTCTTATTTGAGAAGTTAATGGCTTTATTTACACTCATCATGGTCATTTAAGTGCAAGTAATGATTTCTGCTAAATTAGGCCTAAAACGTGTACAAGCATAAAATCTAACCCCACAGGAATATTCTAGACCCTCTAATACACCTATGGTTCAAATTTGAACTCTTTTGACCCATGTTTGGACCCTCTAATCAATTAAAGAACATTTAAGTATAGTATGACCATGATTTGAATTCTATTTCATTGATTGCATTGGTTTTCCCTATGTTCCGATTTTATTTACTGTCACGCATTACATCTCTCGCGCGCATGCACATCGACCATTGGATCAAGATCCAACGGCGCGGATATCTTCTTCTACCTCCGTTACTCACACGAACCAGGAGCCGTTTTCCAGCGCCTTGATTGCGAGCCTTCAAGCTCTCACGTTACTCGACGATTTCTTCTCATTCCTTCTCCAACGTCTTCGTCTCACTCCGCCGAACCCATTTAGCCCTCACTCGCCCTCTCTCTCTCACTAAAGATAAAATGCCCAATCTAGGGCATCACCTCCTCGCTGCCATTGATGCGCAGACACCACTCTCGCTTGCCCCGCCTCCATCTAAAGAGCCCAGAGGCATCAGCGGACCCCAAAGATTCTTCTTCCTCGCTCAATTTCTCCCCCGGATCCCCCAGCAACCCCGACCTACTCGGCTTCAATTTCCGGCGACCTTGAGTCCGCCCGGCCTTCTCCGGTCACCTAGGCTAAATTGCCCTTACGGTGAGCATCCTCGGAGTATCTCCTTTCTTTTCCCGACCTCAGTTTGCCCTGCGATCTCCCATATCATCGGGACCTGTACTCCGCCGTTAAGCCTCAATGCCTCTAGTCGCCATGGTGCTATGAAGCATCCGCAACCACGAAAATAGGGTGGATGGCTTCGCCTTGCCTCCATGGTCGTTTTCCGATCGTTACCTGAAGGTTTCCTACCACTTTTTCCTGACCTTGGTCTCCGATATGTTTCCCCTGTACTCGGCTCTAGCCATGGCCAGGATAGCTCTCCTATGCTCTCCCGACACCGAGCTTAGGCTCAATGCGTTCGCTTTCCCATCACGAACTGGACTAAAGTGTTCTCCACTCTCGGGTGGCAGCAAGCATGGGTCCTTGCCCATGGCTGGGAAGCTCGTCCATGGCGCTGGAGCCATGGCTCGCGCTGTGTGACCAAGGAACTATCCCGGATGGATAATGACCAAGAGGGTCATTTGTTTTTTTTTTGTCGATGTATTTCGCTTACAGGGGTATTTTCGGGTTTTCACCTGTCCTCTTTGCTTTGATCGCGAGCCCTCAGTGGCAAGCCTCGTTGCTGAGTTGGCCAAGTCTGATTGGTCCAACTCGGGACTCAGGCCCAATAAGCAAATGTGGCTTTTTCTCGATTTATTATTGGTCTGTTCTTCGAAAATTTATAGTAAATCGCCTGATTATCGGAAAATTACACAAAAATATGTTTTGGAAAGGATTTTCGATGAGGAACTCGGTTTTATGATTTTCATCCACTGACTTTGTTGTTTTAACATCTCAATATTTTTATGACACAGATTAGGGTTTAATGATGTATGATGAAGGATATATATGCTAATTCCAGGTGATTAAAAGGATCCAACCAGTCAAACAAGGTTTGACTTAAGTGTTTTAGCTCAAGGTAAGAGGGCCATGCCCTTGGCATAGTAAACTTGATTTATTGAATGATTATGATATGTTTATGTACTTTATACTCAAGTCATGATAAATGTATGTTTTTCTTCAATGTATATGATTATTGGATGTTGATTGTTATAATCTAAGTCTAAGAATAGAAATCACATTGAGATTATGAATTATGATTTAGATACATGAAACCAAGATTAAGAGGGAAGAGATTCCCATCCATGCTTAAGAGGGAGAAATCTCAACTATGTTCAAGAGGGAGAAATCCCATTAAGATCAAGTCTAAGTTATTTGAGAAGATAATTATGTCTAAGAAAGATCATGGTTAAGGGAATTTGATTTAGATTTATATGCACCTTGTTATGGGCTTTCCGAGCAATTATGGGCTTTCTGAGCATTATGGGCTCCTTATGGGGCATTAAGAGAGGAGCATATACTTCTTGTCAAATTCTTTATGTAAAAGATGCCAAGAAATGATTAATGTTAATGCATGTTCATGTCAAGTCACTTTTATATGTTATTTTTATGCTTTATAACATGCCAATGTCGCTTACTTACCATGTTTGTTTTTCCTTTGCATGGTTGGGGACGAGATGTCCGCAGACGTTGGAGCTAAAGGGAAGGAGACATCTTGAGTAGACTCCAGGTATACAAGACCTTAGAAGTTGTCTGGTGGGACGTCCATCTATGGACATCCTATCTTTTTCGTGATTATCTAGTTTATGTTTAGTATACCTTTAGAAGCATGATGTAGCTTTCTTTCCAAGAACTCTTGTATGAATCTATGTTTCTATGAATGCCAAGTGTTGTTTATTTCTTGATATGAGATCATGCATGTGACAATCCCTCCCTGATATGCCAAGTACCCCACATTATGGATAATGTTGGGGATTAGGCTGTGCTTCCGCTGGTTACGTATGAAACCCTAGGGAGGGGTGTTACAGATCTTCTGCTCCTATTCCCATGCATTGTGATAATAAAGCAGCTATCTTTATTGCAAATAATCTTGTCTTTCATGAGCGGACCAAGCACATTGAAGTTGACTGCCACTTTAATAGAGAATCTATTCTAACTGGTCGTAGTTGCACTCCTATCACTCGCTCAGAGGACCAAGTTGTTGATATCTTCACAAAGCTGTTGGCCAAGAAACATTTCAGCTCTCTTGTGGACAAGTTGGGCATGATTGATATCTATGCTCCAACTTGAGGGGGGGTGTTAAATAGTGTTTTATTTAAGTTCTTTATATTCACTTGTTATTTTCCTATTCTATGTGGACCTATATGTAATTGTTCTCTTTATAAATATACGAGGTACACACATTGTGCACCCTAACCCTTACAGACAATTCAAGAGTAAAGTATGAGTACATGCATAACAAAAATTGCTAAAGAGGTCTTAGGAGAATCTAAAGGGTGTGGGCCTCCACCAAAAGAGACTTCATTGCGGAATGATGAAGTACAAAAGGTTTAAAATCAATAGAGATCTATAGGAGTTTACCCAAATCTAGAGATGATGCAACTTTTCAAAGATACAAATAAGCAAAGAAAGATGCTAAGAAAGCAGTGCAAGAGGCAAGGTCCAGACACTTTGATGAGATATATAAAATTGGACACTAGAGAAGGGGGGAAAGATATTTATAAAATGGCCCGCATAAGAGAAAGGAAAGGAAGAGACTTGAGTCAAGTAAAATGCATCAAGAATGAAGATGCCCGCATAAGAGAAAGGAAAGGAAGAGACTTGAGTCAAGTAAAATGCATCAAGAATGAAAATGGCAGAGTGTTGGTGAAGGATGATGATATAAAGAACCAATGGAGAAACTACTTCATAAGCTTTTCAATGGAGATATTATGAACAATGTAAGAGACTCGGGTGACATGAATGTAAGAAATATCAATTACACATGACACGTTTCACCATTTGAGGTCAAGAATGCTTGGAAAAAATAAAAATGAAAAAGGCATATGGTCCAGACGGTATTCCTATTGGTGTATGGAAGAGTATGGGGGGTGAAGGAGCTATGTGGTTAACAAATTTCTTTAACAAGATTATGAAGACAAAGATGTTGGATGAATGGACAAATAGTATTATAGTACCGATCTACAAGAACAAATGAGATGTTCAGAGATGCACAAAACTACACAGGTATCAAGTTGATGAGTCACACCATCAAGCTTTGGGAGAGGACTATTGAGCAAAGGCTAAGGTTGATTACACGGGTGTCAGACAACCAGTTTGGTTTTATGCCAGGAAGATCAACAACTAATGCTATTATTCTGATAAGGAGGCTTATAGAGAAGTACAGAGAAAACAAAAGAAATCTTCATATGGTGTTTATTGATCTAGAAAAGGCCTATGATCGAGTACCCAGGAAAGTGATATGGAGGGTTTTGCATAAAAAGGATGTGCCCATCCAATACATTGACCTAATTAAAGACATGTATGATGGCTCAATAGCAAGTGTTAGGACTCCGGGAGGAGAGAGACAATTTTTTCCTATCACCATTGGGGTACATCAAGGATCGGCACCCACCCCTTATCTATTTGTTCTTGTTAAGGATGAGTTGACAAAAGCATGTTCAAGATAACATGCCTTGGTGCATGTTGTTTGATGATGATATTGTGTTGATTGATGAAAGAAAAGAAATATTGAATGATAAAGTTGAACTTTGGAGAATGCATTGGAATCTAATGGATTTATGATCAGTAGAAGCAAAATTTAATATATGCATAGCAATTTTAACCAATCTAGAATTGTGAATAGTGGGTTCAAGTTGGATGGAATGGATGTACCAATATGTGATAAGTTTCGTTACTTGGGGTCTTTTATTGAAAGGGAGGGTGAGGTTCAAGATGATATTTGTCACAGGATCACAACATGATGGTTGAAATGGAGGAGTGCAACTGGAGTACTATGTGACCAGAAGATCCCTCTCTATTAAAAAGCAAGTTTTACAGAACAGCTATACAGTCTGCCATGCTATGTGGGAGTGAATGTTGGGCAGTGAAGAAACAAGGTCTCAACAAGATGAAAGTGGCAGAAATGTGTATGCTGAGATGGATGTGCGGGAAGATGAGAAAAGATCATTTGAGGAATGACTATATCAAAAATAAAGTGGGGGTAGTTTGTATCGAGGACAAGTTGCATGAAGGTCGTCTAAGATGGTATGGACATGTGCAACGCAGACTGACAAATGCACCTATTTGAAGCAAGGTTATTGAGTCAAGCATAACTAAAAGAAGCAGAGGCAGACCTAAATTAACTTGGGAAGGGCTTATAAAGAGAGATTTTGAATCTTTATATCTTGATCAGAGTAAACAAAGCTGATTGGAAAAGAAGGATCCATGTAGCCAGCCTCAACATGGTTGGGATTGAGGCTTAGATGACGATTAACATGACTAAATATCCCTTTCCTATATGAAGCATAAATTGATTTGTGATTTCTCTTGGAATACCTTTACCATCTCTTGGAAAGTACTCTTTTTTGTGTATATTTAACTGATTCGTTACTCATGGTATGAGAATAGAACATCCATGGTCTTTTGACGCAACCATGCTATTTAATGGGCCATCTGACCCCACTTGATGATAATTTGATGTTCTTATCACTTACTTGAGTATGACTATAACTTTATCTTGCCTTCCCTATTTGTTGTGTGATTGACTAGTCATAACTAGAAGTAGTGACACCATGTTTGATGCACTGAGGATCTCCTGCAATATCTTATTCAAGGTGCTGAGATTTTAGCCCTCATGCCAATGCACTGAGGTTTTAGTCCTCCTACAACATATGATTTACCAATGCACTGAGGTTTTAGTCCTCCTGCAACTACTATATTTTGTTTGCACTGAGGTTCTAGCCCTCCTGCCCTTGGTATGGAATACATGGATTCCTATCCTGCTTTTTAGTATATATTAGTTTGTGTTTTACTCACCATGCAACTATTCATCTGTGTTTATGTTGATGTGAAATTATATGGCAAGAGTCTTTATAATAATCATATCCTTGTTAATAATTGCCTCATCTTTTGGACATGTTAAATCTTTTGGAAAATCTTCTCCTTTGGATATCCCATTATTGATATCTCTTTAATCGAATCCTCTCTGCCTTAATTAATGCCCAATATTTTACTCTACACATACTCGGCTATATGCTAACATCCTCTCTTTCGTGTGTTTTCCTCTTATGGGTGTTACTCCCAACCCACTCAAATTGCACAACCTGAGATCCAAGAAGTAGGAGGCGTTGCTCAAGACTAGCTTCAGGATGTCTTCTGAGATGAGTAGGTTTCTCACCACAAATCGATCCTACTAGTTTAGATTTCATATCTCGTTAGTTGTCCTTGGTGGTCCCAATGTCGAGCTTGGACAAGAATTTTGTAATAGTTGGGATTTACTTTCTGCTGCTACAAAACTATGTTTCTTTTACCAATCTGTTTTACAGAAAAATTGTGCACCCCTTTTATTTGAAGGTTTATTATTATATAGTTGTCAATGGATGGGTTACGCAATTATTTTCTTAAACTGAGTAAGGAGTGGATCCCCTCTCAGGTATCACTCCTTACAGCTAACCATGTCCCGATCCAGCAAGGGGTTGGCCACGCTAGGTCCTGATGGGCCAAAACGACCACATCCTCTACCACAGCCACGGCCTCTGCCACGTCCAGGGTCGCAAGATCGGACTGCAAGAGGGGAAGCGTCAGCGCAACCAGCAAGAGAAGAAGATACAGATGGCAGGCGTTGGACCCATTTTAGGACATGAAGCATTTTAGGGAGCGGATCACTAGATAAGATCTAATCCACGACTCCGCAAAAGAGGCAGGTAATCCAACAAGGAACTGTACCAACAGAAGCTCATTTTGTTGTCTTTGAACTTTAGTGATATCAGAAGTCAGGGGATGATAAACTCCAAATTCATCTCACAAAGCACGACATTGATTATGATAATCCCCAACAGAGGTATCTTTAGAGGATTCTTTTTTGACCAGATTTTTTAAGATTTCAAACACCTTTTTAGGGCTTTGTTGGTGTGAATACACGTGCTAACTGATCCCACTTGGCTTTTGTTGTTCTGAGTCGTAAAAGAAATTTACTTATTTTCAGTTCTGCACTATTGACCATCCAGGTCATCACTCCAGAGTCATCTTTGATCCACAAGTCATAGGCATGTTTCGTCTTTTCGTCAGCATTCTCAGATGAAGTAGCATGTCCTTTAGTGATAAGATAAGAGTATCGGCCTTGGGCCTTGACGTACAACTCAAGGGATGTTGACCACGTATGGTAGTTAGAACCATCCAATTTGACGGTGATGGTGGTCACACAAAGAGTTCTTAAGTAATCATTAGAGGCTATGATGGAATTCGTTCTAGATCAGTCCACAGAAGTTCTTAGTTCAGATTGGCGTGAAGCGTCACGCAAGGTATCAACTAAAGAGTATAGAGATCCAAAGAATGGAAATGATGATTTTTATTTAATCAACCAAAGTCACATCGTCAATATAGATCGTCATGTTACGAAGGTTGACAGGAGGGAGCAAGTCCCCCCCAAGAGATAAGTGAAGCCGAGAAATTGTTTAACCAGGAGCAGCCTAGGTGGAATCAACAATGCTTCAATAGGGTCGTAGCTAGTGGTGGGTAGTATGATGGAGGTAGGGAGGGATAATAAAGATGACGGGTGACAGTTTGTTGGGGGGGTGGGGGTTGATGGAGTGGGATCGATGGTCGATTGGAGTGGAGGTTGATAGGTTGTTGGCTGGCAGGTGGTCCATGGGGGTGAGCAGCCGGCGGGTGGTCGATGGGCATTGGGTGGATAGCGACGCAGAGGGAGAAGGTGAACAACAGTGGTGCAGAGGAAGGGCAGCGGAGAGGGAGGACAGGGAGGGGTGAAGGAGAGGAAGGAGGGCGGTGGGATCTGGATATGGGAAGGGATGGCGGAGGCTGGGTTTGCGTAAAGGAGATGGAAGGGGAAGGGTGGCAGCTTGGGTGGATGGAGAAGAGAATGAAGAGGGATCAAAAGGCTGCTCTAATACCATGTGAATAGAGTAGGTTTATCTTATTAAGATATCTAATACAAGCACAGACGCCCTCCTTATAGAAGATAGGAGTCAAGTAAATACAGAGTTCAGCAATATGGGACTAAAGACAAGATACTAAAGAGAGTACAATATAAAAAAACAAATAAATATATTAACATCTCTCATGCTTCAGCTTGAGGGGTGTTAGAGAATAATCATTATATGTACTAGTGTCAACATGATTCAAATTTGGGATCTATCTATGCAATGGGACCATGTTGAATCCATAACTATTGTACATGTAGGAGTCGAGTACATATCCCCACCCAATCTACAAGAGTGTTCAAGTTACATGTCAATACATTAAATCATTTTATCTCCTCTTTTATTCGGGTTACATGTCAATGCATTAAATCATTTTATCTCCTCTCTTATTCTTTTATAGTTGCTATATTAGGAAAACATCACTTATCAGTTATAAATTACAAAAAAAATTGATTTATCACATGCTATTCAAGTTTGATTAAACATGTGTGCCTTGTTGGTGACGTTTAGGAAGTCAGTGCTAAAATGATTGTCAAGGATTAGGCTTAGGCGCTTAGCCTTGATTAGTAACAAGTATGTTTGGGATGGCTTCCTATACAGTGAGGAAAGGGGACGTGACAACGTCGTGTTGGACGTGACTTCTTCTATACACAAAGGTATGTAACCCTTTAAATTCTAAGAAGTCATTTTGAGCGTCAATGAAAGATTCTAGCCTCAGTGCATCAAATGTCAAACTATTCAGGTAAAGAATGTAGTCAGTGAATCCACGTTAATTAGCAGTGTACACTACAGAAGACCGCCACGTCTTTCAATTTCGTATGTAATGTTTGATGAACTACAACAAAGGGTTCTAAATTTAAGAGGCCGTAAGGAAAGTTATAGCACTAACAATTGATCCTAGCCTCCTAATAACAGTAAATAACTCAAATTTCTAAATCAATTAAATGATTCAAGAAAATTATTAAGATCAGGCACAAAAAGCGATTAGCATACATTTATATAAACACTGAGTTATCTCCTGAAGAATTAAGCATCAAGATTAGACTAATATATCATGATTTAAGTAGACCATGAGATAGCACAGCACCATAATTAGTAAAACCGTACCAGCTGTTATGCTCAACAGGTGAGTTTCAGCTACCTCAGCGACCCTTGGTTCCCTTAAAAACAGTCACGTTTTATGTGTAGCCGTGTTAGTTAGTATGGCCATCTCATCACCTGTGACAAGAATAGATGGGCGTGAACAGCCTGCGACTGTAGCTGTTGCCAATGTGACATTCAAACTGAGCAGCCGAAATCTGGTAAATGTGCAGGCGCCCTTGCCCAAGCTCACATACAAAAGTTATCCACTCTCTTCCGTATGTCTGTGATCAATTTATTAGTATTTTTCACAGCAAGCTCAGTTGAGCTTTTCAAATCAGAAAGTTCATTGCGGTCTCTGGAAACTTTCAGCACATCAGACATGGCTTTTGCCTTCCTCAAAATAGATCTGCGCAACTCATAAGATCTCTCCCCTTCAGTTTCTACATAGGTTCCCTGCATCCTCATTGAAGGCAGTAATGAACCCATCAAAGACGAGACTTTGCTCACCATATTTACCATCCCCAACCTCTTTAAATCTTTAACAAGCTGCTGATAAGTGAGGCGTCCTGGAGGAGTTCCCTTCTTGATCATCTCCTCAAACTCCAGACAGGCTTCATCCCACCTGCACAACTGGCATAGGATATGGATCAGCATGCTACTGGTGATGCCATCTGTATTTAGTCCATTATTTCTCATGTCATTGATCAGTTGTACAGCTGAATCAAGCCTATTATTGTCCCATGTCATTTTGATCAGGAGCTTGTATGTCAAGCTATCCAAACCAAACCCGCATTGCACCAACCTGGTGTAAAGGCTCAGCCCTTCCTCAACCATGTCGGCCTTGGTGAAAACCCGAAAGAAGTAGTTGTAAGTGATGCAGTTCGGGCGAATTCCCCTGCCCATCATCATCTTGAGGACATTGTTCGCTCCAGCAATATCACCAATCTTGCAGAAGCCCTTTACAAGCAAGTTGTATGTAGTGATATTCGGCTCTATGCCATAAATAGGAAATTTCTCCACTATGCCAAGCGCCTCCTTGAACCTCCTCACCTCAACGAACGCACCAACTATACAATTGCCTATAACAACGTCGGGTTCAACGCCTTCCCTCCTCATCTCTGCTACCAGCTCCACAGCTTTATCTACCCGCCTGGTCTTGCAAAAGCCTTCAATCATCGCCCAATAGGTCACAATGGTAGCTGGAATACCCTCTTTCCGCATTTCTTCAAATAGCCGTTCAGCTTCCTTCAGGTTTTGCGCCCGGAACCAACCCTGGATAACAACTCCAAAGCATCTGGCACCCGGTGCCCACCCTGGTTCCTCGGCCTTCCTCCGGCGGACACACTCTGTGGCGACTTCCACGTGTCTTTCCTCGCACAGCGCGGAAATCAAAACGTCGAATAGGTCGCCTGCTACTCCTACACTGTGTGTGTCATTCGAATCGAGCCGTGCCCGGGCAAGCTTGTAGGTGCGCACTGCCGCCCGTGCCAACCCGGCCCGCGCGTACGCTCTGATGAGCTCCTCGTAAGCTTCCACTGGGACACTGTCTGCTGAGAGGATCAACGACCAGGCAGTGGCGAAGCAGCGGGCCTTCCCTAGCGCGCCAAGTGCGACTGCGAGGAGAGCCGAATCGAAGCGAAACCCGGGGTGTTTAGTACGTGCCCAACGGAGTAGAGGGGTGACGTGACCCGGGAGGAGGCCGGGATCACGGAGGAGGGCCACGAGGAGAGACGTAGTGGGACGGGCGCAAGTGTCGTGAAGGGCGGCCACGAGGGCTGCTGGAGAGAGCTCGGGTGAAGAGAGGAGACGAACAATGGCGGTAGAGTCTGATTGGAGAGAAGGGTCCGCCGAGGCTTGTAATTGACAGCCTGGCGACACCACCCGTGGCAGTGGCAGTGGCGGCGCCGATGGTTGCTTTTGACACCTCAGGAGCAGAGAAAGCCATGGCAGAAGGGGCTTCGGAGTGGTCGACCGCCACGAGGGAGGAAGAAGCGATTTGTGGGCGCGCCGCATCGATAGCGAGTCGATCAGTTTCAGCCATGTGAGGGTGTTGGAGAAGAGAAAAGTGGCGAGTAATGTAGCTGTGGTTCTGTTGCGATTGGGATACACGGATTTTCTTAGCACTAGTAGATTGCACGTGCTAAGCACGTGAGTTTAGATTAAATTTGGGTTATAACAGAAAGTGTATATCTAGAAAATATATGCATAGAGCACGCCATTTACATTGATAGTGTACATTGATTTCTACGTGACACTTAGTACACATTATATTTACATCTCACGCCATTTACATTGATAGTGTACATTGATTTCTACATGACACTTAGTACACATATTATGTTTACATCTCATTTGTATTATACTACTACAAAAGGACATATCTTTCTCAAAAGTAACATGGTCCTCTATGGAAATTTCTTGGCATCAGTTGTTTTCTTTTTCTTCGACTTTCAAGATCTTCAAGTGCACATAGTTCTTATACTTTATGCCAACTTGTACTTGAAGAGTCAAATTCTTCATTGTGAGTTCAGCTTGCCATTTTTCAATGAGATCAACTTGTTCCTATATGGTCAAATTATGGTAAATATGTAAATTGAATGTGTATTGTATATTTTGTGTGTTTGTGAATGTTATTAACTTACAGTGGGATTGAGTGACATCAAAACAATACGATCACATGAGAAAAGGTCTTCTACTTATTTTCCAAATAATGTAGACAGTGCTACATCAATATCATCCTGCAAATGAAGCTTTAGGATACACCTGCATTTTAAATGAATTTATATATCTATAAAATATTTTAGAAAAATAATTATATTGAAAATGGAGGGTTATACTTACCGAGGATTTGTAGTAGAGTCTTTGTAACAATATTGGCAGAAGTATTTTACTACGTAAATGGTGTTTGTCTTCTTATGACAGTTGTTGCATGCCATATACCAAAGATCTTGTTGGCTAATAATAGTAACTTTTGTTGGACTTATCAAATAAACATATTGTTGTGTGCATATGACGATATGTTACTCTAGAGGTGAAGTATAATATGAAAAAATGATGTGTAATTAGAAGAATATTAATTATACCATATTGGTAGAGGTTACAACTTCTGCAATGGTAGTGATCATAGAATTTGTTTTGTTGTACTCTCTTATAGCACTTTCCAGTATGTCAGAGTGAGTCACTTTCCTAATGAAGAAGTAAGTATTAAGGTAACCATTATTGTTGTTCAAAAGTAAAAGTGTGTATATATATATATATAGAGAGAGAGAGAGAGAGAGAGTCAGGCTAGAATATACTTGAGTGTACGGATCGCACGAATACACTCAAGTGTGTTTGCATATCAAGACTATTTTTTGCAAAATATAAACTGTTGATCTTCACCGTCATACTATAACTAGGCTACATACAAATTTTGAATCCATTTGGATGAGTGTAAGTCACTCATCCAAGGGCAACAAAATCGACGTGTGAAACTAATTTGAAATGCATAATTTTTGTGATCTTCATAACATGAGCTATACATATCCAAATGTGCTCAAATTTTGCGAATGAATTGTTCACGAGATGTTTAAGAAGATCAACGGATTAGATTTTCAAAAAAAATATTGCATAATGAAAAACTACTTGAGTGTATTCCGCTCCGGATACACTCGAGTGTATTCTAGCATGACTCTCTCTCTCTCTCTATCTATATATATATATATAATATATATATATATATATATATATATATATATATATATATATATATATATATATATATACATATATACATATATACATATATAATGTAACTAACCATTCTTGTAGTTCTTTGACTTCTACTAATTCAGGGTTGATCAAAATTTGGGTTTCTCTACCTGTAGATAGTGTTCTCTTTCCTATAGAATACAATATGTTGGACATAAGTAAAGTGTCAACTGATTTTATGTATAAAAATAAAGTGAAAGATTGTTACCATGTATATCCTTTGAAAAAAAAGATTTTTTAGCAGCAATGACTGGTTTGTGATCTAAAAGTGATAATGTAACATCCCAGGATTTGAGGCCTCGGATAGCATAATCTTAAAAGGAATGATTGGACTACCCATATCACCAAGGTGCACCTCCTTTTCTGGGAGCCCATCATTAAGAACTTCACAGTTAAGCGTGCTCAGCTTGGAGTAGTATTGGGATGGGTGACCTATCGGGAAGTTATCCTGGCATGCGTGTGAGTGAGGAAAAAATGCGCAGTTAAGGCTAGTGGTGGTCTGTGGGGACAGTCGTCATTCCTGAAACTCTACTAGAGCCTTGGGTAGTGGGCCCAGGCGTTACAAATGGTATCAGAGCCATAACCCCTCCAGTAGGTGGGGCCTGCATGGGCATGTGGCATGCCAGTCTTGAGCCGTACGGTCCAGGCATGTAGGAAAGGGATGTCCATGGTTGACGTAGCCACCCTTGTGTTGGTATTCCGTGATCGGGAGCTGGGTGTCCATGGGCTATTGTGGGTCTACACTGAAATGGGGTCAGATTATGAGGCCATATAGTTGAGCCTTGACGAGGACGTCAAGAGTCTAAGTGGGGGAGATTGTAACATCCCAGGATTTGAGGTCTCGGATAGCATAATCTTAAAAGGAATGATTGGACTACCCATATCACTAAGGTGCACCTCCTTTTCCGGGAGCCCATCACTAAGAACTTCATAGTTAAGCGTGCTCAGCTTAGAGTAGTACTGGGATGGGTGACTTGTCGGGAAGTTATCCTGTCATGCGTGTGAGTGAGGAAAAAACGCGCAGTTAAGGCTAGTGGTGGTCCGTGGGGACAGTCGTCATTCCTGAAACTCTACTAGAGCCTTGGGCAGTGGGCCCGAGTGTTACAAAATATTGTAACATCCCTAGGATTTGAAGCCTCAAATAACATGATCTTAAAATGAATGATTAGACTACCCATATCACCAAGGTGCACCTCCTTTTCCGGGAGCCCATCTCTAAAGAACTCCATAGTTAAGCGCGCTCAACATGGAGTAGTACTAGGATGGGTGACCAGTCGGGAAGTTGATCCTGGCTTGCGCGTCAGTATGGACAAAGTGCGCAGAGCCGACCATGCGCTGGTAGTGTCCAGGCATGTTGGAAAGGGCTATCCAAGTTGATGGAGCCACCCTTTCATTGGTAGTCGTGATCGGGAGCTGGGTGTGCATGGGCCATTTGGGTCAGCACTGAAATGGGGATGATTATGAGGCCATATAGTTGAGCCTTGACGAAGACGTCAAGAGTCTAAGTGGGGGAGATTGTAACATCCCTATGATTTGAGGCCTCAGATAACATGATCTT
Organism: Alisma plantago-aquatica; assembly: GCA_963693085.1. Taxonomy (NCBI): domain Eukaryota; kingdom Viridiplantae; phylum Streptophyta; class Magnoliopsida; order Alismatales; family Alismataceae; genus Alisma; species Alisma plantago-aquatica. The sequence continues at coordinate 753,800,732 of OY856412.1, forward strand.
AAAAGGAATGATTGGACTACCCATATCACCAAGGTGCACCTCCTTTTCCGGGAGCCCATCTCTAAAGAACTCCATAGTTAAGCATGCTCAGCTTGGAGTAGTACTAGGATGGGTGACCAGTCGGGAAGTTTATCCTGGCTTGCGCGTCAGTGTGGACAAAGTGCGCAGTTAAGGCTAGTGGTGGTCTGTGGGGCCAGTCGTCATTCCTGAAACTCTACTAGAGCCTTGGGCAGTGGGCCCAGGTGTTACAGATAATATTCTTTCACAGTGATCAGTCATAAAATTACCCCATGTTGATAAAGTTGTTAACTGTAGGCTGCAATAGTAAATAAAGAAGTGATGGTTATACTATACTTTATTTTGATTATTAACTTTAATTGTACTTACGAAGAATCGATCAGTAGAAGATCTCGAAAGAAAACATCAGATTGATCTAGTTTTCTTTTTGTTTGATGTTTCGGAAGAACATTCACCACTATAGCAATGATATTTGTTTCATTTACATATATGCATTGCATAAATAGAGGAACATATAGGTTATATCATTAAGAATAAATGCAAGTATTCAAAAATAAAGCAACCAAATATGATATACCTATATGTGGTGGAGCTATCTGAAGTTGTAGGAAATCTGCCAAAGATAGACAATCACTTTTGATAATATTTTCATATGATATATCACTTTCTGCCTTTTCTATTGTTGTGAATCTTTTTATTATCATCTGACATCTGTGATCATTTGCATGTCCTGAATAATACTCTGATTTTACCAATGACAAAGAAGCATTTGAAACATAATACGGTTCATCCAGTTGTAAAATTTTGTCAAATCTTTCAACATCATCATTAAACATCACAACGTGTATCTTCATTCCATAAAATAGAGTTCATTTTAGTCATTCACTTTAAGAAGAAGAAAAAAAAGGTATTTCACATTACACTATGATCATACCTTTTCATCTACAAAACTCAGTCTTTTAAAAACATGTTTACCATCTCTCGATCTTGTTGGGTTTGACATTTCTGTAACCTTTTGAAACGACCGACACCCAACTGACAATCAAATTAAACGAATGCAGAAGCGATTAGCAGCGGAATTATCAAAAATCACTAAAAATTTAAAAAAATTTTAAAGAGATCTTTGAAAGATAAAAACTCTTTCATAAACAATATGATAGGTCATTTACAAACTGATCCATTGATACATCTCTATAATAAACACATCTCGAGCATTACAACAAAACCCACCTTGTTAACTGTACAAGGTAAGGTACAAAATCTCGAGGCATCATGCCAAAATCCTCAGACCTACTGACTCCTAGGACCTGAGAGTACAGAGACGACATAAGACATGCTATCTATAAGACTAGACAGTCAGTATCTCCACCAGAGATTCCCTGCTGCCCCTGATGCTGTTGTTGTTGTTGTTGCTCATTCTTAAATGGATTCCTTCGTCCTTGGCGTCTTCCTAAAAATTAGAAACCTACGGGAGTGAGACAATTTGAATAATTGTCCCAGCGAGAGTTATAACTCTCCACCAGAAGCTTTGTTATAGCATATAAGGAATAACAGAAGCAAAGTAACTGAAAATATCAACAACAAGTTTGGTAATAAGTAAAACAACATTTACTTAAGCAATCACTTCATTAAAGCATATGTAGAACATGTATTCTAGAAACTTGAACAGACTATTAAAGTCAACAATGTCACATCAATCATTGTTTCTCGTAGTACAACCTAAGCAGTTATACTATACGGCTGATTATATTTTTCAAACATCATTATGCCCTGCGGAGATGAGGTATACCTCTCATACTCCAACCGACCATTTATAAAAATTGCGTCGGTACCATACATAGGTCATCAAAAGAGCCGGATTCTTATGACCTCACCTTCCTCAGTCAGTAAGAGGATTTACTTGCAGGACATCTTGTGTCTCTACTGTAACTATCCAGGGTATTCTGGAAACTTCGCTATAGAGTTACAGTGGAGTTCTGAACTCTCATCGTCATTGAAAGATTTCTTGTTTATCTCTCATCGATGCGGTATTAGTAATTTCTTCGGGAGATTTGTGGTACATCACCCGGTATGAATATATAGTGAAGGGTTGAAAGATTAAAGTACATCTACATCAATTCCTACACTAGGATGTAAGGATATTCGTGTCCATATACCCCCATATACTCAAAAGTATATGCTCCAGGAGTTCCCTTAGGAAAACCTATTTCACCATCATTTGGTCTCTGACAATGATGGATCTATGGTCAGGGCTCTACATGATATGATTATACTTGATTAGTTAGGTACATTCTAGCATTCTTTTAGCATAAAGCATGTTTCCAAGCATTAATCATTAGAACAACAGCTATAAAAGTAGAATACTAAATGTATCAAGTCTAACTCACATTAATTATCAATTGGATATCATTTCTTAACCATTTCATTACTATGATTCAAGAATAGGGTATTCAAACCCTTAATTCATCATAAGTCATCTTATCAGCATGGCCTTGATGTTACTCATGGCTCTCACAGCCTATCAATCTTATATGATGTTACTTAACTAGGCAACATGGTATATCACTATTCACAAAGCTAATAACATGCTTCCAATGAATATGATATCATAACCTTTACCTGGATATAATCATCCATTTATAAGAACCTGCATGGTTAATTCAATTGACAACAATAAACATTTCATTTCCAGATCAACAATTTATAAAGCAAAATTAACCTTTTAATACAGGAATAGTACCTTCATGCTTACACTAAGGCTAGGTTCCCTTATTTACATCAATTAGGATTATTCAATCCCTTTCTTTATGATTAGGAATAATGATTCCTCATCTCATTCTTTAATCATGAAGATTCATGCTTAAAAGCATAAGTAGAGTTAGGGTTTACCCCACTCAATTAAGGTTATTGAATCCCTTTATCTTATAAGGCATAAGAATTCTTATATTGTAATTAGTTCACAGGGTTTCATACTTGAAAGCATAACCCAGGACTAGGGTTAACATACCCCATCCTTCATTAGTTAGGGTTTGTATTCTTTTACTTCAACATAGGGTTATAGAACCTCTTAGCTCTCAAGGCATAAAGATTTCTCATATTACAACTTGTAATTAGGGTTTCATACTCAAAGGCATAACCCTGAATTACTCCATTTATCATATCACCCTAAATTAGGGTTTACTATTCACGTTACATGTTATTACCCTAGAATTAGGGTTTACTATTCACTTCATAGTGAATTGAGCTCATAACATCATTATATATGAAAATTATCATCATTGATTCCCTCAATTTAGGTTAAGATTCATTAATCATTATAATTAGGATTTCCATGATCTTACCTTGATGGATCATACCCTAATCATGTACATTCTTACATATTGAAAGTATGTTACTTGATTCTCATTCATATTAGGAGCCTTCTCTCTCTTATTACTACTAGATGATGTTTAAATCACTCTAGGTTAGATTAGGTCAAGTCATCTTTGATTAACATAGATTAAGTCACCCCATTATAATCATTAGGGTTTGCTTGATCAAGGGTTGTTATCTACTTGAACCCTTCAAGGGTATATTGGTAATGTTCAACATTAACCATAATATGGGTCAAGCTACTAATTACTTATCCCCTTAATATCTTTAGGTATCATTAGGGTTTAGGTTAAACCACCATTGAACCATCTAAGCCTTCAAAGCATTAAGCAATCTTAACCCTAAAAGTCCCCAAACGTTTTCAATTGTTTTCAAGGAATATGACGTCATAACTCATACCTGGCTATGATCACCTCATAATATCAACCTGTATGACTTATACAAATAAGAAAATGCATATATAACAATGTCAGCACAATACCAAAACTTTTCAATTTTCTTAATAGGACACCACGGCCGTGCCACCTTACACGGTCGTGCAAAGTAAGGCTACCACGGCCGTGCTCCCTTGCACGGTCGTGCAAGTTAAGGCTACCACGGCCGTGCTCCCTTGCACGGTCGTGCTACAGCAGATCATTACATGATTCATATATATATATATATATATGTGTGTATTATAATTTCTCATTCTTTCAAATTGATTAGGTCACATCAACCCTTCAATCAAGTACATACTACTATGTTTAACATAGTGTATCAAGCTATTAATCCTATAAACAATTAAGAATTCTCCCTTGAATTGGCTCTTAATCCCTTAGGTATTATTAGGGTTTCAACCTTCGCACCTTCATTGATTATCATTAATAATCATTATTGGATCAATAGAACATTCATCATCTTAATTCTCAAAGATTCAATCACATTGGACCTCCACTTCATAAGGTATCCAATTGAATTAGGGTTTCCAATGTTGATTCCTTCAATCATTGAATTCATGGAACCAATCATCAATTGGACCTATACTCATACCTTAATTGAGTTTAATAGGTCAACCTTCAACTGATTTGTACCTCACTTGACCCTCAATTGACCATCAATTAGGGTTTAACTCAATCGAATTAGGGTTTGGAATCAATAATCCTTCAACATATTTCAATGTGGGTTTAATTGATTTGAACCTATTGAACCATCATTCAATTGGGACATGACCTGACCCCAAACGGTCTTGAGGTCATTTGGATGACCTCCAAATGGTCTTGAGACCATTTTCCCATCATATCATCAAAATCCAAGTCAACTAATTAAGGTTTGGATCATTGGATTGATCACCAAAACAACAATTGATTACATTCCAACTTAGTATCATTGGATCATCAATTGCTTAACCATACTCACCCCTAGACCTCCAAACGGTCTTGGGTGACCTCCAAACGGTCTTGAGACCATTTGGCTCAACCAAACCTTGGATTCTAGTGAAAAGTCATTAGGGTTTGAGCTATTGAGTTGATCATCAAATCAACATTGCATTGTGTATCAACTTGGTACCTTTAGACCTTTAAACACCTAACCATACTCAACCCTAGACCTCCAAACGGTCTTGGGTGACCACCAAACAGTCTTGAGACCGTTTGTATGAGCTCCAAACGGTCTGGAGACCGTTTGGCCCATCCATCCTTTGGATTCTAGTGAAAAATCATCAAGGATTGGTCTATCGAGTTGATCAACAATTCAGCACTTAATTGCAATATGTTTGGTACCTTTGGACCTTCAATTGATCAACTATACTTGGTGTACTAGGTCCTGGTTGTGTTGGTGACACCAGAAACTTCTTCCTTTTGGAACTACCAGATCTCTGCTCCTGGGTTTGGATAGTCCTTTTCTCAATTCTTCCTTTATATTTATCTTCTGGACAATTATTTCTGATATGTCCAGGCTTCCTACACCTATAGAAGGTCCTGGTCTCTGGTTGTATTCTAACCCCTATATTATTGTATACTGATTCATCAGACTGAGGTTGAGCACTGGCTTGTTCTAGGTTCAAAGCTTCATCATTTACCATTGCTTCAACCTGTTGTTGTGGTTCACATATTCTGTTGATATCCAAAACATCATCATTAGGAGCTGGTAATCTGGGTTGTATTGCTAGTGCTTGATCCACTAGATACATCATGGTAGCCCTAAATTCCCCAACAATGATTCCTAAGGAAGAATTCCTTATCATGGTTGGGTTATCTAGGGGAATCTTAGGTAATTGTCCATCTATTGCTTGCTCCTCTGCACCTCTTCTTGGTGTAGTATTGTTGCTCTCCGCAGCCAACTCCTCATCCGATCCAGTCATCTTCAAGTTCTTCTCCTCCTATGTGAGCAGAAGTTACCATCAGATACACTGGAGGACACTTAGAACAGACTCTACTACCTAAGTCCTATGTCTCTGTAGACTCAGCGAACCTAGAGCTCTGATACCACTTGAAACGACCGACACCCAACTGACAATCAAATTAAACGAATGCGGAAGCGATTAGCAGCGGAATTATCAAAAATCACTAAAAATTTAAAACTTTTGTAAAGAGATCTTTGAAAGATAAAAACTCTTTCATAAACAATATGATAGGTCATTTACAAACTGATCCATTGATACATCTCTGTAATAAACACATCTTGAGCATTACAACAAAACCCACCTTGTTAACTGTACAAGGTAAGGTACAAAATCTCGAGGCATCATGCCAAAATCCTCAGACCTACTGACTCCTAGGACCTGAGAGTACAGAGACGACATAAGACATGCTATCTATAAGACTAGACAATCAGTATCTCCACCTGAGATTCCCTGCTGCCCCTGATGTTGTTGTTGCTCATTTTTAAATGGATTCCTTCGTCCTTGGCGTCTTCCTAAAAATTAGAAACCTACGGGAGTGAGACAATTTGAATAATTGTCCCAGCGAGAGTTATAACTCTCCACCAAAAGCTTTGTTATAGCATATAAGGAATAACAGAAGCAAAGTAACTGAAAATATCAACAACAGGTTTGGTTATAAGTAAAACAACATTTACTTAAGCAGTCACTTCATTAAAGCATATGTAGAACATGTATTCTAGAAACTTGAACAGACTATTAAAGTCAACAATGTAACATCAATCATTGTTTCTCGTAGTACAACCTAAGCAGTTATACTATACGACTGATAATATTTTTCAAACATCATTATGCCCTGTGGAGATGAGGTATACCTCTCATACTCCAACCGACCATTTATAAAAATCGTGTCGGTACCATACATAGGTCATCAAAAGAGCCGGATTCTTATGACCTCATCTTCCTCAGTCAGTAAGAGGATTTACTTGCAGGACATCTTGTGTCTCTGCTGTAGCTATCCAGGGTATTCTGGAAACTTCGCTATAGAGTTACAGTGGAGTTCTGAACTCTCATCGTCATCGAAAGATTTCTTATTTATCTCTCATCGATGCGGTATTAGTAATTTCTTCAGGAGATTTGTGGTACATCACCCGGTATGAATATATAGTGAAGGGTTGAAAGATTAAAGTACATCTACATCAATTCCTACACTAGGACGTAAGGATATTCACGTCCATACACACCCATATACTCAAAAGTATATGCTCCAGGAGTTCCCTTAGGAAAACCTGTTTCACCATCATTTGGTCTCTGACAATGATGGATCTATGGTCAGGGCTCTACATGATATGATTATACTTGATTAGTTAGGTACATTCTAGCATTCTTTTAGCATCAAGCATGTTTCTAAGCATTAATCATTAGAACAACAGCTATAAAAGTAGAATATTAAATGTATCAAGTCTAACTCACATCAATTATCAATTGGATATCATTTCTTAACCATTTCATTACTATGATTCAAGAATAGGGTATTCAAACCCTTAATTCATCATAAGTCATCTTATCAGCATGGCCTTGATGTTACTCATGGCTCTCACAGCCTATCAATCTTATATGATGTCACTTAACTAGGAAACATGGTATATCACTATTCACAAAGCTAATAACATGCTTCCAATGAATATGATATCATAACCTTTACCTGGATATAATCATCCATTTATAAGAACCTGCATGGTTAATTCAATTGACAACAATAAACATTTCATTTCCAGATCAACAATTTATAAAGCAAAATTAACCTTTCAATACAGGAATAGTACCTTCATGCTTACACTAAGGCTAGGTTCCCTTATTTACATCAATTAGGATTATTCAATCCCTTTCTTTATGATTAGGAATAATGATTCCTCATCTCATACTTTAATCATGAAGTATCATGCTTAAAAGCATAAGTAGAGTTAGGGTTTACCCCACTCAATTAAGGTTATTGAATCCCTTTATCTTATAAGGCATAAGAATTCTTATATTGTAATTAGTTCACAGGGTTTCATACTTGAAAGCATAACCCAGGACTAGGGTTAACATACCCCATCCTTCATTAGTTAGAGTTTGTATTCTTTTACTTCAACATAGGGTTATAGAACCTCTTAGCTCTCAAGGCATAAAGATTTCTCATACTACAACTTGTAATTAGGGTTTCATACTCAAAGGCATAACCTTGAATTACTCCATTTATCAGATCACCCTAAATTAGGGTTTACTATTCACGTTACATGTTATTACCCTAGAATTAGGGTTTACTATTCACTTCATAGTGAATTGAGCTCATAGCATCATTATATATGAAAATTATCATCATTGATGCCCTCAATTTAGGTTAAGATTCATTAATCATTATAATTAGGATTTCCATGATCTTACCTTGATGGATCATACCCTAATCATGTACATTCTTACATATTGAAAGTATGTTACTTGATTCTCATTCATATTAGGAGCCTTCTCTCTCTTCTTACTACTAGATGACGTTTAAATCACTCTAGTTAGATTAGGTCAAGTCATCTTTGATTAACATAGATTAAGTCACCCCATTATAATCATTAGGGTTTGCTTGATCAAGGGTTGTTATCTACTTGAACCCTTCAAGGTATATTGGTAATGTTCAGCATTAACCATAACATGGGTCAAGCTACTAATTACTTAGCCCCTTAATATCTTTGGGTATCATTAGGGTTTAGGTTAAACCACCATTGAACCATCTAAGCCTTCAAAGCATTAAGCAATCTTAACCCTAAAAGTCCCCAAACGTTTTCAATTGTTTTCAAGGAATATGACGTCATAACTCATACCTGGCTATGATCACCTCATAATATCAACCTGTATGACTTATACAAATAAGGACATGCATATATAACAATGTCAGCACAATACCAAAACTTTTCAATTTCTTAATAGGACACCACGTCTGTGCCACCTTACACGGTCATGCAAAGTAAGGCTACCACGGCTGTGCTCCCTTGCACGGTCGTGCAAGTTAAGGCTACCACGGCCGTGCTCCCTTGCACGGTCGTGCTACAGCAGATCATTACATGATTCATATTTATATATATATATGTATTCTAATTTCTCATTCTTTCAAATTGATTAGGTCACATCAACCCTTCAATCAAGTACATACTACTATGTTTAACATAGTGTATCAAGCTATTAATCCTATAAACAATTAAGAATTCTCCCTTGAATTGGTTCTTAATCCCTTAGGTATTATTAGGGTTTCAACCTTCGCACCTTCATTGATTATCATTACTAATCATTATTGGATCAATAGAACATTCATCATCTTAATTCTCAAAGATTCAATCACATTGGACCTCCACTTCATAAGGTATCCAATTGAATTAGGGTTTCCAATGTTGATTCCTTCAATCATTGAATTCATGGAACCAATCATCAATTGGACCTATACTCATACCTTAATTGAGTTTAATAGGTCAACCTTCAACTGATTTGTCCCTCACTTGACCCTCAATTGACCATCAATTAGGGTTTAACTCAATCGAATTAGGGTTTGGAATCAATAATCCTTCAACATATTTCAATGTGGGTTTAATTGATTTGAACCTATTGAACCATCATTCAATTGGGACATGACCTGACCCCAAACGGTCTTGAGGTCGTTTGGATGACCTCCAAATGGTCTTGAGACCATTTTCCCATCATATCATCAAAATCCAAGTCAACTAATTAAGGTTTGGATCATTGGGTTGATCACCAAAACAACAATTGATTACATTCCAACTTAGTATCATTGGATCATCAATTGCTTAACCATACTCACCCCTAGACCTCCAAACGGTCTTGGGTGACCTCCAAACGGTCTTCAGACCGTTTGGATGAGTTCCAAACGGTCTTGAGACCATTTGGATGAGTTACAAACGGTCTTGAGACCGTTTGGCTCAACCAAACCTTGGATTCTAGTGAAAAGTCATTAGGGTTTGAGCTATTGAGTTGATCATCAAATCAGCATTGCATTGTGTATCAACTTGGTACCTTTAGACCTTTAAACACCTAACCATACTCAACCTTAGACCTCCAAACGGTCTTGGGTGACCACCAAACGGTCTTGAGACCGTTTGGATGAGCTCCAAACGGTCTTGAGACCGTTTGTCCCATCCATCCTCTGGATTCTAGTGAAAAATCATCAAGGATTGGTCTATCGAGTTGATCACCAATTCAGCACTTAATTGCAATATGTTTGGTACCTTTGGACCTTCAATTGATCAACTATACTTGACCCCAGACCTCCAAACGGTCTTGGAGTGACCCCCAAACGGTCTTGAGACCGTTTGGGTGATCCCCAAACGGTCTTGAGACCGTTTGGGCAAGAAAACCCAAAAAGTCATATTAATCAAGTTGAAAGTCAGCACTTAATCCAATTAGGGTTTACATAATTGATTAGCCTTCAACTCACGATTCCTTTGGAGTTAATCCCTCAAATTTGGAGGGTTATTAACTAACATGATTATGAACAGGAATCCCAAACGGTCAACGCCCTCAAACGGTCTTGAGACCGTTTGCCCAAAAAGTTCAATTAATCAAATTGGAAAATCAGCACTTAATCCAATTAGGTTACCTAATTGTTTAGCCTTTAACTCATGATTCCTTGGGAGTTAACCTATCAAATTTGGTGGGTTATTATACCACATCATTAAGAACAATAATCCCAAACGGTCCACGCTTGGTCAACGCACTCAAACGGTTTGAGACCGTTTTCCCAAGAAGTTCAAGTTAAATAGATTGGAAAAACAACACTTAATTCAATTTGATTTGCCTAATTGATTGGCCTTTAACCTACGATTCCTTTGGAGTTAACCCCTAAAATTTGGTGGTTCATTAGCCTACATAATTATGAACAGAAATACCAAACGTTACATGCTTGGTCAACGCCCTAAAACGGTCTTGGAGACCGTTTGCTCCAACCGACCTTGTGAAACCGTTTGCCCCTCAAACGGTTTTACAAAACCCCCAAACGGTTTTGCAAACCGTTTGGCCAAGTATGCAAGACCGTTTGCTAAAGTGACATAGGTATTCACGCCCCCTTTCTTCTACCTCCAGATCCAGGTCTGTTCCTCATGGTTTTAGATGCAAGAAAGCAAGGAAGGATGGGGGAAAGAAGAACAAGCTACTTTTACAAGTACAAAGATATGCATAAGAAAGCAAAAGGTTTAGAGTTATAAAACCCGCCTTAAGGTCGTTCCTTGAGCTCCAAGCTTCCAAGATTCAAGACTTTAATGGTGTCTTGAGCTCCACAGGTCGACCAAGGGTGTTTCTCCAAGGAAAGGTTGGGAAAAGATGGCTAGAAAGAGGAAACAAGTAAGGAAGACCATAAAACCAACCTTGCACCATGAATTCCTCCATGAATCTGAGCAAGAAGATGACCAAAGCTTACCTAGAACTCCTTATCCGTCCTCCTCTGCTCCAGATATTTGTCCTAAGTCAGTCTAAGCAAGGGGATAAGAAGGGAAGTGAAGGAAACGATCCTTGCTAAGTGGGAAAAGGTGTATATATACTTTGGGTGAATTTCCAACATAAGGACACCTTATTTCTCCATTTCTCATCTAGGTCCTTCCCTTCTTCTAAGCCACGTTTCTCCCTTCCATACTTAAGAAAAACTCATCTTAAACCCAAGGTCTAAAGGTGAAGAAAGCCAAATTTTTACTAAGTTGCACATATTGAAGGGTTATTAGGCTTATAACTTGATTATTTAATTTATAAGGGTTATCATTCTTATTTGATTATTCAATTGAAGTGCCCTATTCATAATTCTTACTCTAAATGATGCCAAGAGTCATAAATATACTCGAAAAGGTGTATTTTACAAGTTTCATCCCTCATTTTGGGTAAATTGCACTTTACACCAAAATTAGGGTTTTAAGCACAAGGATTGCCCCACAAGCTGCATCTCAGTGCCCAAGCTTGGGGGACCAATCACACTTCATCACATTAACTCTTATGATGTCTCAACACTAAAGGAACATCTTAACATGTGCAATTTGCAATTTAACCCCTTTTAATTGGGTAATTTGCACATAGGTCCCTGTATTACAAAACAATATTACAACATTGTTCAAAAGGACAGAAAGGGAAATATATATTCCTCAGAAGCTTTAATTACATTATCAATAGATAACCACAAGCATTTAATCACATGATTAAGAAAAACACCTGGGGTTAGTTCATAACCCAGGTCAGGGATGTTACAAATTATAAACCCCTAACAAGGATTTCGTCCGTGAAATCCCAGAAAGAAAAGGGAAAGCAGATATTATTTATGCATTATACCATTATGTCTTCAAGTGACATTTTGTTATTATGGAACATCATAGAGTTTTGTTCAATACAAAGTTTCTCCACTCAAGTTTTTCCATGGAAAGATTCACATGGGACATATACTCTCATGTTCCTTAGTTAAATCAACATTTTCTTAAAATCACAATCATACTATGTCATCTATTTTGATACTATATAAGTCCTTTCATACCTTGATTGTGTCATCTCACCTGATAACACCATACTAACTTTCCTTATTCCTTACACTAAGTAACTCATTAGTTGTACATTCTCTTATCATAGGGAAAAATTACTTATCAATCAAGGACTTATTTGATAGATATCTTGGAGAAAGATATGTTTATGAAAACATAAACCCCTAACAAGTGATGTTCATAATATTTTACATGTTTACTTTGATTCTATTGTTGACTATTCCAGGTAAGCAACATAATTCATCATATATATTATTACATTCTTATCTTGTTACCTATTACATGTGTTATCAACACATTACATCTTATCTTCCTTTCATCTTGGAACATTATTTGTTACATATATTCTCAACTTGGAACTAAAGTCCAAGATAAACTGATACCTTTTTAGGTATACTTCACATAAACATCTTTATATTATGCACATCAAGTGTCCTAAGACCCACTTGATTGCCATGTCCCTGGAAAGAAAGAGAATAAGGGATCATATTCCTCTTATTATATCATGTATTTTCAACCATTCATGAAACATCTTATGATTCCATCACATTTTCACATTATGGGGAGGATATTTATTATTATTCTTACATCTTTACTGGACAGGGTTGACCTCCCTTAATCCCATATTTCTTATTTCTTGATACTCATTAGATTGTTTCAGAATGACTACTTGATCAGAGCAATCAAAAAGATAACAATCTAGGAGTTTCCATATTTACTTTATCATCAGCAATTGTATACCTGGCCAGGGTATATAAATACTGAGATAAGGTAATATGCATTTGTATACTACCATTTTCCTTCTCTTTTCCTATTATCACAAGTATAAGATCTAACATTACTGAATTTTATCCAGACATCTCTTTAATACTTCATCCTTTTTATGGAGGTAAGCATGTAACATGAAACATCTATTTTATACAACATTATAAGTCCTTATAGGATTAATTAAGAAAAGTTCAATCAATTACTTTCTCAGTTTTGTCTAAGAGATCATAAAAAGACATATAAGAATAACATTTATTTTGTCTAATCTGTCATGACTCGAGGATTATTCATTGTCTCAAGTTGATTCTGCCTCAGAGGTTTATTTGCCATAACATTTCTGGCTGGGCAATTTTCTTGCCAGATGTCCAACCTGCCTACATATGTAGCAAATTCTAGGTGCCCAGTATGGTCTGAAGGGTTCTTTACCCTTTCTGGATGACCATTGTCTTGGTGTACTAGGTCCTGGTTGTGTTGGTGACACCAGAAACTTCTTCCTTTTGGAACTACCAGATCTCTGCTCCTGGGTTTGGATAGTCCTTTTCTCAATTCTTCCTTTATATTTATCTTCTGGACAATTATTTCTGATATGTCCAGGCTTCCTACACCTATAGCAGGTCCTGGTCTCTGGTTGTATTCTAACCCCTATATTATTGTATACTGATTCATCAGACTGAGGTTGAGCACTGGCTTGTTCTAGGTTCAAAGCTTCATCATTTACCATTGCTTCAACCTGTTGTTGTGGTTCACATATTCTGTTGATATCCAAAACATCATCATTAGGAGCTGGTAATCTGGGTTGTATTGCTAGTGCTTGATCCACTAGATACATCATGGTAGCCCTAAATTCCCCAACAATGATTCCTAAGGAAGAATTCCTTATCATGGTTGGGTTATCTAGGGGAATCTTAGGTAATTGTCCATCTATTGCTTGCTCCTCTGCACCTCTTCTTGGTGTAGTATTGTTGCTCTCCACAGCCAACTCCTCATCCGATCCAGTCATCTTCAAGTTCTTCTCCTCCTATGTGAGCAGAAGTTACCATCAGATACACTGGAGGACACTTAGAACAGACTCTACTACCTAAGTCCTATGTCTCTGTAGACTCAGCGAACCTAGAGCTCTGATACCACTTGAAACGACCGACACCCAACTGACAATCAAATTAAACGAATGCGGAAGCGATTAGCAGCGGAATTATCAAAAATCACTAAAAATTTAAAACTTTTGTAAAGAGATCTTTGAAAGATAAAAACTCTTTCATAAACAATATGATAGGTCATTTACAAACTGATCCATTGATACATCTCTGTAATAAACACATCTTGAGCATTACAACAAAACCCACCTTGTTAACTGTACAAGGTAAGGTACAAAATCTCGAGGCATCATGCCAAAATCCTCAGACCTACTGACTCCTAGGACCTGAGAGTACAGAGACGACATAAGACATGCTATCTATAAGACTAGACAATCAGTATCTCCACCTGAGATTCCCTGCTGCCCCTGATGTTGTTGTTGCTCATTTTTAAATGGATTCCTTCGTCCTTGGCGTCTTCCTAAAAATTAGAAACCTACGGGAGTGAGACAATTTGAATAATTGTCCCAGCGAGAGTTATAACTCTCCACCAAAAGCTTTGTTATAGCATATAAGGAATAACAGAAGCAAAGTAACTGAAAATATCAACAACAGGTTTGGTTATAAGTAAAACAACATTTACTTAAGCAGTCACTTCATTAAAGCATATGTAGAACATGTATTCTAGAAACTTGAACAGACTATTAAAGTCAACAATGTAACATCAATCATTGTTTCTCGTAGTACAACCTAAGCAGTTATACTATACGACTGATAATATTTTTCAAACATCATTATGCCCTGTGGAGATGAGGTATACCTCTCATACTCCAACCGACCATTTATAAAAATCGTGTCGGTACCATACATAGGTCATCAAAAGAGCCGGATTCTTATGACCTCATCTTCCTCAGTCAGTAAGAGGATTTACTTGCAGGACATCTTGTGTCTCTGCTGTAGCTATCCAGGGTATTCTGGAAACTTCGCTATAGAGTTACAGTGGAGTTCTGAACTCTCATCGTCATCGAAAGATTTCTTATTTATCTCTCATCGATGCGGTATTAGTAATTTCTTCAGGAGATTTGTGGTACATCACCCGGTATGAATATATAGTGAAGGGTTGAAAGATTAAAGTACATCTACATCAATTCCTACACTAGGACGTAAGGATATTCACGTCCATACACACCCATATACTCAAAAGTATATGCTCCAGGAGTTCCCTTAGGAAAACCTGTTTCACCATCATTTGGTCTCTGACAATGATGGATCTATGGTCAGGGCTCTACATGATATGATTATACTTGATTAGTTAGGTACATTCTAGCATTCTTTTAGCATCAAGCATGTTTCTAAGCATTAATCATTAGAACAACAGCTATAAAAGTAGAATACTAAATGTATCAAGTCTAACTCACATCAATTATCAATTGGATATCATTTCTTAACCATTTCATTACTATGATTCAAGAATAGGGTATTCAAACCCTTAATTCATCATAAGTCATCTTATCAGCATGGCCTTGATGTTACTCATGGCTCTCACAGCCTATCAATCTTATATGATGTCACTTAACTAGGAAACATGGTATATCACTATTCACAAAGCTAATAACATGCTTCCAATGAATATGATATCATAACCTTTACCTGGATATAATCATCCATTTATAAGAACCTGCATGGTTAATTCAATTGACAACAATAAACATTTCATTTCCAGATCAACAATTTATAAAGCAAAATTAACCTTTCAATACAGGAATAGTACCTTCATGCTTACACTAAGGCTAGGTTCCCTTATTTACATCAATTAGGATTATTCAATCCCTTTCTTTATGATTAGGAATAATGATTCCTCATCTCATACTTTAATCATGAAGTATCATGCTTAAAAGCATAAGTAGAGTTAGGGTTTACCCCACTCAATTAAGGTTATTGAATCCCTTTATCTTATAAGGCATAAGAATTCTTATATTGTAATTAGTTCACAGGGTTTCATACTTGAAAGCATAACCCAGGACTAGGGTTAACATACCCCATCCTTCATTAGTTAGAGTTTGTATTCTTTTACTTCAACATAGGGTTATAGAACCTCTTAGCTCTCAAGGCATAAAGATTTCTCATACTACAACTTGTAATTAGGGTTTCATACTCAAAGGCATAACCTTGAATTACTCCATTTATCAGATCACCCTAAATTAGGGTTTACTATTCACGTTACATGTTATTACCCTAGAATTAGGGTTTACTATTCACTTCATAGTGAATTGAGCTCATAGCATCATTATATATGAAAATTATCATCATTGATGCCCTCAATTTAGGTTAAGATTCATTAATCATTATAATTAGGATTTCCATGATCTTACCTTGATGGATCATACCCTAATCATGTACATTCTTACATATTGAAAGTATGTTACTTGATTCTCATTCATATTAGGAGCCTTCTCTCTCTTCTTACTACTAGATGATGTTTAAATCACTCTAGTTAGATTAGGTCAAGTCATCTTTGATTAACATAGATTAAGTCACCCCATTATAATCATTAGGGTTTGCTTGATCAAGGGTTGTTATCTACTTGAACCCTTCAAGGTATATTGGTAATGTTCAGCATTAACCATAACATGGGTCAAGCTACTAATTACTTAGCCCCTTAATATCTTTGGGTATCATTAGGGTTTAGGTTAAACCACCATTGAACCATCTAAGCCTTCAAAGCATTAAGCAATCTTAACCCTAAAAGTCCCCAAACGTTTTCAATTGTTTTCAAGGAATATGACGTCATAACTCATACCTGGCTATGATCACCTCATAATATCAACCTGTATGACTTATACAAATAAGGACATGCATATATAACAATGTCAGCACAATACCAAAACTTTTCAATTTCTTAATAGGACACCACGTCTGTGCCACCTTACACGGTCATGCAAAGTAAGGCTACCACGGCTGTGCTCCCTTGCACGGTCGTGCAAGTTAAGGCTACCACGACCGTGCTCCCTTGCACGGTCGTGCTACAGCAGATCATTACATGATTCATATTTATATATATATATGTATTCTAATTTCTCATTCTTTCAAATTGATTAGGTCACATCAACCCTTCAATCAAGTACATACTACTATGTTTAACATAGTGTATCAAGCTATTAATCCTATAAACAATTAAGAATTCTCCCTTGAATTGGTTCTTAATCCCTTAGGTATTATTAGGGTTTCAACCTTCGCACCTTCATTGATTATCATTACTAATCATTATTGGATCAATAGAACATTCATCATCTTAATTCTCAAAGATTCAATCACATTGGACCTCCACTTCATAAGGTATCCAATTGAATTAGGGTTTCCAATGTTGATTCCTTCAATCATTGAATTCATGGAACCAATCATCAATTGGACCTATACTCATACCTTAATTGAGTTTAATAGGTCAACCTTCAACTGATTTGTCCCTCACTTGACCCTCAATTGACCATCAATTAGGGTTTAACTCAATCGAATTAGGGTTTGGAATCAATAATCCTTCAACATATTTCAATGTGGGTTTAATTGATTTGAACCTATTGAACCATCATTCAATTGGGACATGACCTGACCCCAAACGGTCTTGAGGTCGTTTGGATGACCTCCAAATGGTCTTGAGACCATTTTCCCATCATATCATCAAAATCCAAGTCAACTAATTAAGGTTTGGATCATTGGGTTGATCACCAAAACAACAATTGATTACATTCCAACTTAGTATCATTGGATCATCAATTGCTTAACCATACTCACCCCTAGACCTCCAAACGGTCTTGGGTGACCTCCAAACGGTCTTCAGACCGTTTGGATGAGTTCCAAACGGTCTTGAGACCATTTGGATGAGTTACAAACGGTCTTGAGACCGTTTGGCTCAACCAAACCTTGGATTCTAGTGAAAAGTCATTAGGGTTTGAGCTATTGAGTTGATCATCAAATCAGCATTGCATTGTGTATCAACTTGGTACCTTTAGACCTTTAAACACCTAACCATACTCAACCTTAGACCTCCAAACGGTCTTGGGTGACCACCAAACGGTCTTGAGACCGTTTGGATGAGCTCCAAACGGTCTTGAGACCGTTTGTCCCATCCATCCTCTGGATTCTAGTGAAAAATCATCAAGGATTGGTCTATCGAGTTGATCACCAATTCAGCACTTAATTGCAATATGTTTGGTACCTTTGGACCTTCAATTGATCAACTATACTTGACCCCAGACCTCCAAACGGTCTTGGAGTGACCCCCAAACGGTCTTGAGACCGTTTGGGTGATCCCCAAACGGTCTTGAGACCGTTTGGGCAAGAAAACCCAAAAAGTCATATTAATCAAGTTGAAAGTCAGCACTTAATCCAATTAGGGTTTACATAATTGATTAGCCTTCAACTCACGATTCCTTTGGAGTTAATCCCTCAAATTTGTAGGGTTATTAACTAACATGATTATGAACAGGAATCCCAAACGGTCAACGCTTGGTCAATGCCCTCAAACGGTCTTGAGACCGTTTGCCCAAAAAGTTCAATTAATCAAATTGGAAAATCAGCACTTAATCCAATTAGGTTACCTAATTGTTTAGCCTTTAACTCATGATTCCTTGGGAGTTAACCTATAAAACTTGGTGGGTTATTATACCACATCATTAGAAACAATAATCCCAAACGGTCGATGCTTGGTCAACGCACTCAAACGGTTTGAGACCGTTTTCCCAAGAAGTTCAAGTTAAATAGATTGGAAAAACAGCACTTAATTCAATTTGATTTTCCTAATTGATTGGTCTTTAACCTACGATTCCTTTGGAGTTAACCCCTAAAAGTTGGTGGGTAATTAGACTACATAATTATGAACAGAAATACCAAACGGTCCACGCTTGTTCAATGCCCTCAAATGGTCGTGGAGACCGTTTGCTCCAACGACCTTGTGAAACCGTTTGCCCCTAAAACGGTTTTGCAAAACCCCCAAACGGTTTTGCAAACCGTTTGGCCAAGGGTGCAAGACCGTTTGCTAAAGTGACATAGGTATTCACGCCCCCTTTCTTCTACCTCCAGATCCAGGTCTGTTCCTCATGGTTTTAGATGCAAGAAAGCAAGGAAGGAAGGATGGGGGAAAGAAGAACAAGCTACTTTTGCAAGTACAAAGATATGCATAAGAAAGCAAAAGGTTTAGAGTTATAAAACCCGCCTTAAGGTCGTTCCTTGAGCTCCAAGCTTCCAAGATTCAATCCTTTAATGGTGTCTTGAGCTCCACAGGTCGGCCAAGGGTGTTTCTCCAAGGAAAGGTTGGGAAAAGATGGCTAGAAAGAGGAAACAAGTAAGGAAGACCATAAAACCAACCTTGCACCATGAATTCCTCCATGAATCCGAGCAAGAAGATGACCAAAGCTTACCTAGAACTCCTTATCCGTCCTCCTCTACTCCAGAGCTTTGTCCTATGTCGGTATAAGCAAGGGGATAAGAAGGGAAGTGAAGGAAACGATCCTTGCTAAGTGGGAAAAGGTGTATATATACTTTGGGTGAATTTTCAACATAAGGACAACTTGTTTCTCCATTTCTCATCTCGGTCCTTCCCTTCTTCTAAGCCACGTTTCTCCCTTCCATACTTAAGAAAAACTCATCTTAAACCCAAGGTCTAAAGGTGAAGAAAGCCAACTTTTGACTAAGTTGCACATATTGAAGGGTTATTATGCTTATAACTTGATTATTTAATTTATAAGGGTTATCATTCTTATTTGATTATTCAATTGAAGTGCCCTATTCATCATTCTTACTCTAAATGATGCCAAGAGTCATAAATATACTCTAAAAGGTGTATTTTACAAGTTTCATCCCTCATTTTGGGTAAATTGCACTTTACACCAAAATTAGGGTTTTAAGCACAAGGATTGCCCCACAAGCTGCATCTCAGTGCCCAAGCTTGGGGGACCAATCACACTTCATCACATTCACTCTTATGATGTCTAAACACTAAAGGAACATCTTAACATGTGAAATTTTCAAGTTAACCCCTTTTAATTGGGTAATTTGCACATAGGTCCCTGTATTACAAAACAATATTACAACATTGTTCAAAAGGACAGAAAGGGAAATATATATTCCTCAAAAGTTTTAATTACATTATCAACAGATAACCACAAGCATTTAATCACATGATTAAGAAAAACACCTGGGGTTAGTTCATAACCCATGTCAGGGATGTTACACCTTTATTTTTGTTGTCCATTCTCGAACACTTTCATTGATCTCATACATCAATTGGTACTTTTTTGCCATCTTTCACAACCTATAAATTACCTACAATTTCAGATATTGGCAAGACTAATGAAGTATGTTCTTTGAAGAAAAATGAGTTCAATATCGATGGATATATTATAAATGTTATACACATTTATTTTTAAATATAAAAAATAGTGCACCTAAATTATTCCTGTAATATATAATATTTGAGTATAGACTATATTTCTTGTTTCCATTGTAGTTGTTTTTGTTGAGGAAGCCAGTTTGATGAGAACTTTTAGATCTTGTGGTGATCTTACTCTGGATAAAGCCACATAAAGTTGGCCATGAGAAAATACTAGTTGAGGTAAATATACTCCAACTTTTTCCAATGTTTGGCCTTGTGCTTTGTTGATTGTCATTGCAAAACATAATCGCACTGGAAACTGTAGTCTTTTAAAAGAAAATGGTAATTTGTCATGCTCTTTGGGCATCAAAGGAATTCTTGGTATAAATACCCTTTGTCTTTTCCTATGTCCAACTGCTATTTCTGCTTCAATGACATTCTTGTTAAAGTTTTTACAAATAAGTCATGTGCCATTACAAAGACTTGAAAAAGGATCGATATTTCTAAGCAACATAATTGGACAATTTTTTTTAATACCAACTTGTGAGGCGGAAGACCTGCAAGAGTCAAAGAATTGAGAAATTCCTCTTCTTGAAACTGATTGGTATTGTCAATACTTGAATCAAATCTAAAGTATTCTTTGTGCTGCCCAGGAAACATTTCAATCAAAAGCTCATTTATCTCGTCAACAAACTCATTTTTTGTAGTCAAAATTGCATGATTTGTTAAATCATGTAAGTTATCATCATCAACACTAAGTACAGGAAAGATTGCTTGTATTAGAGCATGCTTTGAAGATGTCTCATTGGTAAACGGTATTAACATTTGCATAGGAAATTTTATAAGATCATTATTTGCAGCTTCCTTTGTCCCGTTTCCTATATCAAGTAAAAACTTGGTAAAAGATGGATTTGACATGGTTCTCATATTTCCCCTCAATTGTAACTTTTTGACATGCTTCCATAACTTTGACATTAAAAGAGTTGTGGCAATTGTTTGTTCTTTGCCTCCTTATGATACAACAGGAAGAATTTGTCTGAAGTCACCACCAAATACAACAATTTTGCCTCCAAAGAGTAGTGTGTTGCTTGTCATATCTTGTAGTAAGAGATCTAATGATTCAATTGCCTCTTTTTTTGCCATGGATACTTCATCCCATGCTATAAGTTTAGTTCGTCGAAGAAACTCACCCAAACTACTTTGTTTTGGAACATTACATATCTTTTGTTCCTCAGTATTTAGTGGTAGCTTAAACCTTGAGTGTGCAGTTCGGCTGAAAGTTAGTAAAGATGTTGCAACACCAGAAGATGCAGTGGCAATTGATATATGACCAAAAGATCTTACTTTAACAAGTAGAACACGGTATAAGAATGTTTTTCCTAATCCTCCTGGTCCATCAACAAAAAATATTCCTTGTTTTCCACTATTTAATCGATCAATGATTGTTGTACATTTTGATCATAGCTTACTAGTGAAATTGATTGTATATCCTCATCATATACAACTATCTTCAATTCTTCATCGACTTCTCTATATATCTTTTCATGTTCATTTTGACAAATAGATGGTAGGTTGAAATCATCTAACTTTTTCCCCATAGACTCTAAGCACACATTGATGCTCTTAAGAGCATTGTTATGAGCATCATTCCAATCCTCTTTTTGTGCATCATCAAAGTCTTCACTCATCTGATTCTTAAACTTTTCCCATATGACTATAGGAGTAACTGATTCACAATAAACAATTATTGTAGAAAATAATTGTCGATGACTTGAAGGCATTTGAAATAACACTGCTTCGTGAAGACATTCTTCAATGTTATTATCAGTTTCTAACAAACTAAGCTTTTCAACTGCCTCTTTGAATGTACTATAGTGAGTTCCATGTATAGTCCTCAAGTCATCAAAGGATTTGGCACCTCGAACATGGTTCAATAAACAACGTAGATAGAAGTGTTCACCTTCAATAGGTTTTGCAAATGTAACCCTACCAATAGACTTTCTTTGTTTTCTTCTATGCCAACATTTTGAATTTTTATCCCATACATAATGCTCTGGAAACTCATTGTATAGGTACTTTCGAGCTTCTTCAGCAATAAAATTCACCCTAAAATATTCAGTAAGCATTGTTCTTAAAAATTGTCTGTTGCTTACAATTGTTGACAAATGTTGGTTTTCATGGAATATGACAGTATGCATGTCCTGAAGATGAAGTTGCAAACATGTCACTGACGGATATATTTCATTCAAAGGAAATTGATAAATTCTCCATGCTGCCTCTTGTGGTAATACCCATCGCCCCGATACAAACTGTGTAATTTCATCATGCACATTCTTTCCAGCTTTATTATCCAGTTGAAATAATACACGATCATGTCCTTTGTATATATACTTGTATAAGTACTTTATCGCTTTGATTGAAGAACATATTTCAACATTCATATGGCAATTGTACTTAGCTAATAAATATGGGTTGTAGGGAACAGCCCATCTATTATCAACCTTTGTGGAACCAACACTATATTGATTGCTGGTTTGTCTTCTTCGATATAAGAGATATGAATTTTGTGCTTGAGTTGTTACTGAACAATATTCTCTCAGATAGTGCTTTTTACATCTTCCATTTTCCATACAGATGCTATTTGGGTTTAATGCTCCACATGGACAATGTATCATATGTTTTAAGACCATACCATACAGATGTGGATTAGAATATTGTTGTGGCACTTCAGCTGATACATATTGGTCATATACATCTGGGGTAGTAATCTTCTGACTCTTTTCCAATATAATAAGAAAATGTGCATGTGGAAGTCCCCTTTTTTTATATTCAATCACATAGACATAACCAATAACATGTCCAAATATATCACGTTTAAAGAGGTCAACTTTTAGCTCTTCCAGTTTTGCTTTGAAAACCCTAGCAAGAAGGTCTGGTTTGTTTTGTGCTTCCTCAAAATTGGACAGTTCTCGTTTTACCTCAATCCATGATGGATTGCATGTAAAAGTTAGAAAGATATCAGGTTTTCTGTAACTTTGAACTAATGCCATCATGTCCAAATAACACTACCTAATATGTAAGGACCTTGACCTCCGTTTAAGGTTTATCCCGTTCGCTTTGCTTAACCCTGGTGTTTAGTTGCTTGCTAATCACCTTTAGTGGTGATTAGGGTTTGTTTGCATTTGTTGAGAGCTGGAGGTGCTACTTGCAATTAACCCAAGTCTAGGGTTGTTGAGCAAGTTTGTCACCTTGAGAAGTGTTCCTCTCTCTCCTTGCTTCCTCTAGTGTTGAGAGGAAAGGTTGGGCTCGTTTCTTGAGTTGCTTTGGGCTTGGATGAGCTTGTTGGGCCTTGAGATGCCTTGCTTGAACCTTGCCCTTGCCTTGTTGACCTTGTGTCGGGCAGGAGTGCCTTGTATCGGCCATAGGTGTGTCGCCCAGGGAGTGATGTCGGGCATGGTGATGGGATGTGTCGTCCATGGACTCCTTTGACCCCTTTTGACCTCGTTTGTGTCACCACTAGTGGGCACTTGGTGCTTGATTCTTGCATGTGGCAATGGCCTTGGACATGTGTTTAAGGCAAGTTAGAGTGGTGGCATTGCCCTTGGACAAGTGTCCCTAGGTGGGCGACACCTTGCCTTGTATTACCTTGGTTTCTCCTCCATCATCTCTTATATATGTACCTTCTTTCTCTTGCTAAGGATCCCTTCAGTTCCTTAGTTCCCCTCTCCTTTGGCTGCACGAAACCTCTTCCTTTGCAAGGTTGGTGGTCGATCCTTATCCTTGGAGTCTTCTTCTTCTTCCTCCTGTGGTGGCCGAAGGTGTAGCTTGGTGATTGGAGCTTAAAGCTTGCTTAAGGCGGGTTACATAACTCCTAACCCTAATCATATTACCTCCTTCTATATTATTGTATGCTTCTTGTGCTCATAATCGGCCATGTATGTGCAAAGATGAGTTTCTTGCTTAGTTGTACCCTTGTTGGCTGAACTATGTTTTAGGGTTTCCTTGTTGAGAAACACTCCTTTCCCTCCTTAGTCTAGAGAAGTGAGCTTGAGCTTTAGTAATATGAGCAATACCCCTCTCTCGTTTAAGTTGAGAGGTAAGCTTGTGTTCTAGTTGCTTGAGCAACACCCTCCTCTCACCATGGATTCGAGAGGTGAGCTTTTTGGTAGATATAGACCTGTGTTGAGGTTGATCCTTGTGGTTGTCCGAGTTGTGATAGAGGCTGTGCAAAACCCCTCTCTCTTGGTTGTTGAGAGGTGAGCCGATCTTCTTGATCAATCTAGGGTTTGGTACCCTTGTGCTTGAGGTTGAGGACGATCTTGTTGGGCTGTATCTTGCACGAAATGGTTTGGGGATGGTGTTGCCCGATACCCTCTCTTGATCTAGAGTCTTGTATTGAGATGATAAGGTTGTGTTGGGAGATACACCTTGGTCCTTGCCTTGTATGTTGGCCGATACCTTTTGTGTTGGGTGTTATGCCCTGTTGAGTGTCCTGCCCGATACACCTAGCTCGGGTAGTGGCTTGGTGCCCATTACACCTTGAATGTTATGGAGCTCTGTAAGCTAGTCTTGTGTTGGGCACCATGGTTTGGTGAGGATGACCGATAGAGTGGCATATGGTGACCCTAACTCAACACACATGGATGCCTAACATCCATGGATGCACGATACATATAGTTGCACGACATGCCTTGAGGTGGTAGCCCGACACCCTTGCTGTGATGAGTCGATATGTTGTTTGGGAGGAAAGTTGTCCGACCCGATACCATCTCTAGTGGGGGCGCCCTGCCCGTCACACTTCTTGTGAGGGTAGTGGGCACTTCTAGTGAGGGTCATGTTCCACCCGGAAACCCATATGAAAGTTCTTTATCATGCAATTACTTTCTTGTTGACAAGCGTTATGGTTTATGGTTTGTAGACCCTTGACATGTTTGATAGTAGTGAGGTGGTTGATATAGTATAATGCACATAGGTGATCATGATATATCTGAAACCCTTATGACATAATATTACATGTGTTTATGATCATCTTGAATCATGTATCTATAATGATGAGTATATGATAAGCTTGGAAGTATACGAGATGCTTTACATGATGATGTGACCTATGTCTATGATCACAACGCTTGAGGCATGAATGATAAAGCATGCAATTATCAATGTTGCCCCATATTTGATAGCATGATCCTTCTCTTAATCTAGGTTGGCTTCAGATATCTTTATGAATGCGTATACTAACCATGCAGGTGTTTCATGTGAATGCATAGCCAGGTAAAGGGTTATGAGGTATATATATGTTTGAATAACACTGCTTATGGTCACTCTTGATGATGAGATAACCTACATCACTAGTCTTATGTGTTTTGGTCTGAGGATCTGAGATTGGCTGAAGTGCCTAAGTTGAGGTGTTATCCTCTGATGATGAGATCTGGGATTGTTATCCCCAGTGATGAGAATGCCTTATGAGGCAGTGGTTTCTTGTGATGAGGGATTGAGATCCCGAGATATTGTGATGGTGGTAACAATAATGTAGCTTAATGTTATGTATGTGTTACAACCTAGTTGCCTCAACAATTCACTTAAAATATGTTAACTAATTACAGTGGAACATATCATGTAGTTTGCCCTGGCCATAGATCCATCATCGTCAGTAGCTGGTGATGGTGAAATGAGTTTTCCTGCGGGTTAACCCAGAGCGCATATTGTTGAATATGCAAGGTTTCTCCTAGCCTAAAATAGAGAGGATTCGAGTGCAGTTGCAGTTGTAGACTCGAGATAGATAGAGCATGGTGAACATGCCCATGGATCAGTATGATAGAGCGTGAATGCGTTCATGGCTCAGGGAGCACAGTGAACTGGCTTGTGGCTCAGATATACTAGCGCCGAGACCTGTACCAAGGCGGGCTAGAGAAAGGGTAGCCTGCGGGAGCTGACCCTGTGGTTGAGGCCACTTAAGCATGAGACTGCGGTCCTACTTTAGTTCTCATGCACTGACCACGAGGTGGGAGGTCGTGGAGTCTGGCTCTTCCATTGACCTTGTATGGTACCGGCTCTGGGTTTCGCAGCCGTCAGTTGGATTCGAGCAGTACGACTCATTTCCTTAGGGCATAATAATATGTAATCCAGCCGAATAGTATTTACTGCTTAAGGCAAAACACAGAACATTGATTGAGGCCTTGTTTGTGTAGTTGATCTTGTTATACTCTGCAGTTACTTATACGTTCCTTACGTTATGCGGTAAGATCTTATAAATCTTATCTTGTCAATCATGTTCCATAAAGAAATACTTGGTTATATGCCTTCCGTACATCTTACTCAGTATGTTGCTCTTATTCTACGTCTTATCAGTTATCTGTTTTCGTTGCTTTAATATTTCTGAGGTTTTATGGTTTCAGCGGGAGTTATGTTTCTCGCTGGGACTGTGTGTCTCACCCTGTTGGTTTACAACCCTTTTAGGTGTTCGTGCTAGATGTGGTGTTGGTCGCGGGGTTGCGGCCGAGCAGCAAGAAGAGGAGCAGTAGAAGGCGAGAGATGGATATGCTACTGTTGTGGGTTGTTTGTAGTAGAGTCTTAGAGTCATCCCTGTACTCTCAAGTCCTTGGGGGCGTTTAGACGTTGTTTCACGATGTATAGCTGATGAAGTTTTGTTTATCCTCCTGCTAGGCGGATGTGGTCGTCATGTATGTATAAACAGGTGATGAACTCATGTGGTGACAAGACAGCTGATCTTCTAAGCTGTGAACACGTACCAAGACTTGTATATGTTTATATAACCTATTTTTTTGCAGGCAAGAGGATCTGAATGTAATAGTTTCTTGGTTTATCTGCTTTACGAAATCGGTTTTAATTACCTCGTGTTTTTGGTAATAGGTGGTTTATGGTGTTTTCCGCACATTTTCACGTGGCACCTCGCTATCTGTGTGATAGCAGGATGTGTCACCACATGTTTTGGTATTAGAGCTCTAGGTTCGCTGAGTCTACAGGGATCTAGGACTAGGTTGTGTTTGTTCTTGTGAGTTTTCCAAATTTTCTTACAATCATCTTCTGCCTCAGCGGAAGAAAAAGCCAAGATGTCTGGAAACCATGAAGAACATGCTGCTGAGAGCAGCGATGCTGCACCAGTTGATGGAGCTGAAAGGCAGGAACACGGAGATCGGGTGCCTGAGGTCCTCCAACTTGACCCAGCCATTCTCGAGAACCCTGCCTACCAACAGCTTATGGGGCAGATAATGGCTACGATGAATCTCATGGTAGAGAGATTGCCAGTGCCTTCTCCAAGAGAACAGGCTACCCATGGTGAAACATCGGGTATTGGGAAGACCTTTGAGCGACTTCACCGAGTTGAAGCTTTGGACTATGCTGGGACGGCTGATCCAGCAGATGCCGATCTGTGGATGACAAGTCTTGAGAAGGCTTTCCAGATCCTCAACATCCCCGAAGCAGATAAAGTCAAGCACGTTGTCTACCTTCTGAAGGGTAGTCCGGCCACTGGTGGGTCATCGAGGAGGAGAAGCGACCTGGTGAGGTGATCGGTTGGGAGGTTTTCCAGCATGAGTTCGTCAGCAGATACTTTCCGTAGATGTATCTAGATGAGAAGATCAGTCAGTTTGAGTGCCTGTGCCAAGGAGCGATGAACATCACCAAGTATGAAGCCAAGTTCATGGACTTGTTAAGGTTTTGTCCTCACATGGCAGCGACAGATGATGAACGGATCAGACATTTTGAGAAAGGCCTGAGTGCGGAATTAATGACGCCAGCTGCCGCCCTAGAGAACAGAGAAAGGTTTGCTACGTTTTTGGAATCTGTCTGGAGGATCGAATGGTCAGTTAGGGAGAAAAGAGAATCTATGTCTAAGAAAAGGCATGCTCAGTTCCAGGGACAGAGGTTTGGTGGCTTCAAGAAGCCAAGGTTTTCAGTACCTTCTGGGTTGAGAGGTTCCAGGGTACCATCACAGTGGTCTCCGAGTAAGGGAAGAGGTTATGTTTCTTCACCATCAAAGGCACATAGTACAGCTTAAGTGGCAGTGACCGGGTCATCTAGGCCACAGTTTGAGGATAGGGCATGCTATATCTGTGGACAGATAGGACATTTCAAGTCAAACTGCCCAAGTAAAGATGTTGAAGTGACACAACAACTGAGGCAGAATCAGCAAGGATCAGACCGACAACAACCCAGTAGTAGCAGAGGGTGAGGACGCGGTCAAGCGTCGCAAGCGGGATCGTTTGCTTAAGAAAGCAAAGGATGTGGACAACAAGCAATGACTCGATTCTATGCTATGAGTCAGCCGAAGGTGATAGTCAACCTGCGAGTGGTGACAGGTCAGATGGAGTTATTTCATTCTGATTTGTCTTCTTCTTGCTTTGTATCTGTTCTGGTTGACCCGGGTGCTACACACTCTTTTATCGCACGTTCTATGCTTGATAACTGTTTGTTACATGTTAGTTGTAAGAAAGATAGCTTGTTGTTAGAAACCCCTCTTGATGGTTCCTCGATGCTACGAGAGGATTGTCCATCTTGTGTCTTATCTTTTTTGGGACACAGTATACAAGTGGATCTTATACCACTTGATATGCATGGATTCGATGTGATCCTTGGGATGGATACCTTAGAGAAGTATAAGGTTGTGTTGGACTATGATTCCAAGTAGGCAGTGTTTGATGATGATGGAGAGAAGTGGATCTTCCAAGGAGATAGGAAGATTCTTCCGACATGTCTAGTATTAGCGTTGGTGGCAGAAAAGTTGTTACATCAAGGATGTAAGGCGTTCTTAGCTCACGTTGTGGATGCCAAGGCGAAGGGTCCTAATCTTGAGAAGGTGACGGTCGTTCGAGAGTTTGCAGATGTGTTTCTTGATGAGTTCCCCGGTGTTCCTCCACCCCGAGAGATTGATTTCGAGATCAATCTGGTTCCAGGAACACAACCAGTTGCACAGGCACCATATAGGATGGCTCCAGTAGAGATGGCAGAGCTAAAGAAGAAGTTACAAGAGTTGTTGGAGAAAGGTTTCATTCGACCGAGTACGTCGCCTTGGGGTGCTCCAGTGTTGTTTGTTAAGAAGAAGGACGAGTCGATGCGGTTATGTGTAGATTATCAGCATTTGAAAAAGGTCATGATCAAGAACAAGTACACGTTGCCGAGGATAGATGATCTGTTCGACCAGTTGCGTGGTGCTACAGTGTTTTCAAAGATCGATCTACAGTCTGGATATCACCAGTTGAGGATTAAGGCGGATGACATACCAAAGTCAGCTTTTAGGATGAGGTATGGTCACTTAGAGTTTGTGGTTATGCCGTTCGGGCTAACCAATGCGCCTGTTGCTTTCATGGATTTGATGAACAGGATATTCCGTGCGTTTCTAGATCAGTTTGTTGTAGTCTTTATAGATGACATCTTGAGCTACAATCAGGACAATCAGAAGCATGAACAACATCTTCGACAAGCGTTGACTCTCCTTCACCAACATCAGTTGTATGCCAAGTTTAGTAAGTGTGAGTTCCGGTTGAAAGAAGTAACTTTCTTGGGTCATGTGATATCTGCAGAAGGCGTCAAGGTAGACCCCAGGAAGGTAGAGATGATCGCAGAATGGGAACAACCGAAGATGCTGACAGAAGTTCGTAGTTTCTTGGGCTTAGCATGATACTACTGGAGGTTTATAAAGGACTTCAGTGTGATTGCGTTGCCGATGACAAAGTTGACTCGGAAAGACGTACCTTTTGTCTGGAATGATCGTTGCCAGCAAGCTTTCTAAAGTTTGAAGGAGAAGCTAACTAGTGCTCCAGTGTTAGTCCTACCAGAGCCTGGAAAGGGCTATGTTGTTTTCTGTGATGCTTCCAAGAAGGGCTTAGGATGCGTGCTGATGCAGGAAGACCATGTGGTTTCTTTTGCTTCGCGACAGCTTAAGAAACATGAGAAGAACTGTCCGACTCATGACTTGGAGTTGGCTGTGGTGGTTCATGCGTTAAAGATTTGGAGACACTATCTTTATGGGGAAGTGTGTCAAATCTTTATAGACCATAAGAATATGAAATACATCTTCTCGCAGAATGAGCTAAACATGCGACAACATCGCTGGATGGAGCTAATCAATGATTACGACTGCACCATCGAATATCACCCTGGTAAGGTGAATGTGGTAGCTGATGCGCTTAGCCGAAAGTCTTCTTCTCTTTCTACAAAGAAGGCACAATTGAGTTCCTTGGTATTCCATAGACGGGATATGTTTATTTCCTTGCGGCAGATGAATGTGCAGATGAGAGTTTCCTTGTTAGCAGGACTTTTAGCACATATGCAAGTCAAGCCTACGCTGAGACAACAAATCAAAGATGCACAACAAACAGATGATACAGTTCAGTTGATCAGACCAAAGCTCAGCAGCGAAAGGCGTGATGGGTTCCACGAGTCTGAGGATGGACTAGTTTGCTATCATGAAAGAATGGTGGTCCCCGATGCTGATGATCTGAGGAAGCTAGTGCTCGAGGAAGCACACACATCGATGTATGCTATGCATCCAGGAGTCACCAAGATGTATCACAATCTGAAGGACCTGTATTGGTGGCCTGGCCTGAAGAGAGATGTGGCTGAATTCATGGCTAGGTGTGTGGTATGTCAGCAAGTCAAGGCTGAGCATCAGAAGTCAGCAGGTACATTGCAACCCATGCCGATACCGTAGTGGAAATGGGATCACATAACCATGGATTTCGTAGTTGGTCTGCCCAGGACAACTAGGAATCATGATTCCATTTGGGTAATAGTGGACAGATTGATGAAGTCTGCCCATTTCATACCTGTAAAGACAACGTATACAGCCGAGAAGCTCGCTCGGGTATATGTAGATGAGATAGTACGCTTGCACGGTGTACCAGCAACAATATTTTCCGACAGAGGTCCTCAGTTCATGAGTCGTTTCTGGGAACAGTTGCATAAAGCATTGGGAACATAGTTGAGGTTCAACACTGCCTTCCACCCGCAGACAGATGGATAGTCTGAGAGGACTATTCAGACTTTGGAGGATCTACTCTGAGCTTGTGTGTTGCAGTTCCTAGGCAGTTGGGACGTACATCTCAGTTTGATAGAGTTCGCCTACAACAATAGTTATCAGTGGAGCATTGACATGGCTCCTTATGAGGCCTTATATGGCAGGAAGTGCATATCTCCTTTATGTTGGTATGAGTCCGGTGAATATCGGATTTTGGGTCCTGAGTTAGTACAGTAGACAACAGAGAAGATCAAGGTGATACAACAACAGCTGAAAGCAGCACAAGACAGGAAGAAGTCTTATGCAGACAATCATCGACGACCTTTAGAGTTCCAAGTGGGAGACAAAGTGTACCTCAAGGTCTCACCTTGGAAAGGTGTGCTAAGGTTTGACAGGAAAGGTAAACTGGCACCCAAGTATATGGGACCATATCCGGTAATAGCACGTGTTGGCAAGGTAGCTTACAAGTTAGAGCTGCCGCCAGAGTTGCACAGGTTGCATCCAGTGTTCCATGTCAGTATGCTGAAAAAAAGTCACCCAGATATAGGGACAGTGATACAGCCAGTCGAGGTTGAGCTTGATGAAGATGTGACCTACGAGGAAGGTCATGTGATGATCCTTGATAGAAGAGTAAAGAAGCTGAAGAGGAAGGACATGGTTCTGGTAAAGGTTCTTTGGCATCGTCATGGCGTTGAGGAAGCCATGTGGGAGCTTGAGGAAGAGATGAGGAGGAAGTATCCCTCACTTTTCTCTTCGGATTTTGAGGACGAAATCCCTTTGTAGAGGGTTATAGCTTGTAAGGACACTGACCTCCGTTTAAGGTTTATCCCATTTGCTTTGCTTAACCCTGGTGTTTAGTTGCTTGCTAATCACCTTTAGTGGCGATTGGGTTTGTTTGCATTTGTTGAGAGCTGGAGGTGCTACTTGCAATTAACCCAAGTCTAGGGTTGTTAAGCAACTTTGTCACCTTGAGAAGTGTTCCTCTCTCTCCTTGCTCCCTCTAGTGTTGAGAGGAAAGGTTGGGCTCGTTGCTTGAGTTGCTTTGGGCTTGGATGAGCTTGTTGGGCCTTGAGATGCCTTGCTTGAACCTTGCCCTTGCCTTGTTGACCTTGTGTCGGGCAGGAGTGCCTTGTATCAGCCATAGGTGTGACACCCAGGGAGTGATGTTGGGCATGGTGATGGGGTGTGTCGTCCATGGACCCCTTTGACCCCTTTTGACCTCGTTTGTGTCACCACTAGTGGACACTTGGTGCTTGATGCTTGCATGTGGCAATGGCCTTGGACATGTGTTTAAGGCAAGTTAGAGTGGTGGCATTGCCCTTGGACAAGTGTCCCTAGGTGGGAAACAACTTGCCTTGTCTTGCTTTGGTTTCTCCTCCATCCTCTCCTATATATGTACCTTCTTTTTCTTGCTAAGGATCCCTTTAGTTCCTTAATTCCCCTCTCCTTTGGCCGCACGACACATCTTCCTTTGCAAGCTTGGTGGTCGATCCTTATTCTTGGAGTCTTCTTCTTCTTCCTCTTGTGGTGGCTGAAGGTGTAGCTTGGTGCTTGGAGCTTGCTTAAGGCGGGTTACATAACTCCTAACCCTAATCATATTACCTCCTTCTATATTCTTGTATTCTTCTTGTGCTCATAATCGGCCATGTATGTGCAAAGATGAGTTTCTTGCTTAGTTGTACCCTTATTGGCCGAACTATGTTTTAGGGTTTCCTTGTTGATAAACACTCCTTTCCCTCTTTGGTCTAGAGAAGTGATCTTGAGCTTTAGTAATATGAGCAATACCCCTCTCTCATTTAAGTTGAGAGGTGAGCTTGTGTTCTAGTTGCTTGAGCAACACCCTCCTCTCACCATGGATTCGAGAGGTGAGCTTTTTGGTAGATATAGACCTGTGTTGAGGTTAATCGTTGTGGTTGCCCCAGTTGTGATATAGGTTGTGCAAAACCCCTCTCTCTTGGTTGTTGAGAGGTGATCCGATCTTCTTGATCAATCTAGGGTTTGGTACCCTTCTGATTGAGGTTGAGGACAATCTTGTTGGGTTGTATCTTGCACGATATGGTTTGGGGATGGTGTTGCCCGATACCCTCTCTTGATCTAGAGTCTTGGGTTGAGATGATGAGGTTGTGTTGGGCGATACACCTTGGTCCTTGCCTTGTGTGTTGGCCGATACCTTTTGTGTTGGGCGTTATGCCCTGTTGAGTGTCCTGCCCGATACACCTAGCTCGGGTAGTGGCTTGGTGCCCATTACACCTTGAATGTTATGGAGCTCTGTAAGCTAGTCTTGTGTTGGGTGCCATGGTTTGGTGAGGATGACCGATAGAGTGGCATATGGTGACCCAAACCCGACACACATGGATGCCCGACATCCATGGATGCACGATACATATAGTTGCACGATATGCCTTGAGGTGGTAGCCTGACACCCTTGCTGTGATGGGCTGATATGCTGTTTGGGAGGAAATTTGCCCTGCCCGATACCATCTCTAGTGGGAGCGCCCTACCCGTCACACTTCTTGTGAGGGTAGTGGGCACTTCTAGTGAGGGTCCTATTCCACCCGAAAACCCATATGACAGTTCTTTATCATGCAATTACTTTCTTGTTGACAAGAGTTATGGTTTATGGTTTGTAGACCCTTGACATGTTTGACAGTAGTGAGGTGGTTGATATAGTAGAACACACATAGGTGAGCATGATATATCTGAAACCCTTATGACATAATATTACATGTGTTTACGATCATCTTGAATTATGTATCTATAATGATGAGTATATGATAAGCTTGGAAGTATATGAGATGCTTTACATGATGATGTGACCTATGTCTATGATCACAAGGCTTGAGGCATGAATGATAAAGCATGCAATTATCAATGTTGCCCTATATTTGATAGCATGATCCTTCTCTTAATCCAGGTTGGCTTCAGATATCTTTATGAATGTGTATACTAACCATGCAGGTGTTTCATGCGGATGCATAGCCAGATAAAGGGTTATGAGGTATATATATGTTTGAATAACACTGCTTTGATGGTCACTCTTGATGATGAGATAACTTACATCACTAGTCTTATGTGTTTTGGTCTGAGGATCTGAGATTGGCTGAAGTGCCTAAGTTGAGGTGTTATCTTTTGATGATGAGATCTGGGATTGTTATCCCCAGTGATGAGAATGCCTTATGAGGCAGTGGTTTCTTGTGATGAGGGATTGAGATCCCGTGATATTGTGATGGTGGTAACAATAATGTAGCTTAATGTTATGTATGTGTTACAACCTGGTTGCCTCAACAATTCACTTAAAATATGCTAACTAATTATAGTGGAACATATCATGCAGTTTGCCCTGGCCATAGATCCATCATCGTCAGTAGCTGGTGATGGTGAAATAGGTTTTCCTGCGGGTTAACCCAGAGTGCATATTGTTGAATATGTGAGGTTTCTCCTAGCCTAAAATAGAGAGGATTCGAGTGCATCTGCGGTTGCAGACTCGGGATAGATAGAGCATGGTGAACATGCCCATGGCTCAGTATGATAGAGCGTGAATGCGTTCATGGCTCAAGAAGCACGATGAACTGGCCTGTGGCTCAGATATACTAGCGCTGAGACCTATACCAAGGCGGGCTAGAGAAAAGGTAGCATGCGGGAGCTGACCCTGTGGCTGAGGCCACTTAAGCATGAGACTGCAGTCCTGGTTTGGTTCTTGTGCACTGACCATGAGGTGGGAGGTCGTGGAGTCCGACTCTTCCATTGACCTTGTATGTCACCGACTCCGGGTTTCGCAGCCGTCGGTTGGATTCGAGTGGTACGACTCACTTCCTCAGGGCATAATAATATGTAATCCACCCGAATAGTATTTACTGCTTAAGGCAAAACACGGAACATTGATTGAGGCCTTGTTTGTGTAGTTGATCTTGTTATACTCTGCAGTTACTTATACGTTCCTTACGTTATGTGGTAAGATCTTATAAATCTTATCTTGTCAATCATGTTCCATAAAGAAATACTTGGTTATATGCCTTCCGTATATCTTGCTCAGTATGCTGCTCTTATTCTACGTCTTATCAGTTATCTGTTGTTGTTGCTTTAATCTTTCTAAGGTTTTATGGTTTCACCGGGAGTTATGTTTCTCGCTGGGACTGTGTGTCTCACCCTGTTGGTTTACAACCTTTTTAGGTGTTCGTGCTAGACGTGGTGTTGGTTGCGGGGTTGCGGTTGAGCAACAAGAAGAGGAGCAGTAGAAGGCAAGAGATGGATATGCTGCTATTTTGGGTTGTTTGTAGTAGAGTCTTAGAGTCATCCCTATACTCTCAGGTCCTTGGGGGCGTTTAGATGTTGTTTCACGATATATAGCTGATGAAGTTTTGTTTATCCTCCTGCTGGGCAGATGTGGCCGTTATGTAAGTATAAACATGTGATGAACTCATGTGGTGATAAGACAGCTGATCTTCTAAGCTGTGAACACGTACCAAGACTTGTATATGTTTATATAACCTGTTTTCTTGCAGACTGGAGGATCTAAATGTAATAGTTTCTTGGTTTATCTGCTTTATGAAATTGATTTTAATTACCCTGTGTTTTTGGTAATAGGTGGTTTATGGTGTTTTCTGCATGTTTTCGCGTGGCACCTCGTTGTCTGTGTGATAGCGGGATGTGTTGCCACATCATATCTCCGGGACCACCGATAAAAGAAGATGGTAGGATAACTCTTTTTCCAATAGTATGCCCACTACTTTGTCCTTGGTTCAAGCTATCTACAACTCCTTGATATAAATCAGCTCGAATCTTTTGTTGATCTCTTCTAATATAGTCTAAACGAATACTTTCAAGCTTAATGTACATATCAACAATGTATTGTTGTAAAAGTCTACCCGAGTGCAATAGAATGGATTTGTCAGCAGCTCTTATTTGTAGTTTGTAACAATAGTATTCACGACAGGAGACTATTTTCCTTCTTTTTTGTTTGTTTTGTAGAACTAAAAATAAGAAATGCATGAAACAATATCTATCATTATTATTTAATGAGCAATCATAATAACTAATTTATATATTACCTCTTTGCTCTTGTAGAAAAAAGTTCATCTATGTCATTGAAGTAAGATAGATCAAATGATGAATCATTGATCATCCATTGACCAATTTTCTTATCTCTTCTTGAAATTCCTTCATGCCATCCAATATCACCATGTGGAAACAACAGAGGATATTGTAAGGGATCATAACACCCATAATAATAGTTAACACGGTGGCTATTTCCAGCATGGGTATAAACACATATATCACGTTGAAAATTGTTGTTGTTGTTGTCATGATCGTCTTCGGTCCAAATTGTAGCCACTTGTGATGAAGTCGGCACATTTTGAATACCTTGATTTACATTTGGATTTGACTTAATATATATCTGAACATTGTCAACACTGTCTAAATCCTTTAAACTTCTGAAATACTTTGAGTATGGATTTTCCCATAATGTATGCATCAATGTCTTAACTACATCCTCTCGTAATCTTGATGATTGGTGCAATCTATTTTCTATCTCATGATCAGTGTCATAGAAGTATAATTGCACATGCGAAGGTTGTCCATCTTATGGTACCATCATATTAATAAAATGATATATCTATCCTTGCACTTTAAAAGTGTATATTCCACGATTTCTCTTTGACAAACTTCTATCCTCTTTCACCCCCATGGATGTGAAAGCAAAAGTGTTGTTATATGTCCTTATGCATTGTCTGAAGTGAACAAACTCTTTGTTTGATGATGCATATAATTGATACAATCCTAATGGCATATCATTTTCTGCTAAAGTAATCTATCCATCATAACAACAAAATGTCCTCACTTCATAAGGAAATCTTTTTGCACAACAGTGGTCACAATCTTTACAATCCGGGAGTTCATACGCCTCTAGAAGTATTGTCAAGTTTGCGATAATAATCAACTCTTTTTTTCATTTCCATTGAGGATGTCAGAGAATGAGTTGTCTTATTGATGAAGACCCTACTTCCCATACAGAAGATACACTATGGTCAACGTAATTTTTGTATGGGTACTCAAAAGATGTGGTTGTGACAATATGTAATGAATCATATTTGCTTTGTATGTCTGAGTTTGTTTCCTTTGATGTTTCATTATGCTTTCTAAGTTTTCTCTTGGCAGAAGTTTCTCGATTCCTTTGAAGAATAATAGCCTTTTTCTATGTTGAAAGGTTTGCATAATGTTCCCTTTGTCATTTTCTTAATATTGATTTCTTTTCCTCAGGTAGATCAGAATATTTCATCCTATGAACATTAGGTAGAAATGAAATTATAAATAATAATAGTGTGAATGTGTAACTTTGTATGTTAATGTGATTATATTTTGTTTAATATATGTTTGCCATATGATTTATTATATAAAATATAGATCTTTGTGTTAATTGAAACCAAAAATTCATAGTGTAGAATGAAAACCCTAAACATATAATGTCTTTCGTCAAATGAATTAATAGTATGGAACAAAAATACAAACTCATAATAGAATCCACATTTCTAGAATTACCATTTCACCAACTAAAGAAACAATATGATGTTTTAGTGCTTGATTTGTCATTTCTATAAGGATGATACACAATTTTATAAAAAATTCAGAGATGACTAAACATGTGAAAACATCCAAATACATATATATGAAGTTTTTTCACATAAAAAAGTGCACATAAAGCTGTTATTTTATGTACATACATACTACATATTTACATAAAACTCTAAACATCAAAGAAATACATTAGAAGCCCTAAGCATTCCATTCGTAGTTATCTTCATAGTCGTCATTTTCTGTTGACTCTAACATCTCTGGAGAAAAGTTGTCAGCTACCTCTTCTTTATATTTTAGTTTATAATATAAATCCTTTGCCTCTTTTAACTCCTTTTCAAGCTCAAACAACTTCTTTTTTCTCTCCATTTGTTTCATTCTTCGGTATTCACCGATGGTGATCCTTCCTTTTCCTTTCACATATTTCGTCATAATTGCTTTGCTGAAATACATTCTTGCCATTATCCTATACAAAATTATAATATAGCTAAGTATTATATATTACATTCAACAAACATAGTAGACATTTGAAATTAAACATATATTATTTTATACAATGCTATTTTCATGACTTATTGTATATATAATTCCAGTCACACATGGTTGTTTATATTTATGTAAAATACACATCGTATAAAAACATGGAAGGTCCATATAGCATTTTGATATCTAATGTTCTAATTCTTCTCAATTAGTTACAAACATAAAAACTAATCTATAAATGAAAATTTGACGAATATAGATTGACTAATTCTAAAAAGTCGATCTCAATAGAAGTTCAATTGAGACATTATCATGGGTATATCAAACGCGATCGGTGTGGTGTTGTAAGCCTGATTGAAAACCGTAAGTAAGGGTATAAAAAAATTGAGTCTGAGTCAACTCGGGTCAAAAATAATAACTTAGATTGTTTAATTGTTAACCCTAGAATGAATCCAAACCTAGATTGTTTGATTGTTCAGACCTCTCAACTCAGAAGTGATCCAGGTTTGAGAATCTAACCCGGAATGTTGGATCCAGATTTGAAGATGATTTCTAAAAAAAATAATTCTTCGATAGGATTATCGTATGCTTGCAAGTTATTTTGTATATTATGCCCAAAAAAAATATCTCACAAAAACATAGCCTACATGCCATAAGTATATGTATATCAATACATATTTAGAAAACAATTTTGTCTAGTCTATAAATGCAGACTCAACTCACTTTGAATCTTAAATCTAGAACCTACTCAGATTGTCATATTTAAAACTCACACCCATTTTTTTCGGATGGGACACAACCAGATTCATTGGTTCAAATAAATCTTGACTGTTCTAAACTTAAGCAGCTCACACACAACCACTGCCTACGTTGACCCAGCAACATGTCATTTTCTTCAAATTAAAATAAGATAACATTTTATAAATACAATAAAGAAGAAGTGAACCTCGACGACACAATGTCTGAGAGGAAGTAAAACATGTAGAAAAATTGCAACCTTTAATTGTCAGGAATAAGTTTGTCTAGCACAGTAGTGCTGGGCAATGTCTGAAATCAGAATAAAATTGATAGAAACAAACCGAGAACGATTCTAAACTTTCCTAGACTGATAGCATGAGTACGCGTTGTACACATAACTAATGAGACGTATAAGGCTGTCTTTTGACTCTGCGTGAACCGTTGCATGAAAGTCACAGACTTATTTAGCAGATTAATTATAGACATCACACTGTTACAAATAAAGATGGTGGTAAAATACAATTGATGGAGAGACTAAGACTAAATGTGATAGAAGGCTCGACGTTGTTGTAAACATGCTACTACAAACAACAACACAGGTAGAATACAAATCAGGAGAAAAGTGAAGTACATGTATCAGGTAAAGACTCAAAATGAGAAATAAACATAAGTGGTGAATGGCTGATGCAGCCTCTGCCTTCAAATAACCCCTTCGTCGGCCTGATCACCTGGGGGGAGCATCGCCAATAGGAGGAAAATAAACGTATTTGTAACGGAAATCAAGAACTTACGCGAGCATGATTAAAAACAACAGTCCTTACGACTCAAAATGACATATAAAAATCTATCGGCTGATTCGGCCTCTGCCTTCAAACAACCCCTTCGTCGGCCTGATCACCTCATTTGGAAGCAACGCCAACAAGAAGAAAATATTTGTACTTATAACGGAAATCAAAAACTTATGCGAGCAACATTAAAACAACAGTCCTTATGTTCGTGCAACTGCACTCCTTAATTACAAATGTAACTTCTTTGTTGGACAATTGGTGCGTGCGTCGACATAAACAGCTGCAATCATTGATTGCCCTCGTTATTTGTGAATTTATTTTTGTTGTAGACAAATGATGTTCACTGATAGAGAATGCGAACTATTGCAAAGGACAATTTCCGTTTTGCAAGGTAATGGCTTAATACAACAAAAGAGAAGAATAAAACATGATAGTGTTGTGACAACGAACGAAGAAGTCTCACAAAGATATAAGCAAGGTGTAATTTTTATCTCTACGAATGAAAATCCTTCAGCTAGTTGTGCAGAAACCAGAAGATAATCAGCAGTCAGCAGAAAACTAGAAGACCAGAGTGTCGTGATTCTAATTTCTTTTGGACTGATATTTATCAGAACAAAAATAAAACAGTTTCTCTATCATGAGCTAGCTGTTCGTGTGGCAGTGTGGCAGAAAAAGTAATTTGGTGCAGCTGTATAGTTAATGTTGTACATAATAAATACGTGTCTTACAAATAATTAACGAAAATATATAAAATTTCCTTTAACTGTTGTTGGCCACCTCATCTTTAAAGAGAGACCTTATACGTGAAGACGTGAAAGATCGGTCGACAACAGTCTTTTTTTATTCAAAAGATTGCTGAAAAGCAGGCAAGCAGGCTGCTTGAAAGCAGACGACACACTGTTACTTATTTAGAGGGTTATAGACGATTGGTAAGGTGTTGAAATGAATGGGTGCGTACATCTTAATGTGATGAAATGGAGACTGTAGAGCACTTTTCTTTTTGGAACAACTTATATAGCATAATTGCATATATTTTTACTAAACATTTCAAAGAGACATATTTAGGATGGCACTGGTATGAATATGGTGTCATTTGTACCTATATACAATAATTGTCTTAAATGAGTGCCACTAAAGTTGGACATCATTATTGTAGTAAAGTTACATACCATTACAAATGGAGTGATATTTGTTCTCAACATCCGTTTTAATATAAACCTCAAGGTACAAGCTATATATAAACATGAATACATAATATTAAGTCATTGTATTATGTAAGTATAGTGGCACCTCACCAAACAAACATCTTAAAGTCTTGGTTGAAGTCATGATCTTAGTGTTTTAGAGCTCCATCGATGTGTACATGTTGTCTCCAGCTATGTATAATAGGATGCATGTTAGTGTAAGCAAAA
The DNA here is from genome assembly GCA_963693085.1 of Alisma plantago-aquatica. Taxonomy (NCBI): domain Eukaryota; kingdom Viridiplantae; phylum Streptophyta; class Magnoliopsida; order Alismatales; family Alismataceae; genus Alisma; species Alisma plantago-aquatica. Next base: position 753,842,203 of record OY856412.1, read on the forward strand.
ATGAGCAACACAATTCAGTACTTTCATAATAAGAGAAATGTTTACCCTTTTGAAAAATATTCAAAGTGGCATGAAATTAGATAATTTTGCTTGATCTTAGTTCTTAACATTAATTAAATTGAGTTGAATAATTGCCCACCTTAATATGGTGCACTCATAGGCTCATAAGGCCGGCTAAAGCATGATATAACATGACGAGGACATTAACAACATATTTATTATCTAGTGATGGCGCCAATATCATGTAAGGAATGCTTTCTTAATTTGTTGTACTTCATTTCGAGTTTTCAATCTTGATTTCTTATATCTCATTTCTGATTTATAGCCCTGATTGCCACTAGCACGTAACACACTGCAGTGCACATGATCCACTAGAGTGTATATGACTGAGGTCTTTGCATAATACTATTTAATCCTAAATGTAAACATGAATAATTATAAGCAATTATTTTCAATAAATAACACTTATACTTGAACTTGTTCATTCCGTGAAAGCTTAGAATGCTTGAATTCTTGAACATAGAGGATTTCTCCCATCAATTGATCATTACTATGGGCACTGTAATAAAATTACTTAGATCTTGAATACATAAATAATTCCTTTAACTCATTATTTGTAGAGCACTTAACATATCTTGAAAAAATTTAAGCATTTAAACGCCATAAATGAACATATTAAACTACATATGTATGCATAGACATCATACTTAAGAGTCATGTCATCAAGAAACATATAGATATATTTTTATAATTAATTGCTCAATTAGCATGGCCCACTTATCTGAGATGGAGAGAAACCTAATATGCCTTCAAGTCTTGGTCAACCTTTAGCTTTTCTAAATATGAACTGATGCATATATCAACACCATATCTAAAAATTCTAAATTTCTCCTAATAAACTCTATATGTCTTCTTATCCATGTTAGAGTTTACTTGAGTATTATTAGTATCATCATCTACTCTACTAAATATTATATGATCATGAATCCTGAAGATATATTTTATCCAAAAAGATTAATATATCTATTAATGTCCTAATTCATAAATCTCAATAATTAATATCATAACCTAACTTCTCCAACATAAATTTTGTAGATATAATTTTAGAATTATTCTCATTTAGTTTATTATGCTAAATGGGTCTAATTGTCTTCGACAAAGTTCACTTCCTTGTACTTGCCTCGTTTCCTATATAAAGAATAGGATATATTAATAAGAAAATATCATATTAGCCTCTCATCTTATTTCCATATGGTATCAGAGCATTTGATCCTATCCTAGGGAGAAAAAGAGAGATCATATGCCTACGTGCAATCGTCTTTCCTTCTTAGCTTGGTCGCCAGTCAGACATCATCCTAGCCTCCATAGTCGTCTTCCTTATTCTTCCTTCATTAAAAAACCACATATATTTATCAACATCCCCCAAGTCCTATTTATCTACTCTTCCTCGCATCCACCAAGCTTGTTGATTCGTGGATATTATTGGTCATTGTTTCCTCCATATCGATAGGTCAACGACCTCTTTCTAGCCTCAAATTCGTTCCCAAATCTTTTGATCTCAAGAACATTGGCTCGCCACGCACATCATGAGCCCAGTCATCATCCATTCTAGGATGGTGTGGATGGGTGCTTTCAGTGGCGGAACCATGAGTTGGTGGTTGGAGGGGACAAAAAAATTTAAATGTGCAATATAGGATTAGAACTCATGACCTTAAGTACAACAACAAGCATGTTAACAACTACACAAAGTCAAGTTTTGTATTTTGTTGTGTCAAAGATATTATATATAGCAATTGCATTCTTCATGTGTTGCAAAAAACGAGTAATGTGTACAAAAGGATTTGAACATGAGACCTCTTGGATATGGTTACAACCACAAACCATTTCACTAAGTCCATGTTTGTGACTTGTATTTGGTGTACATAATATATATTATCAATAAAACATTACAAACATATGTATACATATGTACATATATATACACTATATTTTTAATTTTTTGAGGGGTCGTGACCGCTGCCCCCTGGGTCCTCCCTTGGGTGCTTTCCGGATGAACAGTCTCCACAAACTCCATTACAGATTCAACGTCAAGTAAAAATTTAAGGACTATGATCAGAAATGTTGTGTGTATTGGTGCTTTCTAGATTGTGCTTCCTTCATCTTGGGACAAACTAACTTCATGTCCATTCTTCAGATATGTGTCTTTTATATGATCTATAAAAGTTCACAACCAAGCCAGCGGAATAGAGTTGTCGGGTTTAGTTTTAGCAATGAGAGTTGAGTGACATTGTTGTTGTAGCACGACAATGCGGAATGGATGTGGACATCAATGAAGAGTCCAAGCACATGTTGGTTACAAATTTTTGCGTTCGGCGACAAGTAGGGGCATCACTCAAGATTCCATCTCCTAGACTATTGCCCATGATTACATAAACTTGGAGTTGTGTTACACATCTCCCAATCTTACCACTGCGGGCCACCCACAAATAGAGGCCATTTTTTCTACATACCTAGTTATTAGGACTTAATTTTGGAAATGCTAGTGGGGATTAACGTGGGTTATATGCAGGCAAAAACGCTACCCCTCTAGCAACATGTCCTCTACAAACTTCTGCACCTATCACACTTTTCTCTCTCTCACTCTCTCACATGAATCACTACACTATCTCACTCAAAATGTGGACCACAGACTCACCCACTCAATGGAATAGTTGGACACAATCCTTCTCACCCAACAGTGCTGAAAATATCCTTCATTTCCCCCTAAAATTTCCCCTAAAATCCCAAACTCAAATTTGCCCCCCGAAAATGCCCCATCTTGTCGAGCGCCCACAATACCGTAGTGGCGCCAATATCATCCCATCCCGCACCTAAAGCTCACACGTGCCCACCACGCAAGTTTGAAGGCCATTTCCAAAAGCCCTCTTCCACGCACCCACTTCCAGGCGACCTCTTCCCTTGTCATGCCCAATCAAGCAAGCATTGTCCCAAATTTGACGTTGTCACGCCCCCTTCTCAAACCCCTTCGAAGGTCACTTTGTCTATGAACATTGCGGCTCATCCTCTCTATGCCTTCGATCCTTCTCATCTTCTCTCTGCCTCTGCTCCTTTGTCACACCTATCTACAGTCGTGGATCATATCTCCAGTACCACCATGGAGAACTACAATGATGATATCTATGAGGCAATGATGTTTATTAATGCAAGGAAGGCACTGAAGCTAGTGGTAAAAAGGAAGTCAGTAACTAGAGAGGGGGCAAGCTTTTCAACTCCAGCAGTTGAGGAGATTTTAAGAAAGAAGGTTTCAATCAAGAACGATGCAATTGCAAAGAAAATTAGGGCACCAAAGAGAAGAAAAACCAGTCACAAAGAAACTTGCTGCAAAAAGGGGGTCGTCAACTGCTGAATTGACACCCAAAAAGAAAAAAAGATATTGAAGATTCAAAAGGAAATTGTAGAAAAAGATAAGGATGAAGATGATGAAGCAGAGGATAAGAAAAAGCTTGTAAAGTCAAGGTGTTCATGGAAGATCTTCCACAATACTTAAATGACATTTAGCGATGAGGAAAAAGTCATTTTCACAAGAACTCCATTCCAATCACTATTGCAAATCAAAAGAATATTGCTCAATGATGTAGTTCTGATACACGATCTTGCTTTGTGTTATAACAAAGATTAGGGGGCATTCATTTTTGGTGGAAGGATTGTGGACTTCAATGCAAAACAAATAAGGAAACTCCTACCTCTTCCCGTCAAAGGTAATGCACCTATTGTTGGGTGGAATTCACTTAATTGAGTACATAAAACGTCTATTTTTGTATTATTGCACAACACTTACTTGATGAAATGTTCCTTATAGTTGATGTAGTAGATGAGCTCAAAAGCATTGTAAGTGCCTGATTTATATTATATAGCGCCTAATATTATTGCACTGCGCCAATTACTTCTTGGAATGTGCCTACATCTTGTTGAAATTTGCTTAATTTATATACTAAAACACCTACTTTTGTGTTTTGAATGTGCATATTGCTTGTTGGTATGTTTTTACATTCATGTAATAGCGCCTAATTTATATGATGTAGCGCCCAAAATCACTTAAAAGCAGGTGCATTTTCCAATTAAATTAGGCGCATTTATCACTCAAGTAGGCGCATTCGCATTACAAGTAGGTGAATTTATCACTCAAGTAGGCTCATTCACATTACAAGTAGGCGCATTTCCAATAAAATTAGGTGCATTTATCAAGTAGGTGCATTTATCAGTCAAGTAGGAGAATTCATATTACTTCTATGCACGTTCATACTTAAGTAGGCGCATTCACATTAGAAGTAAGCACATTCACATTAGAAGTAGGTGCATTTTTAAATATATTAGGCAAATTTATCACTTAAGTAGGAACATTCACATTACAAGTAGGTGCATGCACATTACAAGTAGGCGCATTCACATTACAAGTAGGCGCATTCACATTACAAGTAGGCACACTTTCCAATTAAATTAGGCACATTTAATCATTCAAGTAGGTGCATTCATATTACAAGTAGGTGCACTTATCACTCAAGTAGGGGCATTCACATTACAAGTAGGCATATTTCCAATAAAATTAGGTGCATTTATCAAGTAGGCACATTTATTAGTCCAGTAGGAGAATTCATATCACAAGTAGGCACATTTATCACTCAAGTAGGTGCATGCACATTACTTCTATGTTCATTGTACTCAAGTAGGTACACATTACAAGTAGGTTCATTCACATTACAAGTCACATTAGGAATAGGTGCATTTTCCAATTAGTTTTGGAACATTTTATCAGTCAAGTAGGCGCATTCACATTACAAGCAAATGCATTTATCACTCAAGTACGCATCCACATTACAAGTATCCACATTTATTGCTCAAATAGGCACATTCACATTACAAGTAGGTGCAGTTAACACTCAAGTAGGCACATTTATCACTCAAGTAGGCACATTCACATTAGAAGTAGGTGCATTCACATTAGAAGTAGACACATTCATATTACAAGTAGGCTCATTCACATTAACAAGTAGGCACATTTCTAATAAAATTATGCACATTTATCACTCAAGTAGGCACCTAATTCTACTAATTGTAAAATACCCAATTAGTTTTCTAACTTACTTGAGCCTAATATTTCCAGCTTGGGGGTCCTTTTTAAAAGGTACCTAACTAAGGAACAAACTTTTGTACATATGTCAAAAGTTCTCTAGTGGTGAGGATGCAAGGCTACCAGTAATTGTAGACAAGTTAAACACCCTTTCTCAAGAAAATAATGAATAATCGCAAAGGGATAGAGTGAAGTTGTTCTTAGTTGCATTGTTCGATCACTTCCTATTTCCTAGTGGACCGAGTTTTATCATGAACTGTCTATATCCTTGTGAAGAAGATTTAGATAACGTAGAAAATTATGATTGGGTTGTTATTGTGCAAGAACTTCTTTATCAAGGTTTTGAGATTTTAAAAGAGTGGAAGGATGGAGGAGGATATATGAAAGGATGCACACTCATCCTCACGATAAAGAAATAACAATAATACAAAATAATGTTACATTTTCACTCGTGTAAATGTGCTTGAACCTATCTCTCAAAATGTTTTCACAACCTTGGCTTTTGAAGATGATCGACTTCATCCTATGGTATTACCTTAACAAAGATCCAATCATCAACAAATGGTCATACAAGACCAGTATTTCATCCATACTATGAAAAAATATACAACTAGCTACATTGTCGGGTAAATATTTTAAGAAGTCCACACTTCAGACAGTTGAGCCACACTTTAGATGGCTAGCAACTTCATATGGTTCAGAACACATCCAGGAACATGCATTAGAGGCTAATAGAAAAATCCAAAGTCCAATGTCTAAAATTGCATTACTGAAGAATAAACTAATGATAGAAAAATGTATTGTAGAGAATAAAGAAAAATAGTACCACAAAATATTTCTAAAGATGCAAACTGATCTTGAAGATCTTCACGACTACTACAATGAGCTGTAAATTGCCATTATAGTGAAGGAGTAGAGACTCTCAAAGATTGACTACTCCCATCCTTTTGTAGAGGACTTGACCAACCATGGAGATAAAAACAAGCGGAAGATATACATATGAAATGAAGAGTCTCCTCCACAACAACACAAGCATCATGAAGAAAGTCCTCATTTATCACCACAATCTCCACAAGAAGAATAAAATGTTACTAAAACACCAGCTATAGCTATGCGCCTAGTTATACTTAGTATGTGCCTATTTTTACTTAATATGTGCCTATTTTTCACTTTGAATATGCCAATTCCTATTTTACATTTGAATGGCAATGTTATGAAACAGAATATGGGAAGTCATCCCTTAAGACCACTCCAACCGCAATGGATATTGCTTTGTTAGATCAACAGAATGAAGAGTCTCCTAAGCAGTAGTAAAAGCATAATGGGGAAAGTCCCAGCCATCACTAGAATCTCAAAAACAAGAACAAAATTTTAGCAAAATAGCAAGTATTTGTGCACACCTATTTGTACTTAGTATGCACCTATTTGTGCCTAGTATGCGCCTATTTTTCTCTTGTATGCATCTACTTGTATATACATGTGCCTATTTGTACTAAATATGCACCTGTATGTATTTAGTATGCTCCTATTTTCACTTAGCATGGGCCTTTTTTTACTTAGTATGCGCCAATTTCCTATTTTAAATTTGAATGGCAATGTTATGAAATAGAATGCGGCAAGTCATCCTATAATCCCAGTCCAAGCACCATGGAAGTTGCTATGTTGGATGAATTAGATCAATACAACTCACTAATAGCGGACATATCTATTCAAATATCAGATGAATCACCAAATATGAAGGACAAATCACAAACTCTTCTTCATATCAAGATAGATAAAACAACAATGGAATACCTTGTTGATGAAGATCAAAAGTTTCTACAAGTGGTATTATCAAATTATACAATCATTAAACCTCTATGGTCATATGGAGATAATGGAATGATGGGGGAGGACTTGTTTCTAACACTACAATATCATGGGTTGGAATATGAAACGGTAAGAACTTCACTATGTTGAAAACCATATATAATTGTATGTGGTATCTAAAATAACCATTATTAACAATTATGTATTTTTTGTGTACGTAGTATGTACCGTATGTTATTCATATTTTTGAAGAAAACTACGTGCCAACTGAAGATCGTCCAATGCCTCTAATATTTCATGTTAACACATGTGGTGCTATAGTAATGGTCATAAAGATTACATTGAAATGTACTTGACCATATGATTGGATGAAATAAAATACAAAGATACACTAATTATGGTACTTCACCCCAACTTGTATTGGCATTCGATAGAGATTCACATGAAGAAAAAGCTTATACTTCATTAGAACAATGCATCCTTATCATGTTTCACAAAGAAAAGGGCAATGCTACATCTACCAAAGAGTGTGCATTATACGCTGGCAAGTCAAATAGTAAGTCAAATAGTAAGTATTAAAATGATAGAAAATAGCATATCAGAGGGTAATCTAATGATAGAAAATGATACAAACTCTTCTTCATATCAAGATAGATAAAACAACAATGGAATACCTTGTTGATGAAGATCAAAAGTTTCTACAAGTGGTATTATCAAATTATACAATCAGTAAACCTCTATGCTCATATGGAGATAATGGATTGATGGGGGAGGACTTGTTTCTAACACTACAATATCAGGGGTCTGAATATGAAACGGTAAGAACTTCACTATGTTGAAAACCATATATAATTGTATGTGGTATCTAAAATAACCATTATTAACAATTATGTATTTTTTGTGTACGTAGTATATACAGTCTGTTATTCATATTTTTGAAGAAAACTACGTGCCAACTGAAGATCATCCAATGCCTCTAATATTTCATGTTAACACATGTGGTGCTATAGTTAATGGTCATAAAGATTACATTGAAATGTACTTCACCATATGATTGGATGAGATAAAATACAAAGATACACTAATTATGGTACTTCACCCCAACTTGTATTGGCATTTGATAGAGATTCACATGAAGAAAAAGCTTATACTTCATTAGAACAATGCATCCTTATCATGTTTCACAAAGAAAAGGGCAATGCTACATCTACCAAAGAGTGTGCATTATACGCTGGCAAGTCAAATAGTAAGTCAAATAGTAAGTATTAAAATGATAGAAAATAGCATATCAGAGGGTAATCTACCAAAGAGTGTGCATTATATATTGGCAAGTCAAATAGTAAGTATTAAAATGATAGAAAATAGCATATCAGAGGGTAATCTAATAGTTAGGATTATTTTCAGAGAAGCTGACATTTCAATTATTTTTTAAGGCATAGTGGTTGAAAGATATTTTCAACACCAGTTTGGAGCATGATGTCAAATATTGGAAAGTGCAGTACAACAAAACTATCCACAACAACCAGCTCATAGCAATGAGTACAGTATTTTCATGTTCCATTGGATAAAGAGAATACTGGATGGTGATGAGATTATAGGTGATCTAAGTATAGAGAACACTATCCACAGGTTGAGAGGGACGTGCAATAAAGATCCTGAAAGACAAATGTAGTCTAATGAAGATGAATGATGAATGAACAACTTGTTACATTCATGTAACATTTTTTGTATTCCAAACTGTATGGAATTATGTCATTGAACTTAATGCACCCAAAAATGATGCTTAATTGTGGAGGTAAGACACCTACTAACAAACACGCCTAATTGTGAATGTAATGTGCCTAGTTGTATGTGAAACATGCCTAATTGTGAATGAAATGCACCTAATTGTGAATAAATGTGCCTAATGTCAATGCAGTGTGCTTGGTTTAGATATACATGCTATTTCAAATGTGCATATGACATATGTGCCTTCTTTTATATCAAATGTGCCTAGTTGTATGTCAAAGTGCATATGACATGCTATTGTGAATCTATTGCGCCTAAATATGAACAGATGCACCTAAATGTGAATCTAATGTGCCTAATTGTGAATCGAATGTGTCTAAATATGAACATATGTGCCTACTTGTGGAAGTAGCATGCCTATTGACAAATGCACATTCTTCTATGTTAAATGTGCCTAATTGTGAATGAAATGCACCTAATTGTGAACATAATGTGCCTAGTTATAGATATACATGCTATTTCAAGTGTGCATTTTACACATGTGCATTCTTTTATGTCAAATGTGCCTAGTTGTGAAATGTGACATGTGACATGCGAAGCGTGTATTTGTGCATTTAATGCACCTAAATATGAACATATCTACCTACTTGTACATAGAAGATGCAAGCTATGTCAAATAACACATGCAAGTGTGAAATGCGTCGAGCTATATGTAAATTGTAGATATTTGTGGACATAATGTGTGCAATTGTACATGTAACGTGCATGCTATGGCAAACACACATAGTTGTATGTGAAATGTGCCTAATTTTGAATGAAATGTGCCTAATTGTGAATATAATGTGCCTAGTTATAGATATACATGCTATTTCAAATGTATATGTGACAAATACACCTTCTTTTATGTGAAATGTTCCTAGTTGTATGTGAAATGCACCTAGTTGTGAAATGTGACATGGGACATGCAAAGAGTGTAGTTGTACATTTAACATGCATAATTGTGAATATAATGCTCTTAAATATGAACATATGCATCTACTTGTACATAGAAGATGCAAGCTATGTCAAATAACACATGTAAATGTGAAATGCGCCTAGTTATATGTGAATTGTGCATAGTTGTGGACTTAACGTGTGCACTTATACATGTAACATGCATGATATAGAAAATGTGTCAACTTATATATCAATATAGCCTTAACGTGTGCACTTATACATGTAGCACACATGCTATGGAAAATGTGCCAACTTATATGTCAATATAGCCCATTATGTGACATAAATTACCTACTTCTAGTTAACATGTGCCTACTTGCATTTAAAATGCACGTACAAAATATTTGGACAAGTGCAATAAGTTTATTACAAAACATTTACAATATAAAGTTTGGGATTTGGTTTAGTTACAAAACATCTGCAATAAATCTATTTACAAAATGTCAACACATAAAAAAATATGTTTCCATTATTTGCACTGTAGGTTGGCAAGCTATAAGTGTAGGTTTGGTGAGCTATCACTATCAAAATCTCTTAAATATAAAAGAAAGTTCAACTTGGGTTGACGTTGTGCAAGGTGCTACATTTTTTGACATTTTTGTGTTTTGTGTATTCTTTCTTCAAAATACTTGAGCCTTCTCTTCCATCGGTGACCAACTTGGCTGGCCATATTTGGATTTTGGATGCACCTATTAGTCTGTGGTTCATCTACCTACAATGCAAAATGATACTTGTTTATGAACCATCATTACAAGTTATATAATTATATCAACTACAACAAATATGATACTTACACTCTCTACTAGACCAACCTCCCTTTTTACTTTTTCCAAACATCTAATAATCATCAAACTTTTCTTCAAACATGGAAGCAGATTCGTCTAATAGCTCAACATTTTGTAAAACAACATTATACATGTTCACAAAGTTAGAATAGTCAACATATTCGATGCTATCATGTTTGCTTACAATTCATTTCAGATCTTTCTACCATCTGTCAATCGAGTGATACTCCTAATTCAATTTGTTACTTCCTAGGAAGATATAGACTATAAACATGTGTCTACATGTAATGCTTGATGATTCAAACATCAAACAATGGCAAATATATCCATGGTTTAAAGTGTTACAAAAAACACTGAATGACTTAGTCTATGACAAAAAAATATTGCAATAAACAAGTATCATCTTCCTTTCCAACAATTCAAAGAAAATATATGGTCTGGATGAGTATGTTTTAATTGTTTTGTAGTATATAAGTCCATACAACTCTCTTTGAAAAAAAATCAAGATTTCTAGAGTATACCATTTAGCAATCTATCCCTCCATTTCAGATGAAGTCCTCATAACTAGACTTTTATTAATACATTCATAGTCTGTTTCACCTTCCTTCTTGAACTTGGCACTTACCACAAGTTCAAATTCTTGAACAAACTCCTTCAGTGAGGTTCTCTCTTCAAAATATACTTTGAAAATTGCATTTATTGATTCACTCCTTTGTGTTGTAGACATTCTAGCCCAAAATGAATTTTTGACATAACTTGGAACCCACATGTGACATTTAGGGTACATCCGTTGAACTCATCTATTTTTTTGGAAATTGTGGACTCTTATCAACTCATCCCACATGACTTCAAAATCAACAGTCATGACTGAGTCATACACAACTCCTTTATTAGCCTTTTGGGCTCCTTCGGAATTCTCAAACTTCTAGGGTAACTTCTTCATTATATGCCACAAACACAATCTATGTTTAATGTTGGGGAATACTTCAGATATAGCATTAATAATGGGTTGTGCTTGGTATGTAATTATGCCTTTTGGATGCACACCTCCCATACATAACAACCAAGTTTTGAATAGCCATACAAATTTTTGATTTGTCTCTTCACATAAAAGCCCACAACCAAGCAAGATGGTTTGCCCGTGCTGGTTGAAACCGAAAGGTGCAATTGGCATCTTGCATTTGTTAGTAAGATACATATTGTCAAAAGACATAACATTTGAAAGTACTTGTATGAAGACCGTGCTCTTGAATCAGTCCAAAAAATGTTACTTAATACATCCATGTCATCTACATCCATGACATAGAAAAAGTTAGAGTGTACATTCTACATTTTTGTGAAATACTCTTGCATCAGTTTGGCATCTCCTTTGGCTAGGTTTAGTCTCCTAGATCAGTTTAGAAAATTGTAAGCATCATTCTCTGTAAAACTTAGGTTGGAAATGACATCAGCTTCAACAACAAGTGCAACCATTACTGTGATGTCGGCATACCAGTCTGGTCATTAATGAGAAGCCTTTTATGTTGCATCGAGGATACACTCTTCACGGAAGGTAAGAATATGATATGGTCCTCTCCAAGCATAACATGGTTATGATCATTACAAAAATTGTCAATAACATATTTTTCATTCTTTAGATGAATACCTAAATGAGCAGGAGAGTTCTCTCTAGCACTACACCTCTTGGAGTATGACAAGTTATCCTTGGCCCTATTACTCCTTCCATGTTTCACATAAACCATCTTCATCCTAGATATTTCACCATGACTATTCTTTTTTTAGTGTCTGAGAGAACCCACTCAAGAAGAGTCCTACATGGTAAACTCTCGAGGCATGAGAGGGTGTCATCCATGCACCCCCTCCCATGCCAAATTATCATGGATGGTCATTTTCATAGTGCCTTTGGTGTGGTTGGAATTGGAGTCCTTCATTGGGACTTATCAAGCTCTTATCACCTGGGCTACTCTGGCCAAACACCATGACTATTCTTTCCAGAAGACAAAACTATAACACCAATACCAATGGATATCCCAAACCTTTTATAAAAATCTTTAACTTCATCAATAGTATCAAATATCATTCCAACGCAATAGATACTTGGATCTACAAAAAACAAAACAAAACTTAATTGTATGAAAATAAAATAAACGGACATATCAATGCCCTTACTTTTATTTCAATTGCACCTACTTTTATGTACTTTGCACCTACTTTTATGCCAACTGCACCTAATTGAGTGATACATGCACCTATTTGTGTGATGCATGCTCTTAAATGCATATTAATGCTCTTGCTTGTATATAAATGGGCATACTTATTTACCAATGCACCTAGTTGTATATAAATGTGTTTATTTGTGTAAAAATGCACCAACTCATATAACCAATGCACATGTTTGTATAAAAATGTGCCAATTTGTATAAAAATGTGCCTACTTGCTTAAGAAATGCACTTACTTGTATATAAATGGGCATATTTGTTTAGAAATGAGCGTAGTTGTATATAAATGTGCCTATTTGTATAAAAATGTGCCTACTTGTCTGGAACTTGCGCCTACTTGTATATAAATACACATACTTTTATACCAATGCACCTATTTGTATAAAAATATTCATATTTGTACAAAAATGAACCTTTTTGTATAAAAATGCACCTACTTATTTGGGAAATGCACCTATTTGTATATAAATGGGCATACTTGTATACCAATGCCACTAGTTGCATATAAATACACCTATTTGTAAAAAATGTGCCTACTTGTCTGGCAATTGTGCCTACTTATATATAAATGAGCATAATTGTATACCAATATGCATAGTTGTATATAAATGCACCTACCTATATAAAAATGCACCTGTTTATATAAAAATGTACCTACTTGTTTGGGAAATGTGCCTACTTGTATATAAATGGGCATACTTGTATACTAATGCGCCTAGTTGTATATAAATGCATCTATTTATATAAAAATGCACCTACTTGTTTAGGAAATGTGCTTACTTGTATATAAGTGGGCATACTAGTATACCAATAACAAATGCACATATTTGTATAAAGATGCACCTACTAGTTTGGAATTATGCCTAGTTGAATATAAATTAGCATACTTGTATACCAATGTGCCTAGTTGTATATAAATGTGCCCACTTGTATAAAAATGTGCCTACTTGTCTGGAAATTGGACCTACTTGTATAAAAATGGGCATACTTGTAAACCAATGCACCTAGTTGTATATAAATGCACCTATTTGTATAAAATGTGCCTATTTCCTAGAAAAGTCCATAGTCAATTAAATGCACCTACCAGTATCTCAAAAGTGTATGTGTTACAAGTTATTATGACAAATCCACCGACTTGTATGTCGAATGAAAATACATGAATACCACATGCACCTATTTTTATGGAAACACACATGTTCATATGGCAAATGTACATACCTGTGTGAAAAATGCACCCTTTTGAACTGATGCAAAATGCAACACACCTATTCATTAGACTAATCATCTAGATCGTTGTGAATATGTAGACTAACATAATATTTTATATACAAAACATTAAAATCTCATATCTTAATCATTAGAGGATAGTTCTTGCACATCTTCATCTTAATCAATTTGAACATTTAGATCAAATATCATGTTGCTCACTACCTTGGGTATCTATATATTCATTAGTTTCTTCCCAATCACTTCCATATTAAACTTCTTCTACATCAACTTTGGCCTCTTCTTCCTCAGAGTATGTTAACTCGTAATCACTTCCAAAATCAACATCAACATCTAATGAAGATGAGGGAACATACTGTTGGAAATGTACAAATGGTGTCTCTAACACTACAGAGGAAACATACCATGTTGCTAATAAATATGCTAATATAAATGCGGGTTTGAAACGAACCATCTTGGAACTCCTTGTGAAATAAATTATCTTCAATAATAAATGATCCAAGTAGTTAATGTAGTAGTTGATCTTCAACAGTTTATGACTACACAAAGAGAAGGTGTTGCTACAAACACACAACCACAATGTATATGGTCCATAGGATGCATTTGTTAAAAGAAAACGGGGCGCATGAAATATTTTCCCTATCTAATATGTGGATGTATATATAATAGTGGATGTATATGTAAAAAAATGCGTCAAAAGGAATATTTTCTCTCCCAAATACGTTCTCCAGTCAAGAAATAGAGTTTCCTTCAATTTCCAACCTATTTCTCCACATTTTGTTCCTTGAATATCACTGCAAAACAATAAATGAGCCTGCCACAGTGCAACTGGCGGACCTACTATAGTGCATAGGGGAAACTAGATTTAGTGGTCAATACAAGCAAGTGGGGTGGAAAACCACCTAAACCACTACGTCAAAGATGCGTCAGTCATGTCGGTGCATCAAGCTACAATTTTATAGTTATTATGTCCTGATCTACTATGTTTTCCTGCCAATTGTGGCAATACAACTCCATATGACTTCCTTTCAACTTTCTACGCCTATCCTTGCCGGTATCCAAACTGCCCTTTTGTGGTGTATGCTATTACATATATTTTCCCTACGTCATTGGCCCTAGCTCACTCAATTTTGCAACTACCCGCATACACAATATACCTACTAATAAATGGATTTATTTTTTGATCTAATCCATACCATGGGGGCTTCGCCCTTGCACCAATTCTCATTTTCAAACTACAAGAAGATCATTTATTTTTATTCACATATGTCTAATTGGGTCATTTAGCACATTGACTTGCTTTGTAGGTAATATTTACAACATATTGTCAAACAAAGGACCCATGTACTAGTTTATAAAGCACTGAAAAATGGGCACATGCTAGTTTTTCTTCCTCTCCCTTGAAATTTTTATTTTCCCCTACCATCCCTCATGTGTGCAACCCTTTCCACATGGAGGGGTATTGTTTCTTTTAGACACCAACTACTTAGTCACTTCGTAGTTAGTGTGGGGGGATATAAAGAAGAGAGAAAGAGTGCATGAAGAGGGAGTATGAGGGAGATAATATGTTTTAGTCCAGAATGTTCTAATCTTCATGGATCTTCTTGTTCTTTAGCACATGCATAGATGTATTTGTGGAACTTATTCCCACTAAGCACTGTAATTCCAATGCATCAATGGTGTAATATTCTCCCAATGATAATGTGCTTCTTCGTGCTTTTGGGGCATCATTGGTGTATATCTTTCCCAATGACATCATGCTTCTTCATTTTCGTGCCATGATATGCATGTAGGTTAGCTATCTACATTTCTTTTGTTCTAGTTGGCTACCATTTTCATACAAGTTGAAGGATCTCAATTACCACATTTACACATGTCAAGACAAATCTTGGTGTGCTTGTTGGGGCCTCTTCTTCCCTTTGGTGCTAGTCTATGATGATCATGCTGCATTTATGAAGATGGATGGTCAGTTTTCCAGAAGCTTGTCAATTTTATGCCTACAAATACTAAACCTACAAGGTTAATTTTCTCTTCACCAAGCTACATCATTTGTATATTCTTGAAGTTGTATCTGTCATTTCTCAAGTACCAACATGGTTCTTTAGTGAGATACTTGTGTTTCCTTGGTTGTGTCTACAATTTTGGTCAAGCCCACGAGAGTCACACTCCAGATGGATCTAGTTTGACAAGTCCATTTGGGTTTTCCTTGATGGTCTCTTTCATTCCCGTCAAGCCCTCAGTAGTCACAATCTAGATGGATCCAATTTCATAGTCATCATCACCTCATCATATCTATGTTTGAAGATACCTCTACTACTGCATTGTTGGATATGTTAACTATGCTTATTCCAATCATACATTCATTGTCAGTGAAGATGGTGTAGTCATGGTGTTTTGATCATCTGCTCTTGATTGATGGTGATGTTCTTCATTCTATATGAACTTCAAAATATCTTTTCCAAATCTCAAGTATTTCCATTCTATAGGACATAACTTTAAAGGTGGCTTCATTAAATTGTATTTTGATAGTCATGTTTAGCAAAAAATCTTGTATGGGGAGTGACATTTCTACTTTCTATTTGACACATCACCTAATTGAGTCTTCTTAGTCCAAGTTGGATATGTGTTTCACCCATATTTCATTTTAAGGGAGAGTGTTAGAATTATTGTTATTTAGTTTATTATGTTATATGGGCCATATTATCTTGGCCTATTAGATCCAACTTTGTTTCATTATACTTTCCTCCTTTCCTATATAAAGGAGGGAGGTTTTCCATCTATTAGTAAGAAAATATCTCATTAGACCCATATTATTTTCCACAATAGTGCACATCTTATTAAATCAAACTCAATAGTCTTTTAGTGATTCATACCTTAGAATAGAATGCATGTTTCCTTTTCTAAATTTTACCTTATTATTTGATACCTCAAATTACTATAATATCATTAGTGGTTAAAAGCAAAACAAAAAATGATATTTAGTAACTTGAGAAGATCATATTTTATATTTGTATTTTAGACATCAATAAAATATTGTCAATATTTATTTTATTAGATTTTGATATTCCTATCACAACCCATTGCATAAACATCATTATCGTATGTGTTTTCTTATACAAATTATTTTACCTTGTTAACATCTAAATTACCTTGATTTAGCACCTTTACATAGTTATATTCTTCAATATCTTTCTAGAGAAATTGTAGATGTCATGTTTGACCCTCTAGATCAAAAGATATGGAAAACATAAGTATATACCTTTTGTAGCAATCTTGGTCATCCAATGCAAAATCTAATGCTCAGATCTTCCTCCTTCACTTTTCCTTTTCTTTTATTCATTTTTTTTCTACTGGTGGGTCACCCTCAAGGATGCTCTTGGCTCATCACTCACATTCAGCTAGGGGTGGGGTCATGTCGTCCCTATGTCCTAGTTGTTCTCCCTCTCCTCTATGCGTACATAAGAACATAGAGTACCATGCTCCTTCACTCACACATTGCACAAATTCCATGATCAATCATTATCCAACTCCTATCCTTGATGCCTCACTTCTCATGTTGAGGCTATGAAGAAGGAGTTTGTACAACTCGGGCAGGCCTATCTGGTCATCTTCAGACTCTTCTCTCTTGCCATGTTGATGTGGTTAGGTGTGCATATGTGGTCGCTCTATGGTCTTGATGTTCAACGCCATGAAGATTTGTCACCCTCTGCAAAGCCTTTGTGGCCTAAAATCCACACTGCAATCCTTACAGAGCATCTCTACAGTTGTTTTTGTGACCAAGCATGTCTTTAGCATCCTCGTTTCTATATGCACAACTCTCTTCTTCTTATTATTCTTATTCTTCTTATGTTCCATCCCTCTCTTTGAAAAGTCACCATAAACCACCGACCCCTACTCCCTTGAGATTGGGTCTTTGATTCTCAGGACCCTATGTGGTCATTGGCTCCCCTATGGCTCAGCTCCTCAGAGGATGACCATGGTCATTGGATTTTTTTACATCAAAAACCTAACTATGGTCTGACTCTAATGCTCTATATGTACACACAATTTCTTTTCCTTACGATTGAGACTCCATGACCAATACAAAATAAAGAGACTCCAAAAGGGTCTGGGATGTATAAAACAACTACCAATACCATCAAAAGAATATATCTTCCCTCTTGGATAAAACTGGGATACCATATTATTGGTAACTATGTATTTGATTACACTTCTAGTTTACATTAGCTTTTCTTATTTGAGTTTCTCCTGAACTGAAATCCAATATTAAATGGAAAAGAAACAACTCCTATTGACATGTCTATTTTCCAAAATGACTAGATCTATTAACTTACTTTTTCAAAACTCTATGCATAGAAACTTGTCATTCTAAAATATCGTGGACCAAATGGCACTTAAGAAATGTTACTTATATATTTTTCTCTTTATTCATCGAATGATCATAAATCAACCCTAACTTTCTACTAGATTAAAGCTAACATTGTAGGTTGTTCAAATCACAATTTGTCTTCATGATTTATTAAACACTCCAATCATCACAATTTGGGCCAGAAGTTTTTGATATTGGGCCCACATGTTTTACTCATCTCTTAATAGGTATTCATCAAAAACATGATTTTTCACTTAGCTATATTATGAAGATTGGGGTGTAACATTGCCAAAACGATAATCACACCGCCATAGAAAAACCAAACACCATATGTGCACCATATCCACTGTGATTTTATTATGAGAAACTATATTCGCACCACAAAAACCTCAGTTAACCACACCACACCACACCACAATACCATGTGAATAAGTTGATGAACACCCGCCAACCTTCGTACTTTCCCAACTACACATTTTTCTTCATTCAAAATTCAAGCATCGTTCTCTTTTATAGTGGTTGTTAAAGTCTCTTGATCCTACTACTATACATTATTTCCTTTTCAAACTATACTATCCTATTTAAAATGTCTCCTCAATTTTCTTTCCTACTAAACCAATATCCTTAACTTTCCATTGTTTATTTCTTCCCCCACCCCACTTTACCATTTCTACTCATTTTCAAGTATGTAAGTTATGTTGGTTTACTCTTTGTGTTTTTATAATGGGAGAGAACTAATGTAATATTAGAACTAAACATGATGATCTCTTTTTCAATAGATGAGGCAATATAAATTACAATATGAGGGCTTTAGAATATTTTAATTAATAATGGAGAAAAATTGACTAGTTATACTAGATGTAATTATTTGTTCTTGACTCTTTTTTTAGTCTTTCCAATCTTTTCATCCTTCTTTGTTTTTCATAACTTGATTTTATGTCTAATAATAATCCCATCACCTTGTCAATCAATAGTAAATCACTTAAAGTAAGAAAACCAATCCTCACCTTAATTGTGTGCTCTCCTTTCCTAGTTTTTGTGAGTTTTGATTTGAGACGTTCATGAAATAAGTCAATAGAAACAAAACAATATTCAATAAATGTAAAAATGAACACATACAAATACACACACAAATATTGAAGTAAGTATATTTGGTTATATTTTCACGTGCAAGGGGAACATGTATTTTTACTAGTAGTACGAAATGGAAAACCACATGTATGTTTGTGATTATTCACATACAAATATTAATTACAAAGAATATCAATGTACAATATGTTGTTTATACTCTGACATGCAAGAGGAACATGTATATTTATTATTTGTATAAAATGGACAACTGTGTGCGCACTAATTGCACAAAATTGACTTTTCTACTTCTATATCAGGTATATATTAATGCCGTTTAAAATGTGTTGACCTAACAACTATACATTGTCCATATTATGATGACGACTTAACCATGTCATTCATATGTATCTAATATGTCTATCTGATATTGATTTTAGGTATTAGGTACATGAAAAGGATCAATTCAATCAACCCCTAGCTTGACCAAGTACAAGCCAAAGCCAATACAAATGAACTTTTGTGGAAAACACCCTAAAACCCTTAAGACAATTTTTGTAATCATTCATATTAATACTATGACTTGTAATTAAGATGAGAAAAAATTTGGAGCACTTAAGATGAATGTTTAAGCACTTTAATAAAAAAATCCAAAATTCATTACGGGCTCTTTTCGGCCAAGTTTCATCACTGATAAACTCGATTGACACCCTTCATAGATTTTGGGAACTGCCAGGGTCGGCTGAGTTTCCTCAAGACAAACTCGACTGACACCCTTGCACATGCGAAACAAATTTAAGCTGTGGGCCAGGTTTCATCTAGGATAAACTTGACAAACACTTCAAATTTTCTTTGTCACATAGTGCTATCAGTCGAGTTCTCTTTATTGAAAATCAATCAACCGCATTTTATGGAATGTGCAGAAAAAGTGTTTCTAGCCATTGGAGTGTTGCAAAACTCAGAAATAGATCTGTTGCAACACCCCAAATGACTAGAATTTGTTCCCAAGTGCTTTTATTGTCTAGTAGACATCCCCAACTATAAATAGGGACCCTTGGGCTTCACCCAAGTTTGCCTCTTATGATCTTAGCTATAGTTGAGTAATTTTGTCTACTAATAGCACCTTTCTCTCTCTTGTTGACAAATTCAAACATCAATTTGAGTGAGATAGGTTGTTTGTGAGAGAGCTACTTTAGTGTATTCATTGTGAATCTCTCAATCTTCCCTTTCCCAATCCATTTATTCAAGCAAAGTTGGTGAAAGCTTGTCCTAGGTGAAGGAGAAGGTGAAGGTTGAAGATCCTTAAGAAGAGTGGGTAATTCCTTCAAGGCGAAGGACCTGTTAAAGGAGGGGAGCTCCTTGGTGAAGGTGTCCAAATCCTTGAAAAAATGGTTAAACCCTTGTAGAGGTTTAAGACTCTTGCTCAAAGGACAGGTAAGAACTTATAAGATTTATTGGATCCTTTTAGTCCTTATAAAGGAAGCCTAGGTAGACTTTCCCTACAAAAGGAAGGTCAACTTGTATGTCTTATAATGGAATATAAGTATGCAATGGTTGCAAAATCCTAGGGCTTGACCTCTCTAGGTAGTGAATGTACACTCTCCTAGTATAAAGTTTGGAACCACTCTACATAGCTTGCTCTTGATTTCTTTCAATCTCTCTCATCCTTGCTATGCATGTTTAGCTGCACACATATCTCATATTTGCAATCTTGTCCATTGAAGTAATTTAAAGGTTTAACGAATCTTATTTAAGTGTTTAAGATATATTCAAGCCCCCTTCTAGAGAGCTCACTGATCCAACAAGTGGTATCAAAGCCACAGTCTTCTCTGACTAGATCTCCCATGAGTCAAGAAGATGGGCGACAACCTTCGAGGTTCTATCAACTTAGATGGTGGATTCTCCATGAAACCTCCAATCTTTGACAGCACAAACTTCCTCTATTGGAAGAGAAGGATGCAATTCTACTTGTAGGGGATGGGATCTGACATGTGCAAAGTGGTCATCCTTCCCTACAAGGAACCGATAGGAGATGTAGCTACTTGGGATGAAGCTACATTGAAGAAGGCCCAATTGAATGCAAAGGTCATAAGCATCGTTTATGCAGCCCTCACTCCTTCTGAATTCAATTGGATCTCTTCTTGGGACACCTATGAGATATGGAACAAACTATGCATCACCCATGAAGGGACCAAGAAAGTCAAGGAGTCTAAGGTCTACATGCTCAAAGGTCTCGTTGAGAACTTCAAGATGGGTAAGAAAAAGAGAATGGCTGAGATGTACTCAAGGTTCAACACCATTGTAAATGGTCTTGCTTCTTTGGGCCACCCTATAGATCAAGCCACCATCAACCCCAAGGTCGTTAGATCTCTTCCCAAGATGTGGCAATCCAAGGTGACCTTCAACAAAGAAATAAGAACCATTGGTGACATTGCTACCAAAGAGCTCATTGGAAATCTCCAGACCTATGAGCCTAGACTTGACAAGCAAGAGGAAGAGGAGAAGCAAGAAGTGAAAGAGTCAAAGAAGATCAAGGATAATGCATTCAAATATCAAGTGGAGGCCATTTTTCTTCAACAACAACTTGCTTGCCATCCTACCCCTCCTTACTCAAGTGAAGATGAAGCTTCTAGTGATCATGAAGCTAACTACTCTAAGGGGAAGCACTTCAAAGGAAAGCCCTACTCCTCCTCCACTCCAAGGTGCTAGAGTGTGGTTAAAAGGGACACTACAAGAATATTTTCTGCAAGGTAAAGAAAGTCCTACCACAAGAAAAACTCCAAGAAGAAGGACTACAAGAAGGATAGCAAGTTCAAGAGTAAGGACAAGAAGGAAATAAGAAGCAAGAATATAGCTCATGCCGCATGGTAGGAGTCTTCTTCTAGTGATTCCAACTCTAATGGGGGAGAATGCCACCTTTATCTCATGGCCTCTACTAATGAAGACATATGTGAGGTAAGTGAGGTAAGTTTAAATGAACTATATAAATAATCCCTCATTGTTATGATTAATGTTTCTCGTTCTTCTTTTTCTAAATGCAAATCCAAGAAGAAAAGATTAGGGAAAATTATTGATGAATTGTATGCTAAAACTGATTTTCTTGAGAAAAATAAAAACTTTCATCTTGATAGTATTGATTCATTGCAAGATGAATTTCTTGAACCTGAGTTACAATACAATGGAGTTGAGGTAGGAAATGGTGTTTATCTTAAGAGCATAAACTGTCTTGAAGATGAAAACCAAATTCACCTTAATGAACTTGTTATGGTTAGAACTAAAAATGATAAGCTTGTTACCAAGTTCAATGATCTTAGACATGGTTGTGATGGTATTAAGGAAGAAAATATCATCTATCTTGATGAGCTTACTATGCTTAGAACTGAAAATGCTAGATTTCTTGCTAAAGTAAATTATCTTTCTTCTATACCTTTATTGTCTAGTAATGAAGTAGCTAGTATAACTCTTGAGAGAGATTCTTATCATACTAAAGCCCTCTGCTTAGAGGCTAGACTACTTCATGCTCAAGATGATCTAGCTAGCCTTTCTTCTATCAGTATTACTCTTAGTGATGATAACTACAAGCTTAAAGCCTCCTTGCAAAAGTTACTCAAAGGGAAAGAATCCCTCAATGAAGTTCTAGATCACTCTACCAAACAAAATGATAAAAGTGATTTTGGATATGAGGGGGCACCCAAAAGAAAGGGCAAGGGTAATAAAAAGAGCAAGGAACCTCCTATTTTCCATGGAGAGTCATCCAGCTCCAAGAACCCTATGGTTTGTGAACATTGCAAGAGTGATGAGAATTATTCTACTTATTGTCCTTACAAGGAAAAGGGGAACAACCCAAAGATGAAATGGGTCCCCAAGCTAACTCTAGATCCCAAGGTTTGAATTGGGAACTAATGTCTTCCTTTCTTGTAGGTAAAAGGAAAATGGATTTTTGATATTTGTTGTTCCAAGCATATGATTTGTGAGATAAGCCACTTCAAAAATTTCACAAAGTAGAAAGGAGGATCATTGACTTTTGGTGATAACAACAAAGGTAAAGCTACAGGGGAGGGTGATGTGGGTGATTCACTATGAATCAAGAATATACTTCTTGTGGATGTCCTACATCACAGTCTTATTAGTGTTACTCAAGTATGCAACAATGGTTATCTTATTGTTTTTACATCTATTGAATGTCTACTTCTTGATTCCCTATCCTATAATGTTACATATATGGGAACTATAAATGCAAACCTTTATGCTATTGTTCTTGATTCTCTTAAACCTATTCTTGGAAAATGCCTTATTGTTGATAAAAGTGATATATCTTTGTGGCACCGTAGTCTTGGTCATGTAAACATCCATCAAATGAAGAAGTTGAGTAAAAATAAATTGGTCAAAGGACTTCCCAAATTGAACTTTGAGAAGGATGAGGAATGCCAACCTTATTGTGACGTCCCTGGATTTTCTAAAACTTAATTTGATGTGTGATGTTTAAATTGAAACCTCACCTCAGTGAGCATCCCAATTTAAACATCACACACTAGGCTAAGAAAGAGAAAATCAGAGGAAGTCAGAAGGAAACAACAATACGTAGCACATATACATGAACAATAAGAAAACCATACAACATTTGTTCACTATTCAACATATAATTACAACATGAATTGTTACAACATTGGATATTACATATTGAACATCAAACTATACATAAACATGTACTACCACTAAGCAACATGATCTTAAGACAACAGGTCCACCTGTACATCAGCTCGCCACACAACTCTTACTATCCTGGATCTTCAAGATCATATGTCTACAACCTAAACAAAAGATTACATGCAGTACACGTCAGCACAATATTCAAGAATATTGTACTGAGTACGCCTACGTGTCTTTTATATACCTCTCATCATATCTTGGCAATAAGATAAAACTAATACTTGGAAGCAACAAAAGAAATATAACAAAAGCATACTTGAACAAGAATGTTTATTAATAAAAGAGAACACATATATTTTAGCACATTTTCCATTATATCATCCATGCATTACTACCAAGGAGTTGAATGCATTAAGGCCTTTATGATCACTACCAAAGAGTTGGATCATATGTACAATGTGACCACTACCAAAGAGTTGGGTCCAAGCACACTACCAAAGAGTTGGTGCTTCCATATGTACAATGTGACCACTACTAAAGAGTTCAGTCACTTCCAAGAACACTGCCATAGAGTTGGTGCTTTCATATAATGGAATAGATATATTATGTTTGATGTGTTCATAGCAATATGTATGGAAATTCAAGAAACATATCATACAAGACAATCATTTCAATCAATACCATATGCCAAGCCTTTACTACCATATAACACAAGCATAATGTATAATAAGCCAAGTAAGAGGTAATGACGTACCTTGATCAAGAGAAACATAATCATCACATATTCCTCATGTCATCTATATCTTATTCAAACCCTGATTAAGACAAGACCACATACTATCATCAAGTTCTAATCATCTTATATCTCATCTTAACCCTAAGTATATCCATTTTAGGGTTTGCTTCTCTCATAAGGATATATACTTTATTACTTGTCTTATCATCTTATTGTTATGTTCCTCACTTGGAAATTAGCTTACTGGTCTCATATTCTAAATTAGGTTACATAATCTGAATATTAGGTTCTGTATCATTCTTTATGCATATTAAACCTATGTTACATGTATTATACAAATTAGGGTGTCATCCCATGTATTAAGGGTCATCTTCATGTAACATGAATTTTGGGTACAAAACTGATCTCATATCTACATATTATCTTCTAGTTACTAATATGAGGGTATTCTATGAATTTCATCATTTATTGAGCATGTATGCATTAATTGCATTATCTTTAGTGTTATTAGTCCTAATAAGCCATATTAATCAAAGTATATGCTTTCGTGCATCAACATGACCATATATGACATCATATGCATTATAGACATGATTATAGACTTATTGACATGTTATCATAATTTTAGAACATTGCTTGATATTTATTATCCATCAAACAAACATTACACATCTTACATGATATCACTATTATTTAAGCATCAAACACCTAATATTATCATTCCACTGTGTTCTAATCATTTTTCTGAGAATTTCGGTATATTACTTGTATTTTTCTGGTAATCGATCCATTTTCTACAAATTATCAAAGATCAGTAAGATTTTGGGATATTTACCTCCCTGAGCCAATGGTAGTCCGCCACGTGGCCTTCAGATGGGGCGCGACTCCTTGCTTGGTCCGCTGGGGTCCAGGTGGTTTGAGCTTATGGACCCAGTCTGGCCTTCCCCCTTTCTCTCGCGTTGAGCCTGCAGAGGGACTCTCTTTTTCCGTGATGCAGCCATCTCGGCTGGACTCCGATGAGGATTCAACGGACCTCGGATCCTCTCTATCCTCTTCTAATGCCATCGTCAGATTCGTCGATGATATACATGTCTCCGTGGCTACTCACCTCCTCGGCTTCAGCTGTGGATCTCCTCTCCTTCCCTGTGAGGTTTCCAACACCAGCCGCTGCCATGGCTGGGGAAGCTTCACCTGCCTTTGTCACATCCGCGAGGGGTGTCCATCACGGACATGCCGCCGTGGATTCCTCCTCCTACTACTTGGGAGTCTGATGAGGCTGGCCACCCTAGGCTCCCCCTACATGAACACTGTTGTTGGTTTTCTCCCCGGCTACAGCTCCGAGATGCCACTTCTGGAGGTTCCCATCATGGTCATGATAACCACAGGACTATCGCTTTTGATGGATGTCCCTAATCTACTATTTCCATCCTCTCGCTGGGACTGACGATGGAGGGTTGGTTAGAGGTTGACTCTACCTGATGCAGTTGTCTCGTGTATCTTACTAAGACCCTATAGTTATTGATGAGGCAAAGAACTGCCAGACTGGTCTCATTCTCCACTCACTCCACAAAAAGTGATTGTGGCTATATGGTCATGCACTGGACAATCACAAACCTCCTTGCCCCATGATCATTTCCATCCAAGGGTCAGAGAAACTCCACATTACTAATCCATGGCAACCCATCTCAAGGGTGTGATATATTGATGTTACTTAAATCTTATGCTATAATAATCAATAACCATAGTCCTAAAGTCACCAATACATACATTTATTCACAAACTTCAAGCATCAATATCTCTTTCTAGGAACCTCAAAACATTACAAAACTTTAGGCATAACTTCATTATCATCCAAGCCACTTCCCATCCAATGTCTGAGTCAAAACTTAACTATTTGACCAAACAATTAAATTCCTCAAAACAATATTAACTTTGGGATATTAATCATAATGTAAATATCAATCACCATCCAAACTTTGCCAAAGCACATGCAACTCTTATGATAACTCAACATGCACAAATTCACTTGTTTCATTGGACATTTTAGGATTTCCAAAAGTCCACTCCATCACATCCTACACACCTTCAAAGAAATTCCATCCTCGGAATTAAGCCAGAAATCTAGTTTTTCACATCATATACATCTTAAAAGAAATTTTGTCCTCAAAATTAAGCCATTCTCGTACTCCATGAAAAACCAAAAGGTCTTCATACACAACTCGAGCACTACTGTAGGTGCAAAATTCCCATAATTATCATGTCCCAAAACATATATGTACCACTCCTAGGAGGCTATTAAAGCATCTAGGGTGAACTACCCCTTCAAAAGGGTTTAGAAACTCATGTTAAGTCATGACATGTCTCATATGTTAGGGTTGCATCCTCATCTTTACCCATGCATTAGGGTTTCCACATCATATTACCATGTTCTAAAGGAGTTAACTAAGATTAACTCATACATCAAGGTGTCATTAACATTTTATTGAGCTTATTGTTAGAACATGTTCAACATTAACATATGCCTTTTAGGAGGGAGTTAACTATAATTAACCCACTTTATCCATTCATCTCATATCCAGGTGTGATAATCATTATGTTGTGCTAACTATCAGACTATATTTTTCATCTTTATTAAGCACTAAGATTAACACCTCATGTAATATGTTTCATTTATATAATCTTATTTCATTGCTCATAATAAATTGCAAGATTTACTAGTGATTTCATCACAAGATTAACCAACCATATCACATTATCATGTTAACCATTTATGCATTTATATCTATTAAACCATCACTAGGGTTTTCCACCACGTCATATAACTTCTCATGATTAGATCACATCCTTACATATATTATATCATGACTGTTCTAAACAAACTTATATCAAAACTTTATCTAGTCCAACTGAGGTTCTCCTAACCCATATCATGAGGGTAGTGTCATGCTCAGTCTCTCTAAGCTAACTCAACTCTATGAGTATCTCATAAACAAAAACTTTATCTTCCCTCTTTCATCTAGGGTTACCAGGTCTACCTCATTGGCATTAGTTGATTAGTTTACGATCTCTAGCCATATAAGCACAAACCAAAACATGCTATGACATTCTCTTCATAGGTCTTCTACCCCTGAGACATGCTTACACAAAACTCTCTTATATACACCACTAGATTCATATGTGGGAAACCACCAACCTGAGCATGAGGCTTCACAAAAACTATAACATAGCTACCTCCTCTAGGGTCTTGGGCTCTCTCCCTCACCGAGATGGTAGGCACTCATATACCTTTTCACTTGCACACATATAACAAGCCTCTCTCTAACTCTAGGGTTTGGCCCTCCCAAGGACATCTAGGGTTCAACAAACTATAGGAATCATGCATAGAGAAACTCAACTCGATCACTCAGGAGTATTCTAGTTTAGGACATATCATATCACATATCTCAGAATTCTCATATCTTGGAGTTTAGGTTCTCTAACCTTCTCGCAATGGGTCTCACTCTCTCTGGAGTTAACCCTGAAACTGGTCCTAATACTAGAGGGCCTCCTTCGTAAAAGAGATTGAGGCTCATGCTGACTCACAACCTAGTCTTAACTCAACATATCTTATCTCATAAAAGCCTATTTACTTGCATCATCAAAACTTATCTCAAAACTGAACTTAAGTCCTCAAAGACAAACATATATCATCATAACCATCTTATGACATCTATATGAGACTTAAATCATATCATCAAAAGTTATTTCATCTATTCCATCTAACATATATATCAAAAAGGCTCTAGACATCTAATCTAGAACTACTCTCTCTTCTATACTGATGTCATTCACTTTCACTTAGGTTGCATGGTCACCTCCTACTTGTACATGTGTGGGGACACATTTTTGTAATCCATATATATAATAAAATATTGTATAGTTTTTCTCCGATAAAACATGTGTTAGAGAAAGCTATAAATGTTCGATCCGATTGGAATCAAAAACCAAACTCAGAAAATGAGTGTCCCACACATAGTAAAGAGTACAGTGCCATGAAAACTAGTGACAAGGGTGAGAACATGGTGTAGACTAGTGTAGCTACTCTATACAACGAGCACCATATGTCTAGGGTTTCTCTTCCCTTGATGTACATCATTTCCAAATAGTGCAATGTCCCATACCGCTGCACCACAAGGAAAGTACGACATCTAAGGACTTGCTATACAACAAGCACTGGTCTAGACCTAGTTCTCAGACATCTAGGTGCTAACCTAGAGACTAGGTCAGATCTAGTCTCTAAAATATGACTAATCTAACCCTAAAAGATTATAAAATTCAAGGTTCTTTAGTTTTGAGTTGCATAATGCGCAAATGCCAGGCTTTTCTATTGTTCATGCTCTGATACCACCTGTGATGTCCCCGGATTTTCTAAAACTTAATCTGATGTGTGATGTCTAAATTGAAACCTCACCTCAGCGAGCATCCCAATTTAAACATCACATACTAGGCTAAGAAAGAGAAAATCATAGGAATTCAGAAGGAAACAATAATAAGTAGCACATGCACATGAACAATAAGAAAACCATACAACATTTGTTCACTATTCAACATATAATTACAACATGAATTGTTACAACATTAGATATTACATATTGAACAACAAAATATACATAAACATGTACTACCACTAAGCAACATGATCTTAAGACAATAGGTCCATATGTACATTAGCTCGCCACACAAATCTCACTATCCTGGATCTTCAAGATCATATGTCCACAACCTAAACAAAAGATTACATGTGGTACACGTCAGCACAATATTCAAGAATATTGTACTGAGTACCCCTACGTGTCTTTTATATACCTCTCATCATATTTTAGCAATAAGATAGAACTAATACTTGGCAGTAACAAAACAAATATAACAAAAGCATACTTGAACAAGAATGTTTATTAATAAAAGAGAACACATATCTTTTAGCACATTTTCCATTATATCATCCATGCATTACTACCAAGGAGTTGAATGCATTAAGGCCTTTATGATCACTACCAAAGAGTTGGATCATATGTACAATGTGACCACTACCAAAGAGTTGGGTCCAAGCACACTACCAAAGAGTTGGTGCTTCCATATGTACAATGTGACCACTACCAAAGAGTTTGGTCACTTCCAAGCACACTGCCATAGAGTTGGTGCTTTCATATAATGGAACAGATATATTATGTTTGATGTGTTCATAGCAATATGTATGGAAATTCAAGCAACATATCATATAAGACAAACATTTCAATCAATACCATATGCCAAGTCTTTACTACCATATAACACAAGCATAATGTATAATAAGCCAAGTAAGAGGTAATGACATACCTTGATCAAGAGAAACCTAATCATCACATATTCCTCATGTCATATATATCTTGTTCAAACCCTGATTAAGACAAGACCACATACTATCATCAGGTTCTCATCATCTTATATCTCAACTTAACCCTAAGTATATCCATTTTAGGGTTTGCTTATCTCATAAGGATATGTACTTTATTACTTATCTTATCATCTTATTGTTATGTTCCTCACTTGGAAATTAGCTTACTGATCTCATATTCTAAATTAGGTTACATAATCTGAATATCAGGTTCTGTATCATTCTTTATGCATATTAAACCTATGTTACATGTATTATACAAATTTGGGTGCCATCCCATGTATTAAGGGTCATCTTCATGTAACATGAATTTCGTGTACAAAATTGATCTCAGATCTACATATTATCTTCTAGTTACTAATATGAGGGTATTCTATAAATTTCATCATTTATTGAGCATGTATGCATTAATTGCATTATCTTTAGTGTTATTAGTCCTAATAAGCCATATTAATCAAATTATATGCTTTTGTGCATCAACATGACCATATATGACATCATATGCATTATAGACATGATTATAGACTTATTGACATGTTATCATAATTTTAGAGCATTGCTTGATATTTATTATCCATCAAACAAGCATTACACATCTTACATGATATCACTATTATTTAAGCATCAAACACCTCATATTATCATTCCACTATGTTCTAATCATTTTTTTGAGAATTTTGATATATTACTTGTATTTTTCTAGTAATCGAGCTATTTTCTACAAATTATCAAAGATCTGTAAGATTTTGGGGTATTTACCTCCCTGAGCCAATGGTAGTCCGCCACGTGGCCTTCAGATGGGGCGTGGCTCCTTGCTTGGTCCGCTGGGGTCCAGCTAGTTTGAGCTAATGGACCCGGTCTGGCCTTCCCCCTTTCTCTCACATTGAGCCCACAGAGGGACTCTCTGCTTCCGCGATGCAACCATCTCGGCTGGACTCTGGCGAGGATTCAACGGACCTCGAATCCTCTCTATCCTCTTCTAATGCCATCGTCAGATTTGTCGATGATATACATGTCTCTGTGGATACTCACCTCCTTAGCTTCGGATGTGGATCTCCTCTCCTTCTCTGTGAGGTCACCAACACCAGCCGTTGCCATGGTTGGGGAAGCTTCACCTGCCTTCGTCACGTCCGCGAGGGGTGTCCATCACAAACATGCCACCGTGGATTCCTCCTACTGCTTCTTGGGAGTCCGGCGAGGCTGGCCGCCCTAGGCTCCCCCTGCGTGAATGCTGTTGTTGGTCTTCTCCCCAACTACAGCTCTGAGATGCCGCTTCTAGAGGTTCCCATCGTGGTCCTGATAACCACATAACTATCGCTTCCGACGGATGTCCCTAATCTACTATTTCCATCTTCTCGCTGGTACTGACGATGGAGGGTTGGTTAGAGGTCGAATCTACCTGATGCAGTTGTCTTGTGTATCTTAGTAAGACCCTGTAGTTATTGACGAGGCAAAGAACTACCAGACTGATCTCGTTCTCCACTCACTCCATGAAAGTGATCGTGGCTACATGGTCATGCACTGGACAATCACAAACCTCCTTGCCCCATTATCATTTCCATCCAAGGGTCAGAGCAACTCCACATCACTAATCTGTGGCAACCCATCTCAAGGGTGTGATATATTGCTGTTACTCAAATCTTATGCTATAATAATCAGTAACCATAGTCCTAAAGTCACCAATACATACATTTATTCACAAACTTCAAACATCAATATCTCTTTCTAGGAACCTCAAAACATTACTAAACTTTAGGCATAACTTAATTATCATCCAAGCCACTTCCCATCCAACGTTAGAGTCAAAACTTAACTATTTGACCAAACAATTAAATTCCTCAAAAAAATATTAACTTTGGGATATTAATCATAATGTAAATATCAATTACCATCCAAACTTTGCCAAAGCACATGCAACTCTTATGATAACTCAACATGCACAAATTCACTTGTTTCATTGGACGTTTTAGGATTTCCAAAAGTCCACTCCATCACACTTGTACACAAGGAAAGCAAACAAAATCCTCCTATAAATGCAAAGGAGTCCTTAGTACCAAGAGAGCTCTTGAAATTATTCATATTGATCTATTTGGACCTATGAAAACTCAACCGTTTCATGGTAGCAAGTATTGCCTTGTGATTGTCGATGATATCTCTCACTATACTTGGAACTTCTTCTTCGTTTCAAAAAGTGACACTCTCGATGTTTTCTCTACCTTTTGCAAATAATTTAAAAACAAAGCTTCTTTCCAGATCGTCTCTATCTGTAGTGACCATGGGGGAGAATTTGAAAATGACATGTTTGAAAGTTTTTGTGAGGAATCTCATTATTCACATAACTTTTCTTCCCCTCATAAACCTCAACAAAATTGGGTTGTAGAGAGAAAGAGCAAGTCTTTATAAGAAATGGCTAGGACCATTCTTCTAGAGTATGTTACTCCCAACAAGTTTTGGACCGAAGCCGTTAGCACCTCATGTTTTGTGCAAAACTAGGTCTTCACTCATCCCTCCTTTAAGAAAATCCCCTATGAGTTGTGGTGAGTATTTAACATTGAATTGTCTAAAATAGAAGAATCTATAAATGTTAAATGTTGAATCTAACTCCTCTATTTCTAAGAATATTGTGAATGATGTTGTAGATGAGGTGATTCCTAGATTAAAAGAGCTCAACATCATAGACAAAGGAAAAGAGGTTGTAGTAGATGAAGAAGAGAAAGAAGAAGAAAAGAAGGATCCAACTCCCAGGTTTGCTAAGATCATCCTAAGGAGCTCATAATTGGCAATACTTTTAAAAGGGTGAAGATGTGGGTTGCATTCAACAAAGAACAATCTGAATTTTCCTTCATCTCACAACTTGAGCCAAAGAGTGTGAAAGAAGCTTTAAAGATGATGAATGGATCCTAGCTATGCAAGAGGAACCAAAGCCATTTGAAAAGAACAAAGTGTAGACCTTAGTGCCAAGACCAAATGATAGGAACATCATTGCAACAAAGTACATCTACCGCAACAAGCTAGATGAAAGAAGGAAAGTGGTAAGAAACAAAGCAAGATTAGTAGATCAAGGGTATTACCAACATGGAGGTATTGATTTTGATGAAACTTATGCACCTGTTGCTAGACATGAATCTATCACTAAGCAATCCTTCTTGCAAGGTGTTTACTTCTCTTATGCATAGTGAGTTTGAGATGAGTATGATGGGGGAGCTTAATTTCTTCCTTGGATTCCAAATCAAGCAAATAAAGGAAGGAAACTTTATCAACCAAGGCAAGTATACAAGTGAACTCTTGAAGTGATTTGGGATGGAGAACACCAAGAAGATGGGCACCCCCATGTCAAACACTGCCAAAATTGATAGAGACGAGGAAGATGAGAAGGTAGATGAGAAGATCTACAAAGGTATGATTGGTAGCTTGTTATATTTAACTGCCTCTAGGCTTGATATTATGTTTAGTGTTGGCTTATGTGCTAGATTTCAGTCAAGCCCTACTGCCCTAGAAAATGCCATCTTATAGCAGTTAAGAGGATTCTAAGGTACCTAACCAAAACCCAAAATTTTGGACTACGGTATTCCAGGTCAAGAGACTTTACTCTTGCTAGTTATAGTGATGTGGATTATGCAGGGTGCTTAATTGATAGAAAGTGCACAAGTGGAAGTGCGTCCTCCTAGGACCATGCTTAGTTTCTTGGTTCTCTAAGAAACAAGGCACAATGGCTCTCAACTACCGAGGTTGAATACATTGCAACTGGGAATTGTTGTGCCCAAGTCCTATGGACGAAGCAAATGCTTCAAGACTTTAATACTCATTGTTATGCTTCTCCTATCTTTTGTGATAATACTAGTGCAACCAATCTTTCTTATAATCCTATATTACATAGTAGAGCTAAACATATAGAGGTCTGCCATCACTTCCTTTTTGACCACATATCCAAGAAAGATATCGATATCACACATGTGGATACTAAAAATCAACTTGCGAACATTTTCACCAAACCTTTAGCTAGAGAGCAATTTACTTTCATTAGATCAAAATTGCTTATATATGCTCTTGATGATGTTGATATGCCTTCTAGCTAGGTGTTCTCATACCTATATGTTCTTTCTCATAATTGGCTCATCTCATGCTTGTTTGTGCTACATATGCCTTGTTTTAATGCCCGATTTTGCTTATTTTTGGCTATTTTTTGCAAATTCTTATTTTATCACAAATAGTAGCCAATGATGAGTGGAAAGTGCCTTAATATGTTCAAAATACATGATAGGATAGAAAAATAATTTTATATAGAACTCTAGTGGCCTAGAACTAAATTTCTTACCTTTTGGATATACTTTATTATTGTCTGAGTTTGCTCTAGGGAAGCTCGACTGACAATAGACCCAAGGACTAAACACACATTAGTCCCAAATCTAAAACTCTATCGACGACACTGTTGTGAGGAAATATATATAGACCACCAGACTATTTTCTCCCTCTCAACTAGAGAAAAATCGACTGACCTGTCTCCCCTTCAGTTCATCCTTGAACCCTAGGTCACCAAATTCCCTTTCCTTGCCCTATCTAGCCCCACTAAACCTTCCCCAACCTCTAAACCTAGCTTGGGCGATCTACTACTTGAGTTATGTTCCTTGTTTGGTGCCATCCTTAGCTACTTTCTTCTCCATGGTGTCTATAGGCAAAAGAGAACTAGATCTTCAACTGTACCTTCGTCTTCCACTGCTACTAGGTATCTCTCTTACGATGGTACTTCTTTTTTCTCCAATCAAGATATAAACTAGTTTAAGGAGTTGTTGCCTAGGAACTAATACACTTCATTTAGCACAACAATTCACTAGGGGTTTTGTTTCCTAGAGTTTAACTTTTTTTTTACTCAAAAACTTCCAATTAAGGTTGTTTATTAGTTTAGAAGGGTCGACCCCACATGTTAACATTATTAAGGTTGATTTCTTTGAACCAAATTAGTTTTAAACATTATTTTGGAAGATTTTTATTTGATCGAATTGAAAAATAAAAGTCCTTCGTTTGAGTTGATTGATTACACTAGAATGAAGAAGTAAAATTGCAATGAAATTAAAATTATTTCAAGATCAAGTAAAGAAAAGTTAATGCTAAAGACAAAAGAAAGAAAGATGTGGTTAAAATAGTAAAAGAGAATTATCTAAAAGCAAGTAGTAAACATTGTAAGTAAGAAAAGAAGTCGATTAAAACAAGCGTTCAAAGAAATTGAGATGAAACCAGTGGGAAAGGATATTGAGGCTATGGGTTTTACCACCATAGACGATGTGAAACAAGATTGATGGAAATAATACAAAAAAATAGAAGAGGGCATGTAAAACACGTGCAAATGCATTACAAAAGATGAACTCCCTGTGAACCCATTGGTCCCAGTGTTCACACATCCTATCCAAATCATTCCAATGAGAATATTTCTGAGGTCTCATCCAGATCCTCATGCATTTGGTTGGTTGTTCCATGTCTTGAGTTCTGCGGTCACATCCCCCAAGACTTAACATGCGATAGAAATGAGAGATCAAATCGTTAGAATCGACAGTTGTCCAAACCAAAAACCATCTATTTTAATGAAATCATATAAAACATCGATTCAAGTTACAACATGTGCATGAGGCTAATCCCCATGCCTTGATATGAAAACTACTCATGTGCCATAGAAATTAGAGGGGAATCAATGGAAGGAAGAGAGGCCATAGACTAGAGAGGCAAAATATGAAAAGGATCTTTTAATAGTGACGATTAAATGACATTCACTCTTAGTTTCTTGCTCTCAAAGAAGGCTAGAAAGAAGAGGAAAAACAATTGAAATCTTGAGAATAAGTGCTACTTTATTGTAGAAATCGAAGATTACAATTCAAGAATTGAAATAACAATGCTCAAGTAAATGTGTGAGTACAAAAAGTAGGATCCCCTTTCTTGTGGAGTCCCCCCTTCTTTTATAGGGGAAGGAGGGGTGGAAACCCTAAATAAAGGGAGATGAAATGAAGGTGGAGGATGTCACAAAGGTTATCTGCATACCACAAACTGCCCAGTTCGCGAATTGAAACAATCGATTAGAGCATGAATTGGAGCGACCGTTTGGGTAGCAGGTTAAAACTTTAATACTAGGGTGGCAGCACCAAATTTGAGCATTTCTTTGTCACAAAGCAACCATTGAACCAACCGTCTAAGATGTGAAATGCCCAGTTGGAGCTTGAGTGCACGCAGACCAAGTGAGAAACCCTAGGTAGGGTGGTGGTGCTTTGCTTAAATGTAACTTGATCATGAAGCATCCTGAGATGACTATTTGGCTAGATGGAATGATCATTTGGTGCTTCTGAGGCAAGTGCCGGGACTCATGAAATGCGCATTTCATACTGAGATAGTGAATGTAGAAGGACTAAGTTGAGGGGTGAAGCGTGAGCTAGTTGAAACTTGGAATGCTTAACACGTCCGTCTAGGCTAGTGAGAGGCCGATTTGGGCTTGAAGTGCATCTTCTTTCATGAATGAAAGGATTGTTTTAGTGTA
Source organism: Alisma plantago-aquatica (assembly GCA_963693085.1). NCBI lineage: Eukaryota > Viridiplantae > Streptophyta > Magnoliopsida > Alismatales > Alismataceae > Alisma > Alisma plantago-aquatica. The sequence continues at coordinate 753,878,849 of OY856412.1, forward strand.
TGAGCCAGTCGGTGTGACTATTGAGATGGTCATATTTGTACTTTGAAGGAAAATATGCAAAATGTGAAGGAAAAGAATAAGAATTTACATCATAGGTTAAAAAGTGGGCAAAGTGCATTTAGTTCTAGAAAATTAGCAAAAAGGTGAAAAATTCTAATAAAAATATTATTGAATATATATAAAAATGAGATGAATATACATTCATCAAAATACCCCAAACTTGAATCTTTTCTTGTCCTCGAGCAATAAAAACACAAATAGTTCCAATTTGTACTAGCAACATGTCTATACTCACCCTCATAGCATCACTTTGTTCCTTACCTCCTTATTTGGCCAAGCAGCCCAATCTCCTAGAACCACATAACACAAAATTCTATATTCCCTATCAAAACATATTTTATATCTTGTTTCTAGATCAATACTTTGTAGGAAACAAGCTTCTTCTTACTTCTGCTTTGACATTTCCATTTTTCTTTATGCATTTTTGCACGAGAACAAGATAAAGGAGATGCGGGAGAAGATGATCCATCCTCTATTCGACTTAAGATTTATTTCTTTGTGGAATTGATTATATTTTTTGTATGCATTGTTTGGCATTTTTTGATGGTACACCCCTATTAGATATGGGGGGATATGGAAGAATTTGAGGTGGGGAGCATGCCACCCCAGACTTGAATTTTATCTGAAGGTGATTCTTTTATTTTTCTTTAAGAGAGGATGGGGAGGTTGTTCCTATGCTTATAAACTTTCACTTTTTTCCTTAAAGAGTGTCATTGCATCAGATAGATTCTTCCTATCAATACACTATACAAGATTTGTGACAATTTAATCCATAGTTAAAAATAGAGAAAAGTTGATCATGAAGTGACATGAGACGGCTATTTGGGTAAGATGGAACGACCATTTGGTGCTTCATAGATGAGCATCTGGGACTCATGGAGCACTGGTTTCACTATTGAGATAGTGAATGTAGAAGTACTGAGCCGAGGGGTGAAACACAAGCTGTTTGAAACTTGAAGTGCTCAACACGATCGTCTAGGCTAGTGAGATGCCAGTTTGGGATTTAAGTGCAACTTCTTTCATGAATACAACACCGCATATTAGAGGACTTCATTTTCATTAATGACGATGATCTCAAGCTACTGAACATGATAGGACACACCAGATATAGGACCACATCTCAGCGGGATAGCCCAGGGTACAAGAATGTGTCTGTGCATAGGTTTTGCTATGACCGTGACAACTCTTGATGTCGCTCGGCAGATGGCGACCTATCCGACTATGATGTTGACATTGATGGTGATAGGAGGCTACATATCCACTAAGGCTACATCACTTCCATATGAAGTAGTTTTCTCGTCTCCATGGAATTGACCTCCTTATTTTGGAATATTTGGGGTGCAGCAAATAACGCTACTAGGAACGTCCTGGGCCGACTATGACGACGTCATAGACCATTTGTAGTCTGGTTGCGTGAACCTTTCCTCCACCCGACTAGAGCTGAAGAGCAGTTGGAAATCATCAAGTTAGATTGGGCTACTGATAACCATCTAGAAGAAGGGAATATATGGTTTTATGCTGACATTGATTTGCACCCAGTGGTGTTCAGATCAAACCTATAGCATGTTACAGTTAGGCTTACTGACCCCGATGGATCTTGGTTCTTTGTCACAACTATTTATGCTAGCTGTGATCTTATTGCCAAAAGATTGTTATGGAGCAAGCTTCTTTTTATCTCATCAAAGATAGGGGACTCATGTTGGCTAATTGTGGGAGATTTCAATGTGATCAAGGTTTTAGATGAGAGGAGAGGATGTACCCCAACTCCCTTCCAGGTGATGGTGGAATTCAACTCTTTCATTACTGATGCTAGCCTTGTAGAGATCCCCTTTGACGGTAGTAGGTTCACGTGGGTTAATAAGCAACTTCTCACACCCATAGTCAGGGAGAGACTTGATAGAGCTTTCATTAATGATTTTTGGTTGTTGAGACGGTCAAAAACACAATCTATTCACCTTACGAGGTACTGAGTTTCAGATCATTGCCTGATGCTTGTGCTTCCAGGTATGGTTTCTGACATCAAACCACACTCTCTGTTCTCCTTTTTGTCAGCATAGTTACAACATCTAGACTGTCTGGACATTATTAGACGAGAATGGGAGGAGGCAGTCATAGGCCATTTGTTGTATATCTTCTATCAAAAGCTTAGGAGGGTAAGAGCTACGTTACACAAGTGGAACAAGGAGGTGTTCAGAAACATTAGTCAGAGAAAGAAAGATTTAGAGGATGTCATCTTCACTAGCCAATTCACCTTTGACAAAAACCCTACGACTATCAATGAAGCTAGTTTGAGAATGGGTGAGATAGAACTCCAACATATCTTGGACCAGGAGGAATCGATATGGAAAGATAAATCTAGAATTAACTAGCTTGAGGATGATGAGAGATAAACCTCATTCTACCACGTGGTGGTCAAGTATAGGAGAAGGAAGAAGAGTGTTTTGAGACTAACCCTTCCCAAAAACACTACAAAGACTGACCAGAACAAGATCACAGAGGCAGAGGCTACACATTTTCAACTTCATTATGGGGAGAATCCGGTCATTTGTGAGGCAGAACTTGACACTTTCTTACATGAGATTTCTAAATGGATATCAGTTGAGGATAATTTCACCCTGAGAGCCATGCCAGGCCCTCTTGAGATTGAGAGCACTCTGAGAGAGATGGACAAGGCTTCATCCCCAGATCCAGATGGATTTACGATTACCTTCTTCTCCACAGCCTGGGACATCATCAAAATTGACTTTATTCACCTTGTGAAAACATTCTTCAGAGGGCAAGTGTGACATCGTAGCATCTTGTGTTGTAGGATTGTTCTTATCCCTAAGAGAGACTCTGTGACATCCCGCCATCACACAGACAATGAGACGTCACACAAAAATGCACAGAACCACCATAAACCACATATTACCGAAAACACGAGTTAATTAAAACCAATTGTGGAAGGCAGATAAAAAAGAACTATTACATTCAGATCCTCATCCTACAAGGAAACATGTTATATAAATATTTACAAGCCTTGATATTTGTCCACAACCTATAGGAACCAGCTGTCCTGTCAACTCTAGAGTTCATCACCTGTTTATACATACATAACAAGCCACATCAGGCCAGCAACAGGATATACAAAGCTACATCAGCTAAACATCGTAAAACATTATCAAAACACCTCTGAGGACCTGAGAGTACAGGGATGACTCTAGGACTCTACTATAAAATAACCAAAACAATAGCATATCCATCTCTTGCCTCCTAATGCTCTTCTTGCTACTCAACCACAACCTCATGACCACCACCACGTCTAGCACGATCACCTAAAAAGGTTGTAAACCAACAGGGTGAGACACACAGTCCCAACGAGAAACATAACTCCCCGCTGAAACTATAAAACTTCAGAAGAAGCAGGTAAAGAAGATAACTGATATCAACAGATCATAAGAGCAGCATCCTGAGCAGAACTTATTTTATTAACAATCTTACCAGGGTATCCAGGAGGCATATGATCAGATATTCTTTATGGAACATGATTGACAAGATAAGCTTTATAAGAACTTATCACAAAACATAAGGATCGTACAAATAACTACAAGGTATAACTAGATCAACTATACAAGAAAGGCCTCAATCAATGTCTGTGTTTTGCCCTAAGCAGTATATACTATTCGGCTGGATTACGTATTATCATGCCCTGAGGAAGTGAGCTGTACCGCTCAAATCCAACCATCGGCTACGAAGCCCAAAGCCGGTGCCATACAAGGTCAATGGAAGAGCCCGACTCCACAACCTCACCACCTTGTGGTCAATGCACAAGTGCTTAACAAGTAGGACCGCAATATCATGCTTAGGTAGCCACAGCCACACAAGGTCAGGCTACCCTCTGCCTAGCCCACCTTGGTACATGTATCATCGCTAGTGATTCGAGCCATGGGCCTGTTCACCATGCTGTATAATCATTGAGCCATGGGTCTGTTCACCATGCTCTTATCACACATCCTGAGCCATGGGCCTATTCACCATGCTCTTTCATATTGAGCCACGGGCCTGAAACCACGCTCTAGAGTCTACAATCGAAGTTGCACTCTAATCCTCTTATTTTTGGCTAGGAGCAACTACAAATTTTTAACAATATGTGCTTCCGAGTTAACCCGCAGGAGAACCCATTTCACCATCTCCAACTACTGATGATGATGGATCTATGGCCAGGGCAAACTACATGATATGTTCCACTGTAATTAATTAGTATATTTTAAGTAGATTGTTGAGGCAACCAAGTTGTAAAACATAAGCAACATTGAGTTGCATTATTACCATGGGATCTCAATCCCTCATCATAGAATGCCACTGCCTCTCAAGGCTTACATCATCCCCATGGGATAGAAATCCCTTATCTCAACATCAGAGGATAACACCTCAACTAGGCACTCAGCCTTTATCAGGTCAACATACCTTTCACATCATACGGGTGATACATGTTATCCCATCCACAAGGATTATCATCATTTAGTGTTATTCAAAGCACATATACCTCATAGCTCTTATCTGGCTATGAATTCATTTGATACACCTGCATGGTTAGTATGCATATCAAGAGAGATAACTTAAATCACCAGACATAGATCTTTATGATTATCATGCTATTAGGGTTGAAGGTACATGATTGGAACAACATCCATGATCATAGTTACATGAAGCGCAAGCTGTATCTATAGACAAATTACAGTATTGTTATCAAAGCATGAGCATCCACTACGCCCTATATCTTATGAACATAATCATGTATCTTATCATCTTACTTAGCACAAACTTTAGGTATCAAACATATCATTAGTTACAACCTATCATTCATAACTCATATTCCACAAAGGTGCGGGCACAAGATAACAAAACTCACCAACCTAACCTTCTGAGCTAGGCATAACCCTCACCAAAGGTACCGCCTACCCTCACCAAAGGTGTGGCGGGTAGCGCCATTCCTTACCCAAAGGGGTATCAAGCAGGATTACCTCCCTTACCAAAAACCTATCGGCTAGGGCACTTAGCCACACATATCGGCCAACCATGGAGTGGATCCATGCACAAGGGATATCAGGAAACCAGACCTGATGTGTGTCGTGCAACCTGATCCAAGAGCTGTGTAGTCAACCAAGGAGCAAGGGGTGTATCGTGAAACTAAGGCTAGACATTGTGTCGTTCATCTATGTGGAGGGTATATCGTGCATTCAAGTGAAAAGTGATATCGGGCATCCAAGTGCAAAGATGTGTCAGGCAACACAACCAGCCCTAACGGCCAAGACCCTATCGCCCATTCAGGTTAGGGTTTATGTCGGGCATCCACCATCATCATAATGCCCAAGGCCATATCAACCAAGGCCAAGATCATAATGCCCAACAAGCACACTACTGAACTCTATCAAACTACATCATGGCACTCAAGGAGGGCTATCGTTCAGCTAAGTTAAGCACTACATATAGGTCACCACTAAGGCATCTATCTAGGGTTTCACCACCCAAGCACCATATCGGGCAACATCAATACCAACCCATGTCACCCAAGGCACAAAATAGAGATATCTACCAAGCACCATGTCGGCCAAAGACATAACACCCATAAGCACCAACTAAGGTAGGAGTTCATATCAGGCAAAAGGGACAAAGAACACTTCTTAGCATATTGCCCAACAACACTAATAGGGTGAAGGGGTCATATCGGGCAACAAGGTCAACAAAACCCAACTTATTATATCACCCAAGACAAATCCCTAGAAGAGGGGTATCATGCAAAGCACCACAAAAGGGTATCGTGCAAGGCACAAGGACCATATCGGTTTGGTCATCATCAACCTCAAGATCACCATCATAAAACCCTAATAGATCAAGAGAGTTGGCTCACCTCTCAACAACCAAGAGAGAGGGGTTTTGCACAACCTCCATCACATATCGGGCAACAAGTTGAATCATCCCCTTACTAGATCAACGTCCAACCAAGGCTCACCTCTCAAATCCATGGTGAGAGAAGGGTATTGCCCAAGCAACTAGAGCATAGACTCACCTCTCAACAACCAAGTGAGAGGGGTTTTTCCTACACCACTAGAGCTCAAACTCACTTCTCAAAACCAAATGGGAGAGAAAGGGGTTTTTCCCAAGGAACCCTAAACTCAAGGTTCAGCCACAAGGTCTAAGAACACATCAACAACATGACCACTATATATAACAAGATAAAAGGGTACATACTAGGGAAAGAAACATATCTAACAAGATGCATGGCCGATCAAGATGACATATAAACATGCAACATGAAAAAGAAGTAGTATAGCTAGGGTTAGGAGTTATGTAATCCTCCTTAAGCAAGCTCCAAGCTCCTAGCACCTAGCACCAAGCTTCCAAGTTCCAAGAACCACCTTCGGCCACCACAAGAAGAAAAACAAAGCTTATAACCACCATGGCCGAAGAACAAGCAAGAAGGAGAAGAAGGTGCCAAGGAAAGAGGGGGAGATGCTCACCACAAGAAGAGAAGCAAGACACACTCTAGGGTTGGGCCACCACTAGAGGAAGAATAAGACTCCACCAAGGAGATCAGCCACCAAGCTCTACCAAGGAGAGGTATCGTCCACCAAGGAAGAAGGGAAGCAACTAAGGAACTAAAGGGATCCTAAGCAAGAGAAAGGAGAGACATATATAGAAGAGGGTGAAGAGGAAACTAAGGCAAGGTGTCGCCCAACCTAGGGACACTTGTCCATGGGGCAAAGCCACCTACTATCTCGCCCACTACCACATGTCCAAAGCTTTTGCCACATGCAAGCAACGAGCACCAAGTGTCCACAAGGAGGGTGACACAAACGATGCTAGGTCAATGAAGGTCACTTAGCCGATACACCTCATGGGAGACACACCACTTTCCTGACACAACCACCTGGCCGATACACCATGACTGAAACAAGGCACTAAGCTCTCCCTTGCTTGATACAAGGCCCAAAAAAGCTAGGCAAAGCCCAAACAAGGCTCAACAAGGCAAAACAAAGCCCAAAGCTACTCAAACAATGAGCCCAACCCATCCTCTCAACCCTAGAGGATGTAAGGAGAGAGAAACATCTCTCAAGGTGTCAAACTTGCACATCAACCCTAAACTTGGGTTATTTGCAAGTTGCACCTCCAACCCTCAACAAAGCACAAACAAACCCTAATCACCATTTGAGGTGATTAGAAAGCATCTGAACATAAGATTTAGGAAAAGCAAATAGGGTAAGCCCAAAATGAAGGTCAGGGTCCTTACAAGTCATAAACCTTTAATAAGGGATTTCACCCCCAAAATCCAAAGAGAAAAGTGAGGGATACTTTCTTCTCATATCTTCCTCGAGCTCCCATGTAGCTTCCTCAATGCCATGATGATGCCAAAGAACCTTCATAAGCACCAAGTCCTTCCTTTTCAACTTCTTTACTCTTCTATCAAGAATCATCATTGGACCTTCCTCGTAGGTCATGTCTTCATCAAGCTCAACTTCAACCAGATGTATCACTAGCCCTATGTCTGGATGACTTCTCTTTAGCATACTGACATGGAACACCGGATGTAACCTATGCAACTTTGGCGGTAGTTCTAACTTGTAAGCTACCTTGCCAACACATGCTATTATTGGATATGGCCCCATATACCTGGGTTCCAACTTGCCTTTCTGTCCAAACCTCAGCACACCTTTCCATGGTGAGACCTTGAGATACACTTTGTCTCCCACCTGGAACTCTAGGGGTCATCGACAATTATTTGCATATGACTTCTATCTGTCCTGCGTCGCTTTCAACTGTTGCTGTATCACTTTGATCTTCTCTGTTGTCTGCTGCACTAACTCAGGACCCAAAAGCTGATACTCACCTGATTCATACCAGCACAAAGGAAATCTGCACTTCCTTCCATATAAAGCCTCATAAGGAGCCATGTCGATGCTCCGTTGGTAACTATTGTTGTAGGCAAACTCTATCAAACTGAGATGCATGTCACAATTGCCTAGGAACTGCAAAACACAAGCTCGGAGAAGATCCTCCAAAGTCTAAATAGTCCTTTCAGACTGTCCATCTGTCTGTGGGTGGAAAGCGATACTGAACCTCAACTGCGTTCCCAACGCTTTGTGCAACTGTTCCCAAAAATGACTCGTGAACTGGGGACCTCTTTCAGAGACTATTGTTGCGGGCACACCGTGCAAATGCACTATCTCATCCACATACACCCGAGCAAGCTTCTCTGTTGTATACGTTGTCTTCACATGTATGAAATGAGAAAACTTCATCAATATGTCCACTATCACCCAGATGGAATCATGATTCTTAGCTGTCCTCGGCAGACCAACTACAAAATCCATGGTTATATGATCCCATTTCCACTGTGGTATCGGCATGGGTTGCAACATACCAGCCGGCTTCTGATGCTCAGCCTTGACTTGCTGGCATACCGCACACCTAGCCACAAACTCAGCTACATCTCTCTTCAAGCCGGGCCACCAATATAGGTCCTTCATATTATGATACATCTTGGTGACACCTGGATGCATAGCATACATCGATGTGTGTGCTTCCTCGAGCACTAGCTTTCTCAGATCATCAACATCGGGGACTACCATCCTACCATGATAGCAAACTAGTCCATCCTCAGACTCATGGAACCCATAATGCTTTTTGCTGCCAAACTCTGATTTGATTAACTAAACTGAAGCATCTTCCTGATGTGCATCTTAGATCTGCTATCTCAACGTAGGCTTTACTTGCATCTGTGCCAACAATCCTACCAACAAGGAGACTTCCAACCGTACATTCATCTGCTACAAAGAGAAAAACATATCCTGCCTATGGCATACCAAGGAACTCAATTGTGACTTCTTTATAAAGAGAGAAGAAGACTTCCTGCTAAGCGCATCGGCTACCACGTTTTCCTTACAAGGATGATACTCAATGGTGCAATCATAATAATTGATCAGCTCTATCTAGTGCTCTGCAAGAAGATGTACTTCAAGTTCTTATGATCTGTAAAGATCTGACACACTTCCCCATAAAAATAGTGTCTCCAGATCTTTAACGCATGGACCACCACTTCTAGCTCCAAATCATGTATCGGATAATTCTCCTCATGTTTCTTAAGCTATCATGAAGTAAAATAAACCAGATGATGTTCCTGCATCAGCACACATCCTAGGCCTTTCTTGGAAGCATCGTAGAAAACAACATAGCCTTTCCCAGGTTCTGGCAGCACAACACTGGAGCACTAGTCAGCTTCTCCTTCAAACTTTGGAAAGCTTGTTGACAACGATCATTCCAGACAAAAGGTACATCCTTCCTGGTCAACTTTGTCAACGACAACGTGATCATACTAAAGTTTCTTATAAACCTCTGGTAGTATCCTGCTAAACCCAGAAAACTACGAACTTCTGTCCGTGTCTTCGGTTGCTCCTAGTCTGCAACTGACTCCACCTTCTTCGGGTCCACTCTGACTCCTTCTGCAGATATCACATGACCCAAGAAAGTTACTTCTATCAACCAGAACTCGCACTTATTAAACTTGGCATATAACTGGTGTTGGCATAGAAGAGTCAACGCTTGTCGAAGATACTGTTCATGCTCTTGACTGTCCCGACTATAGATTAAGATGTCATCTATAAAAACTACAACAAACTGATCTACAAATGGACGGAACACCCTGTTCATCAGATCCATGAAAGCAGCAGGCGCATTAGTTAGCCCAAACGGCATAACCAAAAACTCAAAGTGACCATACCTCATCCTAAAAGCTGACTTTGGTATGTCCTCATCCTTAATTCTTAATTGATGATATCTAGACCATAGATCGATATTTGAGAACACTGTAGCACCATGCAACTGATCAAACAGACCATCTATCCTTAGTAACGAGTACTTGTTCTTGATCTTAACTTTGTTCAACTGTCGGTAATCTATGCACAAATGCATCGATCCATCCTTCTTCTTTACGAATATGACCGGAGCACCCCACAACGATGTGCTCGGTCTGATGAAACCTTTATCCAATATCTCCTGTAACCACTTCTTCAGCTCTGCCATCTCGGATGGAGCCATCATGTATGGTGTCTTAGCAATAGGTTGTGTTCTTGGCACCAGATTGATATCAAAGTCAATCTCTCGAGGTGGGGGAACACTGGGGAACTCATCGGGAAACACATTCACAAATTCTCGGATAACAGACACCTCCTCAAGGCTAGGATCTTTTGCCTTGGTATCCATAATGTGAGCTAAGAACGCCTTACATCCTTTCCGCAACAACTTCTCTGCCACCATAGCTGATACTAAACATGTTGGAAGGATCTTTCGATCTCCCTGGAAGATCCACTTCTCACTATCGTCATCAAACACTGCTTGCTTGGAACTACAGTCCAACACAACCTTATACTTTTCTAAGGTATCCATTCCAAGGATCACATCAAATCCATGCATATCAAGTGGTATAAGATCCACTTGTATACTGCGTCCCAAAAAGGATAAAATACAAGATGGACACTCCTCTCGAAGCAATGTGGGTCCAACAAGAGGGGTTTCTAACAACAGACTATCTCTCTTACAGCTAACAGGTAAAAGACAGCTATCAAGCATACTACGTGTGATAAAAGTGTGTGTAGCACCCGGGTGAACTAGAATAGATGAAATAACTCCATCTGACCTGCCACCACTCGCGAGTTGACTATCGCCTCCGGCTGACTCATAACATAGAATTGAGCCATTGCTTGCTTCATCCACGTCCTCTGCTTCCCTGGGCAGACGATCCCGCTTGCGAAACTTGACCACATCCTCACCCTTTGTAACCACTAGACTGCTGTCTATCTGACCCTTACTGATTCTACCTCGACTGTTGTGTCACTTCAACATCTCTCTTTGGGAAATTTGTGTTGAAATGCCCAACCTGACCACAAAGATGACATGACTGGTCTCTCTGTTGTGCCCTAGACAACCCTATCACTGCCACTGAAGGTGTAATGTGGGCTTTGGATGACAAAAGTCCATGCCCTCTTCCCTTACTCAAATACCATTGTGACGACGCACTGGAACCTTGTATCACAGAAAGTGCTGAAAACCTTGGCTTCTTGAAGCCATCAAACATCTGTCTCGGAAACTGAGCAGGTATTTTCTTGGTGATGGACTCTCTCTTCTCCTTGATAGACTATTCTATCCTTCAGACAGACTCCACAAACGTGGTGAACTGCTCTTGGTTCTCCAAAGTAGTAACATGTGTTGTCAACTCAGCACTCAAACCCTTCTCAAACCATCTGATTCTTTCATCATCTGTCATCACCATGTGAGGACAAAACCTCAGCATGTCCATAAACTTGGCTTCATACTCAGTGATGCTCGTCGATCCTTGGCACAGATGCTCAAACTGGTTGATCTTCTCATCCAGATACGTCGTCGGGAAGTATCAACTGATGAACTCCCATCGAAAAACATCCCAACAGATTACCTCACCGGGTCGCTTCTCCTCCTCGATGTCCCACCAGTGGCCAACACTACCCTTCACAAGGTAGACAACATGCTTAACTTTATCTGCTTTAGGGATGTTGAGGATCTGGAAGGCCTTCTCGAGACCTATTAGCCACAGATCTGCATCCGTTGGATCAGCTGTTCCGCATTATCTAAAGCTCCAACTCGGCAAAGACACTCAAAGGTCTTCCCAATCCCCGATGTTTCACCACGGGGAGCCTGTGCTCTTGGTAGAGGCACTGGAAACCTTTCCACCATGAGATTCATCGTAGCCATTAACTGCCCCATAAGATGCTGATAGGTAGGGTTTTCAAGAATAGCTGGATCAAGTTGGGGGACCTCATGCACCCAATCTTCATGTGCCTGCACTCTTGCTCCATCAACAGATGCAGCATCACTGCTCTCGGCAACATGTTCTTCATGGTTTCTAGACATCTTTAAGCTTTATCTTCCACTGAGGGCAGAAGGTTATAGTAAGAAAATATGGAAAGCCCACAAGAACATACACAACCCTAGTCCTAGATCCCTGTAGACTTAGCAAACCTAGAGCTCTGATACCAAACTCATTGTTACATCCCGCCATCACACAGACAATGAGACGTCACGTGAAAACATGCAGAACCACCATAAACCACATATTATCAAAAACATGGGTTAATTAAAACCGATTGCGGAAGGCAGATAAAAGAGAACTATTACATTCAGATCCTCATCCTAAAAGGAAACTATTATATAAATATTACAAGCCTTGATATTTGTCCACAGTCTATAGGAACTAGCTATCCTATCAGCTCCATAGTTCATCACCTATTTATACATACATAACGGGCCACATCATGCCAACAGTAGGATATACAAAGCTACATCAGCTAAACATCGTAAAACATCATCAAAACACCTCAGATAACCTGAGAGTACAAGGATGACTCTAGGACTCTACTACAAAACAACCAAAACAACAACATATCCATCTCTTGCCTCCTACTACTCTTCTTGCTGCTCGAGTGCAACCTCACGACCACCACCACGTCTAGCACGATCACCTAAAAAGGTTGTAAACCAACGGGGTGAGACACACAGTCCTAGCAAGAAGCATAACTCTCCACCGAAACTATAAAACTTCAGAAGAAGCAGGTAAAGAAGATAACTGATATCAGCATATCATAAGAGCAGCATCCTGAGCAGAACTTATTTTATTAACAATCTTACTAGGGTATCTAGGAGGCATATGACTAGATATTCTTTATGGAACATGATTGACAAGATAAGCTTTATAAGAACTTATCACAAAACATAAGGATTGTACAAATAACTACAAGGTATAACTAGATGAACTATACAAGCAAGGCCTTAATCAATGTTCTGTGTTTTGCCCTAAGTAGTATATACTATTCGGCTGGATTACATATTGTCATGCCCCGAGGAAGTCAGCCGTACCGCTCAAATCCAACCATCGACTACGAAGCCCAAAGCCGATGTCATACAAGGTCAATGGAAGAGCTAGACTCCACGACCTCACCACCTTGTGGTCAGTGCATGAGTGCTTAACAAGCAGGACCGCAGTCTCATGCTTAGGTGGCCGCAGCCACACAGGGTCAGGCTACCCTCTGCCTAGCCCACCTTGGTACAAGTATCAGCGCTAGTGATCTGAGCCATAGGCCTGTTCACCATGCTCCATAATCATTGAGCCATGGGCCTATTCACCATGCTCTTATCACACATCCTGAGCCATGGGCCTATTCACCATGCTCTTTCATATTGAGCCATGGGCCTGAAACCGCACTCTGGAGTCTACAACCAAAGTTGCACTTTAATCCTCCTATTTTTAGCTAGGAGCAACCACACATATTCAACAATATGCGCTTCCAGGTTAATCCATAGGAGAACCCATTTCACCATCACCAACTACTGACGATGATGGACCTATGGCCAGGGCAAACTACATGATATGTTCCACTGTAATTAATTAGTATATTTTAAGTGGATTGTTGAGGCAACCAAGTTGTAAAACATAAACAACATTGAGTTGCATTATTACCATGGGATCACAATCCCTCATCACAGAATGCCACTGCCTCTCAAGGCTTACATCATCCCCATGGGATAGCAATCCCTTATCTCAATATCAGAGGATAACACCTCAACTAGGCACTCATCCTTTATCAGGTCAACAGACCTTTCACATCATACAGGTGATACATGTTATCCCATCCACACGGATTATCATCATTCAGTGTTATTCAAAGCACATATACCTCATAGCTCTTATCTGGCTATGAATTCATTTGATACACCTGCATGGTTAGTATGCATATCAAGAGAGATAACTTAAATCACCAGACATAGATCTTTATGATTATCGTGCTATTAGGGTTGAAGGTACATGATTGGAACAACATCCATGATCATAGTTACATAAGCACAAGCTGTATCTGTAGACAAATTACATTATTGTTATCAAACCATGAGCATACACTATGCCCTATATATTATAAACATAATCATGTATCTTATCATCTTACTTAGCACCAACTTTAGGTATAAAACATATCATTAGTTACAACCTATCATTCATAACTCATCTTCCATAAAGGTGCGGGCACAAGATAACAAAACTCACCAACCTAACCTTCCGAGCTAGGCATAACCCTCACCAAAGGTGTGGTGGGTAGTGCCATTCCTTACCCAAAGGGGTATTGGGCAGGATTACCTCCCTTACCAAAAACCTATCGGCTAGGGCACTTAGACACACATATCGACCAACCATGGAGTGCATCCATGCACAAGGGATATCGGGCAACCAAACTTGATGTATGTCATGCAACCTGATCCAAGAGCTGTGTCGTGCAACCAAGGAGCAAGGGGTGTATTTTACAACTAAGGCTAGAAGTTGTGTCGTTCAAATATGTACATGGTATATCGTGCACCCAAGTGCAAAGTGATATTGGGCATCTAAGTGCAAAGATGTGTCGGGCAGCACAACCAGCCCTAACGGCCAAGACCCTATTACCCATTAGTGTTAGGGTTTATGTCGGGAATCCACCATCATCATAACGCCCAAGGCCATATCACCGAAGGCTAAGATCATAACGCCCAAAAAGCACACTACCGACCTCTATCCAACTACATCATGGCACTTAAGGAGGGCTATCGTTCAGCTAAGTTAAGTACTACATATCGGTCACCACTAAGGCATCTATCTCAGGTTTCACTACCCAAGCACCATATCAGGCAACATCAAAACCAACCCATGTCACTCAAGGCACAAAACAAAGATATCTACCAAGCACCATGTCGGCCAAAGGCATAACACCCACAAGAACCAACTAAGGCAGGAGTTCATATCGGGCAAAAGGGACAAAGAACGGTTCTTAGCATATCGCCAAACAACACTAATATGGTGAAGGGGTCATATCGGGCAACAAGGTCAACAGAACCCAACTTATCATATCGCCCAAGACAAAACCCTAGAAGAGGGGTATTGTGCAAAGCACCACAAAAGGGTATCGTGTAAGGCACAAGGACCATATCGGTTTGGTCATCATCAACCTCAAATTCACCATCATCAAACCCTAATAGATCAAGAGAGTTGGATCACCTCTCAACAACTAAGAGAGGGGTTTTGCACAACCTCCATAATATATAAGGCAACAAGGTGAATCATCCCCTTACTAGGTCAACGTACAACCAAGGATCACCTCTCAAATCCGTGGTGAGAGAAGGGTATTGCCCAAGCAACTAGAGCATAGACTCACCTCTCAACAATCAAGTGAGAGGGGTTTTGGCTACACCACTAGAGCTCAAACTCACTTCTCAAAACCAAATGGGAGAGAAAGGGGTTTTGCCCAAGGAACCCTAAACTCAAGGTTCGGCCACAAGGTCTAAGAACACATCAACAACATGACCACTATATATAACAAGATAAAAGGGTACATACTAGGGAAAGAAACATATCGAACAAGATGCATGGCCGATCAAGATGACATATAAACATGCAACATGAAAAAGAAGTAGTATAGCTAGGGTTAGGAGTTTTGTAACCCGCCTTAAGCAAGCTCCAAGCTCCTAGTACCAAGCTTCCAAGCTCCAAGCACCACCTTCGGCCACCAAAAGAAGAAAAACAAAGCTTATAACCACCATGGTCGAAGAACAAGCAAGAAGGAGAAGAAGGTGCCAAGGAAAGAGGGGGAGATGCTCACCACAAGAAGAGAAGCAAGACACATTTTAGGGTTCGACCACCACTAGAGGAAGAAGAAGAATCCACCAAGGAGATCGGCCACCAAGCTCTACCAAGGAGAGGTATCATCCACCAAGGAAGAAGGGAAGCAACTAAGGAACTAAAGGGATCCTAAGCAAGAGAAAGGAGAGACATATATAGAAGAGGGTGAAGAGGAAAATAAGGCAAGGTGTCAGCCAACCTAGGGACACTTGTCCATGGGGTAAAGCCACCTACTATCTCATCCACCACCACATGTCCAAAGCTTTTGCTACATGCAAGCAACGAGCACCAAGTGTCCACAAGGAGGGTGACACAAATGATGCTAGGTCAAAGAAGGTCATTTGGCCGATACACCTCATGGGTGACACACCACTTGCCCGACACAACCACCTGGACGATACACCATGGCCGACACAAGGCACCAAGCTCTCCCTTGCCCAATACAAGGCCCAACAAAGCTAGGCAAAGCCCAAACAAGGCTCAACAAGGCAAAACAAAACCCAAAGCTACTCAAACAATGAGCCCAACACATCCTCTCAACCCTACAGGATGCAAGGAGAGAGAGAGAAACATCTCTCAAGGTGTCAAACTTGCACATCAACCCTAAAAATTGGGTTATTTGCAAGTTGCACCTCCAATCCTCAACAAAGCACAAACAAACCCTAATCACCATTTGAGGTGATTAGCAAGCATCTAAACACAAGGTTTAGACAAAGCAAACAGGGTAAGCCCAAAATGAAGGTCAGGGTCCTTACAGACTCCATAATTTCTCACATGTGACTTTAGGCCTATATTAGTCGAAAATGTGACACTCGGAGTTCTTGCATGTATCTTGAGTAATAGGCTGTCCACCTTTCTACCATGCTTCTTTGTGCAAACGTGGGCTACCATCACCTTAGGGGACTACTCTTTGGGTTTTTTCCCAATGAACATAGGTTTGAAACAAGGGAACACAATTTCACCTTTCCTCTTTATTATATTTAAAGAGATGTTAAGAAGGAGGTTCTTGAGGTTGGCAGACAAATCTCTCGTCTCCAGGTTCCACACCAGAGGAGGTGGACAAGAACCTCCCATTCTTTTATACGGAGATGATATTGTGATTTTCTTTAATGCTAATACCGCCTCCACTTGCTACGAGATATGCCCTTGATTCTTATGAACGAGCCATTGGGCAAAGTATCAATAAATCAAAGTCAATATGTGTCATTGGGTGCTCTGACCCAAATGAGGTGAATATAGTGGCATTAGCAGTAGGTGTGGATATATCCACAAAGTTATTTACCTATTTGGGCATGCCGGTCTCAGTTGGATGTACCAAAATTGCAAACTTTGAGTTCCTCATATCTAAGGTTAACGCCATAATAGCCTCTTGGAAGGCTAGATTACTATCCTTTACAGGCCACTGCCTCTTGATAGCACATGTTTTATCATCCATCACCATGTATACAGTGGCCGCCATAGGGATCCATGTTGGTATTATACATAGAATTCAACTGTAATCATGATTTCTATGTTTACTACTTCTGCATAGAAGGACAAGGCTGTGAATGGACTACTCTTAGTCAGATCGTTGATGAACAAGGCATGGAGATGATCAGAAGAGTAGACATTATGATCACTGATACAGATGATAAGATAGTCTGGTCTCCAGACTCATGAGATGCTTTCACTTTATAGTTGGTTAAGAAGATCCTCATGGATCTAAGGTGTGAGGACTATGCTGAGTTCAGTAAGATTTGGGATCTTGGTGCACCTAGTGCAAGTGCAACCCTATGGAAGTTACTCAGAAGAGCTGATGCTACTGATGATAATATATGGAGATGCTTTATCCTGATGGTTTCTCATTGTAATTGATGTGATGAGCCTTAGGTTGAAGATTCAGCAATATGTTATTCCATGGCCAAACTTCTAGTTTCTTTTAAAACAAGTTCTCCTCACGGGTAGGCTACCCAACGCCCGATAACATCCAAACTCTACTAAACTACTGTGCTAGGGGCCATTCAAAATCCATTATAGAATGGTTGGCAGGAAGACTCACCATCCTTATATCACATAGCCTATGGAGGATGAGGTGTGCAGCCAAATACGATGGTACCAGATGGTCATATGATATGGAGTGGAATGAGATCACCTTTGGTTGGAATAGAATGATGAGAAATAAGGTCTTTACCTTGATTGATAACGCCGATTTATATTCATCTTTGAAGGAATATAGGATTGATGAACCTCACACGAGGTTGAAGAAGATATCCCTCCTGAGGTGGATGCTGCTAGACGTCTTCAACCTAAAGATGAATGTCACTATAGGGAGGTGTCGTGACCCATCTGGGCATAGGTGTAGATGGGTTGCAGGGATTGTTTGAAACCACCATGCTGACTTCTTCTTACCCTCTCGTGCGTGGGTGAGAATGCCTGATTTCACTTTGGCTTATATGCATGCCTACCTAGTATGTATAAAGTCGCATTTGATAAGAACATGCCAATCTCTACCCTGGAGATTGATGACAATGAGGTTTTTGATATTCTTTGGAGAGAGTCGGTCGAACCATGGAGAGCAACCACTTATGTTAGAGAATTAAGGAGGGAGATGAGGGATTTGGTGATTATGGGGTCTCTAGTGTAAAAAGTGGTTAACTCTACACCTAGGGAGCTGGGTATCTGGGTAAGTATGCAGAATGAACCATACATCTGTTCAGATTTTAGAAGTTTACCTATGAATATCTGGGGCATGGTGATCTTAGATAAGAGGGTGACTCCATACATGTTTCTAAGGAGAGCAAATGTTTGATCTTTTTTCCTTTCCCTTTGGGTTGATGTGTTGTTTTTCTTCGGCGTTGGGTTGAGAGGGTGTGAGGTTTGGGTGCTGAATGGGTTTCACAACACTGTTATAAGTGGCAGCTGTAATTCATTTCATGATGGTTTGGCCTACATGAGGAGGGTAGGATGAATAAAATGACCTCCTAGCTTAATTAATATATGAAATAATTGTTTTAGTGTATGATATGGTCAACTTGACTACTGAGATGGTCAAATTTGTACTTTGAAGGAAAATTTGTAAAATGTGAAGGAAAAGAATAAGAATTTGCATCATAGGTTGAAAATGGGCAAAATTAATTTAGTTGTAGAAAATTGGCAAAAAGGAGATAAATTCTAAGAAAAAGACTATGGAAGATATATATAAAAATGAGATGAATATACATTCATCAGGAACCCTTATCCTTTCTGGCCCCTATTGATTACTAGCAATGAGCTACTCAAAGAAGTTAAGGAACTATTTTCTTACCAAAAGCTTGATGCTCTTTGATATTAATATGTGTCCTATAATAATTCTCTACCGATAAAGAAGGCAGTGCATGGGTTCTACACAAATATAACCTAAAACTACACCACCTTAGTGCCTCCTCCCAACTCCCAAGTGGTTTTGCCATCCATGATAGGGGGAGTCAAGTTTTCAATCTCTGAGTATTATTTGAATACTTACCTATCTCTCTCCTCATCAAATTGGATGTCTTCCTACCCCACCTATCGATACCTCCTTGAACCTGAATCCTTCTATAAGAGCTTTGACCCTGAATTATCCCTTTCTGATATCCATAGAACTCTTAAGAAGCCCGAGGTCCCATATAGGAAGAAAGTCATCCTTCCATCTTCTTCTCTAGATATCAAGACATACTTGGTTGCTCTTCTAGTTAACGGCAACATCCATATGAAAAAGAATTAAACAAATGTTGTAAAAAACTCAGTTGTAATCATATATTGTCTTACTAAGAATATCCGCATCAAATGGGCAAGATATATTCTTCACCACATGGCTTGCTTTAACACTCAAAAGAATATTAGAGACTCCCACCCACCCTACCCTAACCTGATATGTGGTGTGTTTTAAGATCACACTGGTTGATCCCTTTTCAAAGACCTTGGTTACAAATTAAGTCAAAAAGGAGTTCATATCATTTTCACCACGGTGAAGAAATCCTTTAACCCCACCTCTTCTACCCTTAGTGCTTCAAACTCCATCCAAGCTCCTCCACCTACTCCTAGACATAACCGTGCCTCTTTCTCAGTGTCCAATGAAACCCTAATGGGCTACATGATGCATCAACAAGCATACAACCTACAGGTTTAAGAGCACATCCACCAGGATTTAGTTCAAATAATGTCAAGCGTGAACTTATCATGTACCCTTCCTTATCCCACCTATCAGCCCTACCCAACTGTTGACTATGACTCTTTTGCACATAGTCAGTTCCACCCAGCCTACCAACCTACTGCTTTTGATGTACCTCCTACCTCTATTGGTGGACCTGCATGTGCATCCTCTCCTCAACCAAGTGCCACTCAAATACTATCTCTTCTCCCTAGACCTACCTCCACCTTACTTGCTAGTTTTGATGGGGTTTCCACACCCAACTTTGAGCATGCTAATGCATTACATGATGTGGTATGTCTTGGGTGGAGCAACATGCCTAGTGGCCTGCTACTTATTCCTTTGGACCTTTTGAGGATGAGGAGATGGATGATGAGGATGATGCTGATGATGATGACCATGACAGTGATGATGGCTCTGATGATGAAGGAGATGGTGGTGAGGATACACATGTTGTCCCTAATGCACCTTATGATGATCATGATATGATGACTATCAGCCATATGGAGATGAGGATCTTGACCTAGATACCATTGATGTTTAGTTTTTAGGCATTAGAGTGCTCATACACCTATCTTTTTGTAGTTTTTCATTACCTAAACATTTGGGCATTGTATTGGAGGTTAACTATGTTCATATTTCGTTGTTTTCCTTTACAAGTTTGTAGTTTCCATCTAGAGAGGATATATCTTTTATTGTATTCTGATTGTATGAACCTTCTACACTTGGCTATATCTCATGACTTCTGGGTACGTGTTTCCATATTTTGATTATGACTCTAGTATGATTTGTTCTCTCTTGTTTTTGGTTGGTGGTTGCATGGTGGTTGCTTGTGGATAAAACATGTGCTTTAGCTCTTCTACCCCTGCCTTTTTCATATGACAAAGGGGGAGAAATGAGATCATGTACATATTGAATTGTGATCAATTTCTAGTTAACTCTCTGATATATCATGTGACTATGAAAGAGGACTCAATAGTATATATGTGCTAGGGTTATGATTTTTGGAGATACTAACCATACAGTCAAAGGAGAGAATAAATTTAGGGGGAGAAATTGCTAATGTTTATTCATGTATCCCCTTACAATTCAAAAGGTAAGAGTTTAATTTCCATGTCCTTTTCAATATGTTGAGGAATGGTTTGTCATCTTCATTACCCATATTTTGATGACGAATTTACCATTCCATTCATATATATATCTAATATGTCTATTTGAGATTTATTTTCGGTATTAGGTACATGAAAAGGATCAATTTAATCAAGCCCTAGCTTGACCAAATACAACCCGAAGTCAATACAAATGCACTTTTGTGGAAAATGCCCTAAAACCCTTAGGACAATATTTGTAATCATTTGTATTGATGCTAAGACTTGTAATTAAGATGATAAAAAATAAAGAGCACTTAAAATGAATATTTAAGCACTTCAAAGACAAATTCCAAAATTCATTATAGGTACTTTTTGATCAATTTTCATCTCTGATAAACTCTATTGACACCCTTGACGGAGTTTGGGAACTATCGGGATCGACTGAGTTTCCTTAGGATAAACTCGTCCGACAACCCTACATGGCCAAAACAAAGTTAAGACGTTGTCTGAGTTTCATCTAGGATAAAGTTGACCGACACTTCAAATTTACTTTGTCGCATAGTGCTATTGGTCAAGTTTGCTTTATTAAAACTCGACCGACCTCACTATACAAAATGTGCAGAAAAAGTGTTTCTAGCCATTATAGTGTTGCAGTACTAAAAATAGATCCTTTGCAACACCCCAATTGACTAGAATTCATTCCCAAGTGCTTGTACTTGCTAGTATACATCCCCAACTATAAATAGGAACCCTTGGGCTTCATCCCAAGTTTGCCTCTTATGCTCCTAGCTATAGTTGAGTGATTTGTCTACTATGAGCCCTTTCTCTCTCTTCCTTACAAATCCAACTGATTCTAAGTGAGATAGGTTGTTCTTGAGAGAGCTACTTCATTGTAATCATTCTGAAGCTCATAATATTCCCTTTCCCAATCCCTTTCTTCAAGAAAAGCTGGTGAAAGCTTCTCCTTGGTGAAGGACAAGGCGAAGGCTAAAGATCCTTGAGAAGAGTGGGTAATTCCTTCAAGGCGGAGGACTTGTTGCAAGAAAGGAGCTCCTTGGCGAAGGTGTCCAACTCCTTCCAAAAGTGGGTAAGCCCTTGTAGAGTTTAAAGAGTCTTAATCAAAGGATAGGTAAGCCTTGTAAGGTTTATTGGCTCCTAATGATCCTTAAAAAGGAATGATAGGCATCCTTTCCCTACAAAAGGAAGGTCAAGTTGTATGTCGTATAATGGAATATAAGTATTCAATGGTTGCAGAATCCTAGGGATTGACATATCTAGGTAGTGGATGTACATTCTCTTGGTTTGGGTTTGGAACCACTCTACATAGCTTATTCTTGATCTTTTTCAATCTATCTCATCCTTGCTATGTATGTTTAGTTGCACACAAATCTCATATTCACAATCTTATCCCTTGAAGTAATTTGAAGGTCTAACAAATCTTATTTAAGTGTTTAAGCTCTATTCACCCCCCTTCTAGAGCCCATTGATCCAAAAAAATGGATATTTGTTTATTTATGCAAGCAACAACAATACTCTATATCATTATGATAAAATTGTACACACATACACACACAATATATATATATATATATATATATATATATATATATATATATATATATATATATATATATATATATATATATATAGGGGATTCATTGAATGCATGCGCGGGTATTTAACAATAGCTACCCGTCTTCATTAGGCACGATGGCATAACTTGTAAATAGCTTCAGTCTTTCGTATCCTCAAATCCCAAATCAGCCGGTCTTCTTCTACTCGTCACTCACCGCTGTGCTGAGTTTTCCAGATCCGACCAGACACTTTGGGACTAGCTCTCCCTTTCGGCCTTCCCAACTTTCTACCTCTGCCCGACACTCTTAGAACCGACCGAACTAGCCACAAAGATTGCCTCCCCTCACAGTTTTCTCCTGAACTTACCCTTTGCTGGTGGTAACTGGTAGAGAGATCAGAATCCTACCGTCTGTATGATGGAGCAAGTGGCAAAGGTGTTCTCATCTGCTATTCCCCAGGATCAGAACTCATTATCTGCACCCTGGTACTCCCACAACAATCCAATAGTAATGGCTCACCAATTACTCATCGTACTTTCTTCTTAGATAGATTTCCGCCTCCGCAGCATCAAAGCAAGGGTTAATGGTTACCCTGCCATGCTTTAGTCCCCAAGTGGTCTTCATCTTCGGTGGATCCTGCTCCTACTACCACTCAAATCGATCCCCTAGACGCTTCTCCCTTTTCGAGGTACACCTCATGGATAGACACAAATAGAGGGGACGATAATGGTTTCCCCTGTTGTAGGATTCTTTGATCTTCTATCACGCTGGAAGCATGCTTTGCCTTCATAGGCGATTCCGTGGAGTTGTAGTTGATATGTAGGGACAACAGGGACCACCTTTGGGGATAGGAACGACCTTTTTAAAATGGCCCCATCGCCTTCAAGCTCTGGGAACACAACCAACGACTACAGTTGCGACGGCATGATCTAATGGGGAAGCTGTTGCCCATATGCCTGGATTGTTGGTTTACCTTTAGGTCATGCCAGCTGTCCACATCAACAGAGATCGTAGCGATAGACACAGAGAAAAAGGGGGTGGCGGTGGGTGCGGAGGTGGAGATGCAAGTGGAGATGGTGGGTATGGCGGTGGATCCAACGGTGGCCGGTGTTTCGGGACGCTACCAATATATGTCCCATAGCCGGTGATTATTCGCTCGAGTGCCTGTACAGAGAGGGACAATGTTGCTAGAGCCGTGAGGTGATTGTACTGGGTGACCCAACCTCATCCTTATAGCTGGGCATCAATCCCGCCTGATGTATTTTGGGACACTTCCTCCTCGATGGTCCTTGTCCACACACCCTACACCATCATAGTTCTGGTTAACTACTGGTTTGAAAGTTCCCAGATGCTTCCAGATGATATTGTTGCCTCCAGATAGTGCTCCAATAATCTGCACAACAAATGTTCGATGAAATTCATTGCCCAGATTCCATCTCTTGGTCATGAAATGTATCATCCTATGCTGCAGAAGGCCTATAAGCCAACACACTCTGCTGCTTTCAAGCCATGCATGTTTATGGCCTTCTCTATAATGAGTTTTTTCCCCACTATCATCAATGTTTGTGAAACCATGGAGGACTTACGGACTGGAACTCATATATCATCCACCTTGGTCTTTACTTTTTAAATCTCAGATATATGTTGCCAACACTCAGCCCAGCCCTCCAATCCTCCTCGCCGTCCTCCGCTCTGTCGGCGCCGACGAGTGTTGTCACAAGCACAACGACTTCCTCTCCCACCTCGCCGGCGTCCACCGCGTCATCCACTTGTGAGGCACACCCAGAGCCGTATCCCTCTGCGGCGTCATCCACTCCACATACTGCAACTCTTACGTGAAATTCGCCATCTTTGCCCCCTCCGACCCCTCCCGATCCCGCATCCGTGACCTCGTGGGACACAAAGCCAAGCGGCTGGTACACATATTTTGTATAGTCCCCAGGCAGACTATGATCCACGACAACCTATTGTTCAAGTACCCCGACAACGCGGAGCTCGCAGAACACCTAGAGGCATCCGAGAGGTCTGTGGAGGTTTTGAGGGAAAAAGGGGAGTCAGTACCAGAGAAGTCGTGGAGGAAGAAACTCAATTCGGTGTTGTCTGGGAATGGGGTGTCGGTGCCTCATATCAGGACAGGGGAGCCCATTCATGTGCCGAGGTGGATCATCACAACGTTCTTGCTCATGACTATGGCAGATTTCGTCGATCATCTGTTTGCCTGGCAGGATGAGGTGTTCCAGAACGCTGATGGATGGCTCGAGTTTAAGGGGAACAACTCTGCAACACTGTGGCTAGGGAGACTTGTGAATCTGCCTTCTGTCCCAGTCTCTCCCTCTGCCATTCATCCTTATAAATGTAACAACCAGTTTGGGTGCAGGTTCTCTGGTTCCGTTGGGAACAGAATAAGGGTCCGAGATATGATGATGTTGGGTTTTCCCCTACCCTCATATTTCATTGCAGAGTTCCTCCTCTAGTCTGGTCTGTGTTGTATCTTTTTGGTCTAAGTCCCTTTTTCAAAACTTCATCAATGCCCTGTAGTTGCTCGATGAAATGTCAGCATGTATTGTATTGTTCTCAAGATATCATATAAATGTGAATTACGAGTGGTTAATTTCTGTAAAGAGTTATCTTATTTATTTGTTATGGCATATCTCATGATTTCTAGTTGTTCTACTGTAGGTGGAAAAGACTTTTCTGGTGCTTCTTATGTTGTTTGTTTGTGTTTGATGTTTATATTTGTTATCTTATCCTGCTGCTGATCTATTCTGTTCTTCTCTTCCAGCTCCTGGTGCTGCTCGCTAAGCTTTATTTTCTGCTACTGCTGTTGATTGTAGGGAGCATCCTGGTGCTGCTTATTGTGGTTTTGTTTGTTGTTTTATCATGCGATTGGGAGCTGTTGCTTCTACTACAATTCATGGATATGTGCTACTGCTAATGCTCTTGTGATGTGCTGCTGCTACTACTACTATTGATGGTTATGTGCTACTGCTACTTCTAGTGTGATGAGCTACTGCTGTTAAGATCGTTCTTGTTTTGCTGATTGGGAGTTGCTACTACTATTTCTACTGCTCGTGTTCTGGTGCTGTTGCTATTGCTATTGATGTATATGTGGTTCTATCTTTTTTAGCAGAGTTCGTAGTTGATTAGTGCGTTAGTGAGGCATGTTCAAATCTGTAATGGTTGTAATGGGTTGTTCTTTTTGTGTAGTTTTGTGAAAGTGATTTTGTAACCTTCTATGTACTTCACTTGTGTTTGTAATATATCTTTGTGTTACCTTGTGCTCCAGCAGCTGTATGTATACTTTGAATATGTTACAAAGAATATGTTCTGATCAGTTGTTATTCTTTTTGAAGAATATGTGTTTGTCTTTGTGTGCAATGGATACTCTTAGTGTTGTCACATTTACTCTTACAAAGTATAAGAGTAACTGAGTTTGAATCATAGTGTTTCTTTTCTAGGCTATCACAGTTACTCTTATTGCTGCTAGAGTTACTCGTAGTCCTCATTCAGTTACTCGCAGGGTTATTACAGTTACTCGTAGTGCTTTTTCAGTTACTCGTATTGTTTTTGCAGTTTCTCTAACTGCTATTTGAGTTACTCGTAGTGCTCATTCAGTTACTTGCATTGTTGTCATAGTTACTTGTAGTGTTTCACAGTTACTCACAAGCTTTTTTCAATTACTCACAGGGTTTTTTAGTTACTCGTAGGGTTTTTTCAGTTACTCGCATGGTTTTTTCAGTTACTCACATTGTTTGTTCAGTTACTCACAAGGTTGTGACAGTTACTCACAGTGTTTGTTTAGTTACTCGCAGGTTTGTGATAGTTACTCGCAGTGTTTGTTCAGTTACTCAACCATTACTTGCAGTGTTCAGTTACTCACAGGCTTGTTTCAGTTACTCGCAGGCTTTTTTCAGATACTCACATTGTTTGTTCAGTTACTCGCAGGGTTGTGATAGTTACTCACAGTGTTTTCGCAGTTACTCTAACTTCTATTACAGTTACTCGCAGGGTTTTTTTAGTTACTCGCATTATTGTCACAGTTACTCACAGTATTGTCACAATTACTCACAATGTTTTTTCAGTTACTCGTAGTCCTTTTTCAGTTACTCACAGTGTTTTTTCAGTTACTCGCAGTATTTTTTCAGTGTTTTTTCGTCTATTTGACTTACCTTCCTCCACAAGAGTTACTTTACAAAGTATATCATTTACTTTTTGAATGCACATAGTTACTTTTATGTTGTCACAATTACTCGTAGTGCACTTACAGTTACTCTAGGTGTTCTTATAATTACTTTATCGATGACGAGTTCATCTCTTTTATTTGTTAGTGAGTTCTAATATAGATACTTTTTTTTGGAATAGAACACTTGCTTTCGTTTTCGTACAGTTACTTACAAGATGTCCATGTTACTTTGTGTTCCATACACATTGTTTTTGCGATACATGTTTTACCTTCCTCTGTTAGAGTTACTTTTACAAAGTATAAGAGTTACTTTTTTAAATCACATGGTTACTTTTCTCTGCTGTCATAGTTACTCTTAGTATTTTTACAGTTACTCTTAGTGAATTTACAGTTACTCTTAGTCTTCTTACAGTTACCCTTAGTATGTATCCATCCATACATACTTTCAACCTAAGGGAGAGTCCTTATGTAAAGAGGCATTCATTTTTGCATCCATCTCGCATAGGTATGTTGTTGTGGAGTGGGCATCAATGCATATTACGGTACATATGTACATGGGAATAAG
The DNA here is from genome assembly GCA_963693085.1 of Alisma plantago-aquatica. Taxonomy (NCBI): domain Eukaryota; kingdom Viridiplantae; phylum Streptophyta; class Magnoliopsida; order Alismatales; family Alismataceae; genus Alisma; species Alisma plantago-aquatica. The sequence continues at coordinate 753,906,175 of OY856412.1, forward strand.
TATTTAGCAAAGCTTGGAAGTGACTGGGAAATGAATAGAAAACCGGAACTCCATTTGTTGAATCTATCACATTATTTATTATTGGTAGTTAGAATAACCGTGGGTGAATATCCAATGGGTACTCATCATCTCGCACCCCTGAACAAGAAGTCCAGTTGTATAGACATCTGCTAGCTGAGTGACTGTTAAGTTAAGGGAAATATTTCCTTTCTCTTCCTATCCACTATTGTCAAAGCAACAAATCAATAATGGGGTTTGAGATAGCCGACCAAGGAAGAAGAATTAATAAATGTGGAACCTTCCTGGTCACCAGTACTTGGAAAATAACAAATACATCTCTTTGTCCAGGACTACATTTTTCCTCATTCTACATGTGACTTCTCCGAACCCACCCTATTATGCTCAGCTATACCTCCACCCATCTACTCAGCGTGTGTCCATCGAGAAGAACATACACCTTTAGTATTTCTTGTTATCCTATACCCTCTAGCGGCAAGTGTCGACACCATGTCGTCATCTATTTTCAGGCCAAATAATTTGTAGCAAGATCCATCTCATGTCGTGATGCACCTCTTATCTCTATTTAGCAGCGATCCTCACAACACTTAGAGTCAGTGATGGGGGAAGCGGGAAGCCATGATCGCCCAACCATCACCTCTGCCACCCAGGCAACTGGCCCCACTGAGGAGACCGCAGATTCCAGGGAGCTGATAAACCAACCATATATCCGCCTAGATCGTCTCTTCCTCGGGCCGCCCCATCCACACTTTTCCGCACAATGGCGTCCAACTTTGAGACCGTACTCCATTCGTTTCCAACGGCCTCCCACGCGTGTCACCAACCTAGCTCAGATTTGGGCTCGACATAGCAAAGGAAGAAGTAGGGTATGTCCCACGTTTTTGGCCTTGCTTCACTAATTGGCATGTCCAAGACAATGGAAGATGTCCAAACAATGTTTCCATGCCACATCCTGCCCAAGATACCGTCGAAAGTTCCAGTGGATGCATTGTGCTTGAGTTTCTAGCCCCCGACGACAAGACGGGATGACGAAAAACTAGTTTAAGAAGAAGGGATATAGGAAAATATTTATAAGAAGTGCCACCGCTACAGCGCTACTCCGGTACGGGTACTATAAGCTTGTTACTTGCGCGGGCAACAAAGACTAACCCACATATATATATATATATATATATATATATATATATATATATATATATATATATATATATATATATATATTCAACAAGACATTTGTGGTGTTGCTTTTATTCGTGGTTTTCTCTCTATAACTATAACTTCACCACACAGCAACAATTTTAAAATTTGAAAATCATTTCTACACCATGATCATTTGTTGCAATTAAGCGGGGTAAAATGTGGTGTGGTTATCCACATATATAGTTGATTTAGAGACAATTTCATCCCTAGGATAGTGACATCACAAATAAAATCTAGGCATAAGAAATACTCTAGAAAAGGGGGGAAGCCGATGGACATGCCCAAGAGTGCTAGATGGGAGCGGGTCCCCTTAAGACAAACCATAAAAAGGAAATGATAAAACATGAAGATAAACAATATGAAAAACACGATGGTCATACCAAGAAAAGAACCTCTTTTCAGCACATCTCTTCCTAGACCTCCTCATTAGAGACCTAGCATAAAGATCCAAAGGAGACGACTCCTTTTCCAACAACTACCACCCTAGACTATCCTTAAAGTCATATCCCAGAGGTCTTTGTTTTATATTTATGACTGAAGAAACATCTCTTGAATCTTTTTGGTTAAGTTTCTCATTAGTTAAAATTCAACCAATGACCATAGGAAGGAAACTCAACATAGTGGTATCAACTGAATATCAAAGAATTTCCAAGTAGATGGAAGGTTCTATTTTGGAACTATAAGCTAATCGAACATGAAATGCTCATTCGGTATAATTTACTACAATATACATTTGATGTTGATTATAAGTCATACAATCATCATAAATGATTTGAAACAAAGTTCTAAATCATTTCTAGCTATATATTAATCCTCAAAACTTTGAGCTATATGAGCTATACAATTCTAGGGGCTATAATTTGATTGTTTTGAGTGTACCCATTAATATGAAATGATATCAAATTCTTAGAGATCTATTAAACTTAAAGTTGTACAATTATAAAGAAAAAGGCAGATGGGCAAAAAGTTGCACCACTAGCTCCTTTTGGATGGCAAAGCCTATCCTCCAAAACACTACATTCATAAATCTGGGAGTCATGACATTGCTGTGCATAACTTTTTACACCCTCTTGAGAGGTTCCATAACCTATGGTGTTAAGAACCCAAAAGTATCAAATCCAAAAAGGTATGAAAGCATGTTGATTGTCAATACATGCTTTCTCATGCTTAACCACTTTGGCTAAGGCAACTTTCAGGGAAGCCTATCCTCTTGAACACTACATTCATAGATCTGGGAGTCATGACATTATTGTGCATAACTTTTTGACCCCTATTGAGAAGCTCCATAACCTATGGTTCTAAGAACCCAAAAGTATCAAATTCAAAAAGGTATCAAAGAATGTTGATTGTTAATACATGCTTTCTCATGCTTAACCATTTTGGCTAAGACAACTTTTAGGGTAGCCTATCCCATAGTAAAATCTCCACCTTTCAATCCCCTAATGGAGAAACTCATGTTATATCCACACATGCATTCTTCCCTCCAACCCAACCAAAAATCAAGACATCTTCTAGCCCAAGAGTTGATCTCCCTCATGTGTATCGGTCAAAAAGTTCACTAGTGCCTCTTTCTTAGCATAAATTCCCACATGTAGAAGTATGTCATAAAGAGCATCTTTAACAACATCATGCCTATACTTGAAACCCAGCAGTTCCCTATAATGAACCACATGCTCCCCAAAAGTGTCTAAGCATTTCATACTAACAGACTGGGCATAGCTTATCAGGTGGAAATATAAGGATCATAAAACGATATCTAAGGATAGCACAGGACTCTACTGGCAACATATACAATCCATGTAAGGCCCCTAACCTACTTAATCTTTAAAAATATTTTTTTTTCACATAATTGCATTGATTATATGCTTAGGTATTGAAAATTAACCTTGTTCTATGATGTCACACCAAGTGACGAAATTATGTTTATAATGTAATCAAAATCATGTCTTGTTTGTTCAAGTTACATATTTATGTAACTTGTGGACCTTTATGTAAATTACCCTTTTCTGGTAGTATGAATGAGGATGTGAGACTTGATTAAGTTTCTCCATGATGTTCATAAGATTTTGTAATCTTACTTCTCCTTTTGATACTATTGAACCTTACTTTAGCAAAGTTACAAAGTTTTGGTAAGTTGGTAGTGCATGCTTTCGCCAGTCAACAATTTTTGTTTTCCCCCTGTGCCCGATGGGCTTCTCAGCGGTCAATGACTCTTTTGTGACTGATGGGATATTGACATTTATGGAAACCCTAAGCTGATGGGCCTTATGGTTTTGACCGACAAAATCCAAGAGGTATTGACCAACAAAGTTTGGTTTGATGGGATTTTCGATAACCGACGAGTTTTGGTCCATGATGTTCGGTGGACTATGGGTTTCTAATGACCAAGAGGTTTCTATGACTACCAATTTTCCTAACTAATGAGGTCTTGGTGCTTGATGGACCTTGGTCAATAGGTGTTCTGACTGACGGGTTTTTGGTATATCATATAAATAGCCCCTCTCTTCCTCACATTTATCACTTTCATTGGCGGAGCTCTAGTGTAGCCCAAAAAGTTTTTTGGAGAGTGGTAATCGAGTAAGGTTCTTTAAGGATGGTGAGCTCAGGGTTTTCATCGATGCATGTGCTTGGATCAAGGTTCTTAGGACTAATCTCAAGTTGTTGATCATATTTCTAGCTTTCCTTGAGTAAGTTTCTTATTCTTTTTCTTGTTTTCTTTAAGTCCATCAACCTCTTCCCTCCTACAACCAGTCCCTTGGTATTTCATGAGTCCTTTGGTGTTTCCTTACTATAATTACTCTCATTTTCTTCTTCTATTTTGTAGTTTCACCCTATTTGTAGAGGAAGAGGGCATTTTTGGGCATTTTGGTGAAACTAGATGGAGCATTATAAAAAAGCTCAATGTGTTTTATATCTTCTACTGTTGTGGAGATATCTAGTGATTTCATAAAATCTTTTTAGGTGTTGCATGTAGTGTGATTTATGCAGTACAAAAACATTCAACCGACTTAATTAACTAAGTGAAACCTTAATCATATAGTGCCCTGAGCATGTAGAACATTCCAATGTCAGGATTTGTTGGATATTGAACAAGTATCCCAAAAGGAGCTTAGTGTCATATACTATTGGGTATATGCAGGTGTAGGGAGGGTACATCATTGTCATCGTGATCCCAAGGTTTTAGAGAGTGGTCAAGGCTGTGTCTCGATTGTGAAAGTAAATGAGAGTGACTATGGCCATAGTCAGATTTGAGGGTTGTATATCCTAGTTTCTAGTGTCGTGGACTATGTACCTAGGGAAAACTAGGTCGTATTAGTAGTTGAGTTAGTGTGCCACTATAGTTGTTACTCATACTGACTGAGGGGAAGAGAACTTAGGATTCTAATTATCCTAGATCTTATAAGGAGCTAATTTTGACTTATTAATGCCCCACTAGTTTTTTTTATTAAGTCAGGGGGCACTTTTATTCATCCCATCCCCCTCGTATGGGCTAGGTCGCAAAAATAATACATCTCCTGCTCATAAGAATGCAGGTATGCTTCAAACTACCCAAGGCTTAATAAAATGTAACTCAGTTGTGTAGCATAATTGCTAAGGTATCCCGACATATCACATTGGATGATAACCCTTGCCATGTTTTCTTTAAACTATAGATGGATTATATGCGGTTAGATAAATTAATTGTAGAATTTCCTTTAGCTACATTTGTTTATGTTGCAAGTTATTCAATTTTATAGCTTTGTGGTACTATATACTTTTAACTACTTATAGTCATATCTCTAGTAAGTAATAGATGTCTTTGGAGTATATCTCTTGCTGGGACATGGGTCTCACCTCGTGGGTCACCACATCTTTTTAGGCGATCGACAGTGCTAACGGGCGTGGAGCGATGAGGAGGTGCAGTTCGAAGACCGTTAGTGATAATAGGTTGGTTAGGTTCTTATAGAGTCCTAGTGTTTTCCATGTACTCTCAAGTCTGGGTGGAGAGTTTTGTATATCACGTATACCGACTCAAGTTTTTGGTTGTATGCTCCAGGTATGTAATTGATACAATTATGTTGACAACACTTTTATAAATAGGTTAGGATGAGGCCATGAAATTTATGTAAAGATACCTGATATGGATATATGTGAATATTGGACCTTTGTGAAGATGTTTCCCTTAACATGTTTAGAAATTTACTCAGTTTAATTTTTATATCTTTTTGGTAATGCGATTAACTAGTTTTTTTATTGGCGTTTTGGTTTCAAGTAATCTCAATTAACATGGTGGGTTGCCACATTTGGTGGTATCAGAGCTCTAGATTTGCTGAGTCTACAAGGACATAGAACTTAGGTTGTTGTGTCTATTCTTATGTAATCCAATATATCTGACCATGGTTTATATTTATTCAGATATGTATGGAGAACATGAAGAACATGCTGAGAGTAGTTTTATGGCGCCTGGAGGTGGCGGTAGGAGATGGGTACTAGATGGAGGAGTACCTGAGATGGGGCCATAGCATCCCATCCCGACTCCTTTTGACCCTTTGACCATAGTTGAACTGGCCTTCTAGTCAGTGTTTGGACAACTTATGGCAATGATCACGCATCTGACGGATAGGGTGCCTGTACCTCAACCAAGAGCACCTACCACCAATGCTGAATCTCAAGGTCCAAGAAAGACCTTCAAGAGGTTGAAGCATGTGGGAGCCACAGAGTATGCAGGTATAATGAACCTTGCAGATCCTTACATGTGGTTGACAAAGCTAGAAAAGATGTTTAGGATTCTTAACATATCTGAGAAGGACAAGGTCATGCACACAGTCTATCTTCTGAAGGGTACTATCTGTCATTGGTGGGTCATTAAGGAGGAGAAGAGACCTACAAAAATGATTGGTTGGGAGGAGTTCTGACAGAAGTTTGTCATTCATTACTTTGTAAAGACATATATGGAAGAGAATATGGCTTAGTTTGAGTGGTTGCGCCAGAGATGATAGTATATTAATTACTATGAGCTAAAGTTCATGGATCTATTGAGGTTCCATCCTCATATGGTAGGCACATAGAAGGAGAGGATCAAGAGTTTTGAGAAAGGTTTGAACACTAAGTTGGCTCAAACAACATTAGCTTTGGAGTCCCTTGAGATGTTTTCTACCTTTGTAGAACCTATGAGGAGGATAGAGAAGATGGCCATGGAATGACAAGAGGCTAGTGTTAGAAAGAGGTATGCTCAATCCCAGGGATCACCATCTGATGGTTTTAAGAAGCCAAGGTTTCCTTCTCTGTAGTACCAACAGTTGCAACCTAGGTTGATGTTTTCTGAGCCAAGGACACATGTAATTTCATAGTGGTCTCCTAGCTAAGGGAGAGGGCATAGTTTTCTGCCTACTGGGGCCAACATTTATGAGTTGATGTCTGTCATAGGGCCATCTAAGACACTGTATGATACAAGGACGTGTTACAAGTGTGGTCAGGTAGGGTGTGTGAGATGGTATTTCCCTATGAAGGATCGGGAGGTCACATAGAAGCAGAGGCAGATCCAACATGGCTCACATTAGTAGCATTTTAGTGGTGCTGGTAGCAAAGGTCATGGAAAAACATCGCATGTGGGGTCTTTAAGGCCAGCTAGCAGAGGCCAAGGATGAAAATAAGTGATAGCTAGGTTCTATACTATGAGCCATCCAGAAGGAGTGGTCAACCCATGGGTCGTAATAGGTCAGATGAAACTTTTTCATTCTAACTTATCTACACCCACATATGTATCTATTTTAGTTGACCCCGATTTCACACACTCGTTTGTCACTAGAGAGGTGATAAATAGATGTAACTTTCTTGTTAGTCATAGAGATGATAGCTTTCTACTAGAAACCCCTTTGGTTGGTTCCGCCGTGTTGCAGGAGGTGTGTCCATCTTGCATTCTTTCTTTATCAAAATACAACATTCAAGTGGATCTCATTCTACTTGATATACATGGTTTCAATGTAATCCTAGGGATTTATACATTGGATAAGTACAAGTTTTGGATTGTGGTTCCAAAGTTGTGAAATTCTGTGAGGGAGATGTCTCTTGGACTTTCCAAGGATATAGAGAGATTCTTCCTACTTGTTTGATGTCGGCCGTGGTAGAGAAGAAGTTGTTGAGACAAGGATGTGAAGCTTTCCTAGCTCATGTGGTGGATACCAAGGTGAGGAGTCCTAGTATCCAACATGTAGTGGTAGTGAGGGAATTTGAGGATGTTTTCCCCCATGAGTTCCTAGGTGTTCCACCCCCTAGAGAGATTGATTTTGAAATCAATATAGTTCCTAGCACACAACCAGTAGCACAAACACCCTATAGGATGGCTCTTAATGATATGAAAGAGTTGAACAAGAAATTGTAGGAGTCGTTAAAGAAGGGTATTATACGGTCAAGCACTTCCCCTTGGGATGATCCAGTGCTATTTTTAAAGAAGAAGGATGATTCTATGTTGCTTTACATAGGTTACTGACAATTGAACAAGGTTACAGTGAAGAACAAGTACTCATTACCGAGGATACATGATCTATTTGACCATTTGAGAGGTGCTACAATGTTTTCCAAGATATATCCAAGGTCAAGATATCACTAGTTAAGGATCAAGGTAGATGACATACCTAAGACTACTTTTAGGAATAGGTATGGTCATTATGAGTTCATGGTTATGTAGTTTGGGCTAACCGATGCATCGACTGTGTTCATGGACCTAATGAACATAGTGTTCAAACTGTATCTTGACTAGTTAATGGTGGTGTTCATAGACGACATCTTGATATACTCTGTGAATAATTAACAACATGAGAAACATCTTCAATAGACGTTGGGGTTCTTGAGGCAGCATAGGCTTCTTGAGAAGTTTATTAAGTGTGAGTTTTGATTGACTCATGTATCCTTTGTTTGACATGTCATCTCTACGAAAGGAGTTTTTGTAGACCCTAAGAAGGTAGAGTCAGTGTTAGGGTGGGAGCATCTGAAGACACTGAATGAGGTTTGAAGCTTCCTAGGTTTAGCTGGTTTCTATGAGAGGTTCATCAAGAACTTTAGTGCAATAGCTTTGCCTTTAACCATACTGACTAGAAAAGATGTTCCTTTTGTTTGGAATGAGAAGTGTTAGTGTTCTTTTTAGTTTTTGAAGGAGAAGTATGCTCTAGTGTTGGTGTTTCCAGGACGTGGGAAAGACTACATCACTTTCTGTGATGCCTCGAAGAATGGGTTGGAATGTGTGTTGATGCAAGACAAGAATGTAATTTCTTTGGCTTCACATAAACTTAAGAAACACTAGGAGAACTACCCAACTCTTGACCTAAAGTTAGCAGTTGTGGTTCTTGCCTTGAAGATTTGGAGTCTTTACCTTTATGGTGAGAAGTGCCAAATTTTGGCAGATCACAAGAGCCTACAATACATCTTTTCAAAGTAGGAGTTGAACATGAGTCAGAGGAGATGAATGAACCTGATCAAGGACTACAAATGTATGATAGACTATCATCCTAGAAAGGAAAATGTAGGGTTTGATGCATGAGAATAAAGTCATCTCCATCATCATCTACAAATAAAGCATAGTTGCACTCCATGGCGTGTCACAAGTGGGACATTCTAGTGTTGCTTCGACAAATGAATATACAGTTGGAGGTTTCCTTGTTGGCAAGTTTGCTGGAATAATTATAGGTAAATTTGACGTGATGCAATAGATCAGAGATGCACAATGGGATGATGTTGTGATACAAAACATCAAATCAGAGTTTGGCAGTGGAAAGCATGATGGGTTTCTTGATACAAATGATGGGACAATGTGTTTTCACAATAGAGCAGTGGTTCTTGATGTTGGTGATCTGATGGAAATGGTGATTGAGGAAGCTCATTCCTTAATGTACATGATGCATCCTGGTAGTATCAAGATCTATCATAACCTCAAGGGCTTGTACTGGTGGCCAGGTCTGAAGCGTGATGTGGTAGAGTTTGTTTCCAAGTGTCAAACGTGTCAGTATGTCAAGGCAACACATTAAAATCTTATAGGACATTACAACCCTTGTCAATTCCTAAGTGGAAATGGGATCACATAATGATGGACTTTGTGTTCATCTTATAAGGAAAGCCAATGTCATGATTCCATTTGGGTGATCGTTGATTAGTTGACAAAGTCAGCTCACTTCTTGACAGTCAAGACTACCTATAAAATAGTTAAGTTGGCATAGTTCTACGTGGATGAGATAGTTCGTATGCATGGAATCCCAGTTACCATAGTTTTTGTCAGAGGTCCTTAGTTTACAACTAGGTTTTGGAAGTGCCTGCATATAATGTTTGGGGCACAATTGAGGTTTAGTACACATTTCCACACGTAGACAGATGGTCAATTAGAGAGGATGATATAGATGTTTTTAAAGATATGTTGTGAGCATGTGTGCTTTAGTTTCTTAGGAGTTGGGAAATTAACTTGAGCTTGATTGAGTTTGGCTACAAAAGTTACTAGAGGAGTATAGACATGGCAGACTTGTATGGGAGATGATGCAGATCACCTCTTTGTTGGTATGAAGTAGGTGAGTATAATTTTTGGGTCATGAGCTGGTTCAACAGACTACTGAGAAGATCAAGGTGATCCAAAAACATTTGAAGGCAACTCATGATCGAAAGAACTCATATGTTGATAACTACCATAGACCGTTGGAGTTCTAAGTTGGAGACAACGTGTACCTTAAGGTTTTCCCTTGGAAGGGCGTGCTAAGGTTTGTTAAGAAGGGTAAGTTGGCTCCTATGTTTATGGGGCCATACCCTATCATCACACAAGTTGGGAAGGTGGCATACATGTTGGAGTTGCCGCCAGAGTTGCAGTGGTTACACAATGTGTTCCATATTTTGATGTTAATGAAGTGCCATCCTGGTACGGAGTAGACGTTGCAACCCATGGAGGTGGAGTAGGATGAGGCTGTTACCTATGCTGAGGGTCATGTGTTGATCCTAGATAGGCATGACCATGAGCTTATAAAGAGGGGTAAAATCTTAGTTAAGGTGTTTTGGCACCATCATGGCATGGAGGAAGCCACGTGGGAGTTCTAAGATGAGATGCGTAGGAAGTATCCATCCTCATTTGCTTAGGATTTTAGGGGCAAAATCCTTGTCAGGGGTTTATGGTTGTAAGGCCCCTAACCCTGCTTAATTTTTAAGCATAATATGTTTGGCATAGATGAATTAATTAGATTCTTAAATCTTGGAAGTTAAACTTATTATGTGATGTCACACCAAAGGAGGAAACTATGTTTAAAGCGTAATTAAAATCAAATCTTATTTGTTCAAGTTACCGATTTATGTAACTTGTGGACTTTTATGTAAATTACCCTTTTTGAGTAGTATGAACAAGGATGACACTTGCTTAATTTGATCAAATATGTGCATAATATTTTATAATCTTAGTTCTCCTTTGGATTCTTTTAAACTGTGCTTTAGCAAAGTTGCAAAGTTTTGGTAAGTTGGTAGTGCACGCTTTCTTTGATCGACAATTTTTGTTTTTCTCATGTGTCCAATGGGCTTTATGGTGATGAAGTTTCTTTGGTGACTAACATGATTTTAATGCCCAATGGAAACTCTAAGCTGGAAGGCCTTAGGGTTTTAACCCACACAATCCATGATGTACTGATTGATGGAATTTTGATCGATGGGATTTTCGGTGACCGACAAGTTATGGGCCATGATGTTCTATGGTCGATGGGTTTCTAATGACGGAGAGGGTTCCATCACCAATGGTTCTCCTGATCGATGAGGTCTTGATGCTCAATAGGAACTAGGTCGACGGGCCTTCTGACTGATAGTTTTCCTATGTCAGCCTATAAATATCCCCTCTCTCCTCACCTCTCTCACTTTCATTGGTGGATCTCCAATGTAGCCCAATGAATTTTTCTAGAAGAGCGGTGATCAAGGAAGGTTCTTCGAGGATGAAGCTCTTAGGGTTTTTGTGGATGCATATGCTTAATCAAGGTTCTTAGTACTGATATTAAGCTATTGATGGTATTTCTCACTTCCTTTGAGTAAGTTTCTTGTTCTTTTGCTTGTTTCCTTGTTGTCCATCACCCCTTCCTCCCATGACCAATTCCCTTTGTATTTTATGAGTCCTTTGGTGTTTCCTTACTAGAACCCTGTGTGTGCGGTTGATCACACTCATTTTCCTCTTCCTTGCTCTAGTTTCATCCTGCTCATGGAGAAAGAGGATGTTTTTGGGCGTTTGGGTTGGCCTAGGTGGAGCTTTGTTGCTGATTTTGGAGTTCTTCTTCTTCTATGTTCACTTTCTTTCTCTAATCAGGTGAGTTATATAACTTTAAAGCCTTCTTGACTACTATGTATTTGCATGTCCTTGAATATTTCTCTAGAACCTCGTAATCATGCCAAGAATGGGCATTTTGAGTACTATTTTGTACAACAAAATGATGATCACTAGTACAAAAACAATATTTGGCGTTGGTTAAAACAACCCTATAACATTGGTTAAAAACCGAAACCTAAGTGGGTGACACTATAACCACATGTCTAAAACATCGATTCTTTGGGGGAAGGAAAAACTGACACCAGAGATCCAACACAAGTTGTGTGGAAAAAAGAAACCAACATAGATTGGGCTCCTAGGCCTCGATTGCATGCCAAAAATCGACATCGAAAGAGCCATACTAGGTCACATTTGTAAATGGTAAAGAACTGTACATTATTGATTGGTAATAAACTGACACCTATTATGATGTATAGTGTCGGTTGCATCCCAAAATAACCGATGATTTTGATGTAAAGTGACAGTTATATCTAACAACTAATGACTATGACATGCTACCCAGAAAGGCTGTGTTGTCCAGTACAACCATTTTGGTTTTGTCCTTTAATGTTGGTAATTTTACTAAAATTGATGATTTGGGCCTATAGTGTCCTTTTTTTGATATAACCGATGACTAGGTTTGGTTTTTCTTAAATGGCAGGTCTGCATCTTGTTGCCCAACTCGTTAGCAGGACGTAAAACCTACAATTTAATTTTGAACTGTAGGTTAACAACATCTTGTGAGTTCAGCTTAACAATAGGCCACCAAACCTGCAATAACAAACATAATATATATGCACAAAATTTTATTCATTCTCCAATTCCATTTCATCACATGTGAAATGATAATTCATTCATCTTCACATTCATTCACACACCTATTACTTCATTTACATATATACCAATTTCATTCTCATGGCATGTAGACACAACAATTCATATATTCATCTTCACACTCACACACATGTATATATAGATCATCATTCGCATATTCATGCATCAAATATAGAGTTGCAAGAAGTCATAAACACTACATGTATAATAGAATTCAAAGTTCTTCTTCATCTTCTTCATCCCAATGAAATTCAAAATTCACTTCCCTTTTGAAGGATTATACCCATTGTTCTCGTGTCTCATCTAGTTGTCTTCTCATATAGGACACATGTACGTCTAATAGATTTTCCCAAGTATCAAACTCTTTCATTTTAAACACACACAAAGAGAATGACATATATAATTAATAATTTTGATATGTTCATATTATCTAATGAGATATATATTTATGATGATCAAGACTATATATATGGATTACATTATGTATCTGACAGATGTCTACTGCCACATATCTGAAAATCATGTCCATACACCACATCACATAGTATGAGCATGCCCAACCATTGTCTTATACAAAACACTATAAATTTCAACACACAAAACATTAATAAATAAAAGAAAGCATAGTTAACATAGATATGCATTGGAGTTAGAAAACTACCTCAACATTCCCCCAAACTATCGCTTTCTTTTTTGTGTCCACTTTTCCTCCAACATTTTTGAAACATTTTATATCCCTATACATTAATGTAACACATTGAATTGACATTAGTAAATAGTCATGTAATATATATATATATGCTAACAGCTATAAATATAAAAATGTACTCACGTGAATAATGCCTTTTTCAAATTGTATCCCCCATCGTCTATTTTGTCACCCTTAGGATCTAGATAATAAATTGTTAGCATCATGGGGAAAACAACCAATAAGACTCAATGGTTATACCTGATTTATAAAAAGGAAAAAAAAACTCAAAATCCACAATGAAATGTAATTTTTAAATCAAAATTATAAGTAAAGTAAGTAAACTTACCCAACATTGTATGGAGCTAATATTACACTCTTTTTCTTTTTACCAAAATATTTAAATGCAATAGAGCAGTATAGGATAACAAATGCAAGGCCTTTAAGTACATGGATAATCAAGTATGAAACTATAAATCCCACATGGGTAATTGAAAACTCTATATAGACCCTATGTAAGTGGCTGCAAAATATATATATCATGCATGCATTAGTATATAAGAAAACACATCACCATATATAAAATGAGGTATATAGCTATATAACATCTCACCATATCCAAATTTCTATCACAGAAGTATTCAGATAAGAAAAACCAAACAACTAAACATATTGTAGAAATATACTAGTATCATAACGTTGACCTACAACGTCCTCCTTAATAGAAACCATCATAGGTGAATCTTCTTCATGTTCACATATAAATAGTGATATACCCCTACTGTGAGGACCTATCAAGTCGAATACGTCCTACACAAGCCAACCTGGTATTTGAGGAGGAGGTGGATGTGGAGGAGGACGATCTATAAGGGGTTTCTTAGGCCCTATGTCCTACTTATATAGTTTCATATCAATTATCATGTATATACAAATACAAACGTAATGTAAATTTACCATACATCATGACTAGTATAGATAACTCCCGCTATAGGACACACGACGACGCCACCTTCTGCTTCACCTATTGTCTCAGTGTTGGGGTGTTTATATGGTAATGGATACTTCTTCTAATTTTCATAGACAAGCCTCGGGCACACATGTACCACATCGGCAGGTAATGGAACACCATGAAGCATGACAACTGTAAGGGGTAGGTAAGCCCTGCCCAAAAAAATGACATATTCTTGTAATATTAGATGACATGGCCTCAACCCCTACAAATTTACATAGAGTGTTATATATATAGCTAAACATATCATCTTGAAAAGACTACTATGTCATTAAAACACTTATAGCTGATGTGCTAGGTGTTGGGTCCATAAGATTACTCCTAACCAACTCTATTGTAGGGGGTCCACCTTGTTTGAAGTGCGGGGAGACACAATTGGTACTGTCTGAGTGGCTGACTGAGAAGGAACCTACTGGCTCATTGCATCCTAAATTCCCTTTACAATTAACTCTTTTACCTCCTCTTTTGAGAATCCCCCTTTCTGGACATATTTCTACTGTGATGGCCCAAAGAACACTCTTATACCCACACCAGCGTCTGCAACGTTAACACGTATAGGATGCTCTAGGTTACCTAGAGAAACTATCAATTCATCCCTTTTGCCCTCAGGGATGAACTTGCATTCTTTCCTTTACTAGTGGAGAACCCGCTTGTAACATCCCTGACCTGGGTTATGTTTTAACCCTAGGTGTTTTGCTTAATAAAGTTGATTAGATGCTTTCTCTTATCTTTTGAAAAGTAATTAAGGCTTTTGAGGAACTTATATTTCTTTTTCAATCCTTTTTGAATAATGTTGAAACATTATTTTGTTAATTTTGGACTAAAGTGCAAATTACCCAAGTTGAGGGGTTAACTTGAAAATTGCACATGATAAAATGTTCCTCTGATTTTGAGACATCATAATAATGAATATGATGTAGTGGTATGGTTTCCACAAGCTTGGGCATCAAGATAAAGCTTGTAGAGCAGTCCTTGTACATTAAAACCTAGTTTTGGTGTAATGTGCAAATTACCCAAAACCTAGGGTTCAATATGCAAAATACCACCTCTAGAGGGTCTCTCGTGTTTCTTGGCATAAAGTAGATCAAATAAAATGAGATGGGTGCCTCATTTGAATTATCATGGAGGAGAGAGAATCTTGACATTAAAATAGTCAGGATTTAAGCGTAAATGGAGCTTTAATTTAATTTAATGCAAAAAGAAATAAATTAATTGAGGAGCCCTTCAACCAAAAGTTGAAGGATGTGTTTGCAATAGTGTTGTACGAGCTTGTGCCTTGCTATGGCACAAAAAGATCTTTTTTGAGTGGAAGCCACTCACATTATCATAATAAAAAGTATTATCCACTAAAAGTTGGATATTAGTATACAACTCTTTAAGGTGCTTAATTCCTTTTCCATTAATTCTTGTATAATGAAGATGTTTTGCAATAAAATGAAGGTGTCTTCGTGGCCAATAAATGGAGGGGGATTTGGTGGAAATAATTTTGGAATTTAAGGAAAATAATCCCTTTTTCTCTTTCCTTAAAAATCCTTATACATATCCTTTTTCCAATACACTTAAGGATCTTTTCCTTAGTTTTCTTTTCTCACCTTGATTTGGCTGACCAAGGGAGAGATCAGGAGCAGGAGGAAAACGAGCATAACCTTTTGGTAAGTTTTGATCATCTTCTACCTCGGATTCATGGTGAAAACCCTAAATCAATGCTTGATTATTGGTTTTCTTCACTCGATTTCCAATCCTAGCCAACTTGTTCATCCAAAAGCTCAAGAACGGACCTTGGACAGTTGCTGGAACTCCATCCACCATTAGAGCCATGGATCTTGGAGCTTGGTATCAATTTTTGAGGCGGATTTTATAACTCAAACCCTTAAACATTAGTATTGCATTCCACTCTTCAATAATCGTTGGTTATTTTCTTCTATTTGCTATTCTTTTGGTTCATTGATGTAATTCCCATGAAGAACGACTGTAGTTCTTGGATGAACACATGAAGAAGATGATGACATCATCATGTATGTTTATCCAAAGAAATCCCTATCCAAATGGTTTCAATTGATGAGCTCAAACGGTTTCCCAAACCGTTTGGGAGCAAATGGTTTCAAACCGTTTGAAGGGAAACAGTTTCACCAAACCGCATGGGGGCAAACGGTTTCAGACCGTTTGGTGATGTTGAATAGGGTTGACCTTTTGGAGGTTTGTTCATAATAATGTAGGTTAATGATCCACTAATTACAATTGATTAGTTCCAATTGGATCATGAGTTGAAGGTCCATCAATCACCAAACCCTAATCGGGTTAAGTGCTGATTTCATAATTGATTGAGTTAGAAACTTGGGTTGATTGACCCAAATGGTTTCAAAACCGTTTGGGGATCACCCAAACAGTCTCAAGACCGTTTGGTGGTCACCCCAGACCGTTTGGAGGTCTAGGGTTGACTATGGTTAGGTGTTTGAACATCTAAAGATACCAAGTTGATTTGCAATAAAATGCTGATTTGGTGATCAATCCAATGATCCAAATCCTAATTGAATGACATGGATTTGGGTGATGAAATGGGCAAACGGTCTCAAGACCATTTGGAGGTCATACAAACGACCTCAATACCATTTGGGGTCAGGTCATGTACATTTTGGATGGTGGTCCAATAGTTTCAAAGTAATTAGTTTCACAATGATCAACATTGAAGGATCATCGATTCCAAACCCTAACCCAAGTGATTCAAACCCTAATTGATGATAAATTGAGGGTCAAATCAGTTGATGGATGACCTATTTAACTCAATGAAGTATGGTGTTAGGACCAATTGATGAGTGATAACATGATTTCAATCAATGAAGGAATCAATCTTGGAAACCTTAATTCAATTTGAGTGGTGGAGACCATATTTGGTCCATGCGGTTTTGAGGAGGTTTGGACCAAATGATCCCAAACCGATTGAGTTCGGTTTTGAGGAGGTTTGGACCAAACGGTCTCAAGACCGTTTGGGACCAAATGATCCCAAACCGGTTGAGTTCATGCGGTTTCAAAATTGTACTTTGGCAAACGGTTTCAAAGACCACCTTTAGCAAATGGTTTCAAGGGTCACCTTTAGCAAACAGTTTCAAGTGTGCACCTTTAGCAAACGATCTCAAGGGTTCACTTTGGCAAACAGTTTCAACCTCAACTTTACTAAACGGTTTCAAGTATGCAACCAAGACCGTTTGGAGGTTTATTGAGCAAGACCGTTTGAGGTCTAATTTGGTCAAGACCGTTTGATGGATAACTAACCAAAACTGCATGGATACTTAAAGTGGTTAAAGGACAAATTGATCAATTAATTAATACATGATGTAATCAAAGATGATTATAGTAATTGTATGTTAATGAGATAAGGTGATTACTACCCTTGAATGAATACTCTTTAATGATCAAGGTAATAATGACATAACTCACGGTGTCAATTCTTCTTCAAGTTGAATTGACTTAGCTTAATCAAGGCTGAAGTAAACATCATACTATAGAGGACGAGAGAGAGAAAAGACTTCCTACATGAATGATAATCATGTAGTGGACTTTCAATATGAATGAATGTTTAATTAGGGTATGATCCTTAATAGTGAGATCATGAAACCCTAATTATGAAGGTTAATGAATCATAACCCTAACTGAGGGTATTAACAGGTGAAATCCTAATACATGATGATGGTATGATCTTAATTCATAGTGATGACATGAGAAACTATAATTCAGGGTACTTTGATGATCACTCCTACTTGGGGTGAACAGTAAACCCTAATCTAGGGTGATGTGAAGTGAATAGTAAACCCTAATTATGGGATGATGATGTTAAACCCTAATCTAAGGTGATGCAATGTGAATAGTAAACCCTTATCTAGGGTGATGCAATGTGAATAGTAAATCCTAATCTAAGGTAATGTGATGTGAATAGTAAACCCTAATTGTGGGTTATTGATGATAAACCCTAATCTAGGGTAATGTGATGTGAATAGTAAACCCTAATTGTGGGTTATTGAACTTAAACCCTAATCTGGGGTGATGTGATGTGGATAGTAAACCCTAATTGTGGATTGTTGAATATAAACCCTAAAACTAGGGTGATATGATGTGAATAGTAAACCCTAATTTCAAATAAGGTGAAGGAATATGTGAAACCCTAATTCTGTGTTATACTTTATAGCATGAAGCTCGAAGGTTGGATAATGAATTGATGAGTCATTAATCCTATTTGAGATAAAGGGGATGATTAACCCTAATTGAATTGAAAAGGGAAACCCTAACCCTAGCAAGGGCATAGTGGTGTATTCCTTGATTAAAGATGTTATAGTTGTTTTACATTGTGCTCATATGAAATAGATGTATATGTTATCATCTGTACTAATCATGCATGTTTTATAAGATATTGAACATAGCCATGTATGAGATATGATGCTTTGTTTATCGAAAATACTTTATGAGCTTTGTAAGCAATAATATGCTATGTTGCTTGGTGAAAGGTAACAAAAGAGATTGATAGGCTGTAAGAGCCATGTGAAATACATGCACTGCAATTATCATGTTTACACTGTCAAATGACTTGATGGCAGTATGTTACCTGTTAAAGTGGTAACAAGTATATTGATGATCTAAGGGTTTGAACACCCAGATTCTTGAATCATGATGATGAGATGATAAGGGATTGAGATCCCAATGTTAATAAAGCTGTGAAATGAACTTGATAGAAATAGTACTCTTTCTTTATAGCAATTGTATAATGTTTTATGTTTGAAAACATGCCTGATGCTAAAAGAATGCTGTAATGTACCTAAATAATCAAGTGAAATGATATCATGTAGAGCCCTGACCATAGATCCATCATCGTCAGTAGTTAGGTGATGGTGAAACATGTTTTCCTAAGGGAACTCCTGGAGAGCATACTTTTGAGTATGTGGGGGTTATGGGCACGAATATCCTTATGCCCTAATGGAGGAATTGATGTGAAACAAACATTAAATCTCTCAATCCTTCATTATATGTATATGCCGGGATGATGTATCACTAATCTCCCGATGATGATGTTAATGCCAAATCGATGTAAGATAAACAAGAAATCTCTCGATTGCGAAGAGAGTACATCATGCCACTGTAACTCTAATAGCGAAGTTGCCAGTATACCCTAGAAAGCTATTTGGCAGAGATACGAGATGCCCTGCATGTTGTTCCTCATACAGATTGAGGAAGATGAGGTCATGGGAATCCGACTCTTCTATTGACCTATGTATGGTACCGATTTCGATTTCACAATGGTCAGTTGGAGTATGAGTGGTATACCTCATCTCCTCAGGGAATAAGTATGTTTGAAAAATGTAATCAACCGTGTAGCATATTTTCTTAGAGTTGAATTACGAGAATCAATGATTGATGATACATTGTCTATTATTGTCCTAGTTGGATAAATGATATACATGTTCTTCATATTCCTTATTGAATAAATAACTTGCTACTTTATCAAGTTATAATTGAAATGAACTGTATAGAGAATACTGCTCTACTTAGTTTATTCAATGAATTACCTATTATTGAATATTTATAATTCTATTGCTTAGTGTTATTCTATTATATGTAATAACAATGTTTCTAGCGGAGAGTTATATCTCTCGCTGGGACAATTTTCAATTGTCTCACCCCCGTGGGATTCAACTTTTTAGGTAGACGTTGAGGAAGCAGAAACCCTTCGGTGGGTGAGCAGCAACAACAACACAGCAGCAGTAGCAACAACAGCAAGGACAACAGTGATCCTCAGGTGGAGAGTCTGTCTGTCAAGTCTTGTATATAGAGAGTCCTATGGGTCATCTCTGTACTCTCAGGTCCTAGGAGTCAGTAGATGGTTTGATATAGATATGAGATTTTTGGCTTGATGCCTCAAGATTTTTGTATACTGCTTATGTACAGTTTCACAAGGCAGTTAATGTTATGACTCTCGTGATGAGATGATACAGAGATGTACTGATGAATCAGATTGTAAATAACTTACTTTGGTTCTTTTTGATAGAGTTCTACAGTTTGTGGATCTCATTGCAAAAAGTTTTAATTTTTAGTGATTTTCAGTAATTCCGCTGCTAATAATTCGCTTTCGCATTAATTAATCTTGTTTTCTTGAGTGAATCATCACACCGCTAATCATCATCAATAGTAATTGGTAAGTAAAACATAACAATCATCAATACTAATTGCTTCAGCCACCTCAACAATTTTTGGGTTGGTTATTTCTCCAGATTTTTATTGCCTCCCAGATATCCATATATCATGGAGAAGTAGAGGTTCAGTAGTAGTAGTAGAGGACTCAACAATCCCATGAGTGGGTTGCTGAGAAGAAGATGCCTGTAATAGTTTTTGGCAAAGACTAGCATTGCCAGTTGGACCCATCGTGTGATTGTGCACATTATTTGCACACATTTGTCTTTGAGCATCGCTTGTAGCCTGGTTAGTGGCAATCATCAATAGTAATTGCTAAGTAAAACATAACATCCAAGGTCAAGGTAAATTGTATTCAAGTTGGGGGAGTGAGGCTTAATACCTTGAATTCATTAGTATTTTTCATAGAAACAAATGCCTCCCAATCGCTGGGTCAAGATAACTTTCTTACTCAGTGGATGACTTCTTCCTCTTCTCATCCTCCCGTATGTATAGTCTTGTCAGAGTTTTCCTATAATTCTTCAGTACCCTCCCACAGCGTTGCATCACTTTTTGTGATGCTGATTTTCATCCAAGTCATATATGCTCTACACAAGTTTATATACTTAATGGAATACTCTTAAAAATAGAATTGTAAATAGTTTCAATTTTTTTTTGCAAATGATAATATCTCAGGCATAGTTCTTTCCATATGAAGTCTTTCTTTCTTTATTAATTTTATGCCAAGATTCTATTTCTATACTATAATGGCTATGAGTTAGAACCCTAGATATGAAACAAAAGAGCTGCAGTTCTTTCCAAAAGGATTTCCTGCATTATCAAAGTCAATGACCAACTTTAGTCTGTTACCCCTTGTTGTATCAAATTGTTCATCATGGTGATGCCCCTTATTTTGATTTTTTTTGTGTGCTGCTCATCAAGTGAAAATAGATCCTCACGACGTACATCCTCAACCTAAAATTGACAAAAAAATAACACATATAGATCATAAATAGATATAACTTATAAATGCAATAAAACAATACAACAAGATAGACATATTGTAAAATGCACAACTTACACCAGCGTCAAGGTGCACACCATGATGTGGCTCTTCCTCACGGTAATCATCATCACAGTCATCATATTCATAGTTAGACACCATAAAAAATTTCATATAAAAATAGTCAAACAATGAAATATAAGGTTATAAGATGCACATATAACATAAAAAAATATTAAAGCATACATCTAATATAAAGATCTTTTATCAATTAACATCCCCCCAGTGTGAGCTCCATGCCCATATAAGCCAGCATCACTTTCAACATTTGGCATTGGCAAGCCAACTAAGAAAGGACTGGAGTCATCATACTTTTCATAGTACTCTTCTTCATCTATAGGATCTTCAATGAACTGTATTTTACCATGAAGAACAACCGACTATTTTTCATTTACAAAATCATCAATATTAAATACTTGATTCTCCTGTGATGCCATTATGAATGGTTCACCCTTCTCGCCAATCCTTTCAAAATTTAGTAATGTGAAACCCAATTCATCCATTACAACTCCTTTGGTGTTATCATCCCTAATACACTTAAAGACCGGAATTCTAAAATCTACATAGTCAAACTCCCATATGTCTTCAATAGCACCATGATAAGACATTTTAGCTTCACGTGGGCTCTTATCCTTTGTACTAGAAAAAAATGAAGAAGCTTGAAGGGTGACACAACTATTTTGTCCGATGATCTTATCATCTTGATGCTATATGTATTATGAGAACCCATTTATGTCAAACCCTTCATAAGACATAACATTCATTTTTGGTTTTAAGGTGAGGCATTTGATATTTTCAGCAACATTATTTGGTGTTTGAGATAGTTGACATAAGACTTTATCTTCAAACCACCTAATAAATGTCTTGTTATGCTCTTTAGCAAGCCACATTGAATTGGCTCAAGGATATTGTTTCTTGATGATATAAACACTCACTTCATCTATGTTATGTAAAATATACAAGTAAGATTGTTCCTACAACTCATGAATGATTACTTTTACTCTTGCTCCAAAAGTCACTTTGTAGGAATAGTCCTCAATATTCTTGTCATTTACATGAGCTTCATAACTACTTAGAAAGTCACTGCAAAAGTCCATAACCTCCCTCGCCACATAACCCTCAATAATACTCCCTTCAGGTTGACAATGGTTTTGAACATCACCTTTAAGAACACTCCTATAACGTTCAAAAGGATATATCAAGTGCAAGAAAACTGGTCCCAACATTTTCACTTCCCTAGTCAAATGGACAACAATATGTACCATGATATTAGAGAATGAAGGAGGAAAATACATATCAAGTTGGCATAGGGTGAAAACCACTTCTCTTTGTAACTTATCGACGATCAATAACTTTGCTTCATAGAGTGTTGAAGAAGAAATGAAGTTTGGTGATTGCAAACCTTACATGCTTTGGTAGTATAGATCAAATTGTCATGGGCAATATTTGTTGCATTAGAGTGTGATAATCATGAGATTTAAGACCTACCAGCTTTAGATATTTCATTGATACCAGTCTACGAATATTGGAAGAGTATCCCTGTGGTACATTAACATTAAGAAAGCACTCGCAAAATGTTTTCTTCTTCTTTCTAGACAACATGTAACAAGCATGAGGTAAATATGTTTTCTAATCACTACTAACTACTTATGTTAATTTTTTCCTTATTCCCATTTCACATAGGTCCATTTTGGATTTGATGCCATCTTTAGTCTTACCTGGTATATTCAACAGAGTACCAATGATGCTATCACAAACATTTTTCTCAACATGCATGACATCGATACAATGCCTAACTGCAAAGAAATCCAATAAGAAAGATCCCATAATATTGACCTCTTCTTGAATTAAGAATTTTCATGTTGTGTGGGAATGGTACATTGTGATATCTTATTGAATTCATTGACAAAGAATTTTAGTCTTTCATAAATAACCTCCCCTAGTATAGGTTTAGGGGCACTTCGTTCCTCATTTGGTCCATGGAACACTTTGCACAACCTTCAATAAGGATGGAGTTTTAGAAGAAACCTTCTATGACCAAGATATATAGTCTTTCCATCATGTTTTAGTCATATTGAATTAGTGTTGTCTTCACATATAGGGCATGCTTTGGATCCTTTTACATTGTATCCAGACAAATTCCCCAATGCTGGAAAGTCATTAATAGTGCAAAACTACATAGCATGCAAACAAAATGTCTCTCTATGTGAAGCATTATAGGTCATCACAACTTCACCCCAAAGTTTATTTAAGTCATAAATCATAGGTTCAAGATAAACATCGATATCATTTCTAGGTTGTTTAGGGCTTGATATCAACAACGACAACATAACATACTTATTTTTCATACACAACTAGGGAGGAAGATTGTTTATAACAAGCATAACAAGAGAAGTGTTATGTTGGCTGCTCAATGTGCCATATGGATTCATCCCATCGATACAAAGCCCAAGTCTTAGATTCCTAATTTCTTAACCAAATTTAGGGTACAATAAATCAATATTCTTCCATTGTAGGGAACCAGACGCATGTTGTAGGATACCATCATTGTTTTTCTTCACCTCTGCATGCCACCTTAAATTCTTAGCATCCATCCGATTGGAAAACAAGGGTTGAAACCATGGTATTATAGGTAGATTATCACATCACCTTAGCATGAGAGCCAGTTTTGGACTTCCCCAAAGTTATCATTTTATACCTTGGCACCCCACATTTTGGACAATCTTTCAAATCAACTTAGTCCTTTTGAAATAACACACAATCATTCCGACATGCGTGTATCTTCTTAGCCTTCATTCCCATTGGGCATAAAATTTTCTTTAATTTGTATGTTGAGATTGGAAGCTTGTTGCCTTTAGGAAGAATTTTTTTCAACAAAGACAACAATGACGTAAATCTTTTGTCGCTCCATCTATTGTTAGCCTTCAAATTATACAATCTCAACACATTGCTTAGCTTCATAAAGTTAGTACAACCTATGTATACCGGTCTCTCAACGTCATGCACAATGTTCCTAAATAAGGAAGGTGGATCAGTGTACTCTACCCCACAACTGTCTATCATCTACCTGATTTGGTTCATTCACATCTACATCATTGGTGACAATTTTGTCTTCAACACAAGTACTACTATCAACATCTACTGATCTCAAGTTTGGAATCTCTGCATGCCAGTACCATTCTATATAGCCCTGCACAATCCCATTGCACATGACATGACTTTGATTTCATCATTCGTGTTGACTTTCAAGTTGTTACCGCAATGCCTACATGGACAATAGAACCTTTCTCAAGGTTGTTTCCTATGTTCCTCCGCAAATCTTATAAACTGATCAAGACCAGTAATAAACTCTGTGGTGTAGCAATTTGGAATGGACATCCATGATCTATCCATTCTATGATCAAAGAAAAAACAAGTATTAGGGTTTAGGGTTTACAAATTAGGTTAAGGATTTACAGATAGATTAGGATTTATTGTTTTAGATTTAGGGATAAGGGTTTATATATTAGGGTTTAGGGTTTAAAGACTAGGGTTTATGATTTACATATTAGGGTTTAGGGTTTAAATATTAGGGTTTAAAAGTTGGGGTTTAGGGTTCAGAAATGAATGTGTGTACCACCTATCCCATTCTTGAACACATACTCTCATTAGTAAGTGTATGATGTGTATTCAGTTTTCAAGAAAATTTTGGCAGCATTTCCCCACAGTTCTTCAAGTACACCGATGTAGATGGGCAAATGTCCACCAACATATGTACTTAGAGAACAAACAGGGAAGTGCTGACAAAACATCTTGATAACCTAATATACATTATACACTTACATCCTAAGTGAGACTAAGTGTTCAAGAATAGTCCCAAACCGGTGAATATCCAAGATTTACTCCTAACGAGTAAATTTCAGATGAGTTTCTAGGCCAACAAAATACATGTATGTTGTCATTCCTATATCTATGATCCTATTTTAATCGTTCATATCCTAGGTTTTATGTAACACCATTTAGTTCAATTCATTCTTGATTCTTAATCATAATTAGCACTATAATGACATAATATATCAATCCTAATTAACACTAATCAATGCAAGAGCAATAAGTAACTAATCATAAAAAAGTTGGCCATGGGTGGCATGGTGGTTTGTAGGGGAGCTTACCTAGAAGTAGGGGAAGAAGCTCCAACGTCCTCCCAAGCTCATCCCAAGATCCTGGCTAGAGGCGGTGATGACATCCTCCCAATCTCCTCAGGCGGTGGAGCTACTCAGGCAACAACGTCCTCCCAAGCTCCTGGATGGAGGCAACAACGAGCATCTACAATGTCGGTGACCAATGAGCAACGAATGACTAGAGGAAGAGAGGAGCAGAGAGGCAGCGACAAGCAGTTACAACATTGACGATTGGCGAGTAATGGACAATTGGAGGAAGAGAGGAGTGGAGCAGCGGCGACAGACCTTCGAGCTACAGAGGCGGCAGTGGGAATCACAAATCACCATAGAAGAAGCAGGTCTGTATCGCAATGAAACAGAGAATGGGGAGAAAGTCTATATCACCTGGGTGCTATTAAGTTACCCATATTCATCAGTTGTTTCATAAAATTGACAACTAAGAGCTTAGATGTCATTTTGAACAATAAAACTGACGACTAACTCCTAAACCAAATAAAAAAATAGACACCAGTTTGAGGACATAGTTGTCAGCTAAGTATATATAAACCAATGACTAACTACATATCTAAGCATGAAAGTTTATACTCAGGTATGGGATATAGTTATCGCTTTATAAGAATAACAAACGATTAAGAAGTAATTTGGGGGAAATTGTTTTTGTGGGAACATGGCATGAAAATACCTAGTCGTCGATTTCTTAGCAAAAATTGACAATTTTGACCCATCTACAATTTTTTTTGTGTCACACCAAGGGGTATAAATCATCGCTTGTTTGGTAGAACCGATGACTAATGGGGCGATAAGTTTTCATGTGGGGACATGGCATGAACACTTTGTCATCGGTTGTATACAAAACCGACGCCAGACTGAAAATTTTGGAGGAAAAATTTTCCCTTGAAAAATTGTATTTTGCAGCTATTTTAGACATTGGTTTCTATGAAAAAAAACCGATTTTAAAGTTAAAATGGTACCTATGTCTTTTCAAAATTGACATGACTTCACATATGGTGACGGTTGGCATGAGAACCAACATTGTTGGGGCTTTGGTGTCAGTTTTTGCAAGGAAGTGATGTCACCAAAAGTGACATTAAATGTCATATTTGTACTAGTGGATCCATAAATGTTTACTATAGTTCAAACTTTATGAAAATTATCTATTAAAATATTGGACCGACCATTAAGTAAAAGTGGTATAAAATTTATAATGTTGATGTAAAGTCTCTTAAGAATGTAAACATGTGTTGTTTTAGTACCCACACTTTAAATCTCATTGTGTAGAGGTTAGCTTGTGATGGTTATAATGCTTTTATCTGCTATTATGATGATGAAACGATAGTTGGGTAAACCCTAATCTTTGTAATGGACATTGGGTCTATAACATTGAATGTTGAAGATACTCTAAAAAGTTGTGTGATCTCTAAATGGAGTGTTATAAATAAGTTCCATGTGTTTTATATCTTCAGAGGTTTTGGAGATATTAGTGATTTCATATGATCTTTTTAGATATTGCACATAACTTGATTGATGCAATACAAAAACATTCAACTGACTTAACTAACCAAGTGAAACCTTAATCATGTAATACTATGCATTTGTGGAACTGTTCTAGTGTCAAGATTTACTGGAAGAATATCCCGAAAGGAACTATGAGTCATATACTATTGAGTATATGTAGGTGCAGGGAGGGTATATCCTTATTATCCTTATCTCAAGGTTTTAGAGAGCGGTCGAGGTTGTCTCTCAATTGTGAAAGTAAATGAGAGCGACTGCAGTCATAACTTAGATTTAAGGTTGTATAGCCAGGGATGTGTACCCAGGGTGGACTAGGCTGTCTTAGTAATTGAGCCAATGAGACACTACAGTTGTTACTCAAATTGACTAAGGGAAAGAGATCTTAGGATTTCTATTATCCTAGATCTTATATGGAGCTAATTTTGAGTTATAAGTGGTTAACTAATAGTTTGAGTGGTACAACTCAAACTACCTAGGGATTAATAACAGGCAACTCAACTGTGTAGCATAATTGTTATGGTCTCTCACCGTATCACATTGGATGATAATCCTTGCCATGTTTTATTTGAATTATATATATTATAATGTGATAAGAGAAATCGACTGTACAACTACCTCTAGCTACATCTATTTATGATTAAAGTTATTCAATATTACAACTTTGTAATACTATAGATTTTAATTTCTTATATTCATATCTCCGGTAGGCAATATATGTCTTTGGAGTTATATATCTCATTGGAACATGGGTCTCACATAATGGGTCACCACATCTTCTTAGGTGATCGACAGCTATAAGAGATGCAGAGTGACGAGGAGGCACAATTCAAAGACCAGTAGCGATAGAAGGTTTGTTGGGTTCTTGTGGAGTCCTAAAGTCATCGTTGTACTCTCATGTCTAGGCGAGAAGTTTGATAATGGTGTTATTATGTGGTTGTATGCTCCAAGTATGTAAATGGTGTTATTATGTGGACAACATATTTTATAAATAGGTTTTATCCGAGGACATGAAACTTATGTCAAGATACCTAGTATGGATATATCTGAATATTCGACTTTTGTGCAAATATTTCCCTTAACATTTTTAGAAATTTACTCGGTTTTAATCTTGTACCTTTCTGGTAGCGTGATTAATTAGTTTTCTTACCAACATTTTTGTTTTGAGTAATCTCAACTAGCGTAGCGGGTTGCCATGGTTGAATCCCATGAATATGAGTAGAAAGAAGGAAATCTTGAGCATGATCAACTTGTGAACATCCGAAAACAACTTTATATCTAATTGTCATGTTGAAATTGATTACTATGTCCTTAACAATTCTGCTAAAAAGGTAACTCACCAAAGAATGTTGGGCTTTAGGGGGGACAGTGTCCTTGTTAGAAAAATAGTTAAGATCAAAAGACAGAATCATGACTCATATACAATCCAAGGCACAATTGAAATCAAAATCCATGTCGCATATTCTACTATCTCGCAAAATATGATCTTGAAGCACCCATTATTGAGCCCTAGAGGCCACAAAAGAGTACGAAGATGCCACAATTTCTGAATAAAGACCAAGACCACTGAGTCTAATAGGGAGTGAAGCCACATGCCATTGAAGGCCCCCAAAGAAAGGACCCTCTCCTACCACAATATCCTCAATAGACTCTCGTCAAACTTTGTCAAACCATGTTCTTGCCTCCTCCATGTGTATCGGTTGGCACATTCTTAAGCCAAACATTAACTTAGAAATACACATATAAGATCAAAATAAAATAAGCTCACTTTGTGGATCATGCAACTGTGGGAGAAGATGCATCAAGTCAATGGACTTGGTAGCCCTCCTCATGGACAACTCCTCAATAAAATCTTTGTCCCTGATGCCAGCTCGTCCAAGTAACTTTACTCCTAATAAAGGCCTCCCAGTATCCATGGGAAGAAACCCCTTGTGAAGTTTTCTACCATCACAAGTAGGCCAATATAGTTCTATTTTATGAACATTTAAATCAAGACCCAATGTTGGACCCGTAGACTGAATGATGTCAAGCACCTTGATACCTCCAATGTATCCTCAATGACTATCCCATCATAAAGATACCAAGCATGGAGAAGAAGCTTGCAATCATCTCTCATCTCAGAATAAGCAGATGCAATATAAGGAAAAAAATAAGTGGCCTCAAGGGATCACCTTCCTACACTACAGTGGTTGACGAGATATACTTGTCTCCAATGTACAATCTAGTTGCTTGTCCATACATGAACTCCACCCTCAAAGAAATATATGGAGACCTCAAACTCACCTCACAGAGTAAATTTGATCTATCCACCATGTTGAAAGTATTTGAAAAATTAACTATAAGCATAGACATGGACCCGTCTTCATGTTTCTCATTTAACAATTTATTGACACTATGTCAAATTGCCTCTGCCCCACCAAGTTGACTAACTCCAAATTGAAAATCATTGGTATACGTAGTCATATCTTTACCCATCCAACCATGAAAACTTTAGACACCAGATACCTCCAAGTCGTACCAAATGCAATGGGACATATCCTGTTGTCAATCTTCAATAGAGGTGTAAGGAGCCAAAGATACAAACTCTATCAAACTCAATGGACACCTCCCCCAACCATAAATTAACCACTAGGCTGATGGCATGTAGGAGATCATTGGTGACAATAGACCCCTCTCCACAGAGAGTGTCTAAGATGTGTGGGGCCCACAACCCATCTCCTGCCACACAAAGCCCCCCTAGGAAAGGATATGGAATTTGTTATCAAATTGTGAACAATATATAATTGTTATTTCAACATCACCCCTTTTTAAAAGATGACAAACTATTCTCAAAATAAGGAAAATATAAGAGTATACATTATCTAACTTTGAATCTTAGGGAAGTTTATGAATTTGAGTTAATATGATCCCCCTTAATTCATGCATACTAACATGTTTCGTTAATACTTCAGATGATACATGCTATGTATGGCAAACTCATTCATTTATCAATGTTTACTTAGATATGCATTTGAGATTCAATTAATATTTCTAGGTCTTTTCTCCCCCTTTGTATTTTTCAAAAGTGAGGGGGTAGAAGAGAAAAGATAAAAGGCCATGTCTAATCAAAAAGTATAAACACTCAATCATACAAGGATGAGATTCTGAAAGCCAGAATCAAAATATGTGTTACAATTGTCTCAAGGCCAAAAGATATGAATTATTTACACGGGAAACATACAATATATAATAATATTACAACATGTAAAAAGTCAAGATAATAAACTAAATAAACATGAGAAGAATATACACATAGCCTTAAAAGTAGTGTCCTATCTAATATATATCAAGCTCATATTACGTAAGGCAAAGGATGCTCTTGACACTACATGTACTTATCTAAGGAAAGCGCATAGTCCATATCTCGTATGGAGGACTCTTAGGTACTTCATGTTAGTGATATCCCTGAGAGGAAATTATATGATGATTGTAATGACACATCTTGTAGCTAATATGGTTATTAAAGGCAATTCTGACTATTATGCATGTTTCAATATGAGATAATGAATAAATATAAAAAATGTTCTTATCATGTATGACTCAATGACATGTGAATTCAGGTTGAGGATCTGAATATGAGATCATGTGTATGTTAAGAGCATTCATTCTTGTCTTAGTCCCTAGTTGGATATTATTGTGGATACAGGACAACAATAATACATCAACACTAGCATATATGTTGATTGATGACTACGTCTCATTAGTTATGATTCTGAATATCAAGTCAAACACATAGGTACCTGTTATGAACAAGTGTGCTGGATAGACACACTTTGATTGTGATACATGGAATCCAATGATAGCTGTCAGAATCACATCTCAGTGTGATAGTGGTGATTGTGGTCCTTAGACTTGAAGTCACTACAATAATTGCAAGTTATTCAATGTGCTTTAACACTGCTCAACGCGATCTTGAAAATGATTGCTATACATGTAGTGCTTATGTGCATTGGACACATGCAAATTATTGTGAGTGATGTAGATGGTGTTTGTCCCTCCCATTGGAGTGATATCATGGACACTTGATGAGTGAAACTACGGAATGCATGTCCATGATCATGTAAACTGATATATGATATCGAGCTCATGTGTATCTCAATAGTCTACTATAGATCAAGGTACAAAGTTTGAACATTAACAAGATACCATTTCTATGCCTCAGATTCAATTTGGATATTAGAGACAAATGAATTAAACAATGATTGTAACACTGGTCACAATACTAGGATTGCCTTCCAGGTGTTCGACACTTTGCTACTGTGCAAACTGAAGCTCAGGCTCCTGACGGCAGGTCCCTGATGCTTCCAGTGCCACGATAGGGGAAGGTTGTTTGGGGCTCGTATTTCCTTGTGTTGCTGCTGCAAGGTAGAGCAGCATCAAGGTGTTCGACCTGATGTCCCTCGGAGCTTACTCCTGGGTGAATCAAGAGCTGGAGCATTTGGTTAGTCTCCTTGGTGTAGCAGAGATGCGCAGGGTCTGTTATCTGGTGATTTTTTATTGATGAAGAGGGGCTGGTCATCTACCTAGATTTCACATCTTTAGAGAATGGATCAAATGCTAGTAGAGGAAAGGCAGTGCCCAGTTCAAGGACATTTATTGATGGTTAGCTTATGGATGGGTTCTGTTGCTTTCTCTTTTGCATTTCGGTGGTCATCTTGGTGTCTTTCTGACCTGGGTCCATCCCAGGTACTGGATGTAGTGCCTTAGTACACAGTAGTGAGGGGTCCCTTATAGGATGCTTGCTCATTCATATAGTGACCTGATGATTTTGAAGGTTTCCCTGTCTCTTCTTGAAGATAACGACTGCTTCAGTTCTATGTTCTGCTTTCAGACTACCACGATGGCACATCTTGAAGGTGTTTTTATTGTTAGTGTTGTGCTGGCTGTGCTGGTTGCTGTCTCATAGGAATTACTTGGGGTCTTTGTCTTTTGAAGCAGACTTAGATTTCTTTTCCTCTTCCTTTCTAGAGGTCCTTTTTAGGATCTTGTAGTTTCTTGTTTAGGATGTTTCATCCCTGCTGGTTTAGGGGCGCAATGTTTTGTACCCAAAGTTTTTGTAATATTATAGCAACATGATTTTTGACTGACAAAAAAAAACACTGGTCACAATACTTGGTTAAGTTGTTCTCCAACTTCTCCAATTACTTGGGTACCAATGAAGTCTTTCTTGATACCAATCATTGTTTGTGAAGTCATAATATGATTACAAATATCACTACCAATGTAATTTGGATCATACCAGTCCACACACATAGGATGTATTGGAATAGGAATATAATTGTGGACATGATTGGGAATGTTCAAGATCAAATTGATTACTAAAAAGTTTAGGTAATCTACTAGAATAATACTCAAATATAATATAATTTAATTGGTTCAGATATTAAATCCTATTAATTGAATTGAAATTGTTAAGTAGGTCGACTAATCCCAACAATTGACTAAAGTCAGATAAAAAAATTAGTTAATTAATTAACATGATTAATTGGTTAATTAATTAATTCTAGTATATTCTAAATGTCTTTTAAAAAATCCACAAGCGGCCCATTTTAAACGAATCTACATCCTTTTGTTTCCCATGGGTTATGGAAAACCATGTTTCCTTTACTCTGATACTTATAGGGGCATGACAATTGGATTTTATAGACACACTCTTATACATGAACCCTATCTATCATCACCCGAAGAGAGAGAGAGAGAGAAGGAGAGAGACTGCAACACTAGCACATCGTCAAGCAAAATGCTACTCCTTCCCACTGGCCCAGGAAGCATGACATGGAATTCTAATCCATCTACATGAATGAAGTACATACACATACGTTGAGCTGTTGCATTTGGAGTACGTCAACAAGGACCGTCTATGCACGTGAGGAGTGATGCACATCACTATGGTAAGGGACGTCGCTGAACTTTCTCCATGACTAGGTATATCTTGTTCATTCTCTTTTCAAATACATTATTGTCGACGAGATCCAGTAGTAGGATATGTCGGAGAATTTTTTGTTTGTTTCCACTACATTTGTCATATCCACAAAACCTAACACTTCCTCATAGGGAAATTCAGAGTCGTCATCCTCTCCATCATCTCTGCCTCAACATATTTATCTCCATATTCACCATATCCAATACCCTCATCCATAACCATGAATACATTAAAAGAGGAACATCCACACCACCTAGCATTGAACTATTGCATCATACCACTGTCAATAATTGCATTAGCATCATGCCAGTTTGAATGAGTCTTTGAAGACCCATAAAAACTCTTGAGAATCTCAAGCATGTCAGTGGATAGGATAAGGGACATGGAAATATTTGGATCAATAGGTGCACAAGGAGATGAAGTCTCATGTGGAGAAAAGGGATCAGTAGTAGAATTAATAGGGGAAGCATTAGTAGTAGTAGTGGGAGTATCATGGATAGATATGGATGGGGGTACTAAGACGCGGGATAGAACTAACCATATGCATATGTGGTATAAGAAGTACTATTGAAGGAGGATTGGTAGTTTGGGTAGTGGTGAGGTAATGGGCTATTTATGGTGGGCAAGATGTGGAAAAGGTTGTCATGGAGGTGATTTTGGACTTGATGATGGTAGGCATTCTCATGCTTCGTGTATCTCATGAGTTATTAACTAGAATGGAGAAGTAATCCCTGGTGGGATGGGATGGCATGAGTGTAGAGGTAGACTGCTTGGACTGGGTGGGAGCATGGTAGACCTATAGGAGGAAGCACCAGGAGTGGAGATAGAGGTCTTGGTAGTAATCTAGGATTTCTTAATGAAGGTATCATTATTTCTTTTCCCTCTACATTCTATAGTGTATTTCAAGTCATTGATGAGGGACTTTCCAATGTTGTGTTGAAACTCTCCATAGAATAGATAGAGATAGTGGTGATGAAATACCGAGACCATTTAACCTAAATCCCCCTCAACATGCAATGGCAATCACACTTTAATTTTTGGCAAAATATTTGATTTTTCTTTGGTTGGACGTTGCCATTAACAATCAAATGTATGACCCTAGTTCGAGGATGTAAGGTAGATGAGGGAAGGGAACTTACTATTGTACTCATGATTAGGTTTTTATATGCTTAATGCAAGTATTTTCTTTGGGGTCATAGATATTTTAGAGGTTATTGAGGTCAAATAGGACTACAGACTTGGCAGAGGTTTTGTTGCACCTATGTGTCGTGTATGATTAATTGATATAGTCAACATGAGTTTTCTTAGTCACCTCAACGTGGATAACAACTATTATGGATTTAATAGAGATGGATGTGTCAGTCTAGGGGTCTTAGAGATCTAATCCCATGTCAAGTTAGCATAGAACTCATCAATTTCTTTTTCAACCTAATCATTTTTTCCCCACAATTTGGGGAGAAAATGAGGAGGAAATCAAGGAGTTGGTTGCAAAACATGTTAAAGATCCCATACTTATTCATCTCATTATGGTCTAAAAGGAAACAACTTCCTATTGAGCATATATTTGAGACAAGTGACAATATAGGCATGGATAAGTGAAATACCATAAGAAGAGACATTCAAGAGGAGGAAGAAGGAGGGAAATAGTAGGTTTTACACCCCTAGGTTAGGAGGGGGATTCTTTATCTTTAAGGGTAAACATGTTTGAATGGGTGAGGTAGAGACTTGACCCAACACCTAGGTAAAGCATAAGAGAGAGAACAAATGTCACGTGGATGCACAAGATAGAAAGCATGTTTGACGATGCTCAAGGTAGGTGTCGATAGAGATTAGAACTAGGTGTAGGGTTCTAACTCTACCGATAGCCCTCGTTATTTATCATGAAGTAGTGTCATCCACCAAGTTTGGTCTTATAGGAATCTCAATAGACATAAAAGTCAACACCCCCCTACATGGCTTGTTGGTCGAGTTTCATGAGAACAAACTCGATTGATGGCTAGATCTTTCTAGACATCCAATTTTTTTTAATATAGCTCTAACGATCTACATAAATTATAATTGTGAGCTCAACATGTGTTATTAAGATATAAAAGCACATTTAACTCGTCATAGGCCAATTTTTTAGCATCAAAAGAATGAAAATTTAAAAAATTGAAACTTGAACAAAAACCATATAGTTGAGCATTCAAACATTTTTTCTTCAAAATAAGCAATATCATAAATAAATAAAACATAATAAAGGAATCTAAGATCTTTATAGCTATAGGACATATAAGATTCATCAATGGAAGTGATAAGAAATTTTGATCTAATAAAATTGACTTATTACCTAGTAAGATTGTTTAACTCGCATGAAAAAATCCCTATAAGAAGCTATTACTACCATCATAACACAATAAAATAGTAAAAATGATAAATGTTGGAGTTGTCACCCAATTTTATTGTAAAGTTTGTAAAAAAGAGTCATGCCTTTAAATTATTGAGAAAACACAAGAAAACCTAAATGCTAATCCATGTGAGGGTAGATAAGGAAAAGTTAGACACTGTGACCAAAGACTCTTTTTACAAGTGAGGAAGGTGTTAGCACTACTACATCACCCAATTGTTGTATTGAACCTTTTTAATGATCTCAAAATAAAGAAGTTTCATGTTTAAAACAAAGAGATAAAAGATGGATGTTTAGTTTGAAAATCTTTGGGGCTAACAAAGGTCATGACTTTCCTATATTTTCTATTATGATCCTAACCTTAAGGTGTGGCATCCTCGTTGGATCACGATCTCCCATGACAAAGATCCATCCTTAGCGGTTGGACCGAAGTGTGAGAAAAAGAGGGGAGATGATACCAAAAAGAAATTCTATATGAGTAAGATCCAATTTATATGATCTATTAAATCTTATATAATATCTGAATTATTCATTTTCTTCCCCCTCCCTAAATTTTGTGGGAGAGCATCAATAAGGGCATATCAAAAGGGGGGACCCTTACCATGGATGACTGAACCATGAGGGAAAATTGGAAGAAGAAGCACATGAGGAGGCTGAAGAGGAAGTAGAGAAAGATGAGGCAGTGGTCCAAATAATCTGAAGATGTTAGGAGTTCTTTCCTTGATTTCGTTCTCTAAGATAGTAACATTTTGATGTATATCTTGGTTTACTCTCAATATTGGTTGTCCTTTAGGAAGAAAAACTAGCTTTTGATACTTTCATGTTTTTTGTTTGAGTTTTTTTAGTCTTTTCTTACTGCTCAGAACTGATGGTGAATTTTGGTAAAACCAATATGATAAATATGAGTGTGGTATACATAATTAAATTGAAAAAATATAAAATATCTAAATTAGATCACACGAAAGAAAATCTATATTATTGTATTGACAAGAATAAGCAATTTAAATAAATTATTTTAAGCAGTTGTGAACATATATGCAACTTAGTTCAAGTAAAAGCAAATATATAGATCACATCAATCATGGTTACCGTTATACATCCTAAAGGCATTTGGAAAATAGTTATTCTAGAGGAATAATCCTCTAATCACTAAAATGGTTAAAAGTAAAAGGGGGTGCTAGTTTGCTCTATCACATTAATAGAGTCAAAAGGGGTGAAATGATATGGTAGGTATAGGGGTAAATTAGGGTTTGCAAACCCAAGTAGAACATTTTAAAACTGATGACTGATTGTCTCCATCTAGGTGGCAGATAACATGGTTTAGACATGTGGCGCCTAGCTTATGATTGGGTTACACGAGTGTCCCTGAGCAGAGGAAAGTATAGTCTTTTATCTAAATTTCTATTTTTTAGGAATCTTTTGAAGACAATACCAGACAAATTTGGTTGGTATTGTCAGATATTGTAACATACTAGATCTCAGACCCTAACCTAGAAGTTGACATTTTGGACTTAGCCAAACAAGGTTGAAAGGTTAGACCTAAATATATGTTTAGTATAACTCCAATGAGCTAATGCATGTATATATCACCTTAATGTAACATAATGTTCTAATATTAATCTTAGGTTTATAATGGATACATAAAATATGCCACATAAATCATTTTGGTGGTAATATGAAGATAAGGAACTTAATTGGATGAATAATTAGATAATGGGCCATTAATGGGCCATATGACATATATTATAAAAGTAAGTCTCAAAAGTGGAAACAAACTTCAAATTCTAAATCTACATATCAAAATTACCCTACATGTCAAATTTCATCTAATTTGAACAACCTTGAAATATTAGGATAAGTTTAGGAGAGAGAAAATGAGCAAAAGGCATAAGTAATGAATAATGTGATTATATAACTTCAAAATATGTAAATAATGGCAAATTCATATTCAACACATCAATGATAACTTGTGGATAAAGTTTGGTCCAATTTGGATGTTGTTTGTGCAAGTTATGCAATTTAGGTACATTCTGGATTTTTCTACAATTTACCCAATTGGGAGGTTTTATTTGCAAATTGTCACATGAATTATACCATTCTCAATTTTTTGAACCATGGGGCACCTAGTTGTACCTTGGTTTGAAGGTGTTTCTTTCCAAGGGCATTTTAGGGATTACCCTCTTTATAAATGAGCTTATCTTTAAAAGCTATCAACCAATGAGGTTATTTCTTTGATGGGAGGTCGGTTGGGATGGCCTAAAAGTGTCCATAAACCGACATTTGATATTCAAGAAGCTCCTATGAGCTGTCCTCTTGCATGGACATGAAATCCCTAGGCTAAGGCCACATGGAAAGCTCCATGGACACCTCATGCTTGACTTCTTCCTTATCCATAAAGGTTTGCATGTCCATAGGCACCCTTAGCATTGGACAGATGGAAAGTAACTTGACATATCATTCTTGACTTATTCCTTATCCATAAAGGATTGCATGTCCATGGACACCCTTATACATGACACATGTAAAGTCTCATAGACACCTCATAGTTGGCCTCTTTCTTTATATAGCCATATCTACCCCTTCCCAACTCCCAATTTGAAAACTCTTGCTCTTATTTATTTCCTCCAGCTTAAAGAATCATTCCTACTCTATTTTCCCATGAAGGTGCTGTCCCAAGGTAAAAGAAGGTGTCTACCGTGGTGAAGAAGGCTCCTAGGGTTCCAAATTTGCTCTATTTAGGGTTTCTAAAGCTCCTCCTTGGTTAGATTTCAACTAAAGCTAGTAAGTTTTCTCCTTTCCTTCCCTACTTTCATGTTGTTAGTCTTCCTTACACCTTCCTATAGGTTGTAACCCTGGTCTTCCATGGTGAAACCCCACCTAGATCCCTTAAACACCCCATCTCCATGTTCTTTTATTAGGGTTTTTCACCTCTAAAGTGGAGAAAGTGCTTCTTTCTCAAGATAGGAGCTTTGTTGGAGAAACCAGCCTATGTAAGCTTGGGAACCTTACTTATTGGACATGTCCACCTTCCCTAGAGGTTCTTTGTAGGCCTATGCTTGACTTGGACTAT
This sequence comes from Alisma plantago-aquatica, assembly GCA_963693085.1. Taxonomy (NCBI): domain Eukaryota; kingdom Viridiplantae; phylum Streptophyta; class Magnoliopsida; order Alismatales; family Alismataceae; genus Alisma; species Alisma plantago-aquatica. The sequence goes on from OY856412.1 coordinate 753,944,512, forward strand.
TTAGACTCTGAAGTTGAGGAATGATGTATCCCCTATTCTTCTATATTGAGCAATTCACCTATGCTTATTCATTCTCTTTGTCCTATGGACATTAACCTATACACAATGTATTTTCTTTTGAAAATCATGGTTCATGTGAACTACCTTATTTATATTGATCATGTGATCATGGATATTCTTTTGAACTCTTATCTTATGCTTTGTTCATGATGGAACTCTAAAAGATGACATGTGATGTCTTTTGCCTACTTATGAGGTGGATGTATATGTTGGTCACTAATGTGGTGACTAGTTTATATATTTTGACTATACTTTATACTTGCATCTACATTTAACATGCTATGTGATTCAATAGGACTAGAGTAGTGTTATTGCATTAGTTTTTATGACAGATGTGTTATTTCCTGTTGAGCAGATGTGGTATTTCTTGCTCCTTTGGGATGGAAAGGAACCTCATACCCAGGGCAAGATGTGTGATTCTTGGCCCATGTTTTATATATTTGTGAGATTGGAAATATTCCTTTCTCTATCACATTTCAAGTTTATGAGACTTGGCTGCCTTTGTGTTTATATTGTTCTAGGGCTATGTTTATCTCACATGCATGCAGGTTGATGATATGGGGTGTCTTCCCTAATTCTTTACATGTGCATGTGTGGTACAATCTTTATGTTTTATTAATGGCAAGTATTCTTTTGTTATCATATGATTTTAATTCCTTGGGTGGTCCTTATCCTTTCTATGGGAAGACTTTTATATTTTATGACCTTTATTCCATATATTGCTCAATTTTCTATTTAGTATGCACATACCAACCTTTGCTGATGTCATCTATTGTCTCTTCTTGCTGGGGTATGCTTCCAACCCTAGGTGAAGGACTTGGATGATAAGGCATGAAGTTTTAGACTAGCTTAAGGAGTTAAAGCTTAGAGACAAAGTTATTATGGTTTAGATTTCCCTTTACTTAGATCCTTATGTTATATCATACAAGTAAACCCTTACAGGATATTATGATGTACTTTTGTAATAACCTTGTGATAAATTGAATATAGTCAACATTTTTATCCTGCTGCTATACTTTGGTTATTTTGAATACCATTTATTGAAGTTTGAAAATTTTCCACCTATTCCAACATACCTTTGAGTGTGTTTGGAATGGATGTTTTATTCTTCAAAATATTTAGTAAGGGGGTGATCCCGCACTCCTTATAGATATAGTCATATGTGGAACAAATATGAATGATTTATATTGCTTATTATCTAAGAATATATGGATTATTGTGAAGATAAGGACAAGTGAATATCTATAGGATTTAAATTGAATATTTTTTCAGGGTAATCTAACTCAAAAAATTATTTAAGAAGGCTCATAGAAATTTCAAATAAAGGGCAAATTTCACTTGAATCTAGAAAAAAAATCCTTTTGTATTATAAATCCCAAACTATTACAAGTGAAAAATGAGTGGAAGAAATAAATGAAAATATATGTAGAAATATGGAATAAATAGGATGGACTCCATTCATAGTCAGAGAGTTGATCTGATCTTGATTATTGAATGAATGACCTAAAATTGAGCTTCAACATTTTTCCCCTCTTGAGCCAATGTTCAAGGTAAGAGTGCGAACCACATTCTTGAGCAAGTCAAACCATATTTTAGGTCATGAACGTGAAAACGATGATACTCGTCAAGGATGTTCCAAAGAACCTCATGAAGGGTGAAGAGCATTAGTGATCTATTTTCCTTGATGGGAATAAAAGGATAAGATTGTTAATTATACGAGCATGTCCAGATAAAATAGACTACTAAGGTTAGGGACTATAGTTGGGTGATCATTTGTCTCCTAGAGTGAAGACGAGTTTTTCAAAGAGATCCAATTTTCTTTAGGAAGTCAATGACATCCCCTCTGACGTTGTAGTTCTTATTCTATCCAAGTATTATATAGCTGATGGAAAAGGTGAAAGAAAAAAAATGATCATTGCAATGAATTGGGATAAAAAGCAAAAGTGTTTTCTTTTCCTTCTAAGGATGGATTAGTGGGACTATTAGCCTAACAATCATACATTGTCCATATTTTAATGATGACTTAACCATTTTATTTGTATGTATCTAATATGTGTATTTGAGATTTATTTCAGGTATTAGGTACATGAAAAGGATGAATTCAATCAAGCCCTAGCTTGACCAAATACAAGCCAAAATCAATGTAAATGCACTTTTGTGGAAAATACCCTAAATCACTTGGGTCAATTTTGTATATCATTTATGTTGACACTATGACTTGTAACTAAGTCGAGAATAATATGAAATGCACTTAAAATGAATATTTAAGCACTTTTGTAGCAATTTCTAAAATTTACCATAGAGACTTTTGTCGGCCGAGTTTCACTCACATGAAATTTGACCGACACCTTGGATAGGTCTTGTTAATCATCAACATCGACTGAGTTACCCCATGACAAACTCGACTGACACCCTTGCACATGATAATTCATTTTAATCCGTCAGTCGAGTTTCAACTAGGATAAACTCAACCTATAATGCAAAATTACTCTATTGCATAGTGCTATCGGTCGAGTTAACTTTATTGAAACTTGACCGATTGTACTGTACAAAATGTGCAGAAAAAGTGTTTCTAACCATTAGAGTGTTGTAAAACTCAAGAATAGATCTGTTGCAACACCCCAAATGTCTAGAATTCATTCCTAAGTGCATGTACTAGCTAGTAAACACCCCAACTATAAATAGGTGCCCTTAGACTTCATTCCAAATTTGCTTCTTATGCTCCTATGCTATATTTGCTTGGTTTAGTCTACTAAGAGCTCTTTTCTCTCTCTAGCTTACTACAGATCAACAATCTGAGTGAGATAGGGTACTTGTGAGAGAGTTGTTTCATTATACTCATTATGAAGCTCTCAACTTCCCCTTCCCAATCCCCTTCTCTCAAGCAAAGATGGTGAAAGCTTCTCCTTGGAAAAGGTGAAGTTGAAGGCTGAAGATGTTGGGAAATACGAGCACAAAAAAAGGCAGCGAAAACAAAATTTTTAATCTATCTGTATTCCCCATGACAACAAGATCGCATCAACTACTATGAAATAGGAAGGATGATTTTAGCGAGTTATACCTGGTCCTATAGCAAGTACAACGACTACAAATATTTTGTGCAACTATCACCTAGTTTCTCTTGGAGGGAGGTTGTGCAGCTCCTGGTCTTCACCACGAATGACAAACATGAACAACTTCCATAGTGCTCATGTAGTCTCACCACAAACAACAGGCTGACATTGCTCTCCGAGCAGTAACAGAAGGACTCCTGCCTCTACAGTAGTCCACACGGACTAACTAGAACTCTTATCTTTCAACTACAACTGACAAGGAGCTGTCCCCCTATTGGCGTACTAGTTGCCAACATGCTCTCTCATGACAAATGTCCTCAGTTGTTCTCTCCCGTAGCTATCCCTCCCTTGTCGGGTAGGACTTTCTTGGGCTCTCGTGGTTACCAAAACCATAGAGGACAACATGTGTTAGAGAAACTAATTCTCAGTTATCTGTGTTGCACTTTGGGAAGCCTCCAGTACCCTCTATTTATAGGTGGGGTTTGGATCAGAGTTCCCAATCTGTACGAGATTGTGCGAGAGTGGAAAGGACCGAAAAGTCTTGAAATTTCACAACCTATGGGATGCCAAATGGTCATATGGAACTCCTAGACGGTCACATGGGGTGTGAGACAGTCGTCTCACACTACCAAATGACTGTTTGGCAGTTTCCCAATGTGAACGAATTTGGCTATTTCGAATCCAATTAATATACGTATTAATTTTACTTTCTCTCCAAGTATATGCAATCAAAACTATTTGGGAAACATCCTAAAGCTTCGTTCAGCCTCAACCGGGCTGTCTCACCCAACCGAGATGCCTGTCTCACTCACCTAGATGGCCGTATGGTGAGTTTGAGATGAGTCAGTCGGTTAAATCACATTGAATCGGTCGATTCAATCACATTGAATCGATCGGTTCAAGGGAGGAAGTAAGCCAATTCAAACTTTGATCATCTTGACCCCTAAACGGTAGCCTCAACTTCTTGAGACGCTTGTCTGGATGCCCAAACGGCCATCTCACTAGTGATATGGTCATCTGACAGACCTGGTCAGCCAATGAAGCAATTCGTTGCATGAATTGAATACATAAACACTCTAGTAATCAATTCAATTATCACTCAAGATCAAACTCCTCTTCTAGATGAGTTCCTATGTGTGTGACCGTATAGGTCCAATGTCACGTTGGCAATGAATGTCCATAAATAGTTTATGACATCCCAAGCAAAGATGGTGCCTATTCACACAACAGTGCTACCCAAGTCAATGGAAAGTTGGAGAACAACTTCAACCTACAATCTGTGTAAGGTGTTGTAGTGATTGTATAATTCCTTTGTCTCTGATATCTAGAGTGAACTCAAGGCATGGAGTTGTCATCCTCTCAACATTCATCTCATCTTTCTTGAATCAAGAGCAGAATGTTTGAGATAATGTGACCTTAATATCTATATTGATTCAAATTGCATGCACATACGTTTCTCAGTCTCGCTTATCAAGTGGCCATGATATTATACTCTAATGGAGGGGAAAATCCCATATCTATCACTCACAATCAATCCCTATGTGTCAAAGTCACCCAACCATCACTATTATAACAATCCATGTTTTAGGATTGCATTTGATGATGTCAAAAGCACCCAACGACATGTGATGAGTGCAGTGATTTTAGGTCTGAGAATCACAATCACCACCTTCACTATGAGATATGACTATGACCACAAAATATGATTTCCATGTGTCACTCTCAGGGTGGGTCTATCCGATACACTATTCTGTAACATGTATCTGTGTGTTTGGTTTGATATAGCCACATCATGACTAATGAGATTATGTCATCAACCAACCCACACTCTAGTCTTTTGTGTTATTGGTGTCTATCAACCTTCCATAGTAACAAATGACTAGGGACATAATGAGAATGTATATGTCTATTCTTAACATCTATATGATCTCATCGTTCAAGTCTTGTACTTAACAGAATACATCATTGAGTAAACATCATTCTCTAGACATTCATAATGTTTCCTCATTATCTCATAATTGAACGAAACATAATGATTGGAAGCTTGCCTTTATTAATATTATTAATCAAATCCTTTATGATATATGCATGTGAATCATCATATGATTGGCTCTCTGGGCATACCTTACCAATAGAATCCCACTTGTACTTAGATCCAATCACCCACAATCCCATTTGTAGTGATCTAAAACATGTTCACCATGCTTCTATTACACCAGTGCTGATCTAGCGGACTAGCAACACTTTGCTATCCAGTCGATATATTGCATGTTTCTTATCTCTTTCTATGAGATGAAACACACCATGATATGGTATCTGATATTCCTTGCCTAACAAGTAGCTCCATTGTTGTCACAGTATTTCTACTGAGTCATCAATGGCTGGAACATCTATAAGTTCATCATATGAACTTCTAATCATCTTGTGTTCATAACACAAGTATACTTAGCTTCTATTTCAAAATTAATGGTTATTAGTTCGGAACCCTTCCAACTAGTAACATGCTGTAACATACCGAAATCTGGGCATTTTGCCTTTTGGTCCTCTTTCCATCTTTTTCTTTCATTAATATCCTCTATGTACCTCTTTGTACTCTTTTCTATAAGTTTTGTCCTTCATTTTCATTCCATATGTCTTTGGATTTGATTTAAAGGAATTGTGATGGTTATTGGATAAATGTTTCCCAAATATTCTTAATACAGGGTTGCATACACAAATACCTCAGTTAGATTTAGATAATGGGTCTAAAACGCAAATTTCACATTAAGTAATAAAAAGAATAAAATGTTTTGTCCTGGAACTTTCTAGCATTTTCTAGGATAAGAGAAATAAAAGAAAATCCGAATTTTGTATAAAGGAGAAGATAAATGCAATAATAAAAGGTAATAGGGAATTTAATGGATAAGAAAGGATAATGAGAAAGATATTGCACCAAAATCATAATTGGAAACCCATTAGGATAATCTGATACTTAAATTCGTTTTCCTGACTAAAAAGTAACTTAAGGGTCAAGTATCATTTAAAGTGGAACATAAATGTAAATAATAATATCATTATCAAAAGAAAATAGGAAATAGGCCAATAAAGTGAAATAAAATACTTAATGTTCTCAAATCAGAAAAATAACTCCAAATTCGTAATCTAAACATAAAAATAAGCCTTTGGGAAAATTTTCATTTAATTTGGTCAATGTTTAATATTTTATTTTAATCTGGAGAGAGAAAATGATTTAAAGATCCAAAAATATTAAATATATGTTGATAAAAATTAATTAATGCCAAAAACGTGTTTCTAACGTTTATTATTACTTGTATACCAAGGTTTATATTTTTAGGAAGTTTCTAGATGCCTTTAATAAATTAAAAGGTTAAATAAGTGATACAATTTAAATGAATTAAATAAAATAATAAAAGTATTCAAAAAAATATATTAATTCCAAATTCTTACTCTACATGTTAAAATAGACCTTATTTTGAATGAATTTGGAAAATATTTGTTGAGATGATAAATTAAGGAGAGAGAAAGAGTACAAAACTTTCAAATCATTATTTAAAATAACAAAAGACTTCAACAAATGAAAATAATACCGAATTCGTGACTAACATACTTAATATGAGTTATGGGTGAAGTTTTGTAATTTTTGGATAATCATAGAGTCATAAATAAATATGGAAAGAAAAAATATGTTTTGAATTATTTAATAAATTAAAGTTTCTCAAAATATAAAACTAATTTCATATTTGGATTTTACGCATCAAAATAAGTCAGAATATCAAATTTGGTAATTTTTGGACGTCGTTTGGGCCTCCAAATGAGGAGAGAGAAAAACATTAAATCACTTTAGTCGATTTTAATTAGGAATCAAATTTACAACTTTAATTGGGCGCGAAATCTCAACCGTTGGATCGCGATCTGAAGGCTCGCGGATTGTCTTCTTTCTCAGTCCGTTTTGGCAACATGTTCCTTATTTTCCAAGTTTTCAAATCCATTTATCTCGAGTTTTACTCAATGAAATTTAATGAATTTTGATCCTACGAATTCCTTGCGCAAATCCGCACCGTTTTATACCAATATTTTTGTGTTTTGAGGAAGATTCGAGAAACCCCCAAAGCTTGCTCTCCAAGCTCCCACGGCCAACTGTGAAAACCCTAACCTACGTCTCCTTGCTTATATATACCCATACACATACATGAGCCGGCACCTTTGCAACTCAACGCAACTTTCAATTTCACATTTCATCGTCGTTTGACCCTCCGGAGAGCGGCCGAAGCAGCAGGGCTTGCGGCGCTTATCTCTCCATCCTCGGTTCATCTCCGATCAAATTGAAGACACCATCAGTTTCGGTTCGTTCCTAGCTTTCTTTTGCATATCTAAACGTCGAGTTTGGTTGGGTATTGCATTTTCGCCCAATTTTCCCCCAAGCTTGCTGCTTGCGACTGCAGTCATGGCGCAGCTTGAGAAGGGAGATGACTAGTCGGCTTTTTACGATTTTGCCCCTGGCCGCTCCTTCTCATACATGGCAATTTCTATTTAGTTTGTTTTAGAAAAATCATATCTTTTGATTCGTTGGTCAAAAAAATAAAAATAAGATATGTTTCAAAATCAGAAAAACGTAAGCTATCTAATAAAAATATTTTCGAAGCCTGGTTTTGAGTTTTTCGAGTAGGTATTTTTGTGGATGATTTAATTAACTAAAAATAACCAAAAATGCATTTAAAAGTATATATCTTCAAAATATATAATATTATATGTTATTTTGATCAGAAAACCCTAACTAAGGCAATGATGATGTTTTTGAGATCTAAATCGATTGTTTGTGGAAACATCGATGGTTTTGAGGTTTTAAACCTTTTTATGAAAGAATTTATCATTAATACATGTATTTGATTATGTAATTAGGAAAGTGGATCTGATCTCGTGTAAAAGATATGAAAAGTGACTCTAGGATTCTAAAGAATAAGGTATGTGTTTAGTATGTGTTTTGATTGTGCAACTACCTTTTCAGTTGGGAAATCATTAATCCATTACCCATACTTTCCTATGAGGTTTAACTTGATCTAAACCCTTGAATCTTGAAACCTAAATTGCTTATTGCCTCAAAAGTAGATGTAGTATTCTCTTATTTGGGTATTCATACCCCACTGCCATGTTATATATTCTTTTGCTTATCCTTGCCATGACTCTTTTGTTAGCATGAAATTAAATGATCTATTTAATTTTTAAGTAGTGGTACTTATGTACAACCACCCATAGAGGGCATGTATAAAATCATCCTAGGAGAATGTTTATAATTCTCCCCATTAAAAATTGTAGGTGATTGGAAATGTGTTTATTCTTCCCTCACCTAAGGTTAGAGGTCCGGTAGGTGCCTCAACCCTACTTAGTTAGATAGACATATTAATTGACATGCTAAAACCTTTATTTATTTTGTTAATGGCAAGTTTTCTTATAAAAACCTCATACTCTTTGATATCTCTTTTTACACCAAATATCTAGCCTAATTTACTTGTTACAACTTTCTTTGCCATTGTTAGAATATTCTTGTAACACATACTTTTCTTTGTTTCCCTTTTTGCTGGGTGATTTCCCAACCACCCAGGTATGAAGCAAGGTGGTTGAATAGGACTTGAAGATCTTGGCTTTGGCTTGGACTTAGATGATGGATATGTTGCTTGGAGACAAAAGTGGAGTAGTTAGATTTCCCTCTACTTAGATCCTCTTTTTGTATAAAGCATGTACACCCATATTGGGAAAAAATATTTATGCACACTTTATTTAAATTGAATATAGTCAAAATTTTATCTTCCGCTGCTATTCCAATTGTGTTTTGTTTACCATTGATATTAGTAGAGAGTGGTTTATCCCACTCTTTACAGCATGGTATCAGAGCCAATGGTAGTCGGAACTTTGACTATTTCAGTTTGTCTCCCTAATTAGAACCCTAGACTTGCATAGTTTCCTTTAAGTAACATGTTTTCCTAGATTTGATCTACCTTGATGATAGGTTGACTTAGGAACCAATAGTTCCACATCAGAACCTTGATCAATAAAATCCTAAAATACTTATAATTAAAATATGCATAACTTGATGTTGTTTAGGTTTACCTTTAGGCAACTATTAGGGCATGCAGTTGAAGCAAGGGTGTCTAGAAAGGATCAGGGTTTCGGGGGCTGGCAAAATTTTCCTCCACACCACTAGCTTGGTATACGAGGACTCCCGTGCCCATATGATACCGGCCTGGCCTGCGCTAATACGAATTGTCCGAAATAGTTTGCTTTTAGACAATAGTAACCTTAGACATATATGTTGTATATCTTTGAGAACCCTAAGTTTCATATGTATGATGATTTGTTTGAGGATGGATACCAAGATAGTTTGCTTCTGTCCCTAGAACCTAGACCTTAGAGTTTGGGTGTTTGGAAAGATATCAGAATGCGCGATGGAAGTGTGATGGATCTTGATAATGCTTTAGTTAGACTTATCCTTTAACCCTAGTGTAGTAGGTCAAACCCTTTAAGGGGTGGAGGATGGTTAGTTGATGATGTTTGAGTGGTTAGATTTCGAGGACGAAATCCTCTTTAGGGGGATGGAACCCTATAACATCTTGAAGTATGTCTAATCTATCTTTAGAAACCCTAACTCCATAGATAGGAGGTTAGTATGCTTGGATCCTTAGTCGTGCCCAAACATGTAATAATGGTAACCCTAACGTGCTTGTTTATAAATTAAAGAACATATAATTATCATCTAAGGAATAAATAATATGCTTGAACCCTAATGAATATCCAATGCACATAATATGAATATCAATGCTAATTGTCAATAAGTAAGATGTTAATAATGTCATGAACCAATGAACCCTAATGATATGATGAGTAAGGTTATAATTCATAATTAATGCATGCTAAGGATGAATTAGTGAAATATAATGGTCATGTTGACCTAAAACATAAGTTGTAATAATCTAACCCTAAACAATACATCCTTAATACCTTTCATGATACATTAATGATGTTAAGTGCCATAATCAGTTAAGATACTTTGATACACATAAATGATATAGATGATCATCTAATCACATATTAATTAAGTCATCAATATGAATGAGTGCTACCTTGTTAACTAATATACATGTTATTAGTCACTTAGTGTGAATCAAATCATTAATATGACATATGTTCCACCTTGATCATTAAAATACATATAATGGCTTCAATGTGAATATGAAGTAATTGGATTCACATAAGTGTGCAAAATCAATAATATAAAGGAATAAATATGAATAATGATTAATGATGACATTAATGTGAGCAATAAAGATAATGTGACATGTGACGATGTTTAATATGAGTATAAGTAACAAATGTGACATTAATTGGAATAATTATATGCTTAACCACAAATTTGATAATAATGTCATATTTCATGTAAAATAATTTGTTATAATTAATAAAGTGGTAATATGAGGATGAAGTATAAATCTGAATTATTAAGGACAATGATCAAATATAATAATGAATGTTGAAATAGTTGAGTAACACCTAATTGTGATAAAATCCTTAATAAGATAAATGATATATATATATATATATATAAATAGTTTAATGGATAATAATGAAATATCACCCTTTGGAAATAAAGCGAATATGACATGACATAATTAAAATAATGATGATAATGTGATATAATGTTAATAAGTCAAAAATGTAAATAAAGTTAAATATCTTAAAAAGAATATCTTAATAATGGACCCTAGGTGATCCTTAAGAACATGACCTATGTTGAGCTTATGTGAAGTTTATGAACCCTTAGGTGTAGTTGAAGTATAAGTTTTGGTGGAAGTTGTATGGTTGAAGGAACAACCTAAAGTTTTGAGATGTGAGGTTGCACACTCACCCTTCCGTAATTGCCAGTGATTTCGGGGACGAAATCCTCTTTAAGGGGTGGAGTGCTGTAACATACCGAAATCTGGGCATTTTGCCTTTTGGTCCTCTTTCCATCTTTTTCTTTCATTAATATCCTCTATGTACCTCTTTGTACTCTTTTATATAAGTTTTGTCCTTCATTTTCATTCCATATGTCTTTGGATTTGATTTAAAGGAATTGTGATGGTTATTGGATAAATGTTTCCCAAATATTCTTAATACAGGGTTGCATACACAAATACCTCAGTTAGATTTAGATAATGGGTCTAAAACGCAAATTTCACATTAAGTAATAAAAAGAATAAAATGTTTTGTCCTGGAACTTTCTAGCATTTTCTAGGATAAGAGAAATAAAAGAAAATCCGAATTTTGTATAAAGGAGAAGATAAATGCAATAATAAAAGGTAATAGGGAATTTAATGGATAAGAAAGGATAATGAGAAAGATATTGCACCAAAATCATAATTGGAAACCCATTAGGATAATCTGATACATAAATTCGTTTTCCTGACTAAAAAGTAACTTAAGGGTCAAGTATCATTTAAAGTGGAACATAAATGTAAATAATAATATCATTATCAAAAGAAAATAGGAAATAGGCCAATAAAGTGAAATAAAATACTTAATGTTCTCAAATCAGAAAAATAACTCCAAATTCGTAATCTAAACATAAAAATAAGCCTTTGGGAAAATTTGCATTTAATTTGGTCAATGTTTAATATTTTATTTTAATCTGGAGAGAGAAAATGATTTAAAGATCCAAAAATATTAAATATATGTTGATAAAAATTAATTAATGCCTAAAACGTGTTTCTAACGTTTATTATTACTTGTATACCAAGGTTTATATTTTTAGGAAGTTTCTAGATGCCTTTAATAAATTAAAAGGTTAACTAAGTGATACAATTTAAATGAATTAAATAAAATAATAAAAGTCTTCAAAAAAATATATTAATGCCAAATTCGTACTCTACATGTTAAAATAGACCTTTGGATGAATTTTGAATGAATTTGGAAAATATTTGTTGAGACGATAAATTAAGGAGAGAGAAAGAGTACAAAACTTTCAAATCATTATTTAAAATAACAAAGACTTCAACAAATGAAAATAATACCGAATTAGTGACTAACATACTTAATATGAGTTTTGGGTGAAGTTTTGTAATTTTTGGATAATCATAGAGTCATAAATAAATGAGGAAAGAGAAAATATGTTTTGAATTATTTAATAAATTAAAGTTTCTCAAAATATAAAACTAATTTCATATTTGGATTCTACGCATCAAAATAAGTCAGAATATCAAATTTGGTAATTTTTGGACGTCGTTTGGGCCTCCAAATGAGGAGAGAGAAAAACATTAAATCACTTTATTCGATTTTAATTAGGAATCAAATTTACAACTTTAATTGGGCGCGCAATCTCAACCGTTGGATCGCGATCTGAAGGCTCGCGGATTGTCTTCTTTCTCAGTCCGTTTTGGCAACATGTTCCTTGTTTTCCAAGTTTTCAAATCCATTTATCTCGAGTTTTACTCAATGAAATTTAATGAATTTTGATCCTACGAATTCCTTGCGCAAATCCGCACCGTTTTATACCAATATTTTTGTGTTTTGAGGAAGATTCGAGAAACCCCCAAAGCTTGCTCTCCAAGCTCCCATGGCCAACTGTGAAAATCCTAACCTACGTATCCTTGTTTATATATACCCATACACATACATGAGCCGGCACCTTTGCAACTCAACACAACTTTCAATTTCACATTTCATCGTCGTTTGACCCTCCGGAGAGCGGCCGAAGCAGCAGGGCTTGCGGCGCTTATCTTTCCATCCTCGGTTCATCTCCGATCAAATTGAAGACACCATCAGTTTCGGTTCGTTCCTAGCTTTCTTTTGCATATCTAAACGTCGAGTTTGGTTGGGTATTGCATTTTCGCCCAATTTTCCCCCAAGCTTGCTGCTTGCGACTGCAGTCATGGCGCAGCTTGAGAAGGGAGATGACTAGTCGGCTTTTTACGATTTTGCCCCTGGCCGCTCCTTCTCATACATGGCAATTTCTATTTAGTTTGTTTTAGAAAAATCATATCTTTTGATTCGTTGGTCAAAAAAATAAAAATAAGATATGTTTCAAAATCAGAAAAACGTAAGCTATCTAATAAAAATATTTTCGAAGCCTGGTTTTGAGTTTTTTGAGTAGGTATTTTTGTGGATGATTTAATTAACTAAAAATCACCAAAATGCATTTAAAAGTATATATCTTCAAAATATATAATATTATATGTTATTTTGATCAGAAAACCCTAACTAAGGCAATGTTGATGTTTTCGAGATCTAAATCGATTGTTTGTGGAAACATCGATGGTTTTGAGGTTTTAAACCTTTTTATGAAAGAATTTATCATTAATACATGTATATGATTATGTAATTAGGAAAGTGGATCTGATCTCGTGTAAAAGATATGAAAAGTGACTCTAGGATTCTAAAGAATAAGGTATGTGTTTAGTATGTGTTTTGATTGTGCAACTACCTTTTCAGTTGGGAAATCATTAATCCATTACCCATACTTTCCTATGAGGTTTAACTTGATCTAAACCCTTGAATCTTGAAACCTAAATTGCTTATTGCCTCAAAAGTAGATGTAGTATTCTCTTGTTTGGGTATTCATACCCCACTGCCATGTTATATATTCTTTTGCTTATCCTTGCCATGACTCTTTTGTTAGCATGAAATTAAATGATCTATTTAATTTTTAAGTAGTGGTACTTATGTACAACCACCCATAGAGGGCATGTATAAAATTGTCCTAGGGGAATGTTTATAATTCTCCCCATTAAAAATTGTAGGTGATTGGAAATGTGTTTATTCTTCCCTCACCTAAGGTTAGAGGTCCGATAGGTGCCTCAACCCTACTTAGTTAGATAGACATATTAATTGACATGCTAAAACCTTTATTTATTTTGTTAATGGCAAGTTTCCTTATAAAAACCTCATACTCTTTGATATCTCTTTTTACACCAAATATCTAGCCTAATTTACTTGTTACAACTTTCTTTGCCATTGTTAGAATATTCTTGTAACACATACTTTTCTTTGTTTCCCTTTTTGCTGGGTGACTTCCCAACCACCCAGGTGTGAAGCAAGGTGGTTGAATAGGACTTGAAGATCTTGGCTTTGGCTTGGACTTAGATGATGGATATGTTGCTTGGAGACAAAAGTGGAGTAGTTAGATTTCCCTCTACTTAGATCCTCTTTTTGTATAAAGCATGTACACCCATATTGGGAAAAAATATTTATGCACACTTTATTTAAATTGAATATAGTCAAAATTTTATCTTCCACTGCTATTCCAATTGTGTTTTGTTTACCATTGTTATTAGTAGAGAGTGGTTTATCTCACTCTTTACACATGCGCTTCTCTTTATATCAAACATATATTATTGTGATCACTTATATCATCTCAAAAGCTTGTATCGATGTAATCCCTTACACCCAACCCTTCCTTTTATTGTTGTTTCCATTGACTAGCAATCTATCCTTAAGTACTTCACAAGTACTAAATGGATATCTTTAAATGACATTCCCTTAACTCTTTATTGGATTTTATTATTATCTTGTCATGTCTAATACATATAAGATTATATGGGATATTTTTTTAGCATTCATGATGGATCCATTGCTACAGTATATGGCATCTTATCTTTGATATTTCCATTCTTCATAAGAATTGAAATATTTTTTTCATGAGAGACAAATTTAGATTCTCTCTCAATGATTCCTCTATGTTGAACTCTTTCAACAATTTGCTATGTAATGTGCTCAACTTTTATTTGTGAAACTTTCAAGAACTATCTCTATAGGTCTTGATTCCTATCTTATAGGATATTTTACCTAATCCTTCATTACTGAAGTTTTTTTTGCTAGTTCTTAATATTCATAATATTGAGACATTATTCCTCATCACGTGTAGTATATTCATATATGCTCCCACTAAATCTTTTGTAATCACAAATTTCATCCTTTATATGGATTCAAGTCAAACCCTTTGACTATCTTGTCAAGTCAAAAGATCCCATCTCTGAGTTGCTTGTTTCAATCCTTGATTGATAATTATAGTTTATAGACTTTATTTGCATTTATGAAGTTTGAAACCATATAGGTTGTGTCACATACACATCCTTACATGTTTCCTTATAAGGAATCCAAGTTCAACTTTATATGCCAAATAGTTCGTTTCAACTACAACTACAAGTATGACGAATTGGTAAAGGAATTTCTATCATGTTCAACACCTTGAACTGATTTGAAAATGTTTTCAACCAAACTGTCCTTTTATGTCGTTCATGAAGGTATTTTCCATAAGACCCTATTGCACCCTTCAGGTATTACCCTTCTAGGTGGTACTAAGGTCCTACTTTGTTAGTTTACATGAACTTCAAAATGGCTTTTGTAACATACTCAAATATGAATATATAATTTAATTTCCATTTCCTTGGTTCCATCCTTAGTTTTATGAGTATTAATTTATTTTTCCTTATTAGGTAAAATGAGGAATAAAGCAATATCATAAATGTATAAATATTGTTATTTGAACATTTCTAGAATAAAATAACCAAATACGTTCACTGTAGGATCAATTATTCTAAACCACCAATTGATTGGTTTGAAATATGATGTGATAATCTAAAACAAATATAAGTTTAATTGATAAAAGTAATGTTAGAAATATAAATTAATGTTTCAATAACTAAAGAAATACATTTAAGACATCAATTAACCACTTAATTTACATGTGAAAGAAAATACTAAACATTTTCAAAATGCTAAACTAACATTAGAATTTGGTTCCTCATATCCTAATTATCCTACATGTCGAGTCTTAGATCAATTGAATGTTATTTATTCCCCAAATTTAAGAGAAATAAATAAGTTAAATTAGGTTGTAATTGCTTTTTTTGACTATCACATTAAATGGCTAAGTTATTGTGTTCTATTCAACCACCAAGCTCTTGTATATGCTCATCTAGTAATGCTAGCATGTGCATTAGGTTGTGTTTGGTATTCAACCATGATAGGTTTATTTGCCACGAGTAAATTAACTAGGGGTATGTTAACCATGTGTAAGATGTTTATTGTTTGGATCCACGACAAACAAACTTGTAGACAAGATGTCCGCTGTTTGGTGCATGTGTACGTAGGCTGTGTTTATTTGAACAAAGTCTATTATGCCCTAGACATAAGTATTGTTGTATGTACTTAGCACTCGGTCAGAGGGGTATTGTAATGACCCCACCTCCTGGTAAGCCCCAATTAAAGGAGACTAGAAGGTCAGAGCCATTATCCTAATTAACAATATCAAAGGTTCAACAAATAATCAATAACAATTATTAACTTCTTCCAACTATACTGAAATATGGTAAAAATAAAAACTTTGTATACCTTTTGAAAACTGGGATTTCTAAACTTCTATCCACACATATACTAATCTAACTAATCCTCCTTTGCACTTTAATTCTCATTTAATTCCACATATGCCACTTTAATGTTTGTTTTTTTTCACTTGTACCTAAAATGCTAACAAACAAAATGTCAGTCATCAGAAGATGGTATGTGGGGGAAACAAATAATGTGCAACTATGTTAACAATGTAATCATCCAATTAATCATTTAACAACCAAGATTTCATTTTAAGCCATACTACTCAATCCTTACCTATCCCCTAACTCTGTGCTATCCCTGTAGTGGAATTGTATGCTACCTCTCTTTTAGGTAGATTCTTACCCCCATGGTCCTACCTTACAGGTAGCCAATACATAGGGTAATAAAGTCGCATGGCGCTACCCGAAGGTAGCCCAATACCTAACTCAATGTGCCTTGATGGACCTACCCCATTAGTATCCATGTACTAAGTCATCCAATGACCTGATGGACCTACCCCATAGGTAGCCATGTACTAGGTCAACTATTAAGCCACAGAGGGGACCATGATCTGAGCTGGTAGGCACATATCTTATGTGTTAGTCATAGCCACATTATAGTTTGCATGAACTAAAGTCATCCAACAGTTTATTTCAAGTCATCGATGAAAACTTTGGAAAACCTCAGAAAACTAACTCGAGATATTCATAAGCGTAACCACATACCTGTCAAGTAGATTTGAGATAGAATCAACCAAGAAGGGAAATCCAATCAAGCAAGTACAAGAATCCTGAAATCACATCCAATTCCTTTTTATCAAAATCTATTCAAACCATCTTGCTACTTAAGGTTTCTATTCCTTTTTAGGATTTCTAACTCTTTTAGGGTTTACTTTGCAATTAGGGTTTTTACTTTATTTTACTCTTTTAAACCCTAATTTCTCATATCTCCTTCATGAAAGTTATTAAGGTTACCTTTAATCAACATATAACCTTAATTTTAGAAACAACACAATTAATCATCAATTAAGTCCATTAGGCCTCTTTTACATTAAAGCTACCGATCATCAATTAAGTCCATTAAGCCTCTTTTACATTAAAGCTACCGATTTTATCCTTTTAATCCATGCCAAGATCATTATGCTCATTTATCATCAATTCAAAGTTCATTATGATCTAATTCACATATGAACTCGATTTGCCATTAATTCTTCCTTTATTCATTAGAAAAACCCTGATTACTACATTAAGGGTATTTATCCACAATTAGGAACTTTTATACTTGAAATAGCTTGGAATTATCATATCTCAACTTTATTCGCGATTTTAAATAATTAAAACCATTATGAGTCGCATTTACTAATATTAGGGTTTCAAGGCCCATTAAAGCATCTTTACGCACATGAACTTCTAAATTGAACCAATTACATGAAAAGTTCATCCTTTTCATTCTTAATATACCTTTTTACAATTAACAGGTTAATCTCCACTCTGATCATTCATATAACCCTTCCCTAATCATTATTCAACAAAGATTAGGATTTTTCATTAGTTAAACTATTAAAGATAGTATTTTTACATACTTTTTTGAATTTTAAGCAGAAAAAAGATTCAACTATATTTTTATTGCATTCCTCGTGTTTTTCTGAGCAAGATTCATATATTATTTGCTATCATCGGAGTTATAGACAATTAAATATGATTTTCACAAGATTTAGTTACCTGGACCAATGAGAGAGCGCCACGTAGGCGGCCCTCTTAGCAGCTTGCACCAGCGATGCAGACCCAGCTAAATAGAGCTAAAAGACACTCTTATCTTGCTCCTCCTTCATTAGCCTCGAGGGTAAAAATAGATATTCCAGCGAGATCTTCTTCTTCCCACGATGAATTCCTGTGCGCAGAACAGGACCGTCCCCCGGTCAACACTGGGGTTGACTTCGCGCCTTAGCCCCTCAAACACGAAGCAAAGGATCGAGCACCTCCGCCAGGCTTTGTCAAACTCGTCCCTAACCTTAATTCCTTTGGGGGTGTGGGGGGAGTGACGGACAAGCAGATATCTTCTTCCTGACCTCCGGTGACGGACTGGATAGAACAGAGATAAATTGCGTCGCAATTGGATCAACTGAAGGCTACACAATGTCGAGAGAGTGGTTCCTGTGGTTCCAGTGGCTTCAGGGGAAAACCTCACTCCCTATATATATAGGTGTGGAACCCCGGAGGGTGCTTCCTAGTCCTACCAAAATAGGTAATCTGGGGTTAGACCTCCAAACCCCTACAAATCCGGGATAGAGTGAATCGGGAAAGCATCCTGAACTCAATGGGAAGGTTCCCATCGCCCCACAAGAATCTGAGTGCAAGAAAATGTAGGTAGAAATTCCTCATTTCCCTCTTCTGTCTTGGGTTCGAGACATACCCTCAGTGCCGTCGGATCTTAGACCTATGGTCTAGATTTTTCCCAGCATTCCCTATCCGAAAAATATATCCTGGACAAGTTGAAACATTTAAAGCAAATTAATTGGTAACCATTCACTTTAGGATTATTTCTAAAATCCATAACTCTCAAATCGTACATCCTTTTTCAACCAAAATTTAGGGAAACCTTCATCTTGGCTTTATCTACTCGTGTACCAAGTTTGAGTCTAAAATTCCATAGGAAAAGGGTTTTTTCTTCATATGCAAGATATCTCTTAATAATACATATTTTGAGCATATTTTCTCTCTCCTAATCTTTTAATTTATTTATTTGGATTCCTTTTTCCATTAGAAAACATGTGTATTCGAAATATCATCTGAGATAACTCAATTATACCTCTTTCCACTTATTTCCCACATTTTATCATTGTTTTCAATATCTTTCTTAATAAAGAAATATTTAATTGATCTTTTCTTTTCTTGTTGCATTATCTTTGCAACTTTGGACTCCTTGGGACCCAAGGAACCCTAGAGGCACGAAATCCACCTTTGGATTATATTCTTTTGCCTTCTAGAGGTTTCTACATTTTTCTTTCCTCCATTTTCTTATTTACCCATTCAAATAATGAAGTTTCTTTTGTCTTTTCCTTGTTATTGGGCCCAATAGCCAATAAAGCCCACAAAAAAAATCATCAAGGCTATTGTAAACAAAATCCATTTATTCAAAACAAATTATATATTTATTTGTTCAAATATCTTTAATATGAGAAATTACATTTCTCACCAAATGAACCCAAAAGTTGGGGTTGTAACAGGCATTGTAGACAATTAACATCCGCAACAAATAAACTTGTTTCCTACTGGAAGAATTTGGCGCGGTAGGTTAACTAGAGATTTCTCGATTAGTTTACCTATGCGACAACTTATTTATCTTTTAGTCTACATAACAAACACCACTTTAGATACTCGGTCATCTTTCCTTGCCGTGCCGCCACCAAGACGACACAACAAATGCACCCTTAATAAGTCTAAAACTGCAAACAGTGTCCTAACCATTGAAGGTTGCAGTCACCTTTCTTTTTCCCTATCTGTAGTGATCACACGGCACTGAGACTAGGGCCTCAAATGGCTGGCCCTTCATGCGTAACAAACACGGTTTTGACTGTCTCTTCTCCTCTTCTCCTTCGTCATCCATAAACTTCCCATCAAACCCTAATCAACATGTTCTCTCCTAGGCACCTATTTAGGTTCACAAGAGACTACCATCAACATCTCCTCCTCTTCTTCGACTTGCACCCCTCCCTCTTTACTACTCAAACACACCATCATCGATCCCTTCAATGGTACCAACATCACCAACACCATCATGGTCTTCCACGACCCTTCTCTTTCCATCCAACATGACCCTCACTTTTGTATCAGCGTCACCTCATGGTGATGAAGCTTCAGCAGCCACCATCTGAGACCTCCCCACCAACAACAACATTGATGCCACCTGTCAGAATCACACCATAACATCAACATAGATGCCACCTGCTGGAATCACACCCTATCGAGCATCTTTAGGATCCCAAAGTTTTCCTAGTCACCGATGGATCTGTCTTCCCTTGGGCCCAACCTTCTCCATCTCAGTGCCTCCAACATCAGGTACCTTGGTCAGATTTAGCAGGCAGCTTCCAGGCTGCCTCTCCCCTTACCTCGACCAATAACATACCATCGTGATCTACATAGCCACCACCATCTCCCTAGTTGCCTCATCACCACACAGATTCCTGACCTAATCCCCACGTTGCCTGCCAGCAACACCCTATCGTGAATGCCCCTCTATCTGTGTGATGTATAGACCTACAACAAACACCACGACGCCAATGATGACACCATCTACAATTCAACAACACCACCAGACCCGACTGCCCATGCTTGGTCTTGCTAACATGCACACCCTCACCTCGACAAACTTGCAGCCATCTCGACACCATCAGACCCCCTCATCATCGTCAATCACCACATACCTATCATCATGGACAACTGGAGGACCTCCTCACCTCCATCAAGCATCACAAATCTATGGTGGTGCATTCTACCTTCTTGCAACAAGCTTCCGATCTCACTCCCTGATCCAGTAGGATTAAACTGTAGAACTAAAGTTTTTTCTTGACACCCATCTGACTCCCTCATCATCTCTGACCCCTCACCACCTTTCTTCATCCCGGAGGCACTGGGCAAGGAACCCATTTCCCCTCTATTATCAGGATCGTGACCATGACCATCAACTACTACGACAACTACCAACGACCAACTACTCAACCTACATAAACACCACCTTCCCCTATGGTTTCTTCTCACCATACTTAAAGTACGCTAGCACCACCAGGTTTTCATGGTCTCTCGGCTAACCTTGGGTAGTGCAGAACCATGGCTGTTGTTAGTCGCCCACCATGCACCAGTAACCATAGTAGTATGGGAACACTAGCACCCAAACATAGCCACTGACAACATGGACTCCAGCCCCCCAAGCATTGGACATCTCCTTGCCCACTTACTCCATGAATGAGATTCATCCATTCAAAAAATCACTGTGGAAGACCAGTTCAATCCATGTTGGTGAGCAGATAAACTTCCATGTCTTGTATTTTAGATTCACATTCAACTATAGAACTAACACCACCTCTGAATCAAATCATATAAGATAAAGGAAACACTATGATGAAAGCCATTTGAGTAGCTGATCAATCCACTCCATCAAATTAGTATATACATCTCGATACATAGGTATACATGGAACATTCCTATTTGTTAACACCAATTAACCTTAAATATGTATTTTTGTATATTATATATTACATAAAAGATAGAATGGATGGTAATCAAGCTTAATGATATAAATCTAGTTTAAGGTAATAATGTTGACCTTTTGATCAACTACCCAATACTTCTTGTGGTTATGCATAACATAATTCTTTTACTAGTAACCAATAAATCTGTAATTATCATTTAAAGAAATAGCTATCACACATATATCATATGTATGATTAAATAAGGAAGGCAAAATGTTAGATGTAATCATGGACATGATAATAAAAATATAAATTGTTGACACATCATCTTAATATTGCCATATATGAACTAAAACCCCTACATTCACATGTTTATTTGACGATACTTGGAACTACTTTATCCATGTTGGTCCTTTTAGTAATCAGTGGGGGTGTAAAAGAGAAACAACTTTTAAGATGACACACTTTTATGATCATATATGTGGATATATTGTTTCTTTTAAAAAAAATCCACTTTAGATAACATGCTAGTGGACCATACAAAAATCTACTATAATCATACTACCAATATGGTGCATACTTGTATTTACCGCCTATTTAAGAAGTAGATAATAAAATGTGCACACATTATAAAATGCATACTAATGATGATGTTAGAAAAAAAAATATGACCATTGGCAAATACAAATGGTTTTCAGAGAAAGAAACTCAACTCTTAATCAAGAATATTGACAAGAAATAACTAAAAATATCAACATATAGCCATAAGTAACAATGACACACATGAGTACTCCTAAACCCAAATTTTGAGACTAGAAAAACAATATTGGGTCTAGTTATGGTCTCAATTATGAACCAGAGATGGTATACTAATGTGTGTACAATACACTTCTAGGTTGAGAAGGACTAACTTTGAAGTTCATCCATAGAGATATGGTTAGTATTGAAGATAGGTACATACTCCTCCCTATTTATAACAGGGAATTTATACGACTAAATTTTCCCATAATGAGGCAACTTCTGCAATACTTTCTCTTGTTCCATTTTTTGGACAAACCATATACTCTCAACTGGACTTATTGTTGTTCTTCTAAAATTACTATTATCATGTTGAATTGGGTCAATGACCCCACTATCTATTGTGCTTAAATCATGCCACGTATGTTTGTGAAAGATGTATATTGCCACTCTATTTATGCATGTTAGACAATTCAACTAGTTTAACTATCGTGGATGCTTATGCGTTACCATTAGGGTATACGTTTCTACCCGGGGTATGCGTTTCTACCCTTATATGTACACATGCATGTTTTCTGCCTAGGGTGTGCTTTTCCACCCATTTTACTTAGGCCAACGACTCAGTGGTGTCATGTCCCTACTATAGTTACTTTAGTCCAATGTATCTTCTTGCAAATATTTTTTGTGATACTAATGATTTATTATGGCAAGAATCGCTATTTCATGCTTTACTTATATTGCCTCATTCTTTTTTGGAAATTCCTTCTCTTGTAACTTCTCATTGAACTTACCTAGATTTAATGACCCCCTTTTTATGGGAACATCTTACTTTACTTTTGAAATAGATAATGCCCTAGTTAATATTATAATGTACATACTCAACTTTTATTGACCCATACTCTTTTGTTTCATTTTTTCTGGGGTGTTCCCTCCACCGAGGTGTAGGTACTTTATAGGACAGAGACTCAAGACGATTGTGAGCTTGTTGGTGAACATAAGGACAACTTGAGATAGACTTGTTACCCTCTTCATATGGGCTTATGTGTATATAGATGTAACCTTTTAATTGTATGTACCACCCATGGGGTGAGAAAGTTATGTACATGGAGTTATTTTGTAACTTTGTAAATAGTTATGTTTTCTACTGCTTATTTATTTCAAGGCTCATGTTTGTACCATTGAGTGGGCCTACTATCGGGTCCCACTCCTTACAGAATGGTATCAGAGCCTAAGCAGTCGGTAACTAGACTATTTCAAGTTATCCTAGATTGTTACTTAGTAGGTAGATGACCCTTTAGAGGCTATTGTCATGCCTAAAACCGAGTCATGTTTACCAATAAGGGTTTCAACCCCGTCCAACTTGGTGATATTTACCCTAAAAATGTATAATGTTAACTTAGTTTTGGGTAAACTCTTAGCAGTCGTGCACTCTCTTTATAGGTATAGATTTCTATATGTAAAGGTTGACTCTTCAAGGAAGTAGCCTCTACCTCCTACCTTAGGGGAGGACAATTAATGTACTATAAAGAGTAGGTTGACTTGAACTCACATAATTGTGCGTAACCCTAGTACAAGTCATTACACTTTTTGCCTTTGTTGTTTTTAGCATGTCTATGATACATGAATTATTTGGAATAAGCATGCATGGATACAAACTTAGAATATTGACACGAATTTTAGATTTTTAGATGTTCTATAATAGTACATGATGGTATGAACTAGATCCTTTAAGGTTAGGATTGTCTTGTCGATAATATAGAGTTATCTCAACATAGTTTTGCTTGAGCCTCTCCATCCATGGGTTGGATACTATCCTAGTTGAACTTATGATATATCATAAATGAGGGTTTGTTGAAGGAAGATATAGGTTTCAAGTAACAAACCATCTTTTGGTTTCCATTCCTCACATACCCATAAGGTGGGAATGATGCTTAATTCCCTTACCCTATAAAGGAATGATCACGTAGTTGGATCACACAATAAAACTTTGTGCCATATTATTTCCCTCGAGGACATAAAAGCACTGTCATGTTTGGAAGCTGTAAAGGGGCGAGATCACCCCCTTACTAAAATTTAAAGGAAATACAACATCCACAAGTTTTAAACACAAATAGAGACTTTTGAGGATGATTGCATAATAATCCAATTAAATAAGCATGATTCCAGATACATAATAAAATGTCAATAGCAGCGGAAAGAAAAGAAATAACAAGCCTTCTATTGGCTTTATTGTTTATTACATCATTGATTTCTAAAAGAAAAGATAAGATAGCATAGAGGATCAAGCTATAGCAACCTAGCCATCCTTCTTCACAAGCAAACGAACCCAGCAAGGAATCTTTCTTTAAATCCTTCCTTCTCCTTGAAAAGCTCCAACACCTGGGTGGTTGGGATGGCACCCAGCAAGAGGGAACAACAAAGAAAAGTATGTGTTACTCTACTAATCTATCCAAGGCAAAGAAAAGATGTAACAAGGAAACTAGTCAAGTATTTGGTGTAAAAGGATATCAAAGAGTATGAGGTTTTCATTAAAGAACTTGCCATTAACAAAGATAATAAAGGATTTTAGCATGCTTATTAATATGTCTATCTAACTAAGTAGGGTTGAGGCACCTACCGAACCTCTAACCTTAGGTGAGGGAAGAATTATAAACATTTCCAAGTCACCTACAAATTTTTAATGGGGAGAATAATAAACATTCCCCTAGGGCGATTTTATACATGCCCTCTATGGGTGGTTGTACATAAGTACCACTACTTAAAATTTAAATAGAACATTTAATTTCATGCTAAGAGATTTATGGCAAGAATAAACAAAATATATTCAACATGGCAATGGGGCATAAATACCCAAACAAGAGAGTACTATAACTGAAATTGAGGCAATTAGGACAATTTAGGTTTCAAAGATATTCAATGGTTTGGATCAATTAAACCTCATAAGAAAAATCTAGGTATTGGATTAAGTATTCCCAACTGATAGGTAGATGTACAACATGACTCATAACAAGTAAAATCCCTACTAAACTCATACACATACCTTTGCCACAGATGTCCTAGCTTCCCTTATCAGATCGTCTCACGAACTAAAGATCCAAACTTCCTAATATATCATTTAATTCATTTATTAGAATTGCATATATTTACTTCTAAGATTTAAAACCCTAATTTACTAACTTTTATACAAACCTTCGATTCAGACCTCAAAAACCTCATAATCGACTTAGTTAGGTTTTCCTGATCAAAATAACATATAATATTGTATATTTTGGAAATATAAATATTACGGTAAATTTTTAGAGATTTTTAAGTTAATTAATTTGATTTTAAAAACACTTTTTCGCAAAACTCAAAATCAAACTTCAAAAGTATTTTTATTGGATAGATCTCGTTTTCCTGATTTCAAAACACTATTTATTTTTAAATTTTGACCAACAGATTAATTAATAAAAATTATTTGGCCTCGACCAATCACAGCTTGCCACGTAGGCAAAGCTGGACGGCCGGGCGGTGACGGGCGTCTGACAACGGCGACCCGCGCCACGCGATCGCTCGCGATCGGCCGAGCGGTGGAGACCGACGGACCGCGAAAAGACGAGAAAACCTCGCGCGAAAAATTCAAAGAAGAAGGCGGCGAAGGGCAAAACGGTAAAAAGCCACGCGTCATCTCCTTCCTCTCGCCCGAGCGGCGCGAGCGGGAGCTTGGCCCCAATTTTGGGCAAATCCACGTTTCTCGACCAAATCTTGCGTTTAGATAGTCGAAAGAACGAGAAAGAAGAGACGAAGTTGATAGTACCTTCAATTTAGACGGAGACGAAGCGAGCAAAGAGCACTAGGCGCCGCAAGACAGGAGCAACCGGCGGCTCGTTGGAGGTGCAAACTTCGACCAATTCAGAAATTAAGGGTATGGGGGAGTAGCTAAGGTGATGGCGGAGCCAGGGGTTAGGTTATATATAGGCAAGGTTGGCCAGGGTTAGGGTTTGATAGAAAACCAAAGGGAAGGTCGGCGGCCACTTTGGGGGTTTCACAAATACCCAACAAAACTCGAAAAACTTGGGATAATCCTATGCGAAATCTTGCAAGGAACCCATTGCAACAAAAATCAGAGAAAATAGTCGAGTAAATCTCGAGTTATCACAAATTTAAGAAAACGAGAAAAACAACCTGTTTCCTAATCTAACTCGAGGTTGAAGACGATCGTGGATCGTCGGATCAGTGGACACGGGTCCACTAGTCAACCTGGACCGTTTGATCTCACGTTAGATCAGGGAAATAACCCTGAGCAAAAACCGATTTTAAAATCTATTAGATTTTTAATCCTTTTTCTCTTTCTTATTTTGGGGGCTCAAACGTTGCCCAAAAATTATGAAAATTGGTACTATGACTTATTTCGACGCATAGAATCCGAATATGGAGTTAGTTTTTCATTCTGAGAAAGTTTCTTATGTGAATAAATTAATATGTCATTTTCTCTCTCCTCCTCCAAAAGAGGTGTTAATATTATCTAAAATTAATGTAACTTCACCCTTAAGTTTTCTTAATGATTTGAAACACGATTTTGCAATTATCTTCTCAATATGACATTGTCTTTTTAGTTATTAAATTAATTAGAACTTTCTACACTCTTTCTATCTCCTATTTTCCTATTTATTCATATGTCATCCAAATTAATTGCAAATTTGCACAGAGTCTTATTTTTATGTCTAGAATACGAATTTGAAGTTATTTCCCTAATTTGAGAGCATTAAGTATTTTATTTCTTTTTATTGTCTTATTTCCCATCTTCCTTTGATAATGTTATTAATATTTTTATTCTAAATAATACTTGACCCTTAAGTTACTCTTTCCTCAAGTAAACGAATTAGACTATCAAATTATCATGATGGTTTCAAATTATCTTGTTTGTTACAAAATCTTTGTAATTATCTTCTTTACTCATATTTTCTCATATTTCCTTTACTTATTATATTTATCTTCTTTCTTTACAAAATTCGGGTTTCCTTCTTATTTCTTATATTCTAGGAAACACTAGAAGATTCTAGGACGAATTATTTTATCCCCTTATTATTTCTTAAGGTAAAATTGTATATTAAACCCCTTGTCAAAAATCTAACTGAGTCATTTGTACATGAAACCTTGAAATAAGATTATATGGGAAATATTTAACCAATAACTATCTAAATTTCTCTTAAATCAAGACCAAGGACAAAAAGAACGAAAATGGAGATTAAAGCTTATAGAAAAGAGTACAAAGAGGTACAAAGAGTTTTCAGTATGTTACAGCACTCCACCCCTTAAAAAGGATTTCGTCCCCGAAATCTCATACAAAAAGGGAAGGGTGAGTACGTAACATCTCATCTCTCAACTCCCAGGTGGTTTCTTCTAAACCATGATATCTCCACAAAACTTTTACTAACTCTATCTCCTTATTCTTCAACTGCTTCACTCGGGAGTCAAGGATCTTCACAGGTAGCTCTTCATATGTCAGGTTCTCATTAATCTCCACAGGTTCAATGGAGAGCACATGAGATGGATCCTTAACATACTTCCTCAGCACAGAAACATGGAACACATTGTGAATCTTGTCATAAGCAGGAGGCAAAGCTAGGCGATATGCACAATCTCCCACTTTATCTAAGATCTCAAATGGTCCAACATAACGAGGACTCAACTTGCCTTTTACTTTAGACCTTGCAATAGAACGTATAGGCTTGATCTTCAGAAAAGCATAGTCACCCACTAAGAAGCTTACATCAGACCTTCTTTTATCAGCATACATCTTTTGTCGGTCTTGAGCAGCTTTCAACCGTTTCTTTATCAACTGTATCTTCTCAAGCATCATCTGCATGTCATCAGTCTTCACCAGGGAATGCTCACCAACCTCATCCCAGTGCAAAGGTGAACGACAAGGTCTACCATAGAGAGCTTCAAAAGGTGGCATACCAATGCTGGCTTGGTAGCTATTGTTGTAAGCAAACTCTGCTAATGGTAGATACCGATCCCAAGCACCACCCCAATCCATCACACAGGCACGAAGCAAGTCCTCCAGAATCTGAACTGTTCTCTCGGACTGACCATCAGTTTGCGGATGGTAAGCAGTGCTGAAACGCAGATCAGTACCCATCTCTTCCTGAATCTGACCCCACAAACGAGAAGTAAATTTCGGGTCTCGATCAGAAACTATCACAGCAGGGACACCATGCAGACGAACTATCCACTCCACATACAGCTGAGCCATCTCAGCAACTTTATGTGTGGTTTTGAAAGGCAAGAAATGTGCAGATTTAGTAAGCCGATCAATCACCACCCAAACAGCATCATAACCTCTTTTGGACTTGGGGAAACCAGTAACAAAGTCCATTGTGATCTTCTCCCATTTCCATTCTGGAATTTCAAGAGGATGAAGAAGACCACCAGGTCGTTGATGTTCAATCTTGACTTGCTGACATGTCAAGCACCTCGCCACAAACAGAGCTATATCATTCTTCATATTCTTCCACCAGAAACTTCGTTGTAGGTCCTTGTACATTTTGGTTGTGCCAGGGTGAATAGTGTACTTGGAACCATGAGCTTCACTCAGAACCTTCTGTCTCAGATCACCAACATCAGGTATCCACAACCTTTGTCTAAAGCGGATAGCACCATCCACTCCGACAGAGAAGTCAGATTGCGGTTTCTCAGCTAAAGCTTTCAACTCTTTAAGCTCGGAACTCTCCAACTGTGCAGACACAACTTCTGAGATCCAGGTTGGTGTAACAGTCAAACTGGCCATATGAACACACAACTTATCTTCATCTACTGAAGCAACAGGTTGAGGCCTCCAACTGGCAACATGCTCAAGGTTTTCCCACACAGAACATCTCAGAGCAGCACAAACAACATCCTTCTTGCGACTTAAAGCATCGGCTACAACATTTGCTTTTCCAGGATGATAGGTGATGGTGAAATTGTAATCTTTAAGATATTCCATCCACCTACATTGTCGCAAGTTTAGATCCTTCTGAGTCAACAAATACCTCAAACTCTTGTGATCAGAAAAGACTTCAAACTTTTCTCCATAGAGGTAGTGTCGCCAGATCTTCAAAGCATGAACTATGGCAGCCAACTCCAAATCATGCGTAGGCCAATTAGCTTCATTAGGTTTCAACTGTCGAGAAGCATAGGCGATCACCTTTCCGTCTTGCATAAGAACACACCCCAAACCTTGTCGGGATGCATCAGTGTAGATGACATAAGGTATACCCTCAACAGGCAAAGCAAGCACTGGAGCAGAAGTCAGACTCATCTTCAACTTCTGAAAAC
This sequence comes from Alisma plantago-aquatica, assembly GCA_963693085.1. Lineage (NCBI taxonomy): Eukaryota > Viridiplantae > Streptophyta > Magnoliopsida > Alismatales > Alismataceae > Alisma > Alisma plantago-aquatica. The sequence continues at coordinate 753,974,191 of OY856412.1, forward strand.
TATCCTCACATTCAGGGGTCCATGAGAACTTGACTTCCTTCCGAGTCAGCTTAGTCAATGGTAAAGCCAACTCAGAAAACCCTTTGATAAACTTCCGATAGTAACCAGCTAGACCAAGGAAACTACGGATTTCAGACGGGTTTCTCGGAGCACTCCATTTGGTCACAGCTTCCACCTTTGCAGGATCAACAGATATGTGGCCGGCAGAAATCACATGACCAAGAAACATCACTTCTTTTATCCAGAACTCACATTTCGAGAATTTTGCATATAATTGATTTTCTCGCAATGTGTTGAGTACAATCCGCAAGTGTTCGCGATGTTGTTCCAACGTCTCAGAATAAACCAAAACGTCATCAATAAACACCACCACAAACTTGTCTAGGTATGGGCGGAATACTCGGTTCATCAGGTCCATAAACGTAGCAGGGGCATTTGTCAAACCAAAAGGCATGACCAAGAATTCATAATGCCCATAACGAGTTCTGAACGCTGTCTTAGAAACATCTTCATCCTTCACCCGCATCTGGTAGTAGCCACTCCGCAGATCCATCTTGGAGAACACTGTGGCTGACTTCAGCTGATCGAATAAGTCATCGATGCGTGGCAATGGATAACGATTCTTTACTGTCACCTGGTTGAGCATGCGGTAGTCCATACACATCCGCATCGAACCATCTTTCTTCTTCACGAACAGGACAGGGGCTCCCCAAGGAGAAACACTGGGGCGAACGAAACCCATGTCAAGAAGCTCTTCAAGCTGCTTCTTCAACTCCGCCAGTTCAGCAGGTGCCAAACGGTAAGGTGGTTTCGATATTGGTGAAGTTCCAGGTACGAGCTCGATGGAGAATTCCACTTCGCGATTTGGTGGCAACCCAGGCAACTCCTCAGGAAAGACATCTGGGAAGTCCTTCACCACATCAGCATGGTCCAGGGCAGGAGGTGTAGCTTCGAGAACTATGGAAGCTAGGAAGGCTCTACACCCATGAGAGATGAGCTTCTCAGCTTTGATGGCAGAGATGACAAACTGTCGTTCTCCTCGCTTCTTGCCCTTGACACACACTCTTCCTTCATCAGGGTGGAAAAGGCTAACCTTGGATTCCTCACAGAACAGAACAGCTTTAAACTTCTTCAACCAATCCATACCAAGGATGATGTCAAAGACAGTCATATCAAGCAAGACAAAAACGGTGGGAAACATTATCCCGGATATACAGAGGTTCAGGGTAGGAGTTTGGAGATACGAGGAGCAGATTTTTCCACTAGGAGTTTTTACATCTAACACATGATCCATGAACTCAGATTCAATTTCAAGCATAGAGGCAAACTGGCTGGATATAAAGGTATTGGAGGAACCAGAGTCAAAAAGAGCTTTTAAAGGATGCAAATTGAGGTGTAGTGTACCTTCAATTACTTCATTACCATCACCATCTTCTTCAGCATTGAGAGCAAACACTCTCCCATTCCGCCTCTCAGCTGGCGGGCATCTCGGATTCTGGTTGTTGTTGTTTCGCGGTGGAGGATTCTGTCTCGGCTGTTGTGGTGGCTGAGCCGGATTCTACCCTTGCTGGAAACGAGGACAGTTAGGTCAGATGTGCCCAACTTGGCCGCACTCATGGCAGGTTGGGGGAGGACGATTGCCAACTCGAGCAGGTGCGTGGTTGGCGGGACATCTTCCAGGAGGATGGTGGTGATTGCATCTGTTGCAGCGATCTCGACCACGGTTCTCATGCTGGTTCGGGTTCTTCCTTTTGTTGTTGAAGCTACTAGAGGACTGGAATCCTGGATATGACTCGATGGTGAGAGCTTTATCTACCATCTGCTGAAACGAGAGGGGCAACTGTGGAATAAGGCTTCGTCCAACATGATAGTTCAGACCTTCCAAGAACAAGGTTGCTCTCCTATCAGCTCCAAGATCAGTGGCGTAACGCTCCAGCAGCAGAAACTTCTGAACGTAGTCGGCCACACTCATGCTTCCTTGCTTGAGACTGTAGAACTCAGCCTCCTTCTTCCTCAGGAACGCGGGGCAGATGTACTTCTCTCTGAACAGCTTCAAGAACTGAGCCCACTCCATGGAGGAAGTGTCTCAGGTTCGAGCAACTCCATTCCACCAGACTCGTGCTGGTCCATCCAGCACATACGTTGCAAACCGAACCTTCTGGTGAGGAGGGCAAGCCATACCCTCGAAGGTCCGATCCAGGGCCAGCACCCAGTCATCTGCTTTGTCCACCATGTTAGGCTCACTTTCACCCTTGAAGTAGGGTGGCTGCATCTTGATGAAGTCGGTGAGGGTGAACTCCCTCGGCTTGGAAGCAACAGCAGCTATGGTGTTGAGTTGTCCCATCATGGTGGAGGACAACAGTTGTCGCAGCATCGCCAGTTCTTGCTCAGGCGTGAAAGCAGGAACACCAGAGTTCGATTGGTTCACAGCAGGTGTCGCCGGAGTGTCAGGGTTGTCGGTGTTGGACTCCTGGTTCGAGTTGTCAAACAGGTCACCTCTCCTGAAATTAGGGGTAACTTATTAAATTTTCAGGAGTAAAGGATCATAGATGAGAGGGAAAAGAAATAGAGATGAGAAAAGGATAACTAGAATGCTATTGCCTAAAGGCATACTATTTCGGGCAGTTCGTATCAGCGCAGGCCAAGCCGGATCATATGGGCACGGGAGTCCCCGTATGCCAAGCTAGTGGGTCGGAGGAAAATCTTGCCAGCCCCCATGCCCTGATCCTTTCTAGACACCATTGCCTCAACTGCATACCCTAATAGTCGCCCAAAGGCTCTGATACCATGCTGTAAAGGGGCGAGATCACCCCCTTACTAAAATTTAAAGGAAATACAACATCCACAAGTTTTAAACACAAATAGAGACTTTTGAGGATGATTGCATAATAATCCAATTAAATAAGCATGATTCCAGATACATAATAAAATGTCAATAGCAGCGGAAAGAAAAGAAATAACAAGCCTTCTATTGGCTTTATTGTTTATTACATCATTGATTTCTAAAAGAAAAGATAAGATAGCATAGAGGATCAAGCTATAGCAACCTAGCCATCCTTCTTCACAAGCAAACGAACCCAGCAAGGAATCTTTCTTTAAATCCTTCCTTCTCCTTGAAAAGCTCCAACACCTGGGTGGTTGGGATGGCACCCAGCAAGAGGGAACAACAAAGAAAAGTATGTGTTACTCTACTAATCTATCCAAGGCAAAGAAAAGATGTAACAAGGAAACTAGTCAAGTATTTGGTGTAAAATGATATCAAAGAGTATGAGGTTTTCATTAAAGAACTTGCCATTAACAAAGATAATAAAGGATTTTAGCATGCTTATTAATATGTCTATCTAACTAAGTAGGGTTGAGGCACCTACCGAACCTCTAACCTTAGGTGAGGGAAGAATTATAAACATTTCCAAGTCACCTACAAATTTTTAATGGGGAGAATAATAAACATTCCCCTAGGGCGATTTTATACATGCCCTCTATGGGTGGTTGTACATAAGTACCACTACTTAAAATTTAAATAGAACATTTAATTTCATGCTAAGAGATTTATGGCAAGAATAAACAAAATATATTCAACATGGCAATGGGGCATAAATACCCAAACAAGAGAGTACTATAACTGAAATTGAGGCAATTAGGACAATTTAGGTTTCAAAGATATTCAATGGTTTGGATCAATTAAACCTCATAAGAAAAATCTAGGTATTGGATTAAGTATTCCCAACTGATAGGTAGATGTACAACATGACTCATAACAAGTAAAATCCCTACTAAACTCATACACATACCTTTGCCACAGATGTCCTAGCTTCCCTTATCAGATCGTCTCACGAACTAAAGATCCAAACTTCCTAATATATCATTTAATTCATTTATTAGAATTGCATATATTTACTTCTAAGATTTAAAACCCTAATTTACTAACTTTTATACAAACCTTCGATTCAGACCTCAAAAACCTCATAATCGACTTAGTTAGGTTTTCCTGATCAAAATAACATATAATATTGTATATTTTGGAAATATAAATATTACGGTAAATTTTTAGAGATTTTTAAGTTAATTAATTTGATTTTAAAAACACTTTTTCGCAAAACTCAAAATCAAATTTCAAAAGTATTTTTATTGGATAGATCTCGTTTTCCTGATTTCAAAACACTATTTATTTTTAAATTTTGACCAACAGATTAATTAATAAAAATTATTTGGCCTCGACCAATCACAGCTTGCCACGTAGGCAAAGCTGGACGGCCGGGCGGTGACGGGCGTCTGACAGCGGCGACCCGCGCCACGCGATCGCTCGCGATCGGCCGAGCGGTGGAGACTGACGGACCGCGAAAAGACGAGAAAACCTCGCGCGAAAAATTCAAAGAAGAAGGCGGCGAAGGGCAAAACGGTAAAAAGCCACGCATCATCTCCTTCCTCTCGCCCGAGCGGCGCGAGCGGGAGCTTGGCCCCAATTTTGGGCAAATCCACGTTTCTCGACCAAATCTTGCGTTTAGATAGTCGAAAGAACGAGAAAGAAGAGACGAAGTTGATAGTACCTTCAATTTAGACGGAGACGAAGCGAGCAAAGAGCACTAGGCGCCGCAAGACAGGAGCAACCGGCGGCTCGTTGGAGGTGCAAACTTCGACCAATTCAGAAATTAAGGGTATGGGGGAGTAGCTAAGGTGATGGCGGAGCCAGGGGTTAGGTTATATATAGGCAAGGTTGGCCAGGGTTAGGGTTTGATAGAAAACCAAAGGGAAGGTCGGCGGCCACTTTGGGGGTTTCACAAATACCCAACAAAACTCGAAAAACTTGGGATAATCCTATGCGAAATCTTGCAAGGAACCCATTGCAACAAAAATCAGAGAAAATAGTCGAGTAAATCTCGAGTTATCACAAATTTAAGAAAACGAGAAAAACAACCTGTTTCCTAATCTAACTCGAGGTTGAAGACGATCGTGGATCGTCGGATCAGTGGACACGGGTCCACTAGTCAACCTGGACCGTTTGATCTCACGTTAGATCAGGGAAATAACCCTGAGCAAAAACCGATTTTAAAATCTATTAGATTTTTAATCCTTTTTCTCTTTCTTATTTTGGGGGCTCAAACGTTGCCCAAAAATTATGAAAATTGGTACTATGACTTATTTCGACGCATAGAATCCGAATATGGAGTTAGTTTTTCATTCTGAGAAAGTTTATTATGTGAATAAATTAATATGTCATTTTCTCTCTCCTCCTCCAAAAGAGGTGTTAATATTATCTAAAATTAATGTAACTTCACCCTTAAGTTTTCTTAATGATTTGAAACACGATTTTGCAATTATCTTCTCAATATGACATTGTCTTTTTAGTTATTAAATTAATTAGAACTTTCTACACTCTTTCTATCTCCTATTTTCCTATTTATTCATATGTCATCCAAATTAATTGCAAATTTGCACAGAGTCTTATTTTTATGTCTAGAATACGAATTTGAAGTTATTTCCCTAATTTGAGAGCATTAAGTATTTTATTTCTTTTTATTGTCTTATTTCCCATCTTCCTTTGATAATGTTATTAATATTTTTATTCTAAATAATACTTGACCCTTAAGTTACTCTTTCCTCAAGTAAACGAATTAGACTATCAAATTATCATGATGGTTTCAAATTATCTTGTTTGTTACAAAATCTTTGTAATTATCTTCTTTACTCATATTTTCTCATATTTCCTTTACTTATTATATTTATCTTCTTTCTTTACAAAATTCGGGTTTCCTTCTTATTTCTTATATTCTAGGAAACACTAGAAGATTCTAGGACGAATTATTTTATCCCCTTCTTATTTCTTAAGGTAAAATTGTATATTAAACCCCTTGTCAAAAATCTAACTGAGTCATTTGTACATGAAACCTTGAAATAAGATTATATGGGAAATATTTAACCAATAACTATCTAAATTTCTCTTAAATCAAGACCAAGGACAAAAAGAACGAAAATGGAGATTAAAGCTTATAGAAAAGAGTACAAAGAGGTACAAAGAGTTTTCAGTATGTTACAGAAGCTATAGTGGATACTCTTTTTCTTAAAACTTTGGATGTACACAAACACTGAGGTTATGGGAGGTAGGTACATCTAGGGCTGATCCTTAAAGATTTGACCACTCTCTCATTGTCACTGTATAATTAGTTGACATGTTGTGTGAGATGAGGAGTATTTTGAATATCTAATTCAACTGGGCTTGTAATGACACCATGGATGTAAACCAACTAGGGAAGTAGAGACTGTAATTTCTTCTTATTATGGTTACCCAATATTGTATATATTAATGATGTTGTGGGATGTGATGGCCTAATTCACAATTAAGATAATGGTGGAATAATGGAGATCGTGCCTATTAAGATTTACTAGAAGTTAATTGCACACTATGAGAAACACATATCCCCCTAATCTAGAAATTGAGTATTCTTGTTGTATTTATTGATGAGGTGAGTAGAGAAGCCTCCTTTTTGAAGATGAAATGATGTTAGGGTGATGGTATATGATGTATGTGGCAGAAAGTGGTCGACTTGGTTCTTGGATTGATTTTGGCACCAATTTTTTAGCTTTACATCACAAGAGTTTTCATCGTGCAAATACATAGGCTCCTTCCCTTCCGCTGAGTTGTTTAGAAGGCACTTTCCGTTCTACAGTCCCCCAGAGTGAAGGGTACGGTAGGTAGTACAAGCCCTCTGACTTCCATCTATGTGTTGTGTGGCTCCCGCAAAACAAATGAAGGGAAGATATTCGTAAAACATATATTGGTTATTATACTATATGTATACAAAAAGAAAAAGTTTTATGCATTTCATCGAGGGATTCATGAACTAAGTTGACACTTCATAAAATTTGAATTAGTAAGAAACCCCTTAGCAAAATCAGAGAAAGAGTGATAATTTTGGAATTGTATGACTTAGTCAATCTACCCTTTCTACCCATTTAAGTTGTTAGTCGTTGATATATTAATCCTATTAACGGGTGGAGTCTTGCACCTTAATATCAGAAGAGTAATTTGACTCTAGGAATGTCTAAACTTAATGACGAATGTGTTAGGGTGGATAATGGTGGAATAATGGAGATCATGCCTATTAAGATTTACTAGAAGTTAATTGCACACTATGAGAAACATGTATCCCCCTAATCTAGAAATTGAGTATGCTTGTTGTATTTATTGATGAGGTGAGTAGAGAAGCCTCCTTTTTGGAGATGAAATGATGTTAGGGTGATGGTATATGATGTATGTGGCAGAAAGTGGTCGACTTGGTTCTTGGATTGATTTTGGTGCCAATTTTTTAGCTTTACATCACAAGAGTTTTCATCGTGCAAATACATAGGCCCCTTCCCTTCTATTGAGTTGTTTAGAAGGCACTTTCCGTTCTACGGTCCTCCAGAGTGAAGGGTACGGTAGGTAGTACGGGCCCTCTGACTTCCATCTATGTGCTGTGTGGCTCCCGCGAAACGAATGAAGGGAAGCTCTTTGTAAAACATATATTGGTTATTATACTATATGTATTCAAAAAGAAAATTTTTTATGCATTTCATCGAGGGATTCATGAACCAAGTTGCCACTTCATAAAGTTTGAATTAGTAATGAACCCCTTAGCAAAATCAGAGAAAGAGTGAGAATTTTGGAATTGTATGACTTAGTCAATCTACCCTTTCTACCCCTTTAAGTTGTTAGTCGTTGATATATTAATCCTATTAATGGGTGGAGTCTCGCACCTTAGTATCAGAAGAGTAATTTGACTCTAGGAATGTCTAAACTTAATGAAAAATGTGTTAGGATACTTTTAGGTAAATCAATAAAAAAAGTCACAATTACAATTACCCCTATTAGGATGACTAAACCTTACTAAGATGGATAATTGGGAATTAGTTGGAAAATCTAAAAGTTGTACTCATTATATTTGCTAAGTTTCTAGATTGAGAGAGGCCAAATGTTTGATGTTATCCATAATGGCACTCTAGGGTATGACTGGGTGGATTTCGGGGATGAAATCCTCTTTAAGGGGTGGAGTGCTATAACATACTCAAATATGAATATATAATTTAATTTCCCTTTCCTTGGTTCCATCCTTAGTTTTATGAGTATTACGTTATTTGGCCTTCAATTAGGTAAAATTAGGAACCAAACAATATCACAAATGTATAAATATTGTTATTTGAACATTTCTAGAATAAAATAAGCAAACAAGTTCACTGTAGGATCAATTATTCTAAACCACCATTTGATTGGTTTAAAATATGATGTGATTATCTAAAACAAGTCTAAGTTTAATTGATAAAAGTAATGTTAGAACTATAAATTAATGTTTCAATAACTAAAGAAATACACTCAAGACATCAATTAACTACTTAACTTACATGTAAAGAAAGAAAATACCAAACATTTTCAAAATGTTAAATTAACATTAGAATTGGGTTCCTCATATCCTAATTATCCTACATGTCAAGTCTTAGATCAAGTGAATGTTATTTATTCCCCCAATTTAAAAGAAATGAAAGGGCCTAAATAAAATGAGGCTTTAATTGCCTTGTTTGACTATCACATTAATGGCTAAGTTATTATGTTATATTAAACAACCAAGCTCTTGTATATGATCATCTAGTAATGTTAGCATCTGCCTTAATTAGTCTAAAACCGCAAATGGTGCCCTAGCTATTGAAGATTGTTGTCATCTTTCCTTTCCCCATCTGTAGTGATCACGCGGCACTGAGACCAAGGCCTCAAACAACTGGTGGTTCACATGTAACAAATGTGGCATCAACTGCCTCTTCTCCTTCATCATCCACAAACTTCCCATCAAACCCTAGCCAATAGGTTCTCTCCCAGGTTCCTATTTAGGTTCACAAGAGAATACCATCAACATCTCCTCTTCCTCTTTGACCTGTACCCTCCCTTTTCTCTACTCAAACGCACCACCATCGATCCCTTATATGGTACCAACATCACCAACACCCTTCTCTTTCCATCCAGCATGACCCTCACTTTGGTATCGGCATTACCTATGGGAGATGAAGCTTCAACAACCACCGTATGAGACCTCTCCACCAACAATAACATCGATGCCACCTACTGGAATCACACCCTAACATCAACATCGACGCTACCTTTTGGAATCACACCCTACCGAGCATCTTCAGGCTTTCAAAGTTTTCCTAGCCACCGAGGGCTCTGTATGCCATTGTGCCCAACCTTCTCCATCTCAATGCCACCAACATCATGTACCTTGGTCGGCTTTAGTAGTTGACTATCAGGCCGCCTGTCCCCTTGCCCTGACCGATGGCAGACCATCATGATCTACATAGCCGCCACCATCACCCTAGTCGCCTCACCACCACATAGATTCCCAACCTGATCCCAACGCTGCCTACCAGAAACACCCTATCATAGACACCCCTTCATTTGTGTGATGTATATACCTGCAATAAACACCACGAAACCAACGACGATACTGTATACAATTCAACACCACCACCACATCCAACGTCAACTACCCATGCTTGGTCTTGCCAGCATGCACACCCTCACCTCGGAAAACTTGCAATCATCTCAACACCATCAAACTCCCTCATCATCGCCGACCACCACATACCTATCATCATGGACCGCTGGAGGACCTCCCTACCTCCATTAAGAATCAAAGATCTATTGTGGTGCATCATGCCTTCTTGCAACAGGATGCCGATCTCACTCCCTGATCCAGTAGGATTAGACTACAGATCTGAAGTTTTAGCTTGATGCCCATTTGACTCCCTCATCGCCTCTAACCCCTCACCACCTTTCTTCATCCCGATGAAACTGGTTAGGGAACCCGTTTCCCCTCTGTCGTTGTCACACCCCAGATTTTGTCAAGTATCCATGTGAATGAAAGTAATACTAGGAAAATCGTAGTTATGTGAGATCAAGACAAGTGAGTCAAGTTTTACATGTTTCATCATGTATTAGGGTTCATGGATACGTATCTAGACCCAAGGACTTTTTGGTGAATTGATCATCACGGGATTCTAGAAAGATCATATGAAAATTGAAGGTTGATTAATATGGTCATAATGAAGTTTTTCTAGAATTTAAGGACATTATAACTATTAGTGGATTACATAACATACTTAAGAGTACCTTAGGCTTTTTCTATATTAGGCTCTCCAATGTAAGTAGCAATGAAATTTAGGACTAAGTAGGTGTTCTCAATGGCATATAAGAGGTGACACAATTTTGATGATTCAATTTGTTGATCTAGATAATGGGACAAGTGAAATAGCACACACTATATTGGTGTAGTCTAGGAAGTGAGTTATGTCATGATAATTTGATACAAAAGATGATAGTTATATGAGGTGTTGGTCAAATTTTGGGACCAGTCTGGATTAATCAATATCCTCTAGAAATTATATAAGAAAAGCAACATTTTAATGCCTTTTAAGAAGTGAACCAAGAATGTAGAAAATTGAACCGTTGGTTTATGACCAACCCTTTGGTTCATTTGAATTAGGCTAATTCTGCAAAGAACATTGGTATAGGAGGAAGGTCCCGATATCTACAGAAACAAGGAGATCATCAGAATTTGGGTTGAGTCCGGTCTCATTACAAAACCGAGAAGAGAGGGGCCTATAAAACCCTCAGGCATCGGCATTGTGAAGGAGAAAGTTCCACATGGTTTGGAGCGGCTGAGAGGGACTCATATATAATGGACAACCATAAAGAAGAAAGGGGAGAAAGAGGAGAGTGGCGGTGACTGACGCCCCAACCCTCTCTAGATTTGTGCCCTCCTCAGGAAGCAAGAGGAGCAAGTCTCAGATATCGATGTTGTTCCCGCCGTGATCTGAGGCGCCAAGCATCTTCCCAGGTAGTGTGAAACTCGCATACAGGAGAATCAAGGGAGATAGAAAGTTGCAACAGTGGATATCAGGGTGGGCGGCCATGGAGGCTAGTTGCTAAGCTCCATTACATGACCCCTTTATCTTTGAGACCAAGTTTCCTGTACCCACGAGAGAAAGGCAAAGCTAACGAGGGTTTCTTCCGGCGAGCTACGGTGTCGAGGCAGAAGATGGATCAAAAAACCACCAGGGGCGGCTGCTCTATTTGTGACGCAGAAATAGGGGAGGCGAGCTCCCAGTTAGTCTGTGCGGGTGAGGAACTTTCTCAATCGAGCTCAGAATCCACCTCTGTGTAGGCCTTATCATCAAGAAGAGGGAGTGGTGGTGACACTGACCAAACATGGTGGCTGGATTTGGTCTTAGATGACCAGACTTCGCTGGAGAAGAGACCAGGAGCCGATGCTCGGTCTCTGCGGAAAAATAGGGGTTGCGATCCCTGTATCATGCCGCCTGGGCAAAGGAGAGGGAGGGGACTGGGTCCCTCCTTGCTGGGCTGCCAATCTCAAGGCCCATTTAGCCTGGAAGGTGGAGGAAAAAAAGGTAATATAAATGACCAACTATTTATTTGTTAAGAAACTTTAGGAATTCATAGATATTAATCTGATTGTCAGAATGAAGCATTTAAGGGCTTGTTGGAAATTTAGAGATATGAAGAACATATTGAAGGAGGTTTTAGACTCTTAAATTATATAGATAAGGTAATTTAATTTGAGGAAAGGTTAGATAAGTGCATTATGTTCATATATGTTGATATTTGTTAAATCAATGTGATATGTGTGAAATTCATCATTGAACTTCAAGGAAGTGTTACACCACAAGTTTTATAGGATTTAGACCCGACTAGAGGAAACCAAGATGAAGATTTTATTTTCTCTAATACAGGTAAGTGGTTCATTCCCATGAGTATTCATATTTATCAAACTCAACATATTTTCATAAGACTGCATACTTTATGTGATCCACTGTTCTAAGATTTTATGTTAAGGTATGCAAGTAAGATTTTCATACATTCATGGCTATATCCTTACATGTGCCTAATATCTCGAGAAGAGATATGTTACTAAGATTTATAAGAACGATAGAGACTCATGAACCAGGTTCATGAGAAGACTAGAGAATTATGTTTCTATAAGAACTATTAGTAATGATTCATATTGATGAATATGACTACAAGATAATATATGCAACCAAGATAGTCATACATGATAATGTGGGATAAGAATGTACTACGATTTCAAGTAGAACATGTTGTTAAGATTCCTCTCATTTATAGATGTAATTGTGTGCTAAAAATTCAAGTAGGAACATGTCATCAAGGTTTCTTATATATATATGTAGAGATCTAAGAGTTTAGAAGTGAAATAGATTTCTTAGAAAGATTAGTGATTAAAAGTTAAGTTGTGGTAATGGTAGACCATGGCCCAATTTCCAAGGTAAAGATACATGATAAGGGTTTTAGACTCAATCTCAATTATGACGTATATGAGATCCATATTCACATTTAGTTCTAGATTAAGTTTAACACTTAAGAATAAAAGATTCATATTCAGATTCAAATATAGAATTCAGTACATGCTCAGTACTCATTAATCAGTAATCAGTTTCAGATAAGTTTAATTATCAGTATTCAGTTTTAATATAAGATAAGTTCAGATTCAGTATTCAACAAAGATATCAGTATTCAGCCTCAGTTTAGATTAAGAATTAAGTAAGTTTAGACTTAAGATAATTAAGTTGAAACCGTCACATAAGACATTATATGATAAGTCCTCATTCAGTTAGTCCCGGGACGATTCAGAGGCATCTGTTGCCAATTCAGAGGAGTGTTACTCCAATTCAGAGGTGTTGCGGCACCAATTCAGGGCGTAGTCACGCCAATTCAGAGACACCTCAGTGTCATTCAAAGTCATGTAGTGCCAATTCAGGGTACTTTAGTACCAATTCAGGGCGTAGATACGCCAATTCAGGAGGAATTATTGTATAATGGTGGCCACAGTCAGATAAAAATCATAAGTAAAAGATACCTTAGATTAGAGATGCCCATAATCTCATCCATAAGTATGATGAGAGGGAATTAGATAAGATCAGTATGACCCATGCACTGTGATACAGGTCTTGAGACCCAGGTACCAGAGTACAAGTCTCTAGAGAAATATAAGTAAAAAGATAAGAACTAAGATAAAGTAAGAAGAGATATTTATGTTTCATATTTTGTAAAGTTTTAATGTTAGTATCGTGTTTATAGTGTTCAAAGATATTTGTAGCATTTTATCTCTTAGTAATATGTATATTAGAATACTCATGCCACTTACGCTAACAATTATTTTTCTAATGCATGGCTGGGGATGAGTTGTCTGCGGGTGAGGGAAGGAGCAGAGTAGATCTCAGAGATTTAGAGCACTAGAACAGAGCAAGATAAGATATGGTGGGGTGCCAACTATAAGATGATCCTCAAGTTTATAGACTCAGCTATATGTTTCAATGTTTAGAACTTTATAGGAAAGACTCATGATGTTATATAAGTTTACCATGTAATAACATCTATGTTCCTATTATAAGAACAATCATGAGAATATTTTAATACTTCATCCTGTGTGATTGATTATATTGTTGTTATGAATGCCAGTTTTATGTAATACCCCCTTGAGTGCACGAGTTATGGATAACTCGGTGTTGCTTCTACTATGTACATGTTTGTTCTTAGGGAGGGTGTTACAATATGGTATCAGAGCAACATTATAGTTGGCCACCAGATGAGTTCTCATGTTCTTACATAAGATCACCCCATACAAACTTAAGTTATAGTAGAGTACCAATTTAGAAATATAACTAGTAGCCCTATGTGTAGAATAGGTAAGTGAAAGATATTAGAAATCTAAGTAGAGCTTTAAATAGGAGATAGATGTTTAAATAAGGATTAGGGTTATGTGTCTAGATGTTTTACACTTTATATGATAACACTATAGTTGTATATAGCATTCTCTCTCTTTTTCCCACATGTTTGTGGTATGGGAGACATGCTTATGGGGTTTTGTTTAGAGAATGTTATGTGCATAATCATGCTTGTCTTGTCCTTTCAAGTGCATGTGGTATGGGACATGTGCACGAGAAAGTGCTAAGATAAGTGTGATATGACATGTCACCTCTGAATATATGACCGGCCGACATGTATCCAAAGGTGACAAAGAAAACTAGTGTTGGCATTAAAAGTTTGAGACATATAGTCACATAAACCTAATCATACACATAGTAACACCGAGCATGTATATGAAGGGTAGATATTTTGGCATCGATAAGTGAGTTAGTTTTAAGTGAACCAGAACCCTAACCCAACCATATAGAAGAGGCAATCTAGAGTCCTTGCCATGATAGATGATGAATGTATAGTTTACATCTAAAAAAAAACCATTAGTAGTACATGCACCTATACACTTGAAAATTATAACCTTGAGAAATTTTCAACACAAAATGAGCCACTTAGAAAATATTAGATACATGGAATATGTAAAACCCTAAGGTGGGTAGACTAGTTGAATTTTGAGGACAAAATTCCCAATAAGGTGGGTAGAATTGTCACACCCCATATTTTGTCAAGTATCCATGTGAATGAAAGTAATACTAGGAAAACCGTAGTTATGTGAGATCAAGACAAGTGAGTCAACTTTTACATGTTTCATCGTGCATTAGGGTCCATTGATACGTATCTAGACCCAAGGACTTTTTGGTGAATTTATCATCATGGGATTCTAGAAAGATCATACGAAAATTTAAGGTTGATTAATATGGTCATAATGAAGTTTTTCTAGAATTTAAGGGCATTCTAACTATTAGTGGATTACATAACATACTTAAGAGTACCTTAGGATTTTTCTATATTAGGCTCTCCAATGTAAGTAGCAATGAAATTTAGGACTAAGTAGGTGTTCTCAATGGCATATAAGAGCTGACACAATTTTGATGATTCAATTTGTTGATCTAGATAATGGGACAAGTGAAATAGCACACACTATATTGGTGTAGTCTAGGAAGTGAGTTATGTCATGATAATTTGATATAAAAGATGATAGTTATATGAGGTGTTGGTCAAATTTTGGGACCAATCTAGATTAATCAGCATCCTCTAGAAATTATATAAGAAAAGCAACATTTTAATGCCTTTTAAGCAGTGAACCAAGAAATTAGAAAGTTGAACCGTTGGTTTATGACCAACCCTTTGGTTCATTGGAATTAGGCCAATTCTGCGAAGAACATTGGTATAGGAGGAAGGTCCCGATATCTATAGAAATAGGGACATCATTAGAATTTGGGTTGAGTCCGGTCTCATTACGAAACTGAGAAGAGAGGGGCCTATAAAACCCTCAGGCGTCAGCATTGTGAAGGAGAAAGTTCCGTAGGGTTTGGAGCAGCTGAGAAGGACTCATATATAATGGACAACCATAGATAAGAAAGGGGAGAAAGAGGAGAGTGGCGGTGACTGACACCCCATCCCTCTCCAGATATGCGCCCTCCTCAGGAAGCAAGAGGAGAAAGTCTCAGACGTCGATGTTGTTCCCGCTGTGATCTGAGGCGCCAAGTAGCTTCCTAGGTAGTGTGAAACTCACATATAGGAGAATCGAGGGAGATAGAAAGTTGCAATAGTGGATATCAGGGTGGGCGGCCATGGAGGCTGGTTTCTAAGCTCCATTACATGACCCCTTTATCTTTGATACCAAGTTTCATATACCCACGAGAGCAAGGCAAAGCTAACTAGGGTTTCTTCCGCCGAGCTACAGTGTCGAGGCAGAAGATGGATCGAAAAACCACCAGGGGCGGCTGCTCTGTTCGTGACGCAGAAACAGGGGAGGCGAGCTCCCAGTTAGGCTGTGCGGGTGAGGAACTTTCTCAGTCGAGCTCAGAATCCACCTCTGTGTAGGCCTTATCGTCAAGAAGAGGGAGTGGTGGTGACGCCGACCAAACATGGCAGCTGGATTTGGTCTTAGACGACCAGACTTCACTGGAGAAGAGACCAATAGCTGACGCTCTGTCTCTGCGGCAAAACAGGGGCTAAGATCCCTGGATCACGCCGTCTGGGCGAAGGAGAGGGAGGGGACCGGGTCCCTCCTTACTGGACCGCCAATCTCAAGGCCCATTTAGCCTGGAAGGTGGAGGAAAAAAAAAGGTAATATAAATGACCAAATCTTTATTTGTTAAGAAACATTAGGAATTCATAGATATTGATCTGATTGTCAGAATGAAACTTTTAAGGGTTTGTTGGAAAGTTAGAGATATTAAGAACATATTGAAGGAGGTTTCAGACTCTTAAATTATATAGATACGGTAATTTAATTTGAGGAAAGGTTAGATAAGTACATTATGTTCATTTATGTTGATATTTGTTAAATCAATGTGATAGGTGTGAAACTCATCATTGAACTTCAAGGAAGTGTTACACCACAAGTTTAATAGGATTTAGACCCGACTAGAGGAATCCAAGATGAATATTTTATTTTCTCTAATATGGGTAAGTGGTTCATGCCCATGAGTATTCATATTTATCAAACTCAACATATTTTCATAAGACTGCATAGTTTATGTGATCCACTATTCTAAGATTTTATGTTAAGGTATGCAAGTAAGATTTTCATACATTCATGGCTATTTCCTTACATGTGCCTAATATCTCGAGAAGAGATATTGTACTAAGATTTATAAGAACGATAGAGACTCATGAACTAGGTTCATGAGAAGACTAGAGAATTATGTTTCTATAAGAACTATTAGTAATGATTCATATTGATGAATACGACTATAAGATAAGATATGCAACCAAGATAGTCATACATGATAATGTGGGATAAGAATGTATTGTGATTTCAAGTAGAACATTTTGTTAAGATTCCCCTCATTTATAGATGTAATTGTGTGCTAAGAATTCAAGTAGGAACATGTCATCAAGGTTTCTTATATATATGTAGAGATCTAAGAGTTTAGAAGTGAAATAGATTTCTTAGAAAGATTAGTGCTTAAAAGTTAAGTTATGTGGTAATGTGAATGTTGCACATGGTAGACCATGGCCAAATTTCCAAGGTAAAGATACATGATAAGGGTTTTAGACTCAATCTCAATTATGAAGTAATTGAGATCCATATTCACATTTAGTTCTAGATTAAGTTTAACACTTAAGAATAAAAGATTCAAATTCAGATTCAAATATAGAATCCAGTACATGCTCAATACTCAGTAATCAATTTTAGATAAGTTTAATTATCAATATTCAGTTTTAATATAAGATAAGTTCAGATTCAGTATTCAACAAAGATATCAGTATTCAGCCTCAGTTCGGATTAAGAATAAAGTAAGTTTAGACTTAAGATAATTAAGATGAAACCTTCACATAAGACATTATATGATAAGTCCTCATTTAGTTAGTCTCGGGACGATTCAGCGGCATCTATTGCCAATTCAGAGGAGTGTTACTCGAATTCAGAGGTGTTGTGGCACCAATTCATGGCGTAGTCACGCCAATTCAAAGACACCTCAGTGTCATTCAGAGGCATGTAGTGCCAATTCAGGGTACTTTAGTACCAATTCAGGGTGTAGATATGCCAATTTAGGAGGACTTATTGTATAATGGTGGCCACAGTCAGATAAAAATTGTAAGTAAAAGATACCTTAGATTAGAGATGCCCATAATCTCATCCATAAGTATGATGAGAGGGAATTAGATAAGATCAGTATGACCCATGCACTGTGATGCAGGTCTTGAGACCCAGGTACCAGAGTACAAGTCTCCAGAGAAAGATAAGTAAAAAGATAAGAACTAAGCTAACGTAAGAAGAGATATTTATGTTTCATATTTTGTAAAGTTTTAATGTTAATATCATGTTTATAGTGTTCAAAGATATTTGTAGCATTTTATCTCTTAGTAATATGTATATTAGAATACTCATGCCACTTACGCTAACAATCATTTTTCTAATGCATGGTTGGGGATGAGTTGTCCGCAGGTGAGGGCAGGAGCAGAGTAGATCTCAGAGATTTAGAGAACTAGAACAGAGCAAGATAAGATCTGGTGGGATGCCAACTATAAGATGATCCTCAAGTTTATAGACTCAGCTATATGTTTCAATGTTTAGAACTTTATAGTAAAGACTCATGATGTTATATAAGTTTACCATGTAATAACATCTATGTTCCTATTGTAAGAACAATCATGAGAATATTTTAATACTTCATCCTGCGTGATTGATTATATTGTTGTTATGAATGCCAGTTTTATGTAATACCCCCTTGAGTGCACGAGTTATGGATAACTCAGTGTTGCTTCCGCTATGTACATGTGTGTGCTTAGGGAGGGTGTTACAGTCATCAACATCATGACCACAGCTACCAACTGCTACGACAACTACCAATACCCTGCAACTCGACCTGCATAAACACCACCTTCCCCTCTGGTTTCTTCTCACCATTCATGAGGCATGCTAACACCACCACAAATTCATGGTCTCCCAACCAACCTTGGGCAGTGTAGAACCATGACCGTTGTCACTCATCCTCCTTGTATCAGTAACCACGATAGTATGGGAATAGTAGCATCCAGACATAGCTGCTGACAATGTGGACTCTAGGCCCCCAAGCATTGGACATATCCTTGCCCATTGACTCCATGAATGAGATTCATACCTACCTCAACATCTACAATCCATTTAGAAAATTGTCGTGGAAGACTAGTTCAATCCATGTTGGTGAACATGTAAACTTCCATGTCCTGCATTTTAGATTTACATTCAACTATAGGACTAACTCCACCTCTAAATCAAATCATATAAGATAAAGGAAAGACTATGATGAAAGCCATTCAAGTAGCTGATCAATCCACTCCATCAAATTAGTCTATACATATCGATACATAGGTATACATGGAACATGCCTATTTGTTAACACCAATTAACCTAGAATATGTATCTTTGTATATTATATATTAATCAAAGATAAATTGGATGGTAATCAAGATTAATGATATAAAGATAGTTTAAGATAAGAATACAAACCTTTTAATCAACTACCCAAGACTCATCTTGTGGTTATGCATAATAGATTTCTTTTACTAGTAACCAATAAATTTGTAATTATCATTTAAAGAACTAGCTATCACACATATATCATATATAGGATTAAATAAGGAAGACAAAATGTTAGATGTAATCATGGACACGATAATAAAATATAACCTTGTTGATACATCCCCTTAATATTTCCATATATGAACTAAAAACCCTATATTCACATGTTTATTTGACGATACTTGGAACTACTTTTTCCACATAGGTCCATTTAGTAATCAGTGGGGGTCTTAAAGAAAAACAACTTTTATGACGACACACTTTTATGATCAATTATGTAGATATATGTTGTTTCTTTTTTTAAAAACCCACTTTAGATAACATGCTAGTGGACCATCCAAAAATCTACTATAATCATACTAACAATATGATGCATACTTGTATTTACCACCTATTTAAGAAGTAGATAACAAAATGTTTACATGTTATAAAATGCATACTAATAATGATGTTAGAAAAAGAATATGACCATTGGAAAATAGAAATGGTTATCAAAGAAAGAAACTCAACTCTTAATCAAGAATATTGATAAGAAATAACTAAAAATATCAATGTATATCCATAAGTAACAATGACACACATGAGTACTCCTAAACCCTAATTTTGAGACTAGAAAAACAATATTGGGTCTAGTTATAGTCTCAATTATGAACCAGAGATGGTATACTAATGTGTGTACAATATACTTCTAGGTTGAGAAGGACTGACTTTGAAGTTTATCCATAGGGATAGGGTTGGTATTGAAGATCAAGTATTACTCCTCCCTAATTATAAATGGGCATTTATATGACTAAATTTTCCCATAATGATGCAACTTTTGCAATACTTGCCCTTGTTCCATTTGTTGGACAAACCATATACTCTCAATTGGACTTATTGTTATTCTTCTGAAATTACTATTATCATGTTGAATTGGGTCAATGACACCACTTGCTATTATTCTTAAATCATACCACGCATGTTTGTGAAAGATGTATCTTGCCACTCTATTTATGCATGTTAGATAATTTGACTAGTTAAACTATCGTAGATGCTTATGCCTTATCATTAGGGTATGTGTTTCAACCCGGTGTATGCATTTCTACCCTTATATATACAGAGGCGTGCTTTTCCACCTAGGGTGTGCTTTTCCACCCATTTTACTTAGGCCAATGACTCAGTGGTGTCATGGCCCTACTATAGTTATTTTAGTCCAATATGTCTGCATGCAATTATTTATTGTGATACTAGTGATTTATGATGGCAAGAATCATTATTTAATGCTTTAATTATATTGCCTCATTCTTTTGGAAATTCCTTCTCTTGTAACTTCTCATTGAACTTACCTAGCTTTAATGGCCCCCTTTTTTATGGGAACATCTTACTTTACTTTTAAAATAGGTAATGCCCTAGTTAATTTTCTAATGTACATACTCAACTTTCGCTGACTCATACTCTTTTGTTTCCCATTTTTCTTGGGTGTTCCCTCCACCCAGGTGTAGGTACTTATAGGATAGAGACTCAGGATGATCATGAGCTTGTTGGTGAACATAAGGACAACTTGAGATAGCCTTGTTACCCTCTACCTATGGGCTTATGTGTATATAGATGTAACCTTTTAATTTTATGTACCACCCATAGGGTGAGAAAGTTATGTACATGGAGTTATTTTGTAACTTTGTAAATAGTTATGTTTTCTGTTGCTTATTTATTTCAAGGCTCATGTTTGTACCATTGAGTGGGCCCACTATCGAGTCCCACTCCTTACAACTTTAAGCCATTACTCAAATTATGGTTCTTAATAGTTTATAGTTGATTAGTTGACTAATCATTTTATGATCAACCTATCTCAGTTGTTGGATTCACAATCGTTTAACATCATATATTATCCAATAGAACTATTTAGTTATGTGTCGCATGATTTACTTTGATATTTCACAACAACTTTTAATTCTCATAGTTCTTACTGTACCTTTAGTTGACCTCAGACATTTCAAGTTCTACTCTTACTCCCACTAATTCTTTAGGAACCCAAATATCCTTTTCAACAAAACACTTTTGTTGTTGGATTGGGATTAATGGTTTATGGATAAAATACCTCTATCAAGAAACTACTTTCTTAATGTGGGTTTTAATCCTTTAGGCATATTGGTACATTCCCAAGTCATGACATATATGATGTCTAATAAACCATTTGTGTCACATTATTTATTGATAGTCACATATATTTAGTTAAGGATATTTGAAGACTTACATTAATTGATAATCATATCATAAATCTTTATGATGTGATCCCTTTATTCTAACACATCATTATGCTCAGATGGATTTGAATTGTGTTACACTATCACAGTTTTATCCTAAAGGTTCTTTTCGCATTGATGTAAGTTATTTTAACATTTGATCTCATCAAAGTTTTTTAATACCTTTATCAAGGTTATATTTCATTTATAATCTTCTTGAACACTTCAAGAGAATTATGTTTTACTAAGTATATATTGGTATATTACCAGTATTTGAAGTATAAGTAATTATCCTCAGCACTTATTTCAATAAGATCTTCATGCATCATATGTCTGAGGTCTAATGGAAAGCTTATCCTCCCACTACATTTAGTGAAGGATGTTTTATCACATTGTATGTAAATAAGCCTTGCATGTCTCCTTTGGTTCAATAACCAAAAGGAGTGTAGATTAACATCAATATGTATTCTAGATATGCATTTCTTATATACTATCAAAGGTGACCAATGCTAATGAATGTTATTTAGTTATTAATCATAATTCTTTGGTATTAACATTATAAACATACATCTCAGGATTATTTGTCATATAGATCATTTGATGTTTGTGTTGGTATGTATGCCCATAGAGCCAGTCATATGATGATTGTAATGGCATACTTTGTAAATGATTTGAATAATAATAAAGGCAATTTCTTTCTATATGTTTTAACTATTTTGAAATAATAGTATTACATGATAGATGTCTATAGAATGACAAAACTTAATGACATATGTCTTCAAGTACATGACTTGAACAATGAGATCATACAGATGTTAAGAGTGTTTACATTCTCATTAATGTCCCTAGTCAATTGTTATTTTGGAAATAACCATAGACATCAATAACACAAAAGACTAGAGTGTGTGTTGGATGATGATAGAGTCTCATTAGTCATGATATGTGATATCAAACCAAGCACACAGATACATGTTAGCGAACAACGTATCGGACAGACCCACCATAAGAGTGATGCATGGAAACCACATTTAGTTAGTTAAGATCATCTCTTATAGTATTGGTGGTGATTGTGGTTCTTAGACTTGAAATCACTACACTCAACACATGTGGTTGGGTACACTTTGACATCATCAAATGTAATCCTAAAACATGGGTTGTTATAACTGTGATGATTGGGTGACTTTGACACATGGGGACTTGACTTTGAGTGATAGATACAGAATTTGTCCCTCCTAAGGGAGTGTGATATCCTGGCCACTTGAGGACTGAGACTGAGAAATGCATGGCCATGCACATGTGAGTCAATATATGACATTGATCTTACATATATCTTAGATAGTCTACTCTAAGTTAAGAAACATGGATTGAACATTTGTAGAGGATGACAAGTCCATGCCCCGAGTTCAATCCAGATATCAGAGACAAAGGGACTATACATTCACTGTAAAACTAATAATAGATTGTAGGTTGAAAGTTGTTCTCCAACTTTCCACTTCACTTAGATAGCATTGGTGTGACTAGGCACCACTCTTTGCTTGTGATGTCATAAGTTAGTTGTGGACATTTACTACCAATGTGAAATGGAACCTATAGGGTCACACACATAGGATTAACCTGGAAGAGGATTTTATCTATGAATGATGTTTAGGTTGATTACTAAAGTGTTTAGGTACTCAATTAAACATTCAATCAATAGACTTGACTCAGAATCATAAAGTTCAAGTGTTGAACCAATTGATTAGAGTGTCAGATTGATTGAGAACTACATTGACAGAGTTCTGCACAACTTGGACCCCCAACCGACCAGTTCACTGGGTGAACTGATTGGCTCATGGTCAGTGAGATGACCGATTCACACTGGTGAACCGATCATCAGTTCACATGGACCAACTGAGTAGGTGTTGATTTTCTCAGTTTGTGAGAAAAGATTTTCATTTCACTTATTCAATTTGATTAGGACAAGAATTAATCTTTGCATTAATTAGAAACGAATAAGGAAAGTCAATTACGGGAAAGTTTGGGAAGTGAAATGACCGGTTCACTAAGTGAACCAGCCGGTTCACACTCCCAACTGACCATTTCAAAAGTGAATCGATTGGCTCACTTTCCCAAATGGTTGGTTGAGTTGTGAAATGATTGGTTCATCTGCCACAGTATAATCAATTCATGGAAAATCCGGACCCTTCTACTCCCGTATAGACTGGGAACCCTGACCCTGCCCTCTACTATAAATAGAGGGGTACAAGGGGCTTCTTAAAACACAAAACTTAGAACATCAGTTTCTCTACAAAGTTGTTGTCCTCTCCGGTTGTGGTAATCAAGATAGCCAAAGCAACTTCTACCCATCTAGGGAGGAACATTGAGGGAAAGATAATTGTAGAAAAGCAACTGGTAGTGGAAGAGTGTGTCAGTGACTAGTACGCCAACGGAAGAGGACAAATCCTTCTAGTATGTCCATCTCAGGATGACTAGAGTTCCTGGTAGTCCGTGTAGACTATCTTTAGAGGTGGGAGATTTCTTCCGCTTAGGAGGACGACCGTCAACTGTAGTCTGGGTCTACACCAGGAGCTGCACAGATGCCGTCAAAGACTAGGTGGTTGAAGATTGTACTAGCTGTGAGGTATTGTCACTGAGCAAGCCGTAGGACTAGGTATATCTCACTAAACCATCTTTCCTATTGCATAGTTGTTGATGCGATCTATTGGTTATGGGTTTGTGGTTAGATAATTTTTTTTGTTTCTACTGCATGTTCTGTCCCACAAGACTCAATAGTGGTATCAGAGCCACGTCAACATACTATGTTTTAGGGTTAACTGATATGATCAGATTTTGGTTTATCACCTTTTATTTATTGCATACAGTGCAAATACTTTAGTTGGCTAATGTCAATATCTTATTAAACACCACAAATCCCAATATACATATATGATATGGTATATATATGTAATCGATACGTGTCACCCTAAACCAGTTTTGATGGTGGATGTATATTGTGGTTATGGCCTATAAACCCCTGTGTGTACTTGGTTGGTTGCAGTTGCTTGCATCTCAATCTGTGTACTGAATCCTTTCTTCTATTCCAGTTGTAAATCGAGCCTTCTCTTCTACCTTTGCTTCCCCCAAATGTAACTCGGGGATTCCCAAAGAAATTTGTAAAAGTAGGATAGTTTTATTTCCTGTTATGTCAAAGAATGATGGGTGCCTAGACGAACAGATGGAGGATTGAGACGATCGGCTGATGGCGTGAGACGAGCAGCTGGTGGCCTGACGAGGAGCACGATGACTTGAAGAACCGACTGTCTGGAGGATCCAGACGATTGATTGGTGACAACCAACCGAGCGGCCAAGAGGCAAGCCGATCAGTCATAGGATGAGCTGATCAACCTGGAACGGCCCAAGCACATATTTTCATCAACTACAGGTTGATGCATGTGATGTAGACCTAGATGACCATAATTCCTTATGGCTCAAGGAATTACAAATAGGATGGCCATAATCATTGATTTATCGCTTTGCATATTTTCTTGTGGGATATATCATGTATATGACACATACTATATATGTGGTGATTGGATATATATATATATATATGTATATAAATACCAAACCCCTCAAATACAATATTAAGCCTTAGATGCCTTCTATTAGAAACACACATGAAAATCTTGATCGACCAAGCATAGATTTGCACAAAGCATAGTACGCCATCCATCTCATAGAAGTGTGATGGTAGATATGTAGATTTTCACAAAGCATGGTGCATACCTATCATGTTGGCTATTGGGTCAAAACTTAATTGGTGGCTTGGAGAGCCCAATCCCAGAGGCATGAAGATGAATATGGAAAAGAGTTTCACATATCATCTATCCAAGAGTTGCATATGATGCAATTGGAATGATGGCCTACCTAAATAGTCAAGTTATTGGTGATCAGCCAAAGCTGAGTCATGACTTAGTGAAATATGGATCTTGGACCACTAGAGTATTGTACGTTGCAATATTCTGAATTGATAGTGAGGGCTATCAGTTTGAACAAAATAGTGGGAGTGATAACTAATTAAAGGCCTAATTAAAAATTGTCAACTTTATTCAAATCAAATCAAAAAGAGTTTTGACAAATCACAAATGTTTTCTCTTGTAGAATCAAATGGCAAAGAAATCATCATTGAAATCAAACAATTTAATTAAGAGAAATTCCATAACTGGTTAAGGACTGTGAGAAGTGTTCTGCATATTCCTAAGATACCAGAGCCTGTAGAATCTGCTCTATGTACGCTTAAGGTGTTGTTTGAAGCACAAAAGAAGAAGGATAGTTCCATGATAGTGATAAGTGGAATGGAGTCCAAGGACACATGCAAGGAAGAGAAGCATTCTCCCACCAAGCTGAAGTCCAAATCTTCTGCACTCAAAATATGGAGAGGATTCAGGGAATCAAGGAAGATGAAGCAAGAGATAGAGATATCTAATTCCGATGTATACATAGTTAAGATTAACTTTACTACTTCTTCATCATGGGTACTTGATACCGGATGTGGATCACACATTTGTTCAAATGTGAAAGATCTAAAAAGAAGTAGGCCTTTAGTGAAAGGTGAGGTTGAACTACGTGTTGTTAATGGAGCAAGAGTTGCTGCCAGTGCAGTAGGAACCTATGAGTTATCTCTACCAAGTGGGATGATAATAGAGTTACAGAACTGCTATTATGTACCCACCATTAATAGGAGTATCATTTATGTATCTTGTTTGGATAAGGATGGATTTGAATTTTCTTAGTAAGAATGGAAAATGTTCCATTTTTAAAGATGGGATCTTTTATGGAAGTGCCCCAATATCTTATGCTCTATATTTGATAGATCTACAAAAAAGTGTATACAACATAAACACCAAAAGACAAAAACTCAATGACTCAAACAAAACATACCTTTGGCATTGTCGTCTAGGGCACATAAATGAGAATCACATATCTAGGCTCCATAAAGATGGATATCTAGACTCTTTTGATTATGAATCAATAGAGACATGTGAATCTTGTTTATTGGGCAAGATGACCAAGACTCTCTTTTTAGGAAAAGGTGAGAGAGCCAATGATCTATTAGGACTCATACATATTGATGTATGTGGGCTTTTTAGAACAAATGCTATAGGTGGGTATCAATACTTCATTACTTTTACTGATGAATTCAGTAGGTATGGTTATGTTTACTTGATGAAACATAAATAAGAAACCCTTGAAAGGTTCAAGGATTTCATGAATGAAGTACAGAACCAACTTGGCAAAAGTATTAAGGCACTTCGATCCGATCGAGGTGGAGAATACTTAAGCCAAGAGTTTCAAGACCTTCTGAGAGCTCATGGTATTGTATCACAATGGACTCCACCTGGAACACCACAACATAATGGTGTGTCAGAAAGAAGGAATTACACATTACTAGATATGGTGTGATCTATGATGAGTTTTTCTAGTATTCCGACAACCTTCTGGGGTTATGCTCTTGAAACTGCCGCATTTACACTTAACCAAGTACCGTCAAAATCAGTTCAAAAGAGACCATATGCGATATGGATAGGGAAGCATCCCAAATTGTCTTTTATGAGGATTTGGGGGGTGTGAAGCTTACGTCTAGAAAATGTTTCCTGAAAAGCTTGGCCATAGATCTAATAAATGTTACCTTATTGGATATCCCAAGGAAACTAAGGGATATTACTTGTATAACCCAACTGACAACAAAGCGTTTGTTGCCAGAGATGCTGCATTCCTTGAAAAACAATTCAATTCCAAAGGAATCGGTGGGAGGCAAGTGGAAATCAAAGAAGTTTGAGATCAACAAGAAAACATTGAATCAACATATGAACAAGAGGAACATAGAGAATCACAAGCTATTGTGGAATCTCAAATTCCTCAAGAAACACATAAACCTTGTAGATCTAGTAGGACACACATTGAGCCTGAAAGATTTGGATATCTTGTGACTCAAGAAAGTGGTGAGTTGGTCATAGATGATGAGACAACTACCTATCTAGAAGCTACGCAGGGACCAGACTCTAATAAATGGCTTGAGGCCATGAGATCTGAGATGGAATCCATGTATACCAACAAGGTATGGACCTTGGTGGATCCACCTGAAGGGTTAAAACCCATAGGGTGCAAGTGGGTCTTCAAGAAGAAGATCGACATGGATGGCAATGTGCAAACTTATAAGGGTAGATTGGTTGCAATGGGTTTTAGACAAGTTCAAGGTGTTGACTATGACGAAACATTTTCACAAGTTGCCATGATTAAGTCCATCAGGATCATGCTTTCTATTGTAGCCTACTATGACTATGAGATTCGGCAGATGGATGTTAAAACTGCATTCCTTAATGAGAATCTTGCCAAGGATATGTACATGACACAACTTGAAGGTTTTATAAATCCAAAGGATGCAAATAAAGTCTATAAGCTGCAAAGGTCAATCTATGGATTGAAGCAAGCATCTCAGAGTTGGAATCTTCGATTTGATGAAGTAGTTAAAGAGTTTGACTTTAGTCAAAATGAATATGAACCTTATGTGTACATGAATGTTAGTGGGAGTATGACTACATTCCTCATATTGTATGTAGATGACATACTTTTGATGGGGGTTGACATTCCTGACATACTTTTGATGGGGAGTGACATTCCTATTTTACAAAAAGTTAAAGGCATGTCATGGAAATACATTCTCAATGAAAGACTTGGGAGAAGCATCCTATATCTTAGGAATCAAGATCTATAGAGATAAGTCCAAGAGGATTCTTGGACTAAGTCAAACTACATACATTGACAAAGTGTTGAAGAGGTTCAACATGGAGAACTCTAAGAGAGGAAACATACCCATGATTCATGGAGTTCCTGTCTCTAGAGCTCAATGTCCCAAACTTTGTGAAGAGAGGGAACACATGAGTGGGATTCCATATGCATCAACAATTGGATCCATCATGTATGAAATGTTGTGCACATGTCCTGATGTTTCATATGTACTCAGCATGACGAGCAAATACCAGTCAGATCTCAAATATGCTCACTAGACAGCCGTGAAGAACATCCTAAAGTACTTGAGAAGGACTAAGGATCGGTTCCTCATTTACAACGGCGAGGAAGAGTTGGTGGTAAAGGGTTACACCAATGCAAGCTTCCAAACTGATATGATGATTACATATTGTAGTCAGGGTTTGTGTTTTGCCTCAACAATAGAGGTGTGAGCTGGAAGAGTTCCAATCAAGAGACAGTTGTGGATTCTATGACAGAGGTCGAGTATATTGTTGCATCCCATGCAGCAAAGGAGTCTGTGTGGATCAAGAAGTTCCTCTCTAAACTTGGGGTGGTTCCTAGCATCTGTGATGCGATTAAGCTTTATTGTGACAACAATGGAGCTATTGCACAAGCTAAAGAACCCAGATCACATCAGTGGTCCAAGCACATACATTGGTATTTCCATCTCATATGAGAGATCGTACAGTGAGGATATGTAAAGATTTGTAGAGTACCAATCGAAGAAAATATTGTTGATCCCTTGACTAAGGCACTTTCACAGTAGAAGCATGATGGTCATGCTAAATCACAAGGACTGAGGTTCATGGGTGATTGGCTCTAAGTGCATGTGGGAGTCTGTTGGTATGTATTCCCATAGAGCCAGTCATATGATGATTGTAATGACATACTTTGTAAATGATTTGAATAATAATAAAGGCAATTTTTGTCTATATGTTTTAACTAATTTGAGATAATAGTCTTACATGATAGATGTCTAGAGAATGACAAAACTCAATGATGTATGTCTTCAAGTACATGGCTTTAACAATGAGATCATATAGATGTTAAGAGTGTGTACATTCTCACTAATGTCCCTAGTCAGTTGTTATTGTGGAAATAACCATAGACATCAATAACACAAAAGTCTAGAGTGTGTGTTGATTGATGACAGAGTCTCATTAGCCATGATATGTGATATCAAACCAAGCACACAGATACATGTTAGAGAACAGTGTATCAGACAGACCCACCATAAGAGTGATGCATGGAAACCACACTTGGTTAGTCATGATCATCTCTTATAGTATTGGTGGCGACTGTGGTTCTTAGACCTGAAATCACTGCACTCATCACATGTGGTTGGGTACACTTTGACATCATCAAACGTAGTCTTGAAACATGGGTTGTTATAATAGTGATATTTGGGTGACTTTGACACATGGGGACTTAACTGTGAGTGATAGATATGGAATTTGTCCCTCCTAAGGGAGTGTGATATCCTGGCCACTTGAGGAGTGAGACTGAGAAATGCATTGCCATGCACATGTGAGTCAATGTATGACATTGAGCTTACATATATCTCAAATAGTCTACTCTGAGTCAAGAAACATGGATTGAACATTTGTAGAGGATGACAAGTCCATGTCTCGAGTTCAATCCGGATATCAGTGACAAAGGGACTATACATTAACTGTAACACCAATAATAGATTGTAGGTTGAAAGTTGTTCTCCAACTTTCCTCTTCACTTGGGTAGCACTGATGTGCGACTAAGCACCACTGTTTTCTTATGATGTCATAAGTTAGTTATGGACATTCACAACCAACGTGAAATGGAACCTATAGGATCACACACATAGGATCAACATGGAAGAGGATTTTATCCACGAATGATGTTTATGTTGATTACTAAAGTGTTTAGGTACTCAATTAAACATTCAACCAATAGATTTGACTCATAATCATCAAGTTTAAGTGTTGAACCAATTGATTAAGAGTGTCAGATTGATTGAGAACTGCATTGATTGAGTTTTGCACAACCTGGACCACCAACCGACCAATTCACTGGGTGAACCGATCGGCTCATGGTCAGTGAGATGACCGATTCACACTGGTGAACTGATTGGTTCACATGGACCAACTGAGCAGGTGTTGGGTTTCCTAGTTTGTGACAAAAGATTTTTGTTTCACTTGTCCAATTTGATTGGGACAAGAATTAATCTTTGCATTAATTAGAAACGAATAAGGAAAGTCAATTATGGGCAAGTCTGGGAAGTGGAATGACTAGTTCACTAAGTGAAGCAACCAGTTCACACTCCCAAATGACCATTTTAAAAGTGAACCGATCAGCTCACTTGCCCACACGACTGGTTGAGTTGTGAAACTATCAGTTCGTCTTCCACAGTACAGTCAGTTCATGGAAAATCTGGACCCTTCTACTCCCACACAGACTGGGAATCCTAACCCTGCCCTCTACTATAAATAGAGGGGTACATGGGGCTTCCCAGAACACACAACTCAGAACATCAGTTGCTCTGCAAAGTTGTTGTCATCTCTGGTTGTGGTAACTGAGAGAGCCCAAGCAAGTTCTACCTGTCCAGGGAGGAACAATGAGGGAAAGACAACTATAGAAAAGTGACTGGTGGTGGGAGAGTGTGTCAGTGACTAGTATGTTGACAGAAGGGGATGACTCCTTATAGTCTATCCATTTCAAGACAACTAGAGTTCCCAGTAGTCCGTGTGAACTATCTATAGAGGCGGAAGATTTTTGCCTCTCAGGATGACGATCGTCAACTATAGTTCGGGTCTACACTGGGAGCTGCACAGATGTTGTCGAAAACTAGGTGGTTGAAGACCACACTAGCTGTGAGATATTGTCATTGAGAAAGCCTCCAGACCAGGTATATCTCATTAAACCATCTTTCCTATTGCATAGTTGTTGATGTGATATGTTGGTTATGAGTTTGTGGTTAGATAATTTTTTTATTTCCGCTACATGTTCTGTCCCACAAAACCCAATAGTGGTATTAGAGCCACGTCAACATATTATGTTTTAGGATTAATTGATATGATCAGATTTTTGTTTATCACCTTTTATTTATTGCATATGATGTGAATACCTTAACTGTATAATGTGCATATTTGATTAAACACCACAAATCCCAATATACATATATGATATGGTATATATAAGCAATCGATACATGTCACCCGAAAATAGTTTTGATGGTGGATGTGTAGCGTGGTTATGGCCTATAAACCCCTATGTTTGTGCATGGTTGATTGTGGTTGTTTGCATCTCCGTCTACGTACTGAGTCCTTTCTTCTATTCCAGATGTAACTTGAGATAACTCAAGCCTTCTCTTCTACCTTTTCTCCCCCCGAATGTAACTTGGGGATTCCCAAAGAAATTTATAAAAGTAAGATAGTTTAATTTCATGTTATGTCAAAGAATGATGGGTGCCCAGACGAGCGGATGGAGGACCGAGACGACTGGCTAATGGCATGAGACGAGCAACTGGTGGCCTGACAAGGAGCACAATGACCCAAGGAACCAACTGTCTAGAGGAGCAAGACGATCAGTTGGTGACATCCAACCGATCAGCCAGGAGGCGAGCTAATCAATCATAGGATAAGCTCATCAACCTGGAATGGCCCAAGCACATATTTTCATCAACTACATGTTGCTACATGTGATGTAGTTCTAGATGATCATCATTCCTTGTGGCTCAAGGAATTACAAATAGGATGGACATAATCATTGCTTTATCACTTCACATATTTTCTTGTGGGATATAGAATTTATATGATTTGTAATATATATTTGGTGATTGGATATGTATATGTATATAAATACCAAACCCCTCAAATACAATATTAAGCATTAGATGCCTTCCATTAGCAACACACATGAAAACTTGATCGACCAAGCATAGATTTGCACAAAGCATAGTGCGTCATCCATCTCGTGGAAGTGTGATGGTAGATATGTATATTTGCACAAAGCATGGTGCATACCTATCATGTTGGCTATTGGGTCAAGACTTAACTGGTGACTTGGAGAGCCCAAGCCTAGAGGCATGAAGATGAATATGGCAAAGAGTTGCACATATCATCTATCTAAGAGTTGCATATGATGCAATTGGAATGATGGCCTACCTAAATAGTCAAGTTATGGGTGATCAACCAAAGCTGAGTCATGACTTGGTGAAATATGGATCTTGGCCCACTAGAGTATTATACGCTACAATATTCTGAATGATAGTGAGGGCTATCTATTTGAACAAAATAGTGGGAGCGATAATTAATTAAAGTCCTAATTAAAAATCATCAACTTTATTAAAATCAAATCAAAAAGAGTTTTGACAAATCACAAATGTTTTCTCTTATAGAATCAAATGGCAAAGAAATCATCATTGAAATCGGATAATTAAATTGAGATAAATTTCCATAACTGGTTAAGGACTATGAGAAGTATTCTGCATATTCCTAAGATACCAGATCCAGTAGAATCTGCTCTATGTATGCTTAAGGTGTTGTTTGAGGCACAAAATAAGAATGATAGTTCCATGAGAGTGATTAGTGGAATGGAGTCCAAGGACACATGCAAGGCAGAGAAGTGTTCTCCCGCCAAGATGAAGTCCAAATCTTCTGCACTCAAAATATGGAGAGGATTCAGGGAATCAAGGAAGATGAAGCAAGAGATAGAGATATGTACTTCTGGTGTATACATAATTGAGATTAACTTTACTAGTTCTTCATCATGGGTACTTGATACCAGATGTGGATCACACATTTGTCTAAATGTGAAAGATCTGAAAAGAAGTAGGCCTTTAGTGAAAGGCCAGGTTGAACTACATGTTGCTAATGGAGCAAGAGTTGTTGCCAGTGCAATAGGAACCTATGAGTTATCTATACCAAGTGGGATGATAATAGAGTTACAAAACTGCTATTATGTACCTGCCATTAATAGGAATATCATTTGTGTATCTTGTTTTGACAAGGATGGATTTGAATTTCTTATTAAGACTGGAAAATGTTCCATTTTTTAGATGGGATCTTTTATGGTAGTGCCTCGATATCTTATGGTCTATATTTGATAGAACTACAGACAAGTGTCTACAACGTAAACACCAAAAGACAAAAACTCAATGACTCAAACAAAACATACCTTTGGCATTGTCATCTAGGGCACTTAAATGAGAGTTGCATATCTAGGCTCCATAAAGATGGATATCTGGACTCTTTTGATTATGGATCAATAGAGACATGTGAATCTTGTTTATTGGGCAAGATGACCGATACTCCCTTTTTAGGAAAAGGTGAGAGAGCCAGTGATCTATTAGTACTCATACATATTGATGTATGTGGGCCTTTTAGAACAAATGCTAGAGGTGGGCATCAATACTTCATTACTTTTACTGATGACTTCAGTAGGTATGGTTATGTTTACTTGATGAAACATAAATCAGAAACCCTTGAAAGGTTCAAGGATTTCATGAATGAAGTACAAAGCCAACTTGGAAAAAGTATTTAGGCACTTCGATCCGATTGAGGTGGAGAATACTTAATCCAAGAGTTTGAGAACCTTCTGAGAGCCCATGGTATTGTATCACAATGGACTCCACCTGGAACACCATAACATAATGGTGTGTCAGAAAGAAGGAATCACACATTACTAGATATGGTGTGATCTATGATGAGTTTTGGTAGTCTTCCGACAACCTTCTGGGGTTATGCTCTTGAAACTTCCACATTTACACTTAATCGAGTACAATCAAAATCGGTTCAAAAGACACCATATGAGATATGGATAGGGAAGCATCCCAAATTGTCTTTTATGAGGATTTGGGGGTGTGAAGCTTACATTAAGAAAATGTTTCTTGAAAATCTATGTCATAGATCTGATAAATGTTACCTTGTTGGATATTCCAAGGAAACCAAGGGATATTACTTGTATAACCCAACTGACAACAAAGTGTTTGTTGCTAGATATGTTGCATTCCTTGAAAAATAATTTGTTTCCAAAGTGGGAGGCAAGTGGAACTCAAAGAAGTTTGAGATCAATAAGAAAACATTGAATCGATAGACAAACAAGAGGAACATAGAGAATCACAAGTTGTTGTGGAATCTCAAATTCCTCAAGTAACACAAGAACCATGTAGATCTAGTAGGACACGCATTGAGCCTGAAAGATTTGGATATCTTATGACTCAAGAAGGCAGTGAGTTGGTCATAGATGATGAGTCAACTACCTATATCGAAGCTACGCAGGGACCATACTCTGAGAAATGGTTTGAGGCCATGAGATCTGAGATGGAATCCATGTATATCAATAAGGTATGTACCTTGGTAGATCCACCTGAAGGGGTAAAACCCATAGGGTGCAAGTGGGTCTTCACGAAGAAGGCCGACATGGATGGCAATGTGCAAACTTATAAGGGAAGATTGGTTACAAAGGGTTTTAGACAAGTTCAAGGTGTTGACTATGACAAAACCTTTTCACCAGTTGCCATGATTAAATCCATCAGGATCATGCTTGCTATTGCAACTTACTATGACTATGAGATTTGACAGATGGATGTTAAAACTGCATTCCTTAATGTGAATCTTGCCAAGGATGTGTACATGACACAACATGAAGGTTTTTTAAATCCAAAGGATGGAAATTAAGTCTGTAAGTTGCAAAGGTCAATCTATGGATTGAAGCAAGCATCTCAGAGCTGGAATCTTTGATTTGAAAAAGAAGTCAAAGAGTGCGGCTTTAGTCAATATGAAGATGAACCTTGTGTGTACACGAAGGTTAGTGGGATCATGACTACATTCCTCATATTATATGTAGATGACATACATTTGATGGGGAGTGACATTCCTTCTTTACAAAAGGTAAAGGCATGGGTTGGAAATACATTCTCAATGAAAGACTTGGGAGAAGCATACTATATCTTAGGAATCAAGATCTATCGATATAGATCCAAAAGGCTTCTTGGAATAAGTCAAAGCACATACATTGACAAAGTGTTGAAGAGGTTCAACATGGAGAACTCAAAGAGAGGAAACATACCCATGATTCATGGAGTTCCCGTCTCTATAGCTCAATGTCCCAAATCTTGTAAAGAGAGGGAATACATGATTGGGATTCCATATGCATCAACAATTGGATCCATCATGTATGTAATGTCTACACATGTCCTGATGTCTTGTATGCACTCAGCATGACAAGAAGATACCAGTTAGATCCTGGAGATGCTCACTAGATAGTCATGAAGAACATCTTATAGTATTTGAGAAGGACTAAGGATCAGTTCCTCATTTACAACGGTGAGGAAGAGTTGGTGGTAAAGGGTTACACCGATGCAAGCTTCCAAACTGATAAGATGATTACAGATCACAGTCAGGATTTGTGTTTTGCCTCAACAACGGAGTTGTGATCTAGAAGAGTTCCAAGCAAGAGATAGTTGTGGATTCTACGACAGAGGCTGAGTATATTGTTGCATCCCATGCAGCAAAGGAGACTGTGTGAATCAAGAAGTTCATCTCTAAACTTGGGTTGGTTCCTAGCATCTATGATACGATTGAGCTTAATTGTGACAACAATGGAGCTATTGTACAAGCTAAAGAACCCAGATCATATCAGCGGTCCAAGCACATATAGCGGTGCTTCCATCTCATACGAGAGATTGTATACCATGGAGATGTGAAGATTTATAGAGTACCAACTGAAGAAAATATTGTTGATCCCTTGACTAAGGCACTTTCACAGCAGAAGTGTAAAGACCCATAGTCTCTACTATAAACATGATAAACAAAAACACCAAATGTGTGGCAGCGGAAGAAATAAAACTTGACTTTATTCAAAATGTATAAAGAGTACATTATAAAAATTTCCCAAATGGGAGTACAACTTTAGACAAGCATAGGATCTAGGTAGAGGAAAACTTATACTAATACAACATTGTCTCCAAACAAACTACTTAAAACATATAAGCAACTTTGATCATATACTATATGTTCTTTCTTTCTTGTCCTACCCTTAGCCTTAGGTTCACCAAGCTTCCATGCGCACTCTGATCCTAACCTGGATGGTTGGGGTCATCCAGCAAGAGAAAGATAAAGGTATGTGTCAATCAAAAGGAATAGGACCAATAATAATATAAAGCTTTGCAATATAAAAGATTCTCTACAATAAGAGATTTCAAAAGAAATGAGGCAAATATATGAATATGAGAGAGAGAAACTGCCACATTTAAATATCAACAATTATCACATTTGCATGAATATAAATTATGACTCAACATCCTCTCAATGTAGGGTGAGGCACCTACCGGACCTCACCAATGGAAGGGGGACTAAAACCCCAGTGCCTAAAAAGTGGCAGGGGGAATAAAACCCCAGTGCCTAATATATAAAATGGCAGGGGGACTAAAACCCCAGTGCCCGGCAGGGGGACTAAAACCCCAGTGCCCTGTGGGTGGTTTGTACTCATGTACACTACATTGTCAATTGGCCAATAACTATATCATGCATAATATTCACTTGGAAGTAGAGTGAAAAGTAACAAGATTGCAACATAGCATTGGGAATCAAACCCAAATAATAATCTCAATAAATGGCCATCATAGGCAACAACATTATCCAAGTATTTCAAAAAGATGAGCCAACATAGGCAATAGCAAGATTAAGCATTTCCAAGTAAAGGAGGCAACATATAGCAAGATTCACATTATTCAAATGAATGAGCCACAATGGCATTAGAAGCATAAAATAAGTAAAGAGCCAATAAATGCAATTAGAAGGATTACAAGGCTAGCACAATAATGATTGTGGGGTTGGAAAAGAACCAACTGAGAGATTAGGATTGTTTGCACAATAATCATTCACAACATAGGGGTCACATACATAGGAATCACATACCTTAGATTATATACATTACCATCACATCCACCAAACAGATTGCAATCCATCCACATAATATCCTAGTTACATCATTACACAAGTATTAATATATATAAAGACATAAAGCATAGGAAAAACCCTAATTTTACAAAACTACAATTTAGGGTTCAAAACCAAGCCCAAACGATTGGTCATATTCTCATGAATAAGAAAACATATTTTATTTTACAAAACAGAGTTAAAATGAATTAATTATGTATTTTAAAACATTTAACATACTAAAAATGCCAATCAAAGAAAACTTCAGAAAACCCTTGAGAATTAGGTCTCAAAAATCATAAAATCAGATTCTACGTTAAAAATCTTTTCCATCGACTATTTATTCATATTTTTCTGACCAACGGTTGATTTACTATGAATTAAGTAAACATGACCAATCAGAAATTAGGAAAAAGCCACGTAGGCAAAAATAAAAACAATTGGGCGCCACATTGGCCGGACCCACGCTGACATGGGCCAATCAGCTTTGGCCATGTCAGCCAGTCCAGGCTCGCTTGGCCTTGGTCAAAGGCGGATGATCAGAGAGGCAAATGACTATTTTGCCCCTCAGTCGACAAACTGATTTAAGCCAAGCTTTGGGGGTAGCAAAGTCATTTGTAACTATCGATCGGTTGTTTGCGACAGAAAGGAGAACAAGGGGAAAAGACGATAATACCCCAAACTGAGTGAATCACTTCATTGCCCGCACAGGTCCCTCCTGGTCATTCCATGACCTAGCTTCTTCCAGCCAAGGTCATGGCGTGAGGCTAGCTCCAGCGCTTCACCTGCGATCACCCAACTGGGCCACTGAGGCCGCAAGGTTTGTGGAGATCAATCGAGCGGAACCCCGCGGAGGCGCTGGGTTGAAAACCACTGACGCAAACATGAAAGAACCACCATGGCCCAAGGACAGGTCGCCGATGGGTCAAGAACAGGGGAGAAGCTCGGCGAGTTGAAGCCTCAAAACCAAAAAGAAAGATCTCAGCTAAGGTTTGAAACATACTCGCGGACTCGAGGCGAAACAAAGGAAAGCGTTGGCGAGGGCGGAGAAGCAGCCAAGCTAAAAAATGGCAGGTGCTGGCGGAGCTCGACGGCGACTTACAGGACCCGACGTTCGGGGGCGTCGCGAGGCTATGAAACGAAGCGGAAAGAAGGAGGAAACATCGAGGATGCTTACCTAGCAATCAATCGCACGGAGGTGGCTCCTAGAGACAAGGCGAGGTTGCCATCGCTGGGGAAGAAGGCCGAGCAGGTTGGGGAGTTCAGGGCTGGGTGCGAAGAAATTGGGGAAGGAGAAGGAAGGCTCGGGGTCTGAGGGTGCTCTAGAGCCCCTTAAACAGGAGGGAGGGGAGCTGCGGCTCCCTCTGCAACTCCTCGGTAGAGAGGAGGGGAAGAGCCCTAATGGGCGTTTCGTCCACACAGGGAGAGAGGCGACAAGGTGGGGCTCAATAGAACCGGAGTGAAGGGAAGAATTCAACGGGCGAAGAATTGTGCTAAAAGGCATAGAGGAGAGGGAGAACGGATTGCGGGAGTTAAATCACCCGAAACGGTTTCTGACTCGCATCATAACTGAGGAAGACGACGATGCCCAAACCGTCAGATTGAAATCCAACGGTTGGCAACTGGCACACATCAAGAGTAACGCGTGACAGCCAGACCATAGGTTAAATGTGCGACATTAAAGGAAATCAACGATATAAATGTAATAACTATAGTTACACTATATTAAAAGCTTTTAAAATGCATTAGAGAGGTCAAATTTTAACCAAAGGTTGATAAAGACGCATATCACAATGCTATATAATTAAATCCACGTTTAATACATAATAAGACCCTAAATAAATATATAGCTCATAAAAGAGTATAATAATATATTAAAAGAGGTGAAATAACATGAAAAACTAATTAATTGAAATAGGAGAGTAATTTCGAGATATAAAATACATTAGGGTACAAATAATAATTTCTCAACAAAATAACATATTAATGTGAATTAAAATCATATTTTGAGGAGAGAGAAACAATTAAGGTTAACATACACATATATGAACTCAAATACACATTAATAATAATATATTTATCCAAAAAGCTCCAAATATAATCTACTATATTATCCCATAAATGACCAAATTACATAATTAACCCTAACTTATCTCCTAATGTGGGTTATTTGTGCAAACACCCCTCCATTCATATCAATGAGGGAAAAAGGTGATTTTAAACATCAAATTGTGCTCAAATTGCACAAGGAGTCTAAAAATGATTATAAAGGATGGGAAATTTATGGAAAAGGTCCAAATGGACTAAAAGGCAAAGAAAAGCTCAAAAGTGGGTAAATTGCAGGGAAGACCCTGAGTTTCAGTATGTTACAGCACACCACCCCTTAAACAGGATTTCGTCCCCGAAATCACAACAAGAGGAAATAGAGGGTGAGTGTGTAGCATCCCAACCTTAAACACTAGGTTATAACCCTTAATCTAGGGTACAACACCAAATCTACATAAGTCAGGTATTACTAAGGTTTCCACCAAACCTATATCATTTTATCCAACTCAACATATTTAGCATCTTTGCCTTACAAGCACAAACTCTATCATGAAAAGGCAGCATATCTATTATACTATCACTTGTGCCACGTTTTATCCAAAATGATTACATCTCAATATTATATCTTATGGATTTCCCTCATCAGGGTTTTAAGCACAATTAGGGTTTTCTAAGCCATTACAACATAATTAGATGCATTAGGTCACAAACCTAAATAACTCAATATTACTATCCATTAACTACATCATGTGGGATTATGCCATATAATTTTGGGTGAGAGCCATATAATATTATCCAACAAATTATTAATCTAATCACAAGTCTAAGGGTGTATGGCTTATCACAACATCTAACATACTCATATCCATGATATCATCAATCATTTTCTCTTATAACACTAATTACTATGAATTAACATCACATTATATGAATCCAATTACTCATTATCATATTACTGATTTGATTCATAAACCAATAAGATGATCAATGAGATGTATTTTAGTCAACAAGGTGCTATGCCTTACCTATGTTGATAGTCGGGTCACAATTATGATTAAGGGATTATAACACATCTACATGTACCCAAGCATAATATGTGATGACACCTAATGTCACTAGAGTATCATGAAA
The DNA here is from genome assembly GCA_963693085.1 of Alisma plantago-aquatica. Classification (NCBI taxonomy): domain Eukaryota; kingdom Viridiplantae; phylum Streptophyta; class Magnoliopsida; order Alismatales; family Alismataceae; genus Alisma; species Alisma plantago-aquatica. The sequence continues at coordinate 754,014,286 of OY856412.1, forward strand.
GGCATGAAGGGTATATATATATGTATATGTTGTCAAGGCTAGATGATTACACATTAGGGTTTAGGTCAACATGATCATAACATACTAAAGCATCTTTAGGGTGTATTTTACCATACACATTTTACCATTAGGGTGATTTAATCAAAACTATGTATATTCACATATGAATAATTAATGATTATGTGCATCAAGAGTATATTAAGGTTCAAGCATGAGAATTATATGAATTATCCATTTGTTCATAAGCAAACAAGATGAATTACAATCATATAAGGTTTGTTCAACTCTCACTAAACCCATGTCTAAGGAGTTAGAGTTTCTTGATTTCAAGACATTGAGGGACTCCAACCCCCTAAAGAGGATTTTGTCCTCGAAATCAGCAACTCCAAAATCTATTAGGGTACTAACACTACCTTCCACACAAAGGGTTGACTAAGTCAAACTATTTTAAGGGTATAAGATACAACATTAAAAGGTCTTACTAAAATCTATCTTCCAACTCAAGGTATACCATAGGGCATAGGGTACACCAAACCCTAAACATAGGAAATCTAAGGCTCATATAAGATATTTAGGGATTACAAGATGATTTTCGTTTGAGAAAAGAAATCAAATCATCATATAAGGGTTATAAAGGTTACTCAACAATAAGGCAATATGTCTAAGGGTAGACTATTTCGAGCTGTCTGTTTCAGATCAGGCCAGGCCAGGTCATATGAGCTCAGGAGTCCTCGTTACCAAGCTAGTGGGGCGGAGGAAAATATTGCCAGCCCCCAAGCTCTGACCCTTTCTAGACACCATCACTTTCAACTTCTTGCTCTAGTAGCTTCTCAATAGACAAATCACCAAAAAGTTGACAAATTTTATTTTTAATTAATTATTATTAGGATACTAAATCTAACTTTCATGCTAGGTCAACTCTAAGGTGAAAAACTAACTAAAGGGAAACTATATAAGATAAGGGTTCTATCTAGGAGACAATTTTGAACTAGTCAAGAATCTGACTACCTTGATGCTCTGATACCATGTTGTAAAGACCCATAGTCTCTACTATAAACATGATAAACAAAAACACCAAATGTGTGGCAGCGGAAGAAATAAAACTTGACTTTATTCAAAATGTATAAAGAGTACATTATAAAAATTTCCCAAATGGGAGTACAACTTTATACAAGCATAGGATCTAGGTAGAGGAAAACTTAGACTAATACAACATTGTCTCCAAACAAACTACTTAAAACATATAAGCAACTTTGATCATATACTATATGTTCTTTCTTTCTTGTCCTATCCTTAGCCTTAGGTTCACCAAGCTTCCATGCGCACTCTAATCCTAACCTGGATGGTTGGGGTCATCCAGCAAGAGAAAGATAAAGGTATGTGTCAATCAAAAGGAATAGGACCAATAATAATATAAAGATTTGCAATATAAAAGATTCTCTACAATAAGAGATTTCAAAAGAAATGACGCAAATATATGAATATGAGAGAGAGAAACTGCCACATTTAAATATCAACAATTATCACATTTGCATGAATATAAATTATGACTCAACATCCTCTCAATGTAGGGTGAGGCACCTACCGGACCTCACCAATGGCAGGGGGACTAAAACCCCAGTGCCTAAAAAGTGGAAGGGGGAATAAAACCCCAGTGCCTAATATATAAACAGTGCCCGGCAGGGGGACTAAAACCCCAGTGCCCTGTGGGTGGTTTGTACTCATGTACACTACATTGTCAATTGGCCAATAACTATATCATGCATAATATTCACTTGGCAGTAGAGTGAAAAGTAACAAGATTGCAACATAGCATTGGGAATCAAACCCAAATAATAATCTCAATAAATGGCCATCATAGGCAACAACATTATCCAAGTATTTCAAAAAGATGAGCCAACATAGGAAATAGCAAGATTAAGCATTTCCAAGTAAAGGAGGAAACATATAGAAAGATTCACATTATTCAAATGAATGAGCCACAATGGCATTAGAAGCATAAAATAAGTAAAGAGCCAATAAATGCAATTAGAAGGATTACAAGGCTAGCACAATAATGATTGTGGGGTTGGAAAAGACCCAACTGAGAGATTAGGATTGTTTGCACAATAATCATTCACAACATAGGGGTCACATACATAGGAATCACATACCTTAGATTATATACATTACCATCACATCCACCAAACAGATTGCAATCCATCCACATAATATCCTAGTTACATCATTACACAAGTATTAATATATATAAAGACATAAAGCATAGGAAAAACCCTAATTTTACAAAACTACGATTTAGGGTTCAAAACCAAGCCCAAACGATTGGTCATATTCTCATGAATAAGAAAACATATTTTATTTTACAAAACAGAGTTAAAATGAATTAATTATGTATTTTAAAACATTTAACATACTAAAAATGCCAATCAAAGCAAACTTCAGAAAACCATTGAGAATCAGGTCTCAAAAATCATAAAATCAGATTCTACGTTAAAAATCCTTTCCATTGACTATTTATTCATATTTTTCTGACCAACGGTTGATTTACTATGAATTAAGTAAACCTGACCAATCAGAAATTAGGAAAAAGCCACGTAGACAAAAATAAAAACAATTGGGTGCCACATTGGCCGGACCCACGCTGACATGGGCCAATCAGCTTTGGCCATGTCAGCCGGTCTAGGCTCGCTTGGCCTTGGTCAAAGGCGGATGATCAGAGAGGCAAATGATTATTTTGCCCCTCAGTCGACAAACTGATTTAAGCCAAGCTTTGGGGGTAGCAAAGTCATTTGTAACTATCGATCGGTTGTTTGCGACAGAAAGGAGAACAAGGGGAAAAGATGATAATACCCCAAACTGAGTGAATCACTTCATTGCCCGCACAGGTCCCTCCTGGTCATTCCATGACCTGGCTTCTTCCAGCCAAGGTCATGGCGCGAGGCTAGCTCCAGCGCTTCACCTGCGATCACCCAACTGGGCCACTGAGGCCGCAAGGTTTGTGGAGATCAATCGAGCGGAACCCCGCGGAGGCGCTGGGTTGAAAACCACTGACGCAAACATGAAAGAACCACCATGGCCCAAGGACAGGTCGCCGATGGGTCAAGAACAGGGGATAAGCTCGGTGAGTTGAAGCCTCAAAACCAAAAAGAAAGATCTCATCTAAGGTTCGAAACATACTCGCGGACTCGAGGCGAAACAAAGGAAAGTGTTGGCGAGGGCGGAGAAGCAGCCAAGCTCAGAAATGGCAGGCGCTGGCGGAGCTCGACGGTGACTTATAGGACCCAACGTTCGGGGGCGTCGCGAGGCTATGAAACGAAGCGGAAAGAAGGAGGAAACATCGAGGATGCTTACCTAGCAATCAATCGCACGGAGGTGGCTCCTAGAGACAAGGCGAGGTTGCCATCGCTGGGGAAGAAGGCCGAGCAGGTTGGGGAGTTTGGGGCTGCGTGCGAAGAAATTGGGGAAGGAGAAGGAAGGCTCGGGTCTGAGGGTGCTCTAGAGCCCCTTAAACAGGTGGGAGGGGAGCTGCGGCTCCCTCTACAACTCCTCGGTAGAGAGGAGGGGAAGAGCCCTAATGGGCGTTTCGTCCACACAGGGAGAGAGGCGACAAGGTGGGGCTCAATAGAACCAGAGTGAAGGGAAGAATTCAACGGGTGAAGAATCGCGCTAAAAGGCATAGAGGAGAGGGAGAACGGATTGCGGGAGTTAAATCACCCAAAACGGTTTCTGACTCGCATCATAACTGAGGAAGACGAAGATGCCCAAACCGTCAGATTGAAATCCAACGGTTGGCAACTGGCACGCATCAAGAGTAATGTGTGACAGCCAGACCATAGGTTAAATGTGCGACATTAAAGGAAATCAACGATATAAATGTAATAACTATAGTTACACTATATTAAAAGCTTATATAATGCATTAGAGAGGTCAAATCAACTCCAAATAACGCCTAATTTTAACCAAAGGCTGATAAAGACGCATATCACAATGCTATATAATTAAATCCATGTTTAATACATAATAAGACCCTAAATAAATATATAGCTCATAAGAGAGTATAATAATATATTAAAAGAGGTGAAATAACATGAAAAACTAATTAATTGAAATAGGAGAGTAATTTCGAGATATAAAACACATTAGGGTACAAATAATCATTTCTCAACAAAATAACATATTAATGTGAATTAAAATCATATTTTGAGGAGAGAGAAACAATTAAGGTTAACATACACATATATGAACTCAAATACACATTAATAATAATATATTTATCCAAAAAGCTCCAAATATAATCTACTATATTATCCCATAAATGACCAAATTACATAATTAACCCTAACTTATCTCCTAATGTGGGTTATTTGTGCAAACACCCCTCCATTCATATCAATGAAGGAAAAAGGTGATTTTAAACATCAAATTGTGCTCAAATTGCACAAGGAGTCCAAAAATGATTATAAAGGATGGGAAATTTATGGAAAAGGTCCAAATGGACTAAAAGGCAAAGAAAAGCTCAAAAGTGGGTAAATTGCAGGGAAGACCCTGAGTTTCAGTATGTTACAAGAAGCATGATGGTCATATTAGATCACAAGGACTGAGGTTTATGGGTGATTGGCTGTAAGTGCAAGTGGGAGTCTATTGGTATGTATGCCCATAGAGCCAGTCATATGATGATTGTAATGATATACTTTGTAAATGATTTGAATAATAATAATAAAGGCAATTTCCGTCTATATGTTTTAACTATTTTGAGATAATAGTATTACATGATATATGTCTAGAGAATGACAAAACTCAATGACATATGTCTTCAGTACATGACTTGAACAATGAAATCATATGGATGTTAAGAGTGTGTACATTCTCACTAATGTCCCTAGTCGGTTGTTATTGTGGAAATAACCATAGACATCAATAACACAAAATACTAGAGTGTGTGTTGGTTGATGACAGAGTCTCATTAGTCATGATATATGATATCAAACCAAGCACACATATACATGTTAGAGAACAGTGTATCAGACAGACCCACCATAAGAGTGATGCATGGAAATCACACTTGGTTAGTCAAGATCATCTCTTATAGTATTGGTGGTAATTGTGGTTCTTAGACCTGAAATCACTGCACTCGTCACATGTGGTTGGGTGCACTTTGACATCATCAAATGCAGTCCTGAAACATGGGTTGTTATAACGGTGATGATTGGGTGACTTTGACACATGGGGACTTGATTGTGAGTGATAGATACAAAATTTGTCCCTCCTAAGGGAGTGTGATATCCTGGCCACTTGAGGAGTGAGACTGAGAAATGAATGGCCATGCACATGTGATTTTAATGTATGACATTGAGTTTACATATATCTCAGATAGTCTACTCTGAGTCAAGAAACATGGATTAAAAGTTTGTAGAGGATGACAAGCCCATGCCTCGAGTTCAATCTAGATATCAGTGACAAAGGGACTATACATTCACTGTAACACCAATAATAGATTTTAGGTTGAAATTTGTTCTGCAACTTTCCTCTTCACTTGGGTAGCACTGATGTGTGACTAGGCACCACTCTTTGCTTGTGATGTCATAAGTTAGTTATGGACATTTACTGCCAACGTGAAATGGAACCTATAGGGTCACACACACAGGATTAACCTAGAAGAGGAGTTTATCCATGAATGATGTTTAGGTTGGTTACTAAAGTGTTTAGGTACTCAATTAAAATTCAATAAATAGACTTGACTCAGAATCATCAAGTTCAAGTGTTGAACCAATTGATTAGAGTGTCAGATTGATTGAGAACTGGATTGACTGATTTCTACACAACCTGAACCACCAAATGACCGGTTCACTAGGTGACCGATCAGATCATGGTCAGTGAGACAACTAATTCACACTGGTGAACTGATTGATTCATATGGACCAACTGAGCAGGTGTTGGGTTTCTTGATTTGTGTGAAAAGTTTTTTGTTTCACTTGTTTTATTTGATTGGGACAAGCATTAATCTTTGCAATAATTAGAAACGAATAAGGAAAGTCAATTGTCAAAAAGTTTGGGAACTGAAACGGCTAGTTCACACTCCCAACTGACCGTTTCAAAAGTGAACCGATCGGGTCACTTGCCTAAATGATCGATTGAGTTGTAAAACGATCTATTCGTCTTCCACAGTACAATCAGTTCATGAAAAATCCAGACTCTTCTACTCCCACGCAGACTGGGTACCTTGACCCTGCCCTCTACTATAAACAGAGGGGTACAAGGGGGCTTTTTAGAACACACAACTCAAAGCATAAGTTGCTCTGCAAATTTGTTGTCCTCTCTAGTTGTGGTAACCGAGAGAGCCCAAGCAAGTTCTACCCATCCAGGGAGGAATAGTGAGGGAAAGACAACTACAGAAAAGTGAATGGTGGTGGGAGAGTGTGTCGATGACTAGTACACTGACAAAAGGGGACGATTCCTTCTAGTTTGTCCATCTCAAGATGACTAGAGTTCCCAATAGTCCGTGTGGACTATCTATAGAGTTGGGATATTTCTGCCGCTCAGGAGGATGACCGTCAACTATAGTCTGGGTCTACACCATGAGTTGTACAGACACCATCGAAGAATAGATGGTTGAAGACCGCACTAGCTGTGAGGTATTGTCGCTGAGCAAGCCTTAGGACCATGTATATCTCGTTAAACCATATTTCCTATTGCATAGTTGTTGATGCGATCTACTAATTATGGGTTTGTAGTTAGATAAAAAAATTTGTTTCCGCTGCCTATTATGTCCCACAAAACCCAACAGTTTGGGCATTGCCATTCAAGATCATATCTTTGAACCAGAAACATAAACCATCTTTTATTTATTTATCATCATTATCTCACAAGATGCATAAAATAAATGTTTCTAATTGGCAAAATAAAATAACAGTTCTAATAACTCTATTACACGCCCATTGGGCTAAGATAAATTTAAAAAGCAAACTAAGTCTTCCGCAACACTTGCTTTGCCTTGTCCTTCTTTATCCTCCCACGAATGCTTCTACTTCTTGTCAGATCCTTCACATCAATATGTCTGTTAACAACCTGGTATCATATACCAAGATAAAGAAGTAAAATAATTTATCTAATAATGTTTATACCTAAAGTGGAGGCATCAGTGCCTTCCTTCTTCTTCTTTAGCTCCTCTAACCAGAGCGGGCAATTTCTCTTCCAATGTCTAGAGAACAAATGCAAACTCTGAATATAGCACAAATGCAATGAATGAATTCTATGCCAATCTCACATGGAAACATACTACCTTAGTGCCACCTCCAAATACCCAAGTTGTGTTATCATCCATGACTACGGGAGTAAGATTTCAAATCTCTTAGTAGGTCCTTAAATGGATTCCTATCTTGCTCTTTGCCTAATTGGACGTCTTCCTATTCTAATCACCTTGACATCCTAGACCCTGAGAAGTTCTTCAAAAGTTTTGATCCTGAGATTACCCTTTCTGAAATCCATAAAACTTTGAAGAAACTTGAGGTTCCCTATAGGAAGAATTCAATCCTACCATCTTCTTCCTTAGACATAAAGACACATCTTATAGCACCCATATTTAATTGCAATATCCATTCTAAGAAAAACCAAATGGATATTGCAGAGAATTTTGATGTGCTTATGTACTCTCTTCTTCAAAATGTCAAAGTCAAATGGGCTAGATATATTCTACATCATATGACCTATTTTGACATATATAAGAACACGAGACTCCCACCTGCCATACCCTAACTTGATTTGTGGTATTTTCAACATCATATGACAAATATCTTTTCAAGGAGCTTGGCTACAAAGATAGTATAAAAAGGGTTTACATCGATGAGGCCACTATCTAGAAGTTCTTCCACACACCTCTACATCTACCCTTGTTCATAATCCTCCACCAAGGCTCCTCCACCTTCTCCTAGACTTGCCTGTGAATCTTTATAAGTGTCTAATGAAACCTTTTTGGGTTATATGATGCACTAGAATGCCTATCAGATACAAGTTCAGGAGCACCTACACCGAGACTTTGCTCAAATAATGTCCAACATGAACTTGTCCTATTCACACCCTTATCCCTCTTACCATCTGTTTCCAGCCATTGACTATGCTTCATTTGCATATGATGAGTTTTACTCATACTACCAGACTGTTGCTTCTACTCGACCTCCTACCATTAGTGAGGGACCTACCCCTGTCTCATCTCAACCTGATGCCTCTCAACTGCTTGCACTTCCCATTGGCCCTTCTACTTCCATTCTTGTTGACTTCAATTGGTCTTCTATGCCCAATTATGAGAAAGATAAGGCACTACGCAAGTGTGGCATCTCCTGGGAAGAGCAAAAATGTAGATGGATGGGTCCTCACTATTTTGTTCTTAAGGAGGACATAAAGAGGGCTGAAGAAGATGATGATGAAGAGGGTGATGGATACGAGGGTGATGGTTATGAGGATGATGACTCTGATGGTGATGGTGATGATGATGAGGACACAACTATTGCCATTGTTGCACCTTTTGAGAGAGTCATAAATGAGGACTACAATCCTGATGAGGAGTTTGACATTGATGAGCTTGATGTTAAGTTCCTAGTCTATAGAGTGCTCACATATATGTCTTCTTATAGGCTTTCATGCATTAACATTGGGCATTGTATCTGAGGACTACTATTTTTATATCTCATCATTTTCTTTGTGAGATATAAAAATAGTAGTCCTCAGATACAATGCCCAATGTTAATGCATGAAAGCCTATAAGAAGACATATATGTGAGCACTCTATAGACTAGGAACTTAGCATCAATGTCATCAATGTCAAACTCCTCATCAGGATTGTAGTCCTCATTTATGACTCTCTCAGAAGGTGCAACAATGGCAATAGTTGTGTCCTCATCATCATCACCTACTTTTGTTGTAATCATATCATCATTTGTACCTTAACTTTATGTCTTGCTATATCTCATGAGTTATTGGTGTGTTATTCCATCTTTTGATTATGACTATAGTATATGTATTCTTTCTCTGGCTTATGTGTGGTGGTTGCAAATGGTGGTTTTATGTGGATTTTGTACTTTTTTGGATAAGACTTGTTTTTAGCTCTTCTACCCCTCCCTTTTTTATATGACAAAGGGGGAGAAATGAGCTTAGCACATATTGAATTTCATCCTTTTCTAGTTAATCCTCTGAAATATCTTGCGACTATGAAAGTGGACTGAAATAGAACATATGTGTTATGGTGATGCTTTTTGGAGGAACTAGCCATACAAGTAAAGATAAACATAAATTGAGGGGGAGCAATTAGTATTGCATATTCATGTACCCCCTACAATTGACAAGGTAAAAATTTAAATTCTAAGTTCTTTTAAATACATTGAGGAATGGTTTGTCATCTTAAAAAAAGGCGAGAATGTTGACCTAACAGTTTTACATTGTCCATATTTTGATGATGACTTAACCATTCCATCATATGTATCTAATATATCTATTTGATATTAATTTCAGGTATTAGGTACATGAAAAGGATGAATTCAATCAAGCGCTATCTTAACCAAATACAAACCAAAATCAATACAAATGTACTTTTGTGGAAAACTCCCTAAATCACTTAGGACAATTTTGTAAATCATTTGTATTGACGCTATGACTTGTAACTAAGAGAAGAAAAATATAAAATGCACTTAAAACATATATTTAAGCAATTTTTATAGTAATTTCCAAAATTCAACACAAGCACTTTTGTCGATCGAGTTTCACTCACATGATACTCGACCAACACCCTGGATGGGTCTTGGAAATTTCCAGCATCGACCAAGTTATCCCATGACAAACTCGACTGACACCCTTGTACATATAAATCAATTTTAAGTCATCGACCAAGTTTCATCTAGGATAAACATGACTGCCAACTCAAAATTGCTTTGTCGCATCGTGCTATAGGTTGAGCTACCTTTATTGAAAATTGATCGGCTACACTGTACAGAATGTGCAGAAAAAGTGTTTCTAACCTTTGGAGTGCTGCAAAACTCAAAAATAGTTTTGTTGCAACACCCCAAATATATAGAATTCATTCCTAAGTGCATCTACTGGCTAGTTAACACCCCCATCTATATATGTGTTCTTGGACTTCATTCCAAGTTTTCTTCTTATGCTTATATGCTATAGTTGAGTGTTTTAGTCTAATAAGAACCCATTTCTTTCTCTATATTACTACAGATCAACATCAATCCGAGTGAGATAGGTTACTTGTTAGAGAGATGCTTCATTGTACTCACTATGAAGCTCTCAATTTCCCTTTCCCAATCACTTTCTCTGAAGCAAAAATGGTGAAATCTTCTCCTTGGTGAAGTTGAAGTTGAAGGCTGAAGATCCAAGAGAAGACTGGGTAATTCTTTCAAGGCAGAATAATTTTTGCAAGAGTAAATTGCCTTAGTGAAGGTATGTAGCTCGTTGCAAAAGTGGGTAAGCCCTTGTGAAGTTTGAAGACTCTTTCTCGAGGATAGGTAATTTCTTGTAAGGTTATTGGTTTCTTTGATGCTTAAAAGGAAAGCTAGGTATCCTTGGTCTGGAAAAGGAAGGTCATATTGTATCTCTTATACTGGAATATAAGAAGTGTGAAATGGTTGCAAATCCTAGGGATTGACCCCTCTAGGTAGTGGATGTACATATCCTACTTTGGAGTTCAGAACCACCATACATGGCTTGCGTTCTTCTATTTCTCAATCTCTCTTATCCTTGATATGTATGTTTATCTTCAATCAAATTCCATATATGCAACCTCATCTCTTGATATTGTTGACTCAAGGTCAATTCGGTCAATGTTGACTCACATCTAAATTGACTAAACTCGTGTTTTGATGATGACTAACCATTCCACATATTGGTGTCTAATGTCTCTACTTGAGTGATTTTAGATTAGGTATAGACACACTCCAAATGCCCTAACTTGCGCATATCAAATTGGAGAAAAGACAAGTCAAAGTCAATACAAGTGCATGTTTTTGTAATATGATGTAAATCCATTAGAATCATGTTGTAAATCACTTGTAATGATGGTATGACTTGTAATTAAGCTTAGAAAAAATCAAGAGCACTTAGATCGAATGTTTAAGCACTCAAAAGCCATTTTCCAAAATTCACATCAGCTTGTTCATCGGTCGAGTTCTGTGAGTTACAAACTCGACCGATCCTGATTGGATCTTGAAAATGACTTTTGAACAGTCAAGTTTACACTACACAGAACTCGACTGATGGAGTAACTAACCAATTCGATTTTCATTGGTCAGTCGAGTTTCCCCAGGACAAACTCGACCGATGGTCTAAATATCGGCTTTGTCTTTTACTTTATAGGTCAAGTTACCCTTATAGAAACTTGACCGATTGCACTGTACAAAAAAGTGCAGAAAAGTGCTTCTAGTCGTTATGGAGTTACAACAAGTGTAAATATCTCCGTTGCAAGCCACAAAATGGCTAGTTTTCATTCTCAAGTGTTCCCAAAGGCTAAAAGGCATCCCCAACTATAAATAGGACCCCTTGGGCTTCATTCCAAGGTTGAGCATTAATTGCAATATTCTATGTGAGATTCCTATTCTATAGTTGAGTGCTTCCTACAGCCTCCTCTATCTTTCTAAGCTTAATCACTTGCTACATCCATTAAAGTGAGTAGGAAATCTGTAAGAGAGCTAGTCCTACATGTATATCTTGTGAGGCTCTCACTTCCACCACCTCCCCATCTCTCATTTCAACCATGAAGATGAAGGTTCTCTCTCTTAGCTAAGGGAGGTGAAGAAGAACAAGGGAAGGCATCCCTTGCTGAAGATCAAGGATGAAGACTTGGAGCTAGAGTGGGTAAGCCCTTGGTGAAGACAGAAGACTCCTTGCTCAAGTGGGTAAGTCCTTGGTGGAAGCTTCTCCGAGTGAAGGTGAAGTCAAAGGTGGAAGATCCAAGAAGAGTGGGTAATCCCTGCAAGGCTGAAGACTTTGCAAGAGTAGGTAAGTCCTTGAAAGAAGGAGGAAGACTCTTACAAAGTGGGTAAGTCCTTGGTAAGGTTGAAGACTCTTTGTATTGGATAGGTAAGTCCTTTGGTTGGTCATGTATTGTAAGTCTTATGAATGAATATAAGAATGCAATGGTTAGGAAATCCTAATGGTTGACCTCTCTAGGTAAGTGGACTGGCTCACTTCTAGTTTGAAGTGAGGAACCACTCTAAATAGCTTGTCTCTTGGTGTATGTTCGATCTCTCTCATCCTTGCTATGTTTGAATCGCTTGAAACACAACTTTCTCCTCCCCTTTCTCTTCTCATGGATCTCCCTTGTCGTGCAACTAACTCCAACATGATTCTTAAGTCTGGCCAAAATCATCCCTAGTCATAAGATTAGCTTAGGGTGTTGTTAAGTTTTAGATGTTTGGATTAATCATCATCTTTAATCTCGTCTGATCGCAACATGTTGGTACCATTGATGGGATGTCAGTGGCACTGAGCCCTCTTCTAGGTCATGACTCCATGTGAATGTTGGTACCACCAACAGAGTTGTTGGTAGCATAGAGATGATCTAGGACTTGTCAATTTACCTAAAATTCAACAAAGAAGAACATAAGTCCCACAAATTATAATAAATCAATATGAAATTATAGAAATAGACAATATTTGATGTAAATGTATGTCATAGGCCCATAATATAAACCATGTACAAATAATTCCAAAATGATAAAATGTGTATGAAATACATCATAAAAATGGCCTATGAAAAGTGAATAATATCCAGTCCATCAGTGACCATGGTCCTAGTGCTAGCATGAGTGACTAACACATGGATGACCCAATCCTTGTTGTGGACCCATAGAGTTAGGTGGTTACTATGGATACATCTTCACAGAATGTTGGGTTAGTTTTGTCTTGTCACATGGATGGTTACTTGGGTGTCAGAGCATAGTATAAAAACTCATCTTCTAGTCAATGATGGTCCACTAGTGTTGTTCATCCTGACTCAATAAGATCATAGGTCATCATGATATTACTCTTCTTCTAATCACTGGCCATTGGCTAATTACTTGACATTATGGTTGAATAAGAATCTGAATAGTAGTTGTTCTCAAAACTTTATGCTCGTGTATCTTTCTTTTTTTTGTATGTTGTACTTTTCTCCCCAAATAAAACTATATATTTGTATACTTTTCAGCAAGTTTTGCACTGTATGAACTTTGATTATGGATTTGAAATTGAAATTTGAGATTTGAGTTTGAGGGTCAAATCCTATTGATTTTAAAAATCTCTATATAGAGTCTAACTATCATTTAGGTCTTGACTATGGAGTTGAATTATAATAGTTCCACGCATAATTCACATAATCCCATGTTATGTGCATCCTGGTTGGGCTGCAGAATGCTCCATTATGTGACTTATCTAGATTGGGAATCCCATTTTCCTTAGGAAGTAGGTAAATATTAATGGATTCTTCATAGGTCCATAAATATATAAGTGTTGATGTGCTTTTTAGGCATCTCTTGCTTCTTAGGATTTGGAATCACAGTGCAATTGGTTATCAACAAATCCCCCTCTTGAGACAACCCTGAATGAATTTTCCCTTGGTGCGACACTAGATTATGTATATCTCTAAGATAGAGGAGATTGAGTTAGATATCTTTCATGTTATTTCCCATTTCTAGGGCATAGATGTCAGTAGTTTTTCCCTTTTACAATTCTCTTAGTCATACCTTTTGTTTTGGGGGCTTCGTATCGACTCCCACTCTGGAGGATGTGCCTAATATTACAAGCCTTCCTTTGTTTGACTTCTAACCCATTGTCCCAACAAATTGAGTTGGATTTTGGAGATGGCTAATCTACTAAGCAGGGAGAGTCCTAGAGCTGCTCAATGGCTGACTAAGGATGGTCGCTTCATTAATTTAGCTTCTCTGTGGGACCTATTCAAGAGAAAATCGCATAACAATGTTGGGTCTCCAGATATGCCTCATTTGTCGGTGTACACTTTGACCATTTTGGATGAATTATTCTCTGGAGAAATAATTTTTTAGGTGATGGTGGAAATTGTAGGTATCATAGTAGCAATCTGGAAATAAGAAACTGTTGTGCCCTAATATTAATTGCACTATATCAATGCATGGATGCATCTGAGGTGACTAGAAAGATGGAGTGCCCTTCTAGGTCTTAAAAATTTATCTAGGGATGCACATTGTCCCTGATAGATTCAAAGAGTCCTCTAGTCCTATTTATATTCTTACAAGGAAGTACTTGTTGAAGCACATCCATATTGGTGAGCCTCTCCATCAGCATGTGATTTGGCTCGATGTCTCTCGGATTTGACACATGTAGATGTGCACTAGGAGTCTATGATGTTCTACCTTGACATTTAGGTTGTGCGGTACCAGTATCTGGCTTTCAGCAACTAATCACTATAATGGAGTTGGGAGCGTTGCATTGCAAAATACCCATAATTATATTGACATAGTTTAGCGGTCGCCAATGTATATATGTCATTGAATATTTCTTTCTTCTTCTAGAAATTGTTAGTCAATTCTTACAAAGTTCAAGACAAGGTCACAAGTATGTGGTTGGTTCAAAATAATATGACTTGTGATGCATTTCCCATTTATAGAGAGAGTGCTCCTATGAATACTTCGAGTGGCTTATGTCGTTGTCCTGAACAACATGATGTGTGATAAGGTCCATTTATCAAGGAGCTTAGAATAACTCTAAAGTTCAATGAATCATCCTATTGATTCTCCTACCGATTAGTTTGTGCAAAGGGAGATGTAAGAAACTCGAGTCAGTAGGTCAACTCACTCGAAGGATTGACCAGTTGGTGAGAAGGCCAAAATCATTGTGTTTCTTATTTTAGTCAAATTGGGCGACTGGCTATCTAGTCGATCAGATCACTTGGGATTGATGCTACAAATCCTTAGAGCCCGTTTGACTAACTTGTTTGCTTCATTGTATAAGAAAAATGGTCAACATCACCAACACTCATTGCCCCCATTTATTTATGTCCAAAGTGGAAAGATACATTGCACCTCACCATGCATCAACTCTTGCTTTCATGCTTCCAAGGTCGCCATTATACTATGCCCATTGGTAGATTAGATGTCGGTTCCCCAATCAAGTTGCTCACTTGCATCAATGATGTTGGCCAACTAGTTGATCTATACATCCACTCTCCCCTCTTCTTCTTCATCACACTCCTCTAACTTTTGAATTTTCCTTTTCCAATCAGCCGAATCTCACACCTCAGTTATCTGATTCAATTTCCTCCACTAGTCTCCAAATCAATTGTTCCATATTAAAAAATCTCCCTATCACCACCTCCTTCCCTCCAATCAAATTGAGTCATCCCATAGTCCATCAATTGGATTGTGGTAGAAGCTCCAATTTCCAATTAGTCATCCAGAGTCCTCTGTCAGTCACTCAACTATCAACCCCAATTTCCTAATTCACCACTTCAACTAACTGACAGACATCACAAATCAATCGACTAGATTAACACAATACTACTTCATCCTTCTCTCTTCTCAAGTGAAAATTCTTAGAAAGAGGGGAGGTGCCACAAATAAACTAAGCAGACTCATGGGTACAATGAAGAAACTCAACCCCTTTGGGAAGAAGAAGGAAAAGGAGAAAGATTCATCACTATCTAATCCTTAATGCACTCACCCAACCGGCTCCGAGGGCATCCACATCCATGAGAGATGACCTTACAAAGATTTTTCTATGGATGTTTATGGGGGATACGAGCCCCAATCTGACAATGTGGTCTCGAATGATGCAAATGCATGTGACCAGATGATTGTCAAGATTGATTCATAGCCTATGGAAATATTATTCATGGTGAGGGTTCCTCCTCGCAACACACACCAACACCACAATACTAATTTGAATTCATGCCACGACCATGCCTACCCTTCTCGGATCTCCTTTAGGAAAATATGTTCAAGACCATAATTACCCTTGATCAGAAGAAGAGCTAAAAAGCCATGGAGACTAGTGCAATACAGTTACCATGATCGACATGTCACGATACCTTAAAAATTATTAGGTTCAAAAAATTTGTTGGGCCTAAAATTCCATAATCTCATATTTCCACTTTCCTCTTTGCAGTGTGTCAAGTCTACGCGGACTCACCATCTATACAAATAATGTGTCAACCAAAAAACAATTGTAGTTTCTCCTTCATCATGTTCTCATAGGAGAATAGGCTGATGGATAGACTCATCATACTAATTCTTTCCATAGATAGAGATCAGCTGAAAAAATGTGATAAACGTGATTATTCAGATACTATGAATTTTTTTACTAGGGAAGTTTTGGGAAAAACTATCTAGTCTCATACCATCCTTCCTGATGGACACAAATCCTATTACATCCACCATATTATGATGAGGTATCTTCACCACATCCTATCTTGTATGCATAACGAGTAATTACATACACCAACCTCTATGCTTTGTAGTGTATTTTGAATGACGAACCTCACAATTTGGGTGGTGTGTTGATTGAGCATCTTCATCTGATGGTAACCCGCAATATTAGTTCTCAGTTCATCAAAGGTTGACTGATAATTGTCGTTGTAACATGTTTGGGATGAAATGTATGAGATAGTAACCCAGAAGGGAGATGTGTTGACTGACACAAAACATTACAAGTCTCTACTTTTGTTCATTCATCCTCAAAGAAGGATGTCTACTTCCTATTATTTAAGGATATCCCAATACTCCTTACCCCTATACCAATTTTGAATCTTTTGTTGCAAATACGAGATTTCAGATTGTCATCTCATATTCAATTATACCAGGCTTTGCACAAAGCAATGTGTTCTTGATAAAGTTGGTCTATAGCACATATTGGGCGTTGCACAAAGCACTACGTTCTTGACAATGCTAGTTTGTCTAGTCCATTTGACTTAATTGATCTTCAGAGACATTTGGTGCACATCAACAAGTCTCAGGCATGCATGCAGTGGGAGTAGTAGTGGCAAGACCACTAATAAATGCATATTCACTCTAGTTTTAGTTTACTTTTAGCTTATTTTTGCATTGATGTTACTCATTTTACTAAAAAAATAGTGTCTATTTAGTTTCCCTTAGATTTATGTCAATTTGTGAGGTTTTGATCTAAATATTTAATTTTCTTGATAAATTTGAGCTCAATCATCTACACAGCAACATAGTATCGGTGGTACCACTGACCAACTAGTGGGTCAAAGAAAGTATTGATATTGGACTCGAATTCATTACTATGTCTCCTTATCAACACATGCCCATCAACCAATGCCAATAACCCACCCTCTGATGTGGGTTTACATCTATCTAATTTCCCATTAGTTCATATCATCCAGCCCCTCCATTAATTGAAAACCAATGAAACCCTTATTCTCAATCAACTAACGAAAGTTGGTCTCTTAATCAGTTCAAACATCTCTATCACTTTATCGGTCCTTGTCCCATCACCCTATCTACCTACCAATGAAGTTGTACAGTGGTGGCCTCACACAGATGATAAATTGTGTTTCATCTACCAACCGTAATCTAGCACACATGTTTACCAATGAAACTCCTACACTCAAAGATTTATGGAAGTTGTGATATTGTCAATCAACGAGAGCACTTCTCCCACACACCATGAAAAGGCCACTTGGCCTACCAATGGAGACATGTCACTATCTAATGATGAAACCTCTATGTCATCAACTAACGAAACTACTCCCTTATCAACCATGAGATCTTTGTGTCATCAATTGATGATTCCATAGACTTCTCTACCAATGGAATTGTGAATAATGTCATTGTTCTTCCCCTCATTCCAAATTTGACATTTGGTTGGGGATAGGAAAATTTCTATCTTCATGGATTAGGGTGTCCAGTCATATCTCACTCCACTCAAACCTATCTTTATTTTTTTCATTTGTCTTTTAGGATCTATCCCGTCGATGAATGCATCCATACCATTGCATTTAGATTTCATTTAGTTTTCTATTATGTCTTTTAGTGGAATGAAGATAATACATAGACGACTTAGTTCATTCATTTTGCAAAGACATGCATGCATACTCATCCATTTAATTGAGTAAACCACTTAAAATGATGTAAATCCTCATAGTGAGATTTGTTGTGAGAATTTGTCAGTTCTTAGAACTCACCCCAATTGCTAATGACCTTATTTTACATGCTCCTTGGAAAAGATATTAAATTGTATGAGACTGATGGGAATCAATTGCAATGTCCCTTTTTATCGACTAGCATATCTTGTGTGTGGAATTTTCTATTATTCCATGTTTTCATTGATTGAATGAAATGAATGTGAAGAATAACATCATCATCATCATCATCATCATCTAAGCCTCAATCCCAACTATGTTGGGGTCGGCTACATGGATCCTTCGTTTCCATTCAGCTCTATCATGGGTCATATTCTGATTGAGATGTAGAGATTCAAAATCTCTCTTTATAAGCTCATCCCATGTTAATTTAGGCCTTCCTCTTCTTCTATTTATAGTGTTTGGCTCAATAGCATTGCTTCGTATAGGCGCACTAGTAGGTCTGCGTTGCACAATGTGAAGAATAACATGATGCACCAAAAACCATAAAGTGAAATTTTCATGCTTGGACCTATTTTTTACATTCGTTCCTTCATATCCTTAACATTATCCCAAAATAAATAAATAAAAATAAAAAAGAGTACCAAAACCTAATTTTGGGATGGCACAACCCCCTTACATCTCTAATCATTTCTTCCAACCCATTCTATCTAATAGGGGCATATGAAAAAAATAAAGAAAATTATTCCAATGTGTACAGGATAAAAAAATTGCAATATATATATTTTCACCAATAAAGTACATTTTCAAGTTGAAATGAGGAGAGAGTTAAAAACTTCCCTCCATACCTCCTTCCACTCCATTTTCCAACTAGGGAATAAAAATAAACCCCATTACATCCATTCTCATTGCATGTTGTTAGATTTTGTGTAAATGCACAGTTTATGTAGGTCCCTTCAATTTTTATTGTAGTTGTTATATATGCTTTATAATGGGTATTTTCACATGGAATCAAGTTGGGAATGAGGATAGATAAAGTTGCATATGTGATTTCAAGAAGTCAGGGTTGGTTGGCCATGTTTGGCTTTCGGATAAAGCATGTTTGAAGATAGAGACTTGAGTAAGGTTGTTCGTATTATTTGGTGATTGTCTCTTAGTTGCATATTATAGAGTGGATTTCATGAATCTTGTGTATTTATTGCCTTAATTATGAATAATCAGGTCCATATTATTTTCTACCCTTTTCAAATTTTTAATAGTAGTTTCTTGCTTTGGTGTAGGAAGCAACACAAGGGCCAACTATAGACTCCTATATTGATTATTCAAATCCATCTTCCTCATATCCAAGCATTGGGAGATGATATGAGGTGATTTGATTTAGGATCATACCTCACAAAACATATCAATCGAGCAACTAGTTCACCAGTTGACGGGTTGGACTAAGGCTAAAAGGAAAAAATGTGTGCCAAATGAGTCAGTTAGTTGGCTTGGCCAGTTGGTCAATTTACTAATTGAGAGCAATTCATGAGGAAGATTATCAACTTTGCAAATTCAAGATTAGTAGATCTGCCACCAATTAGATCGACTAACTATTTAGGCTTTCCTCCAAGTTGTAGGTCAGTCAACTGGTGTGCCTAGTAGGTTGATTGATTGAGAGTACATTTAGAGTGACCTATTAGTAGCCAACCAATCAGTTTGTCTATGAGTCGGACGATTGATGGTTCTCCCCTCATGCTTTGGGAATTTCATGTCCCCAATTATTCAACTGACTCACAACAAATTACCCAGTTGGCGGACATTCTCATCAAACACCAGCCTCCAGTCACCTGACAATCCAACTAGTCTATGGGTGGGAATCTAGAGGATAGATTAAAGGCACTACCATGCCAGTTATTAACTTAAACTATGGGCTCAGTAGTGCCCCTATAAAAGAAATTTCACCCTAAGGAGTCAATGTTGGACCCCCATCAAAGAGTGTTTGGTTTTTAGGAAGGGAAATAAATAATTAAAAGCTTCCCTTTATACCCTACACATCAGACCTGTCATAGCTATAAAACATAGTGAATAAATGACATGAGAAAGGAAAAAGGTGATACCTTTGTGCATACTAGTTTTCCAACTAGATGTGTCTTTTGTATGTGACAGAGTTGATCTTTAGATCTAGATCCAGATCATCTGCTAATAATTCTAGATGGATCAATAAGAGATCTAGATGATCCACCAAGTTGTTGCACAGTTGTCTTCTTCTTAGCACCTTGTTGTCGTCTTGTGGAATGTGTTCTCAAAGCCTCTACATGTGTCCCTTGGCCTCTAATTCATCCATGCAGACAAGGAAGAGTGTGTTGCACCAACTTGGTCACCAAGTCAAAGAGGAACAAGAGTTTTTTATGTGCTAGTCATATCAAAGATCCCTTTCTTCTCCTATTCTCGGCATCCATCCTTTTGGTTTCTCCTCTCTCTAAGAGAGAATTTTGATGACCAACTTATCTTACAATTTTCCTCAAAGATGAAATAATATTGTACCCAACACCTTGGGATGTGCCCCCTTATATAGTAGAGTCATGGGGTGAGAAAACCCTAATTTTAATCCCTTTCCTAATAAAATCCCAAAAATTGTACAATATTGAGAAACCCAACCCAGATTATGATCACCCAATCAGGTTACCTGATCAACCAATAAAGGCATATAATTGACCGCTAAAGGCCTCTGATCTATTGATCAGGTTAGATGATTGAAGAATTAGGTTAATTCAAATGTAGATCTAAATTACTTTCCAATATGAGACTTTCCTTGTTGAACTATGATTGCCTAATTAGGTTTGCTAATCAGTTGACCAACCTAGTATGGTGGAAAACTTAGTAGACCAATTGACAATTAATTGATTCATTGACCCAATCAATGTGATTGGATGATCAGACATTTTGGTTAGCCAATCAGATAGGAAATAATCATGTCTATGATTCAAAATAGTAATAATCTTTTGTTTGAGTGAAAACTTCATTTCCCTTATGTATGTTTATGTGTGTGACCTAAAAAGTTCCTAATTACATTGGTAACGATGTTCAAAGTGACACAAGAATAGAGTAGTGTCTAGACACACATCATTGGCACCCAAGCAATAGGAATGAGTTGGAGAACAACAAAAACCTATAAAGTAATCAATGTTACCATCACCATATAATCCCTTTGTTGTGAATATCCAGATTGAAACTAAGGCATGGAATGTCATCCTATTAACCTCAATCTATGTTTCTTCGATTAGAGTAGACTATTCCACATACTATGAACTCCATATCATATATTGACTCACATGAGCATGGCCTTGCATTTCATAGTCTCCCTTATCAAGTGGTTGGGATATTACTAGTAAAGGAGGGAAAATTCCATCTATATCACTATTAGTTATCCCCAAGTGCCATAGTGCACTTAGTCACTACCTTTTTGGCAAATCTTATTTCAGAGCACGTTAGGCTAATGGTTTAAGCACACAGAATGACTTATGATTGTCGTAGTGTCTTCAGGCTAAGGATCCCAGTCACACTAGCTCGTTGTGATATGAATATGATAAATCATTACATGACTTCCATGTGGAAATATCAAGGTGGGTTTGTCCACAACAACTTGTTCTCTAATAAGTATCCATGTATCTGAGTTGATATCCAATATAATGACTAAAGTGACATAGTTCACCATTTACCATACATCCTAGTCTTGTCTATTATTGTTGTGTTATACTATCCATAATAATATTGGGTGGGAACATAATAAAAATGATTACTCCTGTGATACATATGACCTCATGTGCAAGTCCTCAACCCAAACCATATGTCATCAAGATAACATTCTAAGGCCATTGTTAGATTTATTCATTATCTTAATACTAAAAACATAATAAGTGAAATTACCTTATAGTAATAATCAAATAAAGTGCAATGTATCCCTATTATAATCATCATATAATGGCTCTTATGGAATACAAGCAACAATCTCTCACTTGCAATAGAGCATTTCACTCATGACCCTATGTCCAATCAATCTAACATGACCATCATGATTTTGCAGTGAAAGTGATTTAGTCAAGGGATCATCAATTTTGCTTTCAGTTGGCACTCTGTAAATCCTAATATCTCCTCTTTGTATGGTCTCACATATGTGATGGTAACGCTTGAGTATGTTCTTGGAACATTGATGGGATTTGGGTTCCTTAACTTATGCAACAACTAAATTTTGGTCACACTAAAGTGATATCTTATCTTCAATGGTTGGAACCACCCCAAGTTCACTAATGAACTTCTTGATCCATACTACTTCTATTAATTCAATGGAGGCAACAATGTGCTCGACCTCTATTGTATAATCAGCCACCGTATCTTTCTCAGAACTTTTCCAACTTACAACTCCAGTACTTATGCAAAAATGAATGTGAATTGTGATCGATAAGCATCTTGGTCAATTTAGAAGCTTGCATTCACGCAATATTTTGCCACTAATTATTCCTCACCATCATAAATTAAGAATTGATCCTTGATTCTGCTCAAGTACTTAAGGATTCTCTTTATTGTTGTCCAATGACCAATACTAGTATCCGACTGATACTTACTCATCATTCTTAAAACATACAAAACTTTTGTGCATGTACATATCATTGCATACATGATAGATATGATTGTTGGGGCATATGGATCTTACTCATGCATGCTCGATCTTCCAAAGAGCTGGGAAATTGAGTTCTAGAGAGACTTATTACATGTAACATTGGTAAGTTTCCTCTCTTAGAATCTTGCATGATAAATCTCTTTAGCACTTTTTCACACTTTGGCTTAATCTAAGAATCCTTCTATATGTATCTATATAGTTCTTGATTCCCTGAATATAGGATGCTTCATCTAACTCCTTCATGGAGAAGGTAGTTCCCACACAATGCTTAACCATTTTTAGAGTAGGGATGTCATTCCCAATAAATAGTGTGTCATCTACATATATACTATAGGAATCTCAGAATAAAAAAACAACGTAATGCTTTTTCCCAAGAATCCTTTGAGTAGGGTTTGTCTAATGCAATAAACATAGATCATGATTTACAAATTTGTACCTTATCATGGAAGGTTCCAATGATTCAACTTGTAATGCTTGGTGTAGATTAGGAAACTCCATTATACACCACATTTGAATATCTTCAAATCAACAATCAAAACTCCTTTTCAATGTTTTTGGCACTCTAGGGTCGCCTCAGGAAGTGTGCAAAAAATTACTTTTTGGTGGCTAATAATAAAGATCCATCGGTGACTTTCAATGGTGGATTGTGGGAATCTAGTGGCAATTTGTACATATCGAGATGGCTCTAGTGACCCCATAGATGACCCTAAAGTCACCTCTGGCGAATCACACTAATTCACCGTGCATGTGTGTGGCAGATCACATTTTTCCATCATAGAGATTCTCACATCATTTGTGTGCTCCAAGGTGGTAGATTGTACGAATCTACTGGGAAGACCTTGTATTGCATTCATGGAGGATTGCCTCATTCCATTTTCCCCACTTGTGGTAGATTGTGTCATTCTTTCATCACCTCAATTTGCATGTCGTTGGCAAAGATCTTCGTCTGAAAAAAAATTCTCTATAAAATTGTCTCCATGATATATGTGAGTGCTCAAAGAAGGCTAGGGTTTCTAATCTCTACCTCTTTCTATTTCTCTCTATAAGTTTCTTCTAGGGTTTCTAAAACCTTGGAGGCAACTATGAGACAATCTGAGTGTGTGCATTGAAGGCCTCCTCTCATATCATATATATAGGAGCATAGATAATGATTTCCTAAACCCTATTTAGCCATGTTGTGGACTCCCTCACTAATGGAAACTTATTTCATAAATCTAGGTCCATATTATATTTCGGTCCTCAAAATTACTTTTGGGTCCCTATATTTATTGTAACAATTATAATAAGGTCCAATTCATCTTTTCTTCAAGCTATCTCTATGTGTGTGACCTTGTAGGCACCATAATACATTGATAATGGGTTCATTAATCAATATTGAGATCCATAATCAATGATCATTGTCTGGTTGGACAGCTTTGCTACCCAAGTAGTAGGATTAGTCAGATAATACTAACAACAATAAATAGTGTTGTGGGGGTAGTCGATAGCTTTTTTTTTATAAGCCAGGGGTCACTTTTATTCATACCACATCCCTCTTATGGGCCAAATCATCAAAAGATAAATACATCTCCCACTCTTATAACTCGGGTGTTGTCCCAAACCCCAACCAACAGCAAAACAAAACTAAAATCAAACATCCTTGCTTCAGCAATCACCAAAGCATAAAATGTAGGGCTCCCCTCGTACTGTTGATCATCTTGTGCTAAGTGTCGATCTCCTTCAAGACCACATCGGGAGTGTCTCTCTTCTCCAAGATCTCCATACTACGTATCCTGCTCGGTATCCTATATACATCCATATATAAGAACAGATCAGACAAGCTACTACCCCATAGCTCAAGTTCCCTTGGTATCGAATTGATGACCTTGTGTACTAGAGAACCAATGATACTAGACCTTATCAGCTCAGCACAAAGTTCTCTGACAAAAGGTGTAGTGTGCCATGGCTCCGTAGTGTTGTTCCATAGTAAATTAAATATGTTACTATCATCTATTTCCATGCACGAGAGGGCAGTCGATAGTTCAAGGGGTGTGTCTTGGTAACACCTCAATGAAAGGTCCCGAGTTCAACTCTTGGCATCGGTTGTGATGCAACAGTGGATGGCATTTTACTGGGTGCACTATGGTGTCCCCCGAATGAAACAGTTGGTCCCGGGGTTTACTCTTGGCTGGGTGGGGTCAAATAGTGATCGATCCTAGGAGGGGTTCCTCGTTATAAAAAAAACAATAACTAGTGTTACCATGTTGCATGATTCTTTTATCAAATATATCTAGATTGAACTAGAGTTATGGACACATCATCATCGTTATGTTCAACCTAAGTTCCTTGATCTCCAAGTAGACTAGCAAGATACATATGAGCTTCATATCATGTACTGACTCACATGGGCATGGGCATGCATTTACTTACTCTCACTTATCAAGATGCCTTGCATGTCACTCCCATTATATGGGAGGGACAAATTCATTCTACATCACTCACAATGCATAACATGATTCTCATGCACCCAATCACTATCTTTGTGAGTTCATGGAAACCTTATTTAGGATCACATTGGGCAGTGTCAAGGCATGAACATTGTCATGTCACTATTGTAATGACTTTAGATTGAAGGACAACAACACATTTGTTGCATTTTAGAGTTGATTCTGAATATCATATAATAGTCCACGAGTCACTCTCTAGGTGGGTCTATCTGATACACTTGTTATATAATAAGTAGGTATGTGTCTGACTTGGTGTCCAATACCTATGACCCATGAGATATGGTCATCATTAACCACACATACTAGTCTTACATGTATTATTGTTGTTCAATCCTTAATGATACTTAGCTAGGGACATCTAAGAATATTGTTCTTAGCGTCCATTATGATATAATGTTAAAATCACATAGTTGAAGTCCCACATATTTAAACTAATTATTATAAGTACAATTATTATGTATGTTAATATCATAATAATTAAATGTGCATTAATAACTTGGAATTTCCTTTATATATCAAATCAAAAGTATAAAAATCTTTGATAGCCATCATTTAATGATTGGCTTATAGGGAATATTACCAACACATACAACATGAGATATACAATCATGTTCTCGCTAACCTTCTTGTAAATATAAGGTTCATCTTCATTTTGGATAAAGCAAAACTATTTTAACATCTCATAAAAATGAAGATTCCAACTATGAGATACTTGTTTCAATCCATAGATTGACCTTTGTAGCTTACATACTTCATTCACTTCATTTGGAGTGATAAAACCTTCATGACGTCTCTTGTATGAATCCTCAAGAACATTAAGGAAAGTAGTTTTTACGTCCATTTGTCAAATCTAATAGTCATAATAAGCTACAATGGTAGGCATGATCCTTATGGATTTAAACATGGAAATTGGTTTTTTTTGTCACAGTCAAAACCTTGAACTTGTTTGAAACCTTTTACAACCAATTATCTTTGTTGGTTTGTACATTCAGTCTTCTTATTGAAGACTCATTTGCACCCTACATGTTTTACCCCTTCAAATGGATCTACCAAGTTCCATACCTCATTAGTATACATGAAGTCCATACTAGATCTCATGGTTTCAAGACATTTCTAAGAATCTGGTCCCTCAGTAGCCTCTTTGTAGGTTGTTGTCTCATCATCCTCAATGATCAACAAGGTGTGATTCCTATTTGATCATATACATTATATTGTGGTGTTATGGGTGGAGTTCATTGCGATATAATACCACAATCCCTCAGAATGACCTCAAACTCTTAGATTAAGTATTCAACAACTCGATCAGATTGAAGTTCTATAATACTTTTACCAATTTGGTTTTGTACTTCATCATGAATTCCTTAAAATTTTCAAAGCATTTTGATATGTGTTCATAAGATACACATATCCAAATCTACTAAAATCATCAGTAAAAATGATGAACTATGATATCCAACTCTAGCACTTGTACTAAAAGGTTCACACACATCATTATGTATTATTCCTAATAAGTCACTCAATCTCCCTATTTCTTGTGATAGGTTCTTTTATCCTATTTTTCAATAAATAAGACTCACATGTCTTTATTGAATAAAAATAGAAAAGAGTACGGATAACCATATTTATGGAGTCAAGAAATGTACTTCTCATTTGTGTGCCCCAGACAACATGACAAAGACAAGTTTTGTCTGAGTCATTGAGTTTTCACTTCTTAATATTTATGTTATATACATTCATCTCAAGATCTAATAAATAAAGACCATAAGACATAGGGGCACTGTCTTAAATGATCTCATCTTTAGAAATGAAAATTTGAACATTTTTTTATTATAAAATCAAATCCATTATTCTCCAAAAAAACAACTAATTTAATGTTTCTATTTGGAGGGTATAGTAGCAGTTCTCTAACTTGATTACAAACCCACCAAGTAAATATAAATAGTAGCTACCTACATAGTGGAAGCAACTCTTGATCCATTTATAACGCATTGTTCCACCTACCACTTGTTCAAGGGACTACTTCTTTTCAGATCATGCATATTTGAGCATATATGAGATCCACATCCAATATCAATACTCATGATGAAGAAGTAGATAAGTTTACTTTAGTACATATACCCGTAGTAGATATCTCTATCCCAAGCTTCTTGTTCTTTGGTTCCTTAAGGTAGAGAGGGAAATTTCTTTTCCAATGTCCAATTTGGTGACAGTTGCCTCCCTTACCCACTACTCCTTTTGCCTTTTATGCGGAAGGCTTTTAGATACATTTAGAACCTTTCTTAGCTTCAACTTTGCCCTTGGACTTTCCTTTTACTTTGATGACCATCAACACAAATTTAGGCTTGTCTTTCATTTGCCCCTCAGCAGTTTTTAACATGCCAAGTAGCTTTGTCAATGGCTTATCAAAACTGTTCATGTTGTAATTCATGGCAAACTACTTGTATGAATATGACAACAATTTCATGATTACATATCTCCACAACTCTTGACCTAAAGGAAATCCCAATCTTCCAAGACTTTTCACATACTCAATTAATTTGATTACATGGGGTTCAACTAGATTAGCTTCTGTCATTTTTCACTTAAACAATGGCTTGGAGACATTTTACCTCTCTTTCCATGCTTGTTCTTGATATATGTTTGTGAGATGTGTTGTCATCTCAATAACATCCATGTTCTCATGTTGCATCTAAAGATCATGATTCATGGATCAAACAATGTGGCACTTGATGTCCTTAGCATCACAAAAATGCTTCTTGTGAGCCTCTGTTTCCACCCTAGGTGCATTCAGAGTTGGTTCATTAGGTACTTGTGTGTCCAAGACATAGATCTTATGCTTATATATGAGAACAATTCTCAGCATCATGAACTATTCATTAAAGTTATTTCCATTAAATTTCTATTTATCAATGACTAATTGTAGTGCAAACGGATTGCTTCTTGTGGTTTCCAATGACCTGCATAGAAGATATTTTACAAGAGCCAATAAAGTAATTTGAAATTAATATATTTCAAAAATCTGATTTGTTAGAATTAATTTGGACTTTAATTAATTATGTTGTCATTGTTTTACTCAAAGTAATATCCCTCGCTATTAATCCAAAATATTACATTTAGAAATCTTCTAGTGAGCAAATATCTAAAATACAGTAAGTCATGAGTCAATTATAGCTGACCGCTCACAACTTAATCATTAAGGTAGGTAACAATTACCAATTGCATCATATGAATTATATGACACAAGTCTGTGCCAATAATTCATCATATGAATTATATGACATCTTATGCCTCTAGGTGTTAACTCCATTAAGATCACCTAGTCAAGTTCAACCCAAGGCATATATAATAAGAGATGCACCTTGCTTGGAAGGCCCACATACTTACTATAACATTTCCCCGAGCTAGACAATGCACCATGTTTAGCATGCACACACTTAGTCGAACATGGTTTTCATATGTATTGCACTTGGAAGGCATCTTCAAGATTTATATTATATTGAGGGAATTATATATGTATTCATATGCATTAAATCACAATTACATATACATTGTTATACATATAGAATACTATAACAACCACCACATGCGATAAAACAAGATATGGTAACTAGTACAACAACTTGAGCCAACAAGTGTTGTAGACAAACAACCAAGAGATTCATATGTACATTAATTCCTAAATACTACCTTTTCATGGTTCATGTTCGGTCAGTTAGAAGTCCCTTTTTTTTGCAGTTCTTGTGTTGCTGTTAATTTCTCATCTCATCTTGATAACGAACCCTCCAAGGGCCAACCTCTTCGGCATGAGCTCTTGATCATCTCCTCCTCTCCATGATGGTCCACCAGTGATGTCATCTCATCATTGCATAAATTATAATTACATGGAGAATGAACAGAGAGAGGCATGTCATGCAAGCCATATACATGTACAAGATATTTGATCAAAATCAAATCACAAACATTACATGTTTCAAATCACATCACAACAATATAATTACCATATCCACATCCAACAAGAAAATTGTTGTTCAAGGAGTCACATAGGTATATGTAATACTTATATATATCATACCATATATGATATTAGGTGATGATTGTGTATACAATTTTGCACATAATTCATCCAACAAATTGTTTTGGTTCAAAACCCAAATCAACATTGAAAGCAAACCACATTAACTCTGATACCACTATTGGGCTTTCAGGAAGTGGGCGTAATGGAATTCCAAGAAAAATATACACTAGCTATCAGATCTGTCATCGCTGTGAAATCTCATTCAACAAAAGACTTGAGAAAGGATAAAGGTGATACCTTTGTGCACTTTAGTTGTCCAACAACTAGAGACATTGCTTTTCAGTGATGAACTAGATCTTTCAGATCTAGATCCTAATCAACCACCAAGAATTCCAGATGAATCAATAAGAGATCCAGATGATCTACCAAGTTGTTGCACGGTTGTCTTCTTCGCAACACCTTGTTGTCATTTTTTTTTCAAGGTGTTCTCCAAGCCTCCACACATGTTCCTTAGCCTTTACTTCGTCCATAAAAATGAGGGAGAACTTGGCGCACCAACTTGGTCACTAAGTAAAAAAGTAATATGAGTTGCTGACATGCTAGTCGCCTTAGAAATACCTTTCTTCTCTAGTAGCCATCCTTTTGGTTTTTTCACTCTCGAAGAAAGAAGTTTGATGGCCAACTTGATCTCTAGCGGTCTAAAAGATGAAATAATGTTTTATCCAACCCTTTCAGGCATGCCTCCTTCATATAAGATAGTCACCGGCTTGGAAAATCCTAATTCTTGCCCCTTTCCTAATTGTAGTCCCAAAACTAGTCCAATATTGAAACACTCAAAAAGGATTCTAATCATCCAATCAGGTTACCTTGTTGACTAATTAGGGCCTCTGATCGACCAATCATGTTAGCTAATTGATCGATCAGGCCAGTTCAGACTAAGGTCTACATTTCTTTCCATTTTGAGACTTTCCCTGTTGAACTCTGATTGCCCAATCAAGTTTGCTGATCGGATGACCAACCTAGTCTAATGGAAAACTCAGTCGACCAATTAATAATAAATTGATCCATTGACCCAACCAATTTGATTTTCTGATCAGACATTTTGGTTGTCTGACCAGATAGAAAACCATACTATCTATGATTCATAACCATTTGAATCATTTGTTTGACTATGAAGTTCAATTCTCTTATGCATCCTTATACATGTGACCCAATAGGTTCCTAATTATGTTGGTAGTGATGTTCAACACAACACAAGAAAAGAGTGGTGTCTTGCCACACACCATTGCCACCGAAGTAATAGGAATGGGTTGAAGAACAACTAAAACCTATAAAGTGACTTCACCATGACCATATAATCCCTTTTTCATACATATCTAAATTGAAATCGAGCCACAAAATGTCATTTTCTTAATATTCAATATGCGTTTGTTGAACAAGAGTATACTATTAAAGATACTATGATATTCATATATTGACTCACATGAGCATGGCCATGCATTCATAGTCTCTCATTTCAAGTGGTTGGCATATTACTCCTAAAGGGAGGACAAATTCTCATCTACATCAGTCCTAGTTATCACCAAGTATCACATTGCACCCAATTACTAACTTTTTGGCAAGTCTTATTTTAGAGCACATTCAGCTAGTGATCTAAACACACAAAATGATTTATGATAAATGTAGTAACTTTAGGTCTAAGTTTATAGTCACCACTTTCACATTGATATATTATTATGACATGCCATTACATGACTTCCATGTGTCAATCTCACGGTGGTATGTCAATGCAACTTATTTTGTAACAAGTACCAATTTATTTTAGTTGATATCCAATACCATGACAAAAGATACATAGTCATCACTCACAATACATGCTAGTCTTGTGTATTATTATTGTCCTATACTATCCTCAATAATAACTGAGTAGGAACATAACATGAATGAGTACTCTTATTGTACATATGATCTCATGTTCAAGTCCTCAATGCAAACCATATGTCATTGAGTAAAACCTTCTTAGGGCATTATTAGGATCATTCATTGTCTCAATAATAAAACAAACACACAATTGGAATTGTCTGTATTAATGATCCAATAAAATATAATGTATCCCTATTACAATCATTACATGACCGCTCTCATGGCATACAACCAACAAGGAGATAGTGACTTTTGGAGGTCTAGCATGCAAAATAGAAGAAGAGATGATGACACCCTCTCTGGACTTCGTCTGACTGCTGACCTTGCAGAGTGATGCTAATTTGTTGGAAATCATGGCTTTGACCCCCTTCCACTTTAGTGGCATGGTTTATTCTTATTTCCATGTCTACTTCTGTGATTGATTCTCCATCATTAGTGAGTACACCTACACACTATGGTGTGGGGAGTAGCCCCATTGTGTGTATCTTATATCTTATATTATAAATCATCATTTGAATGGATATCTTGATTAATTATCGATTATTAATTGTGTTCTTGTTAAAGTGAACACTTGGTTTGTATGTTTGTTATGATATTAAGCATAGAGATATTAAAATCCAAGGGCAGAGTCCCAATCCACATTTTTGAACCCTGAGGGAGTTTTGTAAGGTGAACGATTGAGAATTTGTGGGTAAAATGTCCTTAAGCTCATTGGGATTTCTGTCCCTACGAAAATCATACTCTAAAAGGATACGAATTTCCCCAATCTATATAGATGTGAGAGTGAGTGATAGAATGTGAGAGAGTGATACACAAGCAACAATGGTGAAATCCTCAATCCTCCCCAATGCTTTTCCTTAATTAATTCAATCCAAGTTAGTCTTTTTTATTATCTACAACTAGTTAGTAATCATAATAAACCAAATCTGAGTTTTATATTGATTATTGGGGAGTCAAGTGGATTGGGGAGAAGACTACACCCCAACTGGAACATACCTGGTGAGCTCCAGGATGTTGTTGTTAGTTCCATGGAGAATAAAGATGGTGCATGGGACTAGGACTTCATACATAGCTACCTCCCTCAGAATACTTGGCTCGACATAGCAGCCACCCCTACACAAGTGGCCTCCATAGGTAACGATGCTTAGTCATGGCCCCTTGAATTGATGGGAAACTTGTCATATTGTTTTGCATGTAGATGAACTTGTAAGCATAAAGAGGTTCCCACTCCAAGCAATAGGAAACATAAATTCAAATCTAAATTGCCTGAAAGACTCAAGGTGTTTCTATGGATACTCCAACACAAGGCTATGCTTAGTAATGTTGAAAATTCAATGCCATCACATTGTGGTTATTGAAATATGTAGCATCTGTAACAATGAACAAGAAAATCTCCCGCATGCACTTAGAGTCTATCCCATAAGCAAGACCTTTGGGCTTCTGCTACCTATTAATTACAACCACCACAATCTCCTGAGGATGAGTGGATTTCCCTCTACATTGCTGAGCATGATGATAACTCCAATGCTCAAACCCTATGGGATATTTCCCGCTTCATTATTTGGAACTGTCAAAACAAGTACGTCCATCACCACAATACAAGACTTTCTCCTACTAAAGAAACCTTCATCCAATGTAGGACATCCACAATCTTGCCCCTACCCATGCCAATCAATAAATAGTGGAGATTTGTGGAAGCTACAACACAATTATTATCCAAAAAGGAAATATATTTATTCACTGATGCAACCAATCAACACCTGATACACAAAGCCACCACTGGCTTTCACACAGTAAATAATAAAGGCACCACTTTATTGGGAGGAGGCACTCCCACAACCACCAATTTTGCTCTAAAGGCTAAGATACATGCTAAAATTTGAGCCCTAGAAGCTTGTAAGGAAAATAAATGGTAATTGTACTATGTTTTTGCTGATTCCCAACAAGCTATTGACATTCTTAGCATGCCTGAAAGAACACCTCCCATATTCAAGTTGTTTTCTCATAGAGTATGTCTACTCACTAAAGGTGGATTCCTTAATAATATCCACTACATCTATCACAAGATTAATGCCTTAACATGTGAAATTGCAAAGAACACTTTAGTCTCTAGTACCACATGTAAGTTTGATTTTGTTCTACCCTAGTTGGTTATCATGTATATGGTTGATGTTTACTCTATTATAGTCGCACTAGAAAATAAAATAAATAGAAACTAGTCTCTAGTACTTACCAAAATAAAAAATTAAAAAAAAACAAATCTCTACTTTAAATAATGATCTCAACATAATCACATTCAACAAACAATTCTTGAAAACATCATTCTAGGTTTGATCCTTAACTATATTGCAACAAGACTCATCTGCTTACAAGTGATGATTATTGCACACAAAATAGCTAAAACTTAGGGACTAATTCCTAGGGGAATTTCTTCTACTATAATATATCACATTATTAGGCATGAAATACAAATTAATACTTTTTCATGGCTGATTTAAACATAATTCATACTTAAGTTATGTAATTTGAGTGATGGGATCAGCCAGTCATTATTTTTTTTTGTAAAATTTAAATGAGTTAGTGAGTAAAAAAATAGGGTATGGTGTGAGTATGGATATATCCATAACCATAATTGTTTAGTTAAGAGGATATGGTTACAATTAAATACCTGCTTTGTAAAAATTTATACCCACACCATACACGTATCTACATAATCACAAGATACATGGACAGATAATTGGGTATATGGTTATATTTAACTTGCTATAATAATACACCAAAAACTTCAAGATATAAAAAACTACCATAGTTATATTGCTAGGTTATGGAGAAATATCATTCAAGGTAGAGAGGATAGGAGTGGAATGATAGAATGGCTTTATGGACTTCTTAATTTAGTGAAATATGCTTGTGTGTCTATGTAGGTGCGTCAATGGATTTGTTTATTATACTATTGCAAGGTACTTATATTTACTAGATTTGAGTATTATGATGGAGCACTACATTCTAATGTAAATATTTACTGTTGCAAAGTACTTATACTTGCTAGGTGTGAGTCCTTTAATATGGACAATTATATTCTAATATAAATTGTTTATATAAAAATATAATTAAATGGGTATATGGATATACAATGTTTGGGTATATACAAAACCATAACCTTATGTTATTATAGGATGGTACATGGGTATAAGGGTAAGTGTTTACAAGGTTATAGAAATTTATACCCATGACAGTTTTAGACGGTATGAGTTTGAGGGTATGTGGGTATACTCATATCCATTTACAGCCCTAGATACTAATGCTTATCTACTTGGTTGTTAGTTCACTTACTCAATTTCTTAAACAATTCATTTATACATCACCAATAGAGAGTCCACCTTGGGGGGGCCTTTCCATTGGGACCAGTAGCATGGTCATACCACAAGAGCAATCACCTCTATATTAGTTTGGATGATTATAGTCGATGCACCTCTAATACATACCCATTGCATGTGGTCTCTAGTTAGATGTCATTGATCCCCCCCTCTAGATGTGGAAGCCCCTTTATAGACTGAAGTAGTTAATTAGATAGACTTTAGGGCCTTAGAGACCTAAGACTTGCATGATGAATTTTTGGGTATCAACCTAATGACTTTCACTTGATTAATGCTTCCAAGTGAGCTTAAAGGAAAAATAAATATATAGTTACCTAAAGTAGAATTATGATTCATGTTAGATACATAAAAAGAATCTCTTTATCAAATTAATCTAAAATAAAACTAATAAGTATGATAATATAGATTATGTTACTTATTTTTCAAAAGTGGCCATTCTATTCATCTGTGGTTGGGGATCTAACTTGATACCTCTTTATAGGAAATTAATCAAATGTCTAACCAACTGGGGTCCTCTCTTGGACTTATTATTTTCAACTTCTAGATATGGTCTTCTTAATTGTCTATATTGCTCAAATCATTTATGACTATTGTTTATTTTGTCATATATTATTTACATAATGCGGGTCTTCATTTTTTATCATGCATTTCCTTTGGTTGTGCAAGGCTCTCTTCATCAAACATGGAGTCCCTCACTCGACTACTAGCTTACCCACTTACTAATAATATACTTCATCCAGGAAAGGAGCATAGGAAGTAACCAAAGAGGTGGAAAAACACTACTTATAGACAGACATAGAGTTAGTACATACTAAAGTTAAGATAGGTACATGTAATGGTCAATCTAGGTCCTAGGTCATGGTGTAAGTTGAAGTTTATAAATGAAATATGCTCATTGTTTAAAAACGAAAGTCATAACTATTTTTTGCTTCATATTGATATAATAAATCCACATGTTTATTATGCTTTACCTCTCTAAAATTAAAGTAAGTTTTTCAAAGGAGTTAGGAAGTGTGTACATGCATGTACATGTAAATTATGTGTATTGTCCATTAGATGTGATATGTGGAGTTCGTCAAATAAATCCAAACAAATGGATTGAATAAAAATTATTTATATTAGATATGTCTAATAAATTACACCAAATCTCAAATGTATCATTATATATGAACATATCATACACCGACAATTTTTGCAACTTACTTTCGATTAGAAAATGTATAACTTCTTTTATTACATGATTTTGTAATGCTGAATTGAGATGATATTTGGTACATGATGAAGCCCTATTTTAGGGCTTCGAACTGTATCTTTTTTAAATATGATCACATCTAAACATGTTAGAATGCAAGTTTATTCCCTCAATATGCATATTTCTGTCAAATGCACTTATGGATGTTCTTTGCATGTTATTCAGGTACTTGGACCACATTTGGATGAATGAGTGAGATAGAGAGGTCCAGAGAATGCCCCAAAGCTTCCCCAAACTACCCTTCCAGGCCAAGAATCAACCCTAGAAAAGAACTCCACAGATTTAAAAGAATGGATCTAAAAGTATTATTGAAGACCCCAACACGGTTGTGGTGCCATGGAATGGCTATGCTCGCTAAAGCCAAAATCATAGTAACAACTCAAGTTTTGACAAGCCACAACAACTCCAGCAAAATGACTGTGCTAGACAACATAGCCGTGGTTTGAATACACCAACACGGCCGTGGTGCCATGAAACGGACGTGCTCACCACAGAAAAAAAATCATAGTAACAACCAACATTTGACAAGCTACAACAACTCCAATAGAACGGACGTGCTACCCAACACGACCATGTTATGAAGCCCCTAAAATAGTCATTCTATCTAGTATGACCGTGTTGCCTAAATTCCAAAATGGCCATTCCATGCAAAACGACTATAAGAACCCTGACCTCCGTTTAGGGTTTAGCCTGTTTGCTTTGCTTAACCATGATGCTTAGTTGCTTGCTAATCACCTTTAGTGGTGATTAGGGTTTGGTTGTGCTTTGTTGAGAGTTGGAGGTGCTACTTGCAAATAACCCAAGTCTAGGGTTTTTGGGCAAGTTTGTCACCTTGTGAGATGTTCCTCCCTCTCCTTGCTTCCTCTAGTGTAGAGAGGATGGTTTGGGCTCGTTGCTTGAGTTCCTTTTGGCTTGGTTGACCTTGTTGGGCTTTGTCGAGCCTTGCCTTTGCCTTGTTGGGCCCTTGTATCGGACAGGAGGTGGTTGTGTCACCCAGGGCAGTGTCGCCCAGGGGTGTATCGCCCATGCTGGAGGTGTATCGCCCAAGTGTGTGGCCCATAGTGTTGATAGTGTGTCGCCCATGACCTTTGACCAAGCTTTGACCTCATTTGTGTCACCACTAGTGGACACTTGGTGTTTGATGCTTGCATGTAGCAATGACCTTGGACATGTGTTTAAGGCTTGCTAGAGTGGTAGCTCGTGCACTAGGACAAGTGTCTGTAGGTGGGCGACACCTTGCTTGGCTCTACCTTGTTTTCTCCTCCCTTCCTTTCTATATATGTGTTCTTTTCCTCTTGCTAGGGATCCTTTAGTATCTTGGTTTTCTCCTCTACCTTGGTGCACGATCCCCTTCTCCCTTGCAAGCTTGGTGGATGACACCCTTGGAGGATCTTGCTTGGTGGCCGATCCTTCCTTGGAGCTTAGAGCTTGCTTAAGGCGGGTTGCATAACTCCTAAACCTAACTATACTACCTTCTTTCATGTTCTTATATGTTGCTAGCTTTGTTTCATACCTAGTTGTTCTTGTTGGCCGAACCATGTGTTCTAGGGTTCCTTGGTGAGCAATACTCTCTTTTCTCCTAGGTCTTGAGGAGTGAGCTTGAGTCCTAGCATCATGAGCAACACTCCTCTCTCGTTTAAGTTGAGAGGTGAGCTTGTGATCTAGTAGCTTGAGCAACACCCTATTCTCACCATGGACTTGAAGAGTGAGCTTTGTGGTGGTTATGAACCTTGCTAGGGTTGTTCCTTGTGTGGCCCGTTTGGAGGTAAGAGATGTGCAAGACCCCTCTCTCTTAGTTTTTGAGAGTGAGCCAACTTCTTGACCCATTAGGGTTTGGTGCTCTTATGCTTGAGGATGGTGACGACCTTGGGGAGTTATACCTTGCCCGATATGGTGGTTGTGGAGGATGATACCTCTTGGTCCCTGTGACGGGCGTCACACCACAGTCCTTGCTCTGTGATGGCTGTCAGACCATAGATAGGTTGGCTGTTGGCTGTTTGAGTTACATCTTTAGGTGTTGCTTCTTGTGGAGTACGTGGTCTGATACACACCTATCTTAAGATGTAGTTTGGGGCTGTTATGCTTGAGGTAGGTGTTGCTAGTAGTTGTGACGGGCATCACACTAACCCCTTGTGAGTGCACGACAGGGTGCGCGTCACACCAGCCCGACACCATGTTGCACGATACACCTAGTTGCACGGCAGGCCCTTGGCCATTATCTTTGCACACGACATAGCGTTGCAGAGGTGCACGGCATGCGTTTCCCGTTACCTTTGAAGTGCACGGATAGGGTTGGGTTCTATGTTGCTTGATATCACCCATATATAAGGGTATCCTACCCGATACCACTTATGGTGAGGGTTGTGGTGCTTTTAGTGAGAGTCCTACCCCTCATATAAATCGACATGCTAAATGGTAATTGATATGGTAAAGCTTGTTTATGTAACACATATGTCTTTACCCATGTATGTGATCATCTTGATTATCTGTATAAAGCTGAGATAATGGTAAGCATGTAATATGGTTTGCCTTATCATGAAACCTAAGCTCGTGATCACAAGTTGAGGCATGATTGATAAAGTATATAGTTATTAATGTCACCCTATATTGATAGCATGACCTTTCTATGATTATTGTGTACACTAACCATGCATGTGATGTTTATCCAAGTAAAAGGCTATGAGGAATATATGATGAGTAACATTGCCTTGATAGTTTCTCTTGATGATGAGATAACATGTATGATATGTTTGGCTAACAGTACTTGGGATTGATATCCCATGATGATGATGAAGCCTTGAGAGGTAGTGGCAGTATATGTGATGAGGGATTGAGATCCCATGGTATGTGATGATCCTTGAGATGGATCTGGATGATTGGCAAGAGGCCAAGTGATAACATGTGATGTTGGATCCTTGCGATGGATCAGGATGATGTGATTACAATAAAAGCATAGTATTGAGTTTTATGTTGTTTATTCCCTGTTATAGTTTGCATGTTATATAACTTGGTTGAATCTTGCAATCCATATAAAAGATACTAATTAATCACAGTGGAATATATCATGTAGTTGCCCTGGCCACAGATCCATCATCGTCAGGAGTTGGTGATGGTGAAATGGGTTCTCCTACGGGTTAACCCGGAGCGCATATTGTTGAATATGCGAGGTTGCTCCTAGCCTAAAATAGTGAGGATTCGAGTGCAGCTACGGTTGCAGACTCGAGATATGTGATGAGCATGGTGAACAGGCCCATGGCTCCGGATATGTGATATGAGGAGCATGAATGCGTTCATGGCTCAGAGCACGGTGAGTAGGCCCGTGGCTCAGATATACTAGTGCCGAGACATGTACCGAGGCGGGCTAGGGGATGGGTAGCCTATGGAGCTGACCTTGTGGCTGAGGCCACTTGAGAATGAGACTGCGGTCCTGCTTTGGTTCTCGTCCACTGACCACGAGGGGAAAGGTCGTGGAGTCTGGCTCTTCCATTGAGCTTGTATGGCACCGGTTATGGGTTTCGCAACCGAATGTTGGATTTGAGCGGTACGGCTCACTTCCTCAGGGCATAATAATACGTAATCCAGTCGTATAGTATTTATTGCTTAAGACAAAACACGGAACATTGGTTGAGGCCTTGCTTGTGTAGATAATCTTGTGATAACTTGTAGTTACTTATACGTCTGTCATGTTATATGGTAATACCTTGTAAATCTTATCTTGTTAATCATGTTCCATAAAGAAATAAGTGGATATATGCCTTCCGTACATCTGGTAAGCTTGACGGTATGAACAACTTTACTATATAAATTGCTCTTGTTATACCTCTACCAGATATCTGTTGTTTTTGCTTTATCCTTTTGGTTTTATAGTTTTGGCGAGGAGTTATGTTTCTCACTGGGACAATGTTCAATTGTCTCACTCCACTGGTTTTTAGGTGTTCGAGCTAGACGTAGTGGTGGTCACAGAGTTGCGCCCGAGTAGCAAGATGAGTAGTAGAAGGCAAGAGATGGATATGCTTCTATTTTGGCATTTTGTAGTAGAGTCTAGAGTCATCCCTGTACTCACAGGTCCTTGGAAGCGTTTTGACGTTGTTTCATGATATATGGTTGTTGATCCTTTGTATATCCTACTGCTGGCCAGATGTGGGCCGTTATGTACCTATAATAGGTGATGAACTCATGTGATGATGAGACAGCTATTGCTCTAAGCTGTGGACACGTATCAAGGCTTGTATATGTCTATATAACATGTTTTGTTGTAGGACGAGGACTGGGATGTAATAGTTTCACAGTTTATCCGGTTTCCGCAATTGGTTTTAATTCACCCGTGTTTTTGATAATCTGTGGTTATGGTGATTTCCGCACATTTTCGCGTAACACCTTGCTGTCTGTGTGATAGTGGGATGTGTTGCCACAAGTTTTGGTATCAGAGCCCTAGGTTCACTGAGTCTACAGGGATTTAGGACTAGGTTGTGTCTGTTCTTGTGAGTTGTCCAGATTTTCTTACGATCGTCTTCTGCCCTCAGCAGAAGAAAAATCAAGATGTCTAGAAACCATGAAGAACACGCTACTGAGGACAGTGATGCTGCATCAGTTGATGGAGCTGAAGGACAGGCACATGGAGATCGGGTGCTTGAGGTCCCCCAACCTGACCCAGCCATTCTTGAACACCCTGTCTATCAACAGCCTATGGGGCAGATGATGGCTATGGTGAATCTCATGGTTGAGTGATTCCCAGTGCCTCCTCTGAGAGCACAGGCTCCCCATGGAGAAACATTAGGTATTGGGAAGACCTTTGAGCGGCTTCGCCGAGTTGGAGCGTCAGATTATGCTAGAACAGCTGATCCAGCAGATGCAGATCTGTGGCTGACAAGTCTTGAGAAGGCTTTCCGAATCCTCGACTTCCCCAAAGTTGACAAAGTAAATCACGTTGTCTACCTTCTGAAGGGTAGTGCTGGTCACGGGTGGACCATCGAGGAGGAGAAGCGACTTGGTGAGGTGATCGGTTGGGAGGTTTTCCAGCGCGAGTTTGTTAGCAGATACTTCCCGAAGACGTATCTGGATGAGAA
Organism: Alisma plantago-aquatica; assembly: GCA_963693085.1. Taxonomy (NCBI): domain Eukaryota; kingdom Viridiplantae; phylum Streptophyta; class Magnoliopsida; order Alismatales; family Alismataceae; genus Alisma; species Alisma plantago-aquatica. Next base: position 754,055,105 of record OY856412.1, read on the forward strand.
GATCAGTCAGTTTGAGAGCCTGCGACAAGGAATGATGAACATCATCAAGTATGAGGCCAAGTTCCTGGATCTGTTGAGGTTTTGTCCTCACATGGCGGCGACAGATGAGGATCGGATCAGACGTTTCCAGAAGGGTCTGAGTTCTGAGTTGACAACACTTGTTTCTGCGTTGGAGAACCGTGAGCGTTTTGCTACGTTTGTGGAATCTGTCCGGAGGATTGAACGATCAGTAAGGGAGAAAAGAGAATCCATGTCTAAGAAGAGGCATGCTCAGTTCCAAGGACAGAGGTTTGGTGGCTTCAAGAAGCCCAAGTTTTCAACACCTTCAGTGATGAGAGGTTCCAGTGCACCGTCGCAGTGGTCTCCTAGTAAGGGAAGCAGTTATGTTTCTTCGCCATCAAAGGCACCTAGTACAGCTTCAGTGGCAGTGATAGGGCCATCTAGGCCACGGTTTAGCGTTAGGACATGCTATACATGTGGTCAGATAGGGCATGTCAAGTTAAGTTGCCCAATCAGAGATGATGAAGTGACACAACAGCCGATGCAAAATCTTCAAGGGTCAGATAGACAGCAGTTCAGTGGTAGCAGAGGGCGAGGACACGGTCAAGCATCACAAGTTGGATCGTCTGCTCAAGGAAGCATAGGACGTGGATAACAAGCAACGGCTCGATTCTACGCTATGAATCATCCAGAGGCGATAGTCAACCCGCGAGTAGTGACAGGTCAGATGGAGTTATTTCATTCTGATATGTCTTCTTCTTGCTTTATATCTGTTCTGGTTGACCCAGGTGCTACACACTCTTTTATCGCCTATAGTATGCTTGAAAACTGTTGTTTACCTGTTAGTCGTAAGAAGGATAGCTTGTTGTTAGAAACCCCTCTTGATGGTTCCTCGTTGCTTCGAGAAGAGTGTCCATCTTGTGTCTTGTCTTTCTCAGGACACAGCATTCAAGTGGATCTTATACCACTTGATATGCATGGTTTTGATGTTATCCTTTGGATGGATACCTTAGAGAAGTATAAGGTTGTTTTGGACTGTGGTTCCAAGCAGGCTGTGTTTGATGATGCGGGAGAGAAGTGGATCTTCCAGGGAGATAGGAAGATTCTTCTGACATGTGGGGTATCAGCCATGGTGGCAGAGAAGTTGCTACGACAAGGATGTGAGGCGTTTCTAGCTCATGTTGTGGATACTGTTATGGCTACCAAGGTGAAAGGTCCTAGTCTCGAGGAGGTGTCAGTTGTTCGAGAGTTTGCCGATGTGTTTCCTGATGAGTCTCCTGGTGTTTCTCCACCCCGATAGATTGATTTTGAGATCAATCTGGTCCCAGGTATACAGCCAGTTGCACAGACACCGTATAGGATGGCTCCAGTTGAGATGGCATAGCTTAAAAAGCAGTTGCAAGCATTGTTGGAGAAAGGTTTCATCTGACTGAGTACGTCGCCTTGGGGTGCTCCAGTGTTGTTCGTCAAGAAGAAGGACGGATCGATGCGGTTATGAATAGATTACTGACAGTTGAATAAAGTCACGATCAAGAACAAGTACCCGTTGCCGAGGATAGACGATCTGTTCGATCAGTTGCGTGGTGCTACAGTGTTTTCAAAGATTGATCTACGGTCCGGATATCATCAATTGAGGATTAAGGCGGATGACATACCAAAGTCAGCTTTCAGGACGAGGTATGGTCACTTCGAGTTCGTGGTTATGTCGTTTGGGCTAACCAATGCACCTACTGCTTTCATGGACTTGATGAACAGAGTGTTCCATCCATTCCTAGATTAGTTTGTTGTGTCTTTATAGATGACATCTTGATCTACAGTCGGGACAAGCAAGAGCATGAGCAACATCTTCGACGAGCGTTGACTCTTCTTCGCCAACATCAGTTATATGCCAAGTTTAGTAAGTGAGAGTTCTGGTTGGAAGAAGTCACTTTCTTGGGTCATGTGATATCTATAGAAGGAGTCAAAGTAGATCCGAAGAAGGTGGAATCTGTTGCGGATTGGGAACAGCTAAAGACGCCGACAGAAGTTCGTAGTTTCCTGGGTTTAGCAGGATACTAACGGAGGTTTATCAAGGACTTCAGTGCGACTGCGTAGCCGATGACAAAGTTGACAAGAAAGGATGTAACTTTTGTCTGGGATGATCGATGTCAGCAGGCTTTCCAGGGTTTGAAGGAGAAGCTAACCAGTGCTCCAGTGTTAGTACTGCCAGAGCTGGGGAAAGGCTATGTTGTTTTTTGTGATGCTTCCAAGAAAGGTTTAGGTTGTGTGCTGATGCAGGAAGAACATGTGGTTTCTTTTGCTTCGCGACAGCTTAAGAAACACGAGGAGAACTATCCAACTCATGACTTGGAGTTGGCAGCAATGGTTCATGCGTTAAAGGTTTGGAGACACTATCTTTATGGGGAAGTGTGTCATATCTTTACTGATCATAAGAATCTGAAGTACATCTTTTCGCAGCATGAGTTGAACATGCGACAGCGTCGATGGATGGAGTTAATCAATGATTACGATTGTACCATCGAGTATCATCCTGGTAAGGCAAATGTGGTAGCTGATGTGCTTAGCCGAAAGTCTTCTTCTCTTTCTTCAAAGAAGGCACAATTGAGTTCCCTGGTATGCCATAGGCGGGATATGTTTGTTTTTTTGCGGCAGATGAATGTGCATATGGAAGTTTCTTTGCTAGCTGGACTTTTAGTATAGATGCAAGTCAAGCCTATGCTAAGACAGCGGATCCAAGATGCACAACAGACAGATGATGCAGTACAGTTGATCAGATCAGAGTTTGGTAGCGAAAAGCGTGATGGGTTCCATGAGTCTGAAGATGGGCTAGTTTGCTATCGTGATAGGATGGTGGTTCCCGATGCAGATGATCTACGGAAGCTAGTACTCGAGGAAGCACACATGTCGATGTATGCTATGCATCCAGGTGTCACCAAGATGTATCATAGTCTGAAAGACTTGTATTGGTGGCCCGGTTTGAAGAAAGATGTAGCTGAGTTCGTGGCTAGATGTGCGGTATGTCAGCAAGTGAAGGCTGAACATCAGAAGTCGGCAGGTACGTTGTAACCTTTTCCGATACCGCAGTGGAAATGGGATCACATAACCATGGATTTTGTAGTTGGTCTACCTCGAACAACTAGGAATCATGATTCCATTTGGGTGATAGTGGACAGATTGACGAAGTCTGCCCATTTCCTACCAGTAAAGATGACGTATACAGCCGAGAAGCTCGCTCAAGTATATGTGGATGAGATAGTACGTTTTCATGGTGTTCCAGTGACAATAGTATCTGACAGAGGTCCTCAGTTCACAAGTTGTTTCTGGGAATAGTTGCATAAGGCGTTGGGAATGCAGTTGAGGTTCAGTACCGCCTTCCACCCACAGACAGATGAACAGTCTGAGAGGACTATTCAGACTTTGGAGGATCTCCTTTGAGCTTGTGTTTTGCAGTTCCTAGGCAGTTGGGATGTACATCTCAGTTTGATAGAGTTTTCCTACAACAACAGTTATCAGTGGAGCATTGATATGGATCCTTATGAAGCCTTGTACGGCAGGAAGTGTAGATCTCCTTTATGTTGGTACGAGTCTGGAGAATATTAGCTTCTGGGTCCTGAGTTAGTACAGCAGACGTCAGAAAAGATCAAAGTGATACAACAACAGTTGAAAGCGGCACAGGACAGGCAGAAGTCTTACGTAGACAATCGTCGATGACCTTTGGAATTCTAGGTAGGAGACAGAGTGTATCTTAAAGTCTCGCCGTGGAAAGGTGTGCTAAGGTTTGGTCGAAAGGGTAAGCTAGCACCCAGATATATGGGGCCTTACCCAGTCATAGCACGTTTTGGCAAAGTAGCTTATGAGTTAGAGTTTTCTCCAGGGTTGCACAGGTTACATCCAGTGTTCCATGTCAGTATGCTGAAGAAAATCCATCCAGATTCGGGAACAGTGATACAGCCACTCGAAGTTGAGCTTGATGAAGATGTGACCTACGTGGAAGGTCCTGTGGCGATCCTTGACAGAAGGGTTAAGAAGCTGAAGAGGAAGGACCTGGTTCTTGTGAAGGTTCTTTGGCATCATCGTGGTGTTGAGGAAGCCACGTGGGAGCTTGAGGAAGAGATGAGGAGGAAGTATCCCTCACTTTTCTCTTCGGATTTTGGGGACAAAATCCCCTTGTAGAGGGTTAATTTGTAAGAACACTGACCTCCGTTTAGGGTTTAGCCTGTTTGTTTTGCTTAACCCTGATGCTTAGTTGCTTGCTAATCACCTTTAGTGGTGATTAGGGTTTGGTTGTGCTTTGTTGAGAGTTGGAGGTGCTACTTGCAAATAACCCAAGTCTAGGGTTTGTGGGCAAGTTTGTCACCTTGTGAGGTGTTCCTCCCTCTCCTTGCTTCCTCTAGTGTAGAGAGGATGGTTTGGGCTCGTTGCTTGAGTTCCTTTGGGCTTGGTTGACCTTGTTGGGCTTTGTGGAGCCTTGCATTTGCCTTGTTGGGCCCTTGTATCGGCCAGGAGGTGGCTGTGTTGCCCAGGGCAATGTCGCCCAGGGGTGTATCGCCCATGCTGGAGGAGTATCGCCCAAGTGTGTCGCCCATAGTGTTGATAGTGTGTCGCCCATGACCTTTGACCAAGCTTTGACCTCGTTTGTGTCACCACTAGTGGACACTTGGTGCTTGATGCTTGCATGTAGCAATGACCTTAGACATGTGTTTAAGGCTTGCTAGAGTGGTGGCTCGTGCACTAGGACAAGTGTCCCTAGGTGGGCAACACCTTGTTTGGCTCTACCTTGTTTTCTCCTCCCTTCCTTTCTATATATGTGTTCTTTTCCTCTTGCTAGGGATCCTTTAGTCTCTTGGTTTTCTCCTCTACCTTGGTGCATGATCCCCTTCTTCCTTGCAAGCTTGGTGGACGACACCCTTGGAGGAGCTTGCTTGGTGGTCGATCCTTCCTTGGAGCTTGGAGCTTGCTTAAGGCGGGTTGCATAACTCGTAACCCTAACTATATTACCTTCTTTCATTTTCTTATATGTTTCTAGCTTTGTTTCTTGCCTAGTTGTTCTTTTTGTCCGAACCATGTGTTCTAGGGTTCCTTGGTGAGCAATACTCTCTTCTCTCCTAGGTCTTGAGGAGTGAGCTTGAGTCCTAGCATCATGAGCAACACTCCTCTCTCGTTTAAGTTGAGAGGTGAGCTTGTGATCTAGTAGCTTGAGCAACACCCTCCTCTCACCATGGACTTGAAGAGTGAGCTTTGTGGTGGTTATGAACCTTGCTAGGGTTGTTCCTTGTGTGGCCCGTTTGGGGGTAAGAGATGTGCAAGACCCCTCTCTCTTAGTTGTTGAGAGGCGAGCCATCTTCTTGACCCATTAGGGTTTGGTGCTCTTGTGCTTGAGGATGGTGACGACCTTGGGGAGTTATACCTTGCCCAATATGGTGGTTGTGGAGGACGATACCTCTTGGTCCATGTGACGGGAGTCACACCACATTCCTTGCTCTGTGACAGTCGTCAAACCATAGATAGGTTGGCTGCTGGTGTTTGAGTTACATCTTTAGGTGTTGCTTCTTGTAGAGTACCTGGTCCGATACACACCTGTCTTAAGATGTAGTTTGGGGTTGTTATGCTTGAGGTAGGCATTGCTAGTAGTTGTGACGGGCGTCACACTAACCCCTTGTGAGTGCATGACAGGGTGTGCGTCACACCAGCCCAACACCATGTTGCCCGATACACCTAGATGCACGGCAGGCCCTTGGCTGTTATCTTTGCACACGACATAGTGTTGCATAGGTGCACGGCATGCGTTGCCTGTTACCTTTGAAGTGCACGGATAGGGTTGGGTGCTATGTTTCTCAATATCACCCATAGATGAGGGTATCCTGCCCGATACCACTTATGGTGAGGGTTGTGGTGCTTTTAGTGAGAGTCCTGCCCCTCATATAAATCGACATGTTGAATGGTAATTGATATGGTAAAGCTTGTTTATGTAACACATATGTCTTTACCCATGTATGTGATCATCTTGATTATTTGTATAAAGTTGATATAATGGTAAGCATGTAATATGGTTTGCCTTATCATGAAACCTAAGCTCGTGATCACAAGTTGAGGCATGATTGATAAAGTATATAGTTATTAATGTCACCCTATATTGATAGCATGACCTTTCTATGATTATTGTGTACACTAACCATGCATGTGATGTTTATCCAAGTAAAAGGCTATGAGGAATATATGATGAGTAACATTGCCTTGATAGTTGCTCTTAATGATGAGATAACATGTATGATGTGTTTGGCTAACAGTACTTGGGATTGCTATCCCATGATGATGATGAAGCCTTGAGAGGAAGTGGCAGTATATGTGATGAGGGATTGAGATCCCATGGTATGTGATGATCCTTGAGATGGATCTGGATGATTGGAAAGAGGCCAAGTGATAACATGTGATGTTGGATCCTTGCGATGGATCAGGATGATGTGATTACAATAAAAGCATAGTATTGAGTTTTATGTTGTTTATTTCCTGTTATAGTTTGCATGTTATATAACTTGGTTGAATCTTGCAATCCATATAAAAGATACTAATTAATCACAGTGGAATATATCATGTAGTTGCCCTGGCCATAGATCCATCATCGTCAGGAGTTGGTGATGGTGAAACGGGTTCTCCTGTGGGTTAACCCGGAGCGCATATTGTTGAATATGTGAGGTTTCTCCTAGCCTAAAATAGTAAGGATTCGAGTGCAACTACGGTTGCAGACTCGGGATATGTGATGAGCATGGTGAACAGGCCCATGGCTCCGGATATGTGATATGAGGAGCATGAATGCGTTCATGGCTCATAGCACGGTGAGTAGGATCGTGGCTCAGATATACTAGCGCCGAAACCTGTATCGAGGTGAGCTAGGGGATGGGTAGCCTATGAAGCTAACCCTGTGGCTGAGGCCACTTGAGCATGAGACTGTGGTCCTGCTTTGTTTCTCATGCACTGACCACGAGGGGAAAGGTCATGGAGTCTGGCTCTTCCATTGACCTTGTATGGCACCGGCTATGGGTTTCACAACCGAAGGTTGGATTTGAGTGGTACGACTCACTTCCTCAGGGCATAATAATACGTAATCCAACCGTATAGTATTTATTTCTTAAGACAAAACACAAAACATTGGTTGAGGCCTTGCTTGTGTAGATAATCTTGTGATATCTTGCAGTTACTTATATGTCTCTCATGTTATATGGTAATACCTTGTAAATCTTATCTTGTTAATCATGTTCCATAAAGAAACAAGTGGCTATATGCCTTCCGTACATCTGGTAAGCTTGATGGTATGAACAGCTTTACTATATAAACTGCTCTTGTTATACCTCTACCAGATATCTGCTGTTGTTGCTTTATCCTTTTGGTTTTATAGTTTTGGTGAGGAGTTATGTTTCTCACTGGGATAATGTTCAATTGTCTCACCCCGCTTGTTTTCAGGTGTTCGAGCTAGACGTGGTGGTGGTCGCGGAGTTGCGGCCGAGTAGTAAGATGAGCAGTAGAAGGCAAGAGATGGATATGCTGCTATTTTGGCATTTTGTAGTAGAGTCTAGAGTCATCCCTGTACTCTCAGGTCCTTGGAAGCGTTTTGACGTTGTTTCACAATATATGGTTGTTGATCCTTTGTATATCCTGCTGCTGGCCGGATGTGGGCCGTTATGTACCTATAACAGGTGATGAACTCATGTGATGATGAGACAGTTGTTGCTCTAAGTTGTGGACACGTATCAAGGCTTGTATATGTCTATATAACATGTTTTCCTGTAGGATGAGGACTGGGATGTAATAATTTCATAGTTTATCTAGTTTCCGCAATTGGTTTTAATTCACCCGTGTTTTTGATAATCTGTGGTTATGGTGATTTCCGCATGTTTTCGCGTAACACCTCGATGTCTGTGTGATAGTGGGATGTGTTGCCACAACGACCACCTCCATAACTTGCCCACCATGGTCGTGCTACCCAACACGGCTGTTCTACCTAGCCCTCACCACCGTCATGCTGCCCAGCATGATCGTGCTACCAACCTTCATTTTACCACTTCCAAATTGACATTTTCCACTTCTCAGCACAGTCGTTCCCTTCCATCATGTTTGTACTACACTCCTATCACCACGGTCGTGCTTCCTAGCACAGTCGTGTTGCCACCTAAAATCTAACTTTTTTGCACTGAATTTCCAACAATACCCCCACTTACCCTAGTACTTCCACCACCACCTATATATGCATGAGTGGCGGCCACAACACTAGGTTAGCTTCCTCTAGAACCCTAGCTACCTAGCCCTCACAACTATCATGTTGCCCAGCACGATCGTGCTACCAACCTTCAATTTTCCACTTCCAACTTGACATTTTCCACTTCCCAAGACAATTGTTCCCTTCCACCATGTCCATGCTACACTCCTACCACCATGGTCGTGCTTCCTAGCACAGTCATGCTACCACCTAAAACCTAAAATTTTTTCATTGAATTTCCAACAATACCCCCACTTACCCTAGTACTTCTACCACCACCTATATATACATGGGTGGCGGCCACAACACTAGGTTAGCTTCCTCTATGACCTTATCTCCTCCTTATGATTTACTCCTCATCCACCTTGCAACCCTCCACCACCTTCCACCTTCAATTTCCACCCAAAACCCTAGTTTTCTAAGTTTTCCACCATAATCCCCCATATTTCCATGCCATTAATCAACATTGGAGGAGGTACCACGTTCTCTAGCTACTAGGAGGTGAAGGAGGGGGATCTACTTTGAGCTCTATGGCTACTTCTATCTCCTTCTATTCCATTTTTGTGTTTTACCTTGTTATGAGTAGCTAAACCCTCTTGGTGGGTGGTTTGGGGTTAAAATGTTACTTTGATACCATGTTGGGGAAATTATAACTTATCTTGAACATATTTTTGTTTAATGATGATTTCTCCATGCTTTTATCTTATTTCCCATTTCTCTTTTTGTGATTTATGTTTCTTAAATGTTGATTGCTTGTTGTGTGGTGCTTGATGACACTTAGCTTCTAGGTGAAAATGAAGTATGTGTAGCTATTTGAGGAAATGCTCCTAGGTCCAAATAGTAGATCCCTAGCTAGCCCCCTCTCTTCCCACATATAATTCCCTTCTCATACAACAAAGTGTAATATCTAAGTAGCTAATGTAAGAGGGATTAAGACATTTGCCTAGGATTTTCTAAAGGCTAGATGGTGAGTAATATGGGGTGAAACACCCCCATCTCTACTCTCCCTTCTTACCCATGGCCCTCTGCATTGATACTCCTTACCCTAGAAACCTAGATTAGTTGAATCCAATAGAAATCTCACCTAGACCTTGGTCCAATTGAGCCTTGTAAGGCTAGACAGGGGATTAAATGGTGTAATTGCCTTCCCATACCCTATTTTATCCATGGCAAATCAATAGTCTAGGGTCATTTCATTGCAATCAACTACATTGTTTGGTTTGGCAATCATGAATGAAAATATAAGATATGCTTATTACATAAACCTCCCCAACTTGGCTTCTAGTATCATCCCCCAAACGGACCGCTCATCCCTATTAATTGTTAAAACCCATTTTGCTCCCTTAGCTTGTTAATGCTAGTGTAGTTAACTCCTTCTTAGTTAATTATCTAGTTCTTGCAAATTAGGTTTTGCTTGAATTTTTGGTTCTCTCTTGAGTTTTCTAGTTTTGCTCTTGCTAGTTAGTTGTAGTCTAGGTCATTACTTGCTCTAGTTCCATATTTGATAATTTAGTGTAATCTTTTGCTCTTGTTTAGTTAATTTCTTTGCCTTGCTTCTTAGACTTAACTTGTTTAGGATAATCTAGGATTTTTGATAACATAGTTTTATTCTTACCTTTAATTTCTTGCTCACTTACTATGATCAAACAACCAACCTTCAAACCCTAAAAACTCTAATGTCCACATTAGGAACGTAGCTACCTTAACCTAGATCTAGTGCCCCCTCTCCCTGAGGATCGACCCTTTTCTCTTTGCTTGCCTATACTATAACACAACCATGTGTGCTTACGGGTACATGTGATTAGTTTAAGTAGGTGTGTCGGACTAGCTCCATTATAAATTTGAAAGATCCCAAGTGTGTTTTCTCTTCCTTGGTTGCATCTAGACACCATTTAGTTGATTAGTGTGGGACCTTAGTAGAATCATACCTAGTTTTCTGGTGCCATTCCCAAGGAGTAGAGGTGCTCGTCCTAGATAGTTAGTGTATCTTAGATTTTCCTACTGCCCTCACCATTGCTATTCTTTATTATTTGTTTACACTTGCATACTCGCCTTCTAACTTGGATCTTGTTGTTTGTTTATGTATTGTGTAGGTGACAGTTGTGCATGCTTGGTAGATGCTCTACTTCTACCACCTTGGTGCCTTTCGACCTCGAGATAGGTAGAAGAAGATGCCAATAGCGACACAAGCAATACAGAGTATCTAAAATGGAAGGCCCGGATGCTCAAATCCCTCCCGGGGTTATCCCACAAAACCCTCCTTGGGGTATCCCACAAAACCCTCCCAATGGAATTCCACAACAACCCAATCACCCTCTCTATGACGACTACACTCTGGGGAACTACACCTCCCCAATTTCGACTCTTGTTGACCAAATGTCATTTCAACAATTTTCCATTCCACCCGACCTTCTTGGACTCTTACCCACTTTCTATGGGATAGGGAACAAGAATCCAAACCACCATATTGACACATTCCTATATACTTGCTCCACATTCCACTCGCCTGTCGCCACTGACGACTTCATCAGAAGGACACTTTTTCCCTTCTCCCTCAAAGAGAAAGCTAATGAATGGTACATGTTCAAACCTAAGCTAGTGACCTGGATGGCGGTAAAGAATGAATTCCTGAAGAAGTTCTACCCAATCTCCAACCTAACTCGGATGAGGAGATGCATTAGCTCCTTCACACAAAGGGAAAATGAACATTTTCATGAGGCTTGGGAAAGGTTCCAAAAGTTGTTGTGAGATTTCCCGCACCACAAAGTCCCTTTATGATAGTTGGTCCAGTCCTTCTACATTGGCCTTCTTGAGTTGAGCCAAACTACTATTGATTCCTCCTATGGTGGAATGTTCATGGCTAGACCTCTGGAAGAGTCTTGGCCACTCTTTGAGCATCTCGTGGAGAACTCACGACACAGAGCTTTGAGAAAGGGGGATCACCTTGACAAAAACTAGGTTCCTCCTCCTCCAACTCCAACTCCAATTAGAGAGGACACAAGTCCTCAAATGATGAAAACTTGTTTTATAGATGAAATTAATGAAGAACCAAGCTGGGGGGTCTACTAGTCACTCTACCAATGATGTGGAGGCCATTTGTGAGGAGGTGCAAGCTTTTCAATCATTTGGAAATAGAAACAACCAGGGGCCAATGTCGAACTCCTACACCCCTTAGTGGAGAAACCACCCAAACTTATCATGGAAACAACATGGTGAGGAAGGGTAAGGGAAACCAAGGCCAAGGTACCACTCAAAATTTGAAGATGAGGTTCTTGGAAGGCTAAGAAGCCTAGACAAAGTGAAGCAAGATGTGACTTCTCATGGGAAAATGATCTTCCTTCTTGAACAAAGATTGGATCAAATATCTCTTTCACTTGCTCGTCGGGTTGAAGGAAGGCTCCCTTCTCAACCTATGCCAAATCCAAACAATGATGATAATATTATGGACACCACCCAAAGTTCCTAAGATCCACCACAATACCAAGGGACACCCAACCCGTATGCTCCTCCACCTCCAAAACCTCCATTCAACTACCAATACACTCCACCTTCACCTCACTCATACAAACAACCTCCTCCACAATATCACCCCCATCTACCACAACCACAAAACCACAATCTCAACCACAATTCATTCTCCAAAACTCGAACCCACCACACTAAAGGCCACTACCACCTCAACAACCACAACAGCATCCACAAACCTCTTCTTCTACCACCCATGAGCAAGTGAAGACTATCACAATTTTGAGGAGTGTAGGACCTTGGAGATGTCGAGGGGCAGTTTAGTGGATACTACATCTAGTGATACCAGAGTTGATACCATGAGCCAGAATGATGATACTGTGATGGGCAGTCATGTTAATACCGTGAGCCAGAATGATGATATTGTGACTCCATTGTTACAACTGATGGTTTCATTAATATGAGCCAATCGAGGGCACAACTCCCTCCTTTCCTTGATGCATTGTAAGAACCGTCCACTAAGAAGAGGCAAAAGAAGCACACCAAGGATATTATAGAAACTTTTAAACAAGTGAGGATCAACATTCCCTTGCTTGATGCCATTAAACAAATTCCCTCCTATGCAAAGTACCTAAAAGACTTTTTCACATTCAAGAGGAGAACCACAGGAAGAACACAAAAAAATGTCAATCTTACTTAGCAGGTGAGTTCAATTTTGCAGCACACAATGCTTATGAAGAGGAAGCATCCCAGTGCACCAATAATCTCATGCAACATTAGAACACACCACATGACCAAGTCTTCTTGACTTGGGCTCCAGCGTGAATCTGATGACATATGAGGTGTATGCTGACTTACAAATGGGACAACTTAGCATGACTCACTGCACTTTTCAATTAGTTGATCGTTCTGTGAAGACCCCTAAAGGGCGTGTTGATGATATGTTGGTATGACTTGATGATGACACATCCAAATTTTCCCTACTAACTTTATCGTGCTCGATATGAAGAAAGATGCCAAAAAAGTACCCATTATCTTGGGGAGACATTGCCTAGCTACAACATATTTGGTGATACATGTGAGGACTGGTACCATGTATGTGACTTTCATGCATATGAAGATTTGGCTGAATATTTTCAAAGATTCTACCAAAGCTTAGGTAATAGGTGCCATAGAAGAGGATTGCTACTTGGTTGACTGCTTAGAAGATATTGTTGAGGAATGCTTACTGACATGGATTCAGACTGCCACATAAGGTAGGGGCCTAGAGCCCATTGTGGAGTTCCCTAATGACGATGATGAGATGGAGGAGGAAAATGAACTTGCCTTAGTGGCCTTGAGTAAGATCTTCCCCTTTGTTTTTGAAAAGCCTCTAAAAAAATCTCTAGAAGAACCACCAGTTCTTGAGCTCAAGCCTCTTCATGAAGGCTTGAAGTATGCTTTTTTGGGTTCCAATGACACCCTCTGGGTGATTATTTCATATCTCCTTTCCCCCGAGTAAGAATATGTTTCAATTTTTGTGTTAAAGCACAACATTCAAGTCATAGTGTGGACTATTTCTGATTTGAGGGGTGTTGACCCCTTCATATGTGTTCATGGAATATATCTGGAAGACGATGCAAGACCTCTCGCCATATGTAAAGAAGAATGAATCTGAAGCTAAAAGAGGTAGTAACTCAAGAGGTTGTAAAGTCATTAGATGTCAGGATCATCTATCCCATTTTTGATAGCTCATGGGTGAGTCTCATCTAGGTTGTTCCCAAAAAGGGTGGGATCACCATTGTTGAAAATGAAGATGGAGAAATGATGCCAGTGTGAGAACACTCCAAATGGAGGATGTGCGTGGATTACATGAAGCTGAATGAGAAAGCAAAGGACCACTCCCCCTCCCTTTTATTGATCAAATACTAGAAAGACTCACATGGCAAAGGTTCTATTGCTTCCTTGATGGTTATTCTGGTTATTTCCAAATGGTAGCTCACTCTGTATATCAAGAGAAAATGATGTTCGCATGTCCAAGCTATACATTTTCCTATGGGAGGATGTCGTTTTGGTTGTGAAATGCCCCGTCCGCATTTTAGAGATGTGTGACATATATCTTCACAGACATGTGGGATTCATCCCTTGAAGTTTTCATGGATGATTTTTCCATTTTTGGCAAGATGTTTGATGATTGCGTCCTCCACCTTGTTATTGTTTTGGAAAGATGTGAGAAAGTTTGTCTGGCGTTGTCTTAGAAAAAGAGTCATTTCATGGTTCTCGAAGGTATCATTCCGTGTCACCAAGTTTCTAAAGACAACATTGAAGTTGACAAGGCCAAAGTGGGCCTCATTTATACTCTTACCATTCCTTCCACTGTAAGACATGTCCGTTCTTTCTTGGGGCATGTAGGTTTTGATTATTGTTTCATCAAGGATTTTAGCAAAATTTCTAGACTGTTGTGTCATTTGCTTGAAAAGGAAGTTGAGTTCAATATTTATGACAAGTGTGTTGAAGCCTTCAACCACTTGAAGCATAATTTAGTTTATGCTCCTATTATGTAGCCCCTGGATTTCACTTTTCCATTCAAGATCATGACAGGAACTTCAGATATGGCAGTAGGGGTTGTGTCAGGCTAAACGATTGTCCAGATTCCGCATGCCATTTACTATGCAAGAAAGACTCTCGACGAGGCACAAAGAAACTATACTACCACTGAGAAGGAGCTATTGGCCCTTATCTTTGCACATAAATTCCGTTTGTACTTGTTGCAAAACAAAGTCACCATCTACACGCATCATGCAACTTTGAAGTATCTAATGTCAAAGAAGGATTCTAAGACAATATTGATTCGATGGATCCTATTGCTCCAAGAAATGTTTTTGGAGATTATTGACAAGAAGGGGATAAAAAATTCTACAACTGGTCACTTATACCTCATCGAAGCACCATATGATGAGTCAGAAAGGAGTCAATGCCCCGTGAGCAGCTCATCTTACTTTCCTCCACCCATAGACCATGGTACGAGCATATAGCCAACTTTTTGGCTAGTAGGAGAATCCTGAGCACTTGGACAAGGGAAGAAAGCAAGAGGTTATTTGCCTTGGTAAATAACTATGTGTGGGATGACCCACATATCTTCAAGTATTGCTCCAATCAACTCATGAGGAGGTGCATCCCTAAAAGTGAGCATCATGAGGTTCTTGATATGTGCCACTCTAGTGTTTATGGAAGGCATGTTGGTGGAAAATGCACAACCGCTAGGTTCTTTGGAGTGGATTCTATTGGCCAACTCTATTCAAAGACTCTAATGAGTATTTTAAATGTTGCTTAAAGTGCTAAAAGGTAGGCACAATTTTGAAGAGGGACATGATGCCACTATCACCCATCTTGGTAGTTGACATGTTTGATGTTTGGGGTATTGGTTTTATGGGTCCATTTCCCCCCTCTTTTGGGTATGTGTTCATCCTAGTGTCTGTTGACTATGTCTCAAAGTGGACTGAAGCAGCTCCTACAAGGACCAATGATCACAAGGTTGTTTGTGATTTTTTCAAATCCAACATTTTTAGCCATTTTGGCATACCAAGGGTGACGATCAGTGATGGTGGTAGCCACTTCATGCATAGGACCTTTGAAGGATTACTAAAAATAATGGTGTGAACCACAAAATGTCTACTCCTTACCACCCTCAAACGAGTGGTCAAGTAGGGTTAGCCAATCGAGAGATAAAGTTGATTCTAGAGAAGTCGATGAGATCAGACCGTAAGTATTGGTCCCTACATCAAGCTTCATGGGTGTATAGAACCGCATACAAGGCCCCAATTGGCACCACATTGTTCAAGATAGTGTATGGAAAAAGTTTCCACCTACCTGTGGAAATGCAACACAAGGTGCTTTGGGCCTTGAAATCCATGGATGTGGATATGGATACCATCGGATTGAAAAGAAAGCTACAACTTCATGAGTTAGAGGAAATGAGGCACGAGGCCTACGATATGTCTAAAAGTTACAAGGAAAGAATCAAATTTCTACATGACAAGCTGATTAAAAAGAAGAGTTTTTAGCACGGGCAGTGGGTATGGCTGTACAACTCTAGGATGAAGTTCTTTCCCGATGGTGCCAAAAAGCTTGGTGTGATTCTCCCAAGGTCACACACTAATAGACTGAATGGTGACTACATGCAATCAAGGAAGAGAACACACACTTTGGATCTTTCATATTTATAATGGACCTACACCTAATTAAACTAATCATATGTACCCGCAAGCGCATGGGGTCATGTTATAGTACAGGCAAGAGGCAAGAAAAGGGTCGATCCTTAGGGAGAGAGGGGGAACTAGAGATAGGTTAAGGTAGCTACATTCCTAATGCAGAGATTAGAGCTTTTTAAGGTTTGAAGGTTGGTTGTTTGATTACACTAAGTGAGCAATAAATTAAAGGCAATAAGAAAACTATATTATAAAAAACCCTAGATTATCCTAAACAAGTTAAATCTAAGAAGCAAGGCAAGACAATTAACTAAACAAGAGCAGAAAATTACACTAAATTAGCAAATATGGAACTAGAGCAAGTAATGACCTAGACTACAACTAACTAGCAAGAGAAAAACTAAGCAAATATGGAACTAGAGCAAGTAATGACCTAGACTACAACTAAATAGCAAGAGCAAAACTAGAAAACTCAAGAGAGCACCAACTATTCAAGAAAAATCTAACTTACAAGAACTAGATAATTAACTAAGAAGCAATTAACTACCCTAGAATTAACAAGCTAAGGGAGCAAAATGGGTTTTAAAAATTAATGGGGATGAGTGGGCTGTTAGGGGGATGATACTAGAAGCCAAGTTGGGAGGTTTATGTAACAAGAATATCTTAAATTTTCATTCTCGGTTTCCAAACCAAACAATATAGTTGAATGCAATGAAATAACCCTAGGCTATTGGTTGGCCATGGATAGAATAAGGTACGGGAAGGCAATTACACCCTTTCATCCCCTATCTAGCCTTACAAGGCTCAATTGGACCAAGGTCTAGGTGAGATTCCTATTGGATTCAACTAATTTAGGTTTCTAGGGTAAGGAGTATCAATGCAATTGAGGATAAATGGTAGGAAGGGAGAGTAGAGATGGGGGTGTTTCACCCCATATTACTCACCATCTAGCCTTTACAAAACCCTATGCAATTGTCTTAATCCCTCTTACACTAGCTACTTCGATCTTACACTTAGTTGTAGGAGAAAGGAATTATGTGTGGGAAGAGAGGAAGCTAGTTAGGGATCCACTATTTGGACCTAGGAGCAAACCCTCAAATAGCTACACATACTTCATTTTCACCTAGAAGCTAAGTGTCATCAAGCACCACACAACAAGCAATCAACATTTAAGAAACATAAATCACTAGTAGGGCAATTAGAAATAATATAAAAGCATGTAGGAATCATCATTAAATGAAAATATGTTCAATACAAGTTACATTTCCTCCAACATGGTATCAAAGTAACATTTTAACCCCAAACAACCCACCAAGAGGGTTTAGTTACTCATAACAAGGGAAAACACAAAAATGGAGAAGAAGGAGATAGAAGTAGCCATAGAGCTCGAAGTAGATCCTCCTCCTTCACCTCCTAGTAGCTACAGAACGTGGCACCTCCTCCAATGTGGATGAATGGCATGGAAATATGGGGGATTATGGTGGAAAACCCGATAAAACTAGGGGTTTTGTGTGGAAATGGAAGGGGGAAGGTGTTTGATGGTAATGAATTGAAGAGGGATGAAGAGTAAATGATAAGGAGGAGATAGGGTGCTAGAGGAAGCTAACCTAGTGATGTGGTCACCACCCATGTATATATAGGTGGTGGTGGAAGCACTAGTATAATGACCCTACCTCTCGGTAACCCCCAATTAAGGAAGGCCAAGAAGCTAGTGTCGTTATCCTAGACAAGATCATATGGTTTTGCATATAATAAAAAATAATTAATAAATTCTACCACAACTAAGCTTAATCAGGATATTTTTTTCTTTTCACATACTTTTAAAAAAAGGATTTTAGAACTTTACCCAAGGAGAAAACTATCTAACTATATTCATGTGACATGATTTAGCCTTGTTCTATTCAATGTCGCCTTTTATTGAACATTCACTTTCCATAGACGTAACTGCATATTTTCCTAAAATGAAACAAAATGCTGGTCAGTATAACGAATTATACTGGTATGTGGCAGAAACCAAAATGTTTGCATATAGTTGTAACAGCGTATTACAACAAAATTATTGATTAACAAATCAAACTTTACATCTTAAACATAACTAATCAATCATGACATATCCAAGCCTCTGTGTTGTCCCTGCAGTGGACATGGATACTACCTTTCCCAAATGGTAGATCCTCAATATCCCCTTTTGGTCCTACCCCAAAGTTAGACCAAGACATAGAGTTGTATAGTTGTATGATCCTACCCAAAGGTAGACCAAACCTCGACTCATGATAATCTATTCATCCTACCCCAAGGTAGATCAACATCTAGATCATCACTTTCTCACATATACAAAAAGCTACAAAAGAGGATTAGGATCAGATCTAGTCATGGGTATATTTATGGCGATAGCCATAGTCACTTTATAGTTGTAAGAATTAGAGTTCATCCAAGTAGTTAATTTCAAGCAACCAGTATAACCTCAAAAATCATTGTGAAACTAGAGTGATTAGCCATAAGCGGTAAAATACTAAAAGCACTTTTCTACTCGTAAAAACCCTAATTACTCAAATTATCCAAATTAAGGGTCTTTATCCATAAATTAGTTTAAGAATATCATTTTCATGCCTTCTTGATTAATTTCCATATTTAAATCCATTAAACCTCACCACTATCAAAATTAGGGTTTTGAAGTCCATTAATGCACTCTTATAATCATGGAACCCTAATTAAGCAAATTATGAAAAAATATCATACAATTAGATCTAATCCAGCCTTTTTATGCCAAAAGGCTAAACTTCGCTCATAATAGTCAGGAAACTTTATTAGATCCATTAATCTTCCAAACTTAGGTTTTCAAATTAATTAAAACCATTAAAGATAGGATCTTTACATATTTTTCAATCTACAAGTAGATTTAGGCTCGAATTCATTTTTATTGGATTCTATGGATTTTTTTGATAAAAAATCATATATAACATATTGTCATCTGAGTTACCAATAATTAAGAACAAATTTTGCAAGTTAAAGTACCTTTGGCCAATGGAAGACTGCCATGTCAACATATCTCCCCCACACCCACCACCCCCTCTAATTCAGACAAGAATCATCACTGGATGGTGAATGTGTATTGATTATAGAAAACTCAATAAATCCACCAGAAAAGACCATTTTCCTTTGCCCTTTATTGATCTATTGTTAGAAAGACTTTCTTACCACTCATATTTCTGCTATCTTAACGGGTATAACATGTTCTTTCAGATCTCCATCTATCTACCCGGTCAAGAGAAAACCACATTCACTTGCACCTATGGAACTTATGCTTAGAGGTGGATGCCCTTTGCGCTTTGCAATGCACCCGCCACTTTTCAAAGGTGTATGATGGCTATTTTTTCGGACTACATTAAAAAAATCATGGAAATATTCATGGATGATTTTAGTGTCTATGATAATTCTTTTGATGATTGCTTGTTGAATCTAACTAAAATTTTGCAAAGATGTCAACAAGTCAATCTTGTGTTGAATTGGGAGAAATGCCACTTTATGGTGCAAATGGGAGTTGTGCTTGGTCATGTCATTTCCAATAAAGTTTTTGAAGTGGACAAAGCCAAGGAGGAAGCTATTGAAACAATGGGTGCTCCAACAAATGTCAAAGAAATCCGTAGTTTTTTGGGTTATGCAGGTTTCTACAAGAGATTCATTAAAGATTTCTCAAAGATTGTGAAGCCTCTACGCTCATTACTAGCAAAAGATGTTGAATTTGAATTCAATGATGAATGCAAAGCTGCCTTGCGAAAACTAAAAGATGCCCTAATTTCAGCCCATGTTATCCAACCACCAGATTGGAGTGCTCCTTTTGAAGTGATGTGTGACACTAGTGACTATGACTTAGACGCAGTCTTGGGACAGAGAAAGGACAACAAACTCCATGCTATACACTACGCAATTAAAACCCTTGATGATTCACAGATCAACTATGCCACCACAGAAAAGGAAATGCTTGCCATCATTTATGCATTTGATAAATTCAGACATTATCTTGTGGGTTCTAAGGTAAATGTGTATACGGATCATGCTGCAATAAGGTACTTGATGAGAAAGAAAGATGCCAAACCTCGTATCATCTGTTGGATATTGTTACTACAGGAGTTTGATTTAGAGATCAAATATAAAAAAGGAATGGAGAATAGTGTAGCTGACCATCTCTCATGTCTCTCTACAAACATTGAAGACAAAGTACCCATTGAGAAGCTATATGCGGTGAACTCTCTAGCCTTGCTATAGTTTGCTAATTTTGCAAACTATCTTGCCACCGGTTGCCTTCCACCTGATTTCACCTATTATCAAAGGAATAAATTTCTTCATGGCATTAAATTCTACTATTGGGATGACTCACTATTGTTCAAGCAGTGCACAGATAGACTCATAAGGAGATATATCCCAAATGAAGAAATTGGTAATGTGATTTCAAATTGTCATTCTTCTCCCTACGGAGGACATTTTGGGGCAGATGAAACATCAACAAAGATCCTACAATCTGGCCTTTATTGGCCAAGTCTATTCCATGATGTGCAAACATTTGTCAAAGCTTCTGACAATTGCCAAAGGGGTGGAGGAATTTCAAAAAGAGATGAAATGCCATTAAACTCAATTTTGGAGATAGAAGTTTTTGATGTGTGGGGTATAGATTATATGGGGCCCTTTCCATCTTCATGCAGCTACAAGTTCATCTTAGTGGTTTGTGATTATGTGTCCAAATGGGTGGAGGCAATCCCCACTCAAGCTCTAGATGCAAAGCCAGTCATCAAACTTTTTCAAAAGATCATCTTCCAGAGATTTGGAGTTCCAAGAGCAATAATTTCAGATGGTGGCAGCCATTTTAATGAGAGAAACTTCAACAACTTGCTTAGCAAATATGGATTAAAGCATAAGATATCTACACCATGTCATCCTCAAACATCAGGCCAAGTGGAGGTCTCAAATAGGCAACTGAAGGCTATTCTAAAAATGATTGTCTCCAACTCAAGAAAGGATTGGGCACTTAAGTTGGACGATGTGCTATGGGCATACATGATAGCTTTCAAAATACCCATTGGAACAACTCCTTTTAAACTAGTCTACGAAAAAATCATGCCATTTACCGGTAGAATTGGAGCACAAAGCATAATGAGCAATCAAGTTTCTGAACTATGATCTTATGAAAGGAGGAGAGAAGAGGTTATTACAACTACAAGACCTAGAAGAGATGTGGATGGATGCTTATTAAAATGCCAAAATCTACAAGGAAAAGACAAAGAGATGGCATGATAAGAGAATCAAGATCAAAGACTTCAAAGAAGGAGACCAAGTTTTACTTTTCAACTCCAAACTCAAACTGTTCCCAGGGAAATTGAGATCCAAGTGGTTTGGACCATTCTTGGTCCTACGTGTTTTTCTATATGGGACCATGGAGTTGCAAGGGATACAATCCTCCTTCAAGGTCAATGGACAATGTTGCAAGCTGTATATCACAGGAGACGAGGTTGATAAGGGAGCCACTTGCTCCCTCCAGGATGCTTGACCAAAATATTGAAGAGTCCTACTCCGAACTTTAAATGGAGGAACTTGTGGGAGTTGACCCCACATTAGAATAGGTTTTATTTCTGTAGATTGAGTTCAGAACAATCTTTGATTTCTCAAACTAAGTTTGTCATGGGTGAATGTAATAATTTAAACACTTGTACTTGCATCTCATCACTTCTGCAGGTGCTGGTAAGAAGCTAAATTCTACAGATGCTCAAAAAGACACAATGTGTCTTTATTTGACATGACATGTCGTCTCTTACAGTGAGCACAACACGAGTAGAAACCCAAACAGACATGATGTGTCCTAAAAAGACACATTGTGTTACTATCAAGCATACCATGCAAATACTCGATCTAGAAATGAGCACGACGTGTCTTAATTAAGACATGACGTGTACTTCAAAAACAATAGGGAGAAAGAGCTATCTGGAATCAAACACCCGTGCCTTTATTTGCACATGGTGTGTCATTATCAGTGAACGGATTACAAATTGAACTTCTGGATTCGAACATGGTGTGTGCCTAAAGTCACACGGCATGTCTTACACTGCACATAATTGCTTATAAAATTGCAGGGAAGTTCTGGAAACAAGCACGTCATATCCTAAAAAACGCATGCCGTATCTTTTAACAGGAAAAGGGTTTTTAACCCTAAACATCATGCCACCTCCTTCACTCTCTCACTTCATTCCTAGTTGTGTTAGCAACAGTGTTCAAATCTTCTCTGCCAACGACCACCCGTGTGCGACCTGCAATTGAAGGAAGCTTCATCTCGATCCACCATCAACAACACCTTTGTCCTCCAAGGCCACAAAGCTTCTTCTTCTCCACCGCCTCCCATCTTCTTCTTCTCTGTCACCGACATATCCCCTTCTTATCGCAATCTACTTGAAGACAGAGCTTCAAAGCTCCATATGTGTCGTCGTCGCCATCCTTCTCTTTTCCCCTCTCAAGACGTGACGTGAGCTCATCTGAATCAGCTGTGTTCTACCCCTTGAGCTGCCTCCATCGCCCAGGTACATGACATGTCTTCCAAAAGACACATCGTGTCTTCTACTAGGTTGACAAGTTCTGCAAAGAACACGACGTATCTTGAAAATCACACACCGTGTTCAACAACGCTGCAACAATGGTACCAATCAAACAAACGTCCAACCGCAAGCATGGAGCAAGTTTTCCTCGGCCTTGGTGTATGTTTCTATGACCTAGTTTTGGGTCACTCTAGAGGAATACCCCACCTACCAGCTCCTCATTTCAAGGAGGGTGCTCCCCACTCGATTTGCGCTTAAGCAAACCCTCACCACCTTCGAGTTGAAGGATGAAGTCCTATCCCTCTTGAAGGACCTGGGCCTGCGCTACATCTGTTGTGCAATATCCAATTCTTACCCCCACCTTGTTTATGAGTTTTTGACGACTCTTACAATTGAGCAAGATCCCTAAAAGAAAATGGAACCCTACAGTATCATTCATTTCCATATTTTGGGTCATAGTTTCAAACTTACGTTCAAATGATTCTGTGAGGTTTTGGATTGCCATTATGAGGGGGCACTCAGTTATCTGCCGACTTTTTATAATGATGAATTTTGGTTTGAGATAACTTATGAGGACCATCATTATGCCAAGAAAGCTAGGGTGTCCACTATTCACAACCCCATTTTCCGATATGTGCACTGCCTTCTTGGTACGTGGGTTTTTGCAAGGAAGGAAACCCAAGGTGTCTATGGCAAGCAAGATCTGTTCTTTTTGTGGGGAATGGTGTATGGGCACAATATCAATGTGGGCTACTATATTATTACTAGGTTCCTTGATATTAAGAAAATGAAGAAGACAGAATATGGGGATATAATGTGTGGGGGTTTGATCACTCTCATTGCTAACAAGCTGGACATCAAACTGACTGGTCTAGAGGCTGCACTGGGTAGAAGCCTGGTGGACATTTAGTATCTTCTTTCTGTAGGCTTGATCTCATGGGTTTCCAACAGCGATACAAAGTTCAGACAATTCTTTGATAAAGATCAATACATTGACATTCCATATTTGGAGCACATTACCTTGGAGAATAAGGACAACTGGAAGGTCATTCTGAATACACCAAAAGAAGTAGATGTCTCTAGAGCTCCTGATGCTACTGAGGAACCCCCAACTACTATACCACCTCCCTCTACAAGCACACAAATGGAGTACTCTTGGGCCATTCCTTATGTCAAGCATCTTTATGGCTATGTGTAGCAGCAATTTCACCACATGGACGGCCGCTTGGACCTCATGGGTCAACAATTTTCTACTATGAAGGATATGGTTCACCGCATGGATAGTTGGCACATTTCTCAAGGCCACTATTCCATGCCACAGGAGCACCAGCCTACCCCTCCTTCGTAGCCTGAGTTTGTTCCACAACCCATGAAGGTTGATATTCCTGATGACGATGATTTCTTCAGCCATTTATTCCCCTCTGATCATATGGGCTCTGGCTCATCCCAATGATGCATCCACCCCATGATCGGTACCCAGTTGCTTTCTACATAGGTTTGATTGATGTAGTGAGGACACTACAAATTTCAAGCTTAGGGGGGATGCAACTGGGCGGTATTGTAGTTTACTTTTTGTTGTTTTTCATGTTGTTTGTCATGTCTATTCCTTGCTTTCATGTTTATTCTTTGTTTTTCCTTCTTATTGTGGCAAATCTAGTATGATGTGAGGCTATCTTTATGTAATGAACTATTTTCCTACCAAGTTTGAACCATCTTGTCCTCTTGCACCTTAATTAGTCATTTGAAGGAACTATAAAGAGCATGCATAAATTAATTGAAACCTTTTGGCCTACAACATACGCTTCATTCTGGTTTATACTTGTAGCTTGAACAATCACTTTTTTTCATCATTGATTGTTTAAAACATGTAATGGTTTCAATTTTTGTGAGTAAATTAACTTTACAACATCATTTAGAATATGGTATGTCCTTACCAAGCTCTTAGTGCATTTTTCAACCATTCTTTCAGTGAAAATTTTCAAAACAAATGAATGAAATCTAGCTAATGTTTCTATTTAGTTGACTCTCCTATGTTGTGGAAATTTTTTAAAATTTCTTTTGTCCCACTTCACCCTTTTACCCCATAAAAAACGGCTACACTACCCACATATCATGCTAGCCTAGTGTAAGCCCGATTTGGCCATGATGGTTAGGTGGTATGTCTTAAAAGAGGGTAAAATACCCCAACCAACACTCCACGTGTGCATAAGCCTACATTAGCAGCCGAGTGTCGGAACCCATAATTCATTGCCATGCCATTTTTTTTAGAAAGAAGGAGAGTTGTAACGTCCCAAGATTTGAGGCCTCGTATATAATGATCTTAAAAGGAATGATTGGACTACCCATATCACCAAGGTGCATCTCCTTTTCCGGGATCCCATCACTAAAGAACTCCATAGTTAAGTGTGCTCAGCTTGGAGTAGTACTAGGATGGGTGACTAGTCAGGAAGTTGATCTCGGCTTGCGTGTGAGTGAGAAAAAATGTGTAGTTAAGGCTAGTGGTGGTCTGTGGGGCCAGTCGTCATTCATGAAACTCTATTAGAGCCTAGGGCAGTGGGCCTAGACATTACATTTGGTATTAGAGCATTGGTTCCTCATTTAATCTTTAATAATTATTAAATTTTACAAATTCCATAGAACTGAGGGAGTTATTAGAGGATTTTCTGAAAGACAGAGGTGTCTAGAAAAGGATCACGTCCAGGGGCTGGCAATATTTTCCTCTGCACCGCTAGTCAGAATATGAGGACTTCCAGATTTGTGTGACTGTCTGGCCAATGTCTTAGGATTTGACTCAAAATAAGATACCTTTATGACCCTCTCATCTTGCTCATCCCTTCTCAACTCAAATGCTATTAAGGATTGTAAGGATTAGGGTTTTATCTCTTTTCCTCACCCTCTTGAGGTATGGGTAAAGTTGATAAGGTTTAAGGGATCCTCCACCAAATTAATGAAAAGCATGTAAACAAGATGTCATGGACATAAGCTTAATAGTTTAAGCGTAAAATAAAGAATAAATACATGCTTAGGTCGTATGACATGTGTTGTCATGCCCTCAGGAGAGACCTAAGGCTAGACCTCCTTGTCAGGAGGATGAGTGGAGAAAGTTAGTCTTGGAGGTAGAGACCTCCATTATAAGTAGAGACATGGCACATCATCTGAGGACGATGCCAACCCTAACCCTAAGTGGTGGTTAGAGAGAGAGAGATGACACGATGAGCTAGATGTCATGATAGACCATGTGGACATCCTTTTAGTTTAGATACCCATGACGATATGAACCATATGAGGTTGGATGACCTAGTGCTTTTGGTGACCAACCCTGGAAAGGGTCGTGCAGGTTAGAGTGAAGGATAGCTCCTTCAATGATGAGGTTAGTGAAGAACCTATAGAAACCCTATGGGCTTATAGGAGCATTGCTTAGTATGCACTCAGAGTACGTCAGTAGTGTGGGCAGTAGGTTGAAACCCTAGCCAGGAGAGTATGTTGGATAGCTTATGAGATAAGCATAAAGGGCTATGGATAATCGTGAGCAAACATAAGTTTGAACATAGGCTTCACCCATGTAGGGGTATGCTTGTGAGCTTGATCCACCTTAATGGAGAGAGGACCTCTATTAGTAAGGTTGTTTGTAGGGTTAGTTCTAGAGAGAGAGCAGGACCCAAGCAAGAAGTTTGGAAGCTTAGACTTAGAGATATGAGGAACAGTGGGGAGTTGAGGATAATGCAACCTAAGTGGAGGGTAGCGGTTGCCTCATGCATGATCCCTAGAGGCTGATGATATCTTGGTTGTCTTTAGAGGAACCAAACCCTAGAGAGAGGATGAGGTTGCTAGAACCTATGTGCAGATGATATAGGTGCTTACCTTCTAGGAATAGGAAGAAGAGTTCCTTAGACCATGAGGAGATTTAATAACCAGTTGTGAGGCATGTTACCTAGTTGGGTGTCCTTGAGGAGGACTCAACTCTGAGGTGTTGCTTGAGTAGAAAGATAATAGGAAGTGCATGCCATACTCAGTACATGCTTGGTTTGTGGTTAAAAGGTTGAGCAGGTAGTTGGATATCAGAAAAGTGAACCTAGGGTTCTTAGACCTAAGAGGGGAAGTGGTGTACCTGATGCTCATGATGAGATTTAAGTTTCTATAGATTCGAGCATGGCACTTCTAAGGTTTAGAGGAAAGGGAAACCCCTTAAGTTAAAGGTATGTTTGATGAACCCCCCACATCTAAGTTGGTGACATGGGCAGATATGATCTTGATCCAATGTTGAGGAGTGAGAACAAGTATGACCTAGTAGGTGGTCTGCTTGTGCCTTAGTAGCTTGCCATGGCTAAGCATGCTCATGTGGATGTAAACCCTAGACATAAGGACATTTGTGACCTTTGTTATCAAGATGTAGTTTCCTCCCATCCTGGGAGAGGGACCCTTTTGAAAACTACTAGAGGGGGGGTGAATAGAGTTTTATAGATAATTTTAACAATTAATTACTCAAGCAACCACAAAGAAAAATATTGGACAAGGAGACACAAGGGTTTAGAGTGGTTCCTACCTTAGCAAATACTAAGGTAGTCAGTCCACTACCCGGTTGCTTACCCAACCGGGATTTGAAAAGAAATTTATTTTATTACCTCTCAAGGAATTACATAAAATACAATCTCTTTTCCCTAAACCCTTCAAGCAGCCTTCACCTAGAAGTAATCGCCCAACTCGAAGCAGCCTTCCCTTGAAGTAGATGCACCAACTCCCGTTGCACCAGCCTTCTGAAGTAGCTTCCCGTGCGATAGCCTTCTTGAAGTAGCTTGAAGTCCCCTTCTCCTCCGAGAAGTCAACCCTCTCCAATCCGCAGCCTCCAACCCTAGGAGTAGCAAGGAGAGTACAAAGAATAAATAGGAACAAGAAAGAAATAGAGAAATTACAACTTATCCTTTAAGCCCGAGGCTTGATATGCCTAGATCAAGCGTAAGATCTCCTAGCCAAGTATGTGAACTTGTAATTGCTGTGGGTAGGAGAATCTAGTCTATAGGACACGAGATTGAGCTAAGAAGAATGTAGGCCAATGATCACAGTGCTCAAATTTGCTTGCAAAAGATTGCTCAAGTATGCTCAAGTGTATTCTCAAGTGTTACAAGTGAATTCTAGTGTCCTATGGCTTGTCCTATTTATAGGAATGGCCTAAGTATGCTTAAGGACGTTCTAGACAACTTCTAGGGGTTTCTAAGTGCTTAACTAGCCGTTAGGTACAAAGTTGTTGTTTTAACAACGGCTAATTAGTTTATTCTGCAGTTGCTGTCAGAGACCATCTCGGTCGAGGAATGGTCGACCGAGACACCTACTCGGTCGAAGTTTTGTCGACCGACAGGCTCTCTGGATTAACGTTCATTTGCAACTGCCAACTACTTTGTCTGTTGTGTCTAACGGCTACTTTGGATCTTTCTCGGTCGAGAAGATGGTCGACCGAGAGTGTCTCGGTCGAGGAGTTTGTCGACCGAGAATGATCCTGTTTCAAGGTTTCAATTTAAGCATTAATTATATGTGTGAGTGTGCAAAGGTGATCCTAATTAACTGGGATGACATGTCTAACTATGGTGTTTGGCTAAGGAAAATCTAACGCTTGATTTACATGCAAATCTAAGTACTTGTACATTATATATTTGTACAAGTTTTACAATATTGATTACATTGCATGAAAATATAACTAAGTAAGCTCTTGGATTTTCCCTTGCTACTTTGTCATCCTGCTTAGTCCTGCACACTCAAGTAGCTTGTTAGATAAATAAGAATGAAATGTTTGTCATCATCGAAACAAAGGGATTTATCATAATATCCAATTTATCCAACAATCTCCCCCTTTTTGAAGATGACAAACATTTTCTAAATATGAAATAAGGAAATATAAAGCATGTGAGTTTCATACCTAAAAATTTTCCTTTTGTAGCTATTTATGTTTTTCAAGTGAGTGCTGGCCAAGATGTGATGAAACTCATTTGTATTTTTATATTCTTTCTCCCCCTTTGTCATTTCAAAAAGATATCCAAGTTGAATGTTTTATTTTTCTTCTCCCCCTTAAGATAATGCTCCCCCTTAATTAGATATCCTATTAGGAACATGGATTTTTATCTAATTTATCCACAATTTGTTTCTCAATCATTCGCAAAGGATGTTAAGCCTTGAAATGATATGAGATTCCCTTAAGCATATGATGAATGTATATTGATTTCTCATGTATCAAAGGATGTTAAGCCCTAGATTAAATGAGAATCCTCTAAGCTTAGAGTACAGAAAAATGTCTCCATCAAAAAGCCCTATTTTGGGTAGAGAATTTCTGTAAATACAAGATACCATTTTCAATAAATTCATAAATTTCTTGAAAATTTTCAGCTACACATGGTGATTACAATATTTTTGTAAGCTTCTTCAATCAAATGGTTAAAGTTTTGATGATCTCCCCCTTTTTCTTATGCTTTTCTCCCCCTTAGATAGATATCTCAAATGAAAGTTTGAATACTAAGCAAATATATAAAATGTCCAAGATTTAACAAAGATGTATGCAATTTATGTCAATCTGGAAAAACAGAAACCCAGTCGGTCGACAATTGCTCGACCGACAATGTTCTCGGTCGACTAGTTGCTCGACCGAGAATGTTTCTGGAGAACTGTTTTGCATTTGGAAATTCAATTACAATTGTAATAGTTGCCTGTTTTAATTATTATTCCCTTCATTTGTTATGCTCTACAATAATGAACTTGTGATCCATATTTTGAAGATGTCTCATAAAAAATAACCATGTGAATCAAATAAAAATGGTAAATTTCATTCAATAGCATGAAGAAGATTACAATCATATAGAATTTGACTAATCATTTTTATTACAACTAGTACAACTCCAACACTTCACAGGAAAGATTTAAGAATTACATCGATGTCCAGATCTTTCCCAAGGAATGGCTCGGCTCCATAATATTTGACCAGAGTTTGCCAATCTAAAGCACCTGTCATAGCCAATGCATATGCTTCCAGAAATGTGGGAACTCGGTCAAATCGGAAGTGAGCAGCTATATCTTGCAATTGTATGGAGGAAAATTGAGTATGTGCAAGATCCATTGATGGTGGAGGTGGAGGTTGATAATAGTTGTATGAAGGGTTAAATGGGTTGAGCATGCCAGGATTTAAAGAATGCGGATATTCATCGGTTTCAGCCGGAGAAAGATTTTGCATTCTTTGATTTAAGTATGTCATGGCATGATGGGTATAGTTGAGTTGGTTACTGAGATGATATTGGGAGCCAACAAGATAAGTGAGAGTATTTTGGATGGGATCAATAGAAAGATTAGTAGGAGGAGGGGGTGGTGGTATATCTTGATGTGATGATTCTCCTTCTACTCTAGCCCTTTTATGACCAAAGTCAATCCCCATCTTCTCTACAGTGTTCTTACTTATCTTTGGTGGTCTACGCTCCCATAGGTATCCCATATCTTCAATGTTTAACTTAAGACAATGTTGAGTAATCTGGCATACAAAATCGGCATATGGTGGATTGCCAGAAAACTCAAGCATATTTTTAAGTATTATGCGAATGAAGTTGATGGGAATTTCTTTTATGATAGCATAAATGAGACACATACGGAAAATAGGAACCTCGGATTTATTGGCTCGTGGATGTATGTTGGTGGAAACAATGAGGTTTACTATTCTACATGCCGGTTTTAGGTTTATTGCATAATAGGTTCCCCTATCTTCATGACAAGTGGTATTGGCTTGAAATATGGCTCTTTTTATATCACTAAGGCTAGTGGAGTGGTCATCATGGGAAAATAAATTTATTGGATTGCCGGTGGTAAGGTCAAGGAAATCTTGATATTCATCTATAACAATTTCTAGCATGTCAAGAATATCTCCTTCGGAAAATTTAAAACTATGCCCATTGACCATGGTGTAGAAGATTGTGGTTTCATTTTCGGTATGGGATATAAGATTGGCATAGAATTCGTTGACTACCTTAATGGAATAGGAAGGAAAGGATGGATTGATGAAGTCCTTCAGCTTTTGTACTCCAAAGAGATGCTCCAGGTCGACTATGTTGATGAAGTCCATCACTTCGACCGGGCGTCGGGGAAGAGGAGCTTTAGAGGAAAGCCGAAAGTATCGATCTCCAGCATCTCCGTCGACGAAGGCGATATCGTTGATGATCGTCAATGGCGGAGTGGCTTCCCGAGCTTCTCTTCCTTTTCTTCCGGCAACCTTCTTCTTTCCACGGATAGCTGAGGATGAAGCCATTTGTGTTTCTTGAGTGTGGAGAAGAAGCAAGGAAGATTTGAGGGTAAGAATGTTGAAGGATTACACGAAATTGCACTAGAGATGGACTATGGAAGCAAGGAAATGCAAGTGTGAGTAAGTGGCTCGTTTTTGCACTTATTTATAGAATTCCAGCGACCTGGTCGGTCGACGACTCGTCGACCGAGCGTTCGCAACGGTCGAGTTGCAGACGCGCCACTTGGTCCTCCAACGGTAACGAAAACGGTCATAACGGTCGGGTTGCAACGGTCATATCCAACGGCTATTTCTCGGTCGAGCGCTTGTCGACCGACATTGTCTCGGTCGAGCACTCGTCGACCGACAGTTTGTCCAATACTGAGTCTGTTTAGAATTTGTCGGTCGAGTGAGATGGGCTGACCGAGTGGTTCTCGGTCGATGAAGTCGTCGACCGACAGACTTACTGAGTTCAATTTTTGACTGTATTTTAATGCAAATCATAGAACATTTTTGTAGAGCATGTATATTCCAAGGGAGTAATAATATTTAAGGCTTCTAATTGCTACAAATGATTTAAGTTTTGATTTAAAAATATGCTAAGATTAAGTTCAATAAAATAATGTCCAAATAAACAATTTTTATCAAAGTTTATTTTAGGTCGCCCTTGATTACGACCATGGCGCCCCTTGGTCAAATTTTATTTTAACCAAGAGGCATATTCCGCAGGTTTTAAAAAAAATATTCATACGTGAAGAGTAAGTTCTGCAGATGGCTTACGAATATCAATATGAGGCTCATTAAAGTGTACAAATTATGAGAACTTAGTAAGGGCATCAAATATGATGAAGCATATTAAGTGATGCTTAGCACAATGAGTATTTTCAAAAGTCGATTTGAAACATTTTAATCATTGCAAGTATTTCTAAGAGATAAATTTGCAATAAGAGTATGATAAATCTGTTATCCCTATATGTTAAGTTGAGATAGACAAAAAAAGATGTGCAAATTTGAGACTTTGGTCATATCTCAACTTAGTCTAATCGAATCAATTTGGGGATTTTGGAACCCATACCATCTCAACATTCTTTTTCCTGTATGGGCATGAGAAGGAGTAATGTCCAAGACGTGAACAATAGTGGCAACATATAGAATCAACCTCATATCTCTTTCTATGATTTTGGTCTAGGTTGTTCTTTGGTACAAAAGTATATTTGCCTCTATGTACATTCATGGATTGACTTGCTTGTGTCCTTCTCCAACTAGGTTGTTGATAGGATTTCTCCTTAGGCTTATAACCTAGTCCTCTTCTCCCTATTTGATGATAGGAATTTTCTAATATTCTATCAAGGATTCCATTGTTGCTTAACTTACTAACTTCTTGTTGCAACTTAACGATCTCATCCATTCTTTTCTTGATATCTAATTTTGCTTGGTCTAGATTGAATGATAACATATTTCTTTCTTTCACTATATTGTCATAATCTACATGGGTGCACAATATAGGTTGTTTTTTAATATCATTTATCTTTGCAAGCAGTTCAGTCTTATCTTGACATAAAAGATCATAGTTAGTCTCTAGAGTGAAAATTTTCACTTCACTATTACTTAGAGATGATTTCAAAGTACGATTTTCAGACATAATGCTATCTTTTTCAAAACCAAGAGTATTCAATTTAGCATATAAATCGTCATTTTCGGATGTAAGCTCAAGAAATCTAGCATTTAGATCATCATTTTCTTTATTTGATTTCTTTAATTTCTTTTTGCATTCAACATATTTATTATGTGTTTCTTCAATAATAGTAACTAACTCTTCTTTAGGTAAATCAAGCAAGCTTACCTCTTCTTCTTCTTCCTTACTTATTGTAGCAACGAAACATTCTTTATGTGTATCTTCTTTCTTTGACCTCCATGGACATCTAGACGTAGAGTGCTTTGTTCCTAAGCACCAATTGCAACTTGTCGCACATTGGTCCATGCTCCTTTTCTTGTGGTTGTAGTCACCTCCTCCCTTTATCTCTTCAAGACCTGGTTAGGGCTACTTGAAGCCTGCTCTGATACCAATTGAAAACTACTAGAGGGGGGGTGAATAGAGTTTTATAGATAATTTTAACAATTAATTACTCAAGCAACCACAAAGAAAAATATTGGACAAGGAGACACAAGGGTTTAGAGTGGTTCCTACCTTAGCAAATACTAAGGTAGTCAGTCCACTACCCGGTTGCTTACCCAACCGGGATTTGAAAAGAAATTTATTTTATTACCTCTCAAGGAATTACATAAAATACAATCTCTTTTCCCTAAACCCTTCAAGCAGCCTTCACCTAGAAGTAATCGCCCAACTCGAAGCAGCCTTCCCTTGAAGTAGATGCACCAACTCCCGTTGCACCAGCCTTCTGAAGTAGCTTCCCGTGCGATAGCCTTCTTGAAGTAGCTTGAAGTCCCCTTCTCCTCCGAGAAGTCAACCCTCTCCAATCCGCAGCCTCCAACCCTAGGAGTAGCAAGGAGAGTACAAAGAATAAATAGGAACAAGAAAGAAATAGAGAAATTACAACTTATCCTTTAAGCCCGAGGCTTGATATGCCTAGATCAAGCGTAAGATCTCCTAGCCAAGTATGTGAACTTGTAATTGCTGTGGGTAGGAGAATCTAGTCTATAGGACACGAGATTGAGCTAAGAAGAATGTAGGCCAATGATCACAGTGCTCAAATTTGCTTGCAAAAGATTGCTCAAGTATGATCAAGTGTATTCTCAAGTGTTACAAGTGAATTCTAGTGTCCTATGGCTTGTCCTATTTATAGGAATGGCCTAAGTATGCTTAAGGACGTTCTAGACAACTTCTAGGGGTTTCTAAGTGCTTAACTAGCCGTTAGGTACAAAGTTGTTGTTTTAACAACGGCTAATTAGTTTATTCTGCAGTTGCTGTCAGAGACCATCTCGGTCGAGGAATGGTCGACCGAGACACCTACTCGGTCGAAGTTTTGTCGACCGACAGGCTCTCTGGATTAACGTTCATTTGCAACTGCCAACTACTTTGTCTGTTGTGTCTAACGGCTACTTTGGATCTTTCTCGGTCGAGAAGATGGTCGACCGAGAGTGTCTCGGTCGAGGAGTTTGTCGACCGAGAATGATCCTGTTTCAAGGTTTCAATTTAAGCATTAATTATATGTGTGAGTGTGCAAAGGTGATCCTAATTAACTAGGATGACATGTCTAACTATGGTGTTTGGCTAAGGAAAATCTAACGCTTGATTTACATGCAAATCTAAGTACTTGTACATTATATATTTGTACAAGTTTTACAATATTGATTACATTGCATGAAAATATAACTAAGTAAGCTCTTGGATTTTCCCTTGCTACTTTGTCATCCTGCTTAGTCCTGCACACTCAAGTAGCTTGTTAGATAAATAAGAATGAAATGTTTGTCATCATCGAAACAAAGGGATTTATCATAATATCCAATTTATCCAACAATCTCCCCCTTTTTGAAGATGACAAACATTTTCTAAATATGAAATAAGGAAATATAAAGCATGTGAGTTTCATACCTAAAAATTTTCCTTTTGTAGCTATTTATGTTTTTCAAGTGAGTGCTGGCCAAGATGTGATGAAACTCATTTGTATTTTTATATTCTTTCTCCCCCTTTGTCATTTCAAAAAGATATCCAAGTTGAATGTTTTATTTTTATTCTCCCCCTTAAGATAATGCTCCCCCTTAATTAGATATCCTATTAGGAACATGGATTTTTATCTAATTTATCCACAATTTGTTTCTCAATCATTCGCAAAGGATGTTAAGCCTTGAAATGATATGAGATTCCCTTAAGCATATGATGAATGTATATTGATTTCTCATGTATCAAAGGATGTTAAGCCCTAGATTAAATGAGAATCCTCTAAGCTTAGAGTACAGAAAAATGTCTCCATCAAAAAGCCCTATTTTGGGTAGAGAATTTCTGTAAATACAAGATACCATTTTCAATAAATTCATAAATTTCTTGAAAATTTTCAGCTACACATGGTGATTACAATATTTTTGTAAGCTTCTTCAATCAAATGGTTAAAGTTTTGATGATCTCCCCCTTTTTCTTATGCTTTTCTCCCCCTTAGATAGATATCTCAAATGAAAGTTTGAATACTAAGCAAATATATAAAATGTCCAAGATTTAACAAAGATGTATGCAATTTATGTCAATCTGGAAAAACAGAAACCCAGTCGGTCGACAATTGCTCGACCGACAATGTTCTCGGTCGACTAGTTGCTCGACCGAGAATGTTTCTGGAGAACTGTTTTGCATTTGGAAATTCAATTACAATTGTAATAGTTGCCTGTTTTAATTATTATTCCCTTCATTTGTTATGCTCTACAATAATGAACTTGTGATCCATATTTTGAAGATGTCTCATAAAAAATAACCATGTGAATCAAATAAAAATGGTAAATTTCATTCAATAGCATGAAGAAGATTACAATCATATAGAATTTGACTAATCATTTTTATTACAACTAGTACAACTCCAACACTTCACAGGAAAGATTTAAGAATTACATCGATGTCCAGATCTTTCCCAAGGAATGGCTCGGCTCCATAATATTTGACCAGAGTTTGCCAATCTAAAGCACCTGTCATAGCCAATGCATATGCTTCCAGAAATGTGGGAACTCGGTCAAATCGGAAGTGAGCAGCTATATCTTGCAATTGTATGGAGGAAAATTGAGTATGTGCAAGATCCATTGATGGTGGAGGTGGAGGTTGATAATAGTTGTATGAAGGGTTAAATGGGTTGAGCATGCCAGGATTTAAAGAATGCGGATATTCATCGGTTTCAGCCGGAGAAAGATTTTGCATTCTTTGATTTAAGTATGTCATGGCATGATGGGTATAGTTGAGTTGGTTACTGAGATGATATTGGGAGCCAACAAGATAAGTGAGAGTATTTTGGATGGGATCAATAGAAAGATTAGTAGGAGGAGGGGGTGGTGGTATATCTTGATGTGATGATTCTCCTTCTACTCTAGCCCTTTTATGACCAAAGTCAATCCCCATCTTCTCTACAGTGTTCTTACTTATCTTTGGTGGTCTACGCTCCCATAGGTATCCCATATCTTCAATGTTTAACTTAAGACAATGTTGAGTAATCTGGCATACAAAATCGGCATATGGTGGATTGCCAGAAAACTCAAGCATATTTTTAAGTATTATGCGAATGAAGTTGATGGGAATTTCTTTTATGATAGCATAAATGAGACACATACGGAAAATAGGAACCTCGGATTTATTGGCTCGTGGATGTATGTTGGTGGAAACAATGAGGTTTACTATTCTACATGCCGGTTTTAGGTTTATTGCATAATAGGTTCCCCTATCTTCATGACAAGTGGTATTGGCTTGAAATATGGCTCTTTTTATATCACTAAGGCTAGTGGAGTGGTCATCATGGGAAAATAAATTTATTGGATTGCCGGTGGTAAGGTCAAGGAAATCTTGATATTCATCTATAACAATTTCTAGCATGTCAAGAATATCTCCTTCGGAAAATTTAAAACTATGCCCATTGACCATGGTGTAGAAGATTGTGGTTTCATTTTCGGTATGGGATATAAGATTGGCATAGAATTCGTTGACTACCTTAATGGAATAGGAAGGAAAGGATGGATTGATGAAGTCCTTCAGCTTTTGTACTCCAAAGAGATGCTCCAGGTCGACTATGTTGATGAAGTCCATCACTTCGACCGGGCGTCGGGGAAGAGGAGCTTTAGAGGAAAGCCGAAAGTATCGATCTCCAGCATCTCCGTCGACGAAGGCGATATCGTTGATGATCGTCAATGGCGGAGTGGCTTCCCGAGCTTCTCTTCCTTTTCTTCCGGCAACCTTCTTCTTTCCACGGATAGCTGAGGATGAAGCCATTTGTGTTTCTTGAGTGTGGAGAAGAAGCAAGGAAGATTTGAGGGTAAGAATGTTGAAGGATTGCACGAAATTGCACTAGAGATGGACTATGGAAGCAAGGAAATGCAAGTGTGAGTAAGTGGCTCGTTTTTGCACTTATTTATAGAATTCCAGCGACCTGGTCGGTCGACGACTCGTCGACCGAGCGTTCGCAACGGTCGAGTTGCAGACGCGCCACTTGGTCCTCCAACGGTAACGAAAACGGTCATAACGGTCGGGTTGCAACGGTCATATCCAACGGCTATTTCTCGGTCGAGCGCTTGTCGACCGACATTGTCTCGGTCGAGCACTCGTCGACCGACAGTTTGTCCAATACTGAGTCTGTTTAGAATTTGTCGGTCGAGTGAGATGGGCTGACCGAGTGGTTCTCGGTCGATGAAGTCGTCGACCGACAGACTTACTGAGTTCAATTTTTGACTGTATTTTAATGCAAATCATAGAACATTTTTGTAGAGCATGTATATTCCAAGGGAGTAATAATATTTAAGGCTTCTAATTGCTACAAATGATTTAAGTTTTGATTTAAAAATATGCTAAGATTAAGTTCAATAAAATAATGTCCAAATAAACAATTTTTATCAAAGTTTATTTTAGGTCGCCCTTGATTACGACCATGGCGCCCCTTGGTCAAATTTTATTTTAACCAAGAGGCATATTCCGCAGGTTTTAAAAAAAATATTCATACGTGAAGAGTAAGTTCTGCAGATGGCTTACGAATATCAATATGAGGCTCATTAAAGTGTACAAATTATGAGAACTTAGTAAGGGCATCAAATATGATGAAGCATATTAAGTGATGCTTAGCACAATGAGTATTTTCAAAAGTCGATTTGAAACATTTTAATCATTGCAAGTATTTCTAAGAGATAAATTTGCAATAAGAGTATGATAAATCTGTTATCCCTATATGTTAAGTTGAGATAGACAAAAAAAGATGTGCAAATTTGAGACTTTGGTCATATCTCAACTTAGTCTAATCGAATCAATTTGGGGATTTTGGAACCCATACCATCTCAACATTCTTTTTCCTGTATGGGCATGAGAAGGAGTAATGTCCAAGACGTGAACAATAGTGGCAACATATAGAATCAACCTCATATCTCTTTCTATGATTTTGGTCTAGGTTGTTCTTTGGTACAAAAGTATATTTGCCTCTATGTACATTCATGGATTGACTTGCTTGTGTCCTTCTCCAACTAGGTTGTTGATAGGATTTCTCCTTAGGCTTATAACCTAGTCCTCTTCTCCCTATTTGATGATAGGAATTTTCTAATATTCTATCAAGGATTCCATTGTTGCTTAACTTACTAACTTCTTGTTGCAACTTAACGATCTCATCCATTCTTTTCTTGATATCTAATTTTGCTTGGTCTAGATTGAATGATAACATATTTCTTTCTTTCACTATATTGTCATAATCTACATGGGTGCACAATATAGGTTGTTTTTTAATATCATTTATCTTTGCAAGCAGTTCAGTCTTATCTTGACATAAAAGATCATAGTTAGTCTCTAGAGTGAAAATTTTCACTTCACTATTACTTAGAGATGATTTCAAAGTACGATTTTCAGACATAATGCTATCTTTTTCAAAACCAAGAGTATTCAATTTAGCATATAAATCGTCATTTTCGGATGTAAGCTCAAGAAATCTAGCATTTAGATCATCATTTTCTTTATTTGATTTCTTTAATTTCTTTTTGCATTCAACATATTTATTATGTGTTTCTTCAATAATAGTAACTAACTCTTCTTTAGGTAAATCAAGCAAGCTTACCTCTTCTTCTTCTTCCTTACTTATTGTAGCAACGAAACATTCTTTATGTGTATCTTCTTTCTTTGACCTCCATGGACATCTAGACGTAGAGTGCTTTGTTCCTAAGCACCAATTGCAACTTGTCGCACATTGGTCCATGCTCCTTTTCTTGTGGTTGTAGTCACCTCCTCCCTTTATCTCTTCAAGACCTGGTTAGGGCTACTTGAAGCCTGCTCTGATACCAATTGAAAACTACTAGAGGGGGGGTGAATAGAGTTTTATAGATAATTTTAACAATTAATTACTCAAGCAACCACAAAGAAAAATATTGGACAAGGAGACACAAGGGTTTAGAGTGGTTCCTACCTTAGCAAATACTAAGGTAGTCAGTCCACTACCCGGTTGCTTACCCAACCGGGATTTGAAAAGAAATTTATTTTATTACCTCTCAAGGAATTACATAAAATACAATCTCTTTTCCCTAAACCCTTCAAGCAGCCTTCACCTAGAAGTAATCGCCCAACTCGAAGCAGCCTTCCCTTGAAGTAGATGCACCAACTCCCGTTGCACCAGCCTTCTGAAGTAGCTTCCCGTGCGATAGCCTTCTTGAAGTAGCTTGAAGTCCCCTTCTCCTCCGAGAAGTCAACCCTCTCCAATCCGCAGCCTCCAACCCTAGGAGTAGCAAGGAGAGTACAAAGAATAAATAGGAACAAGAAAGAAATAGAGAAATTACAACTTATCCTTTAAGCCCGAGGCTTGATATGCCTAGATCAAGCGTAAGATCTCCTAGCCAAGTATGTGAACTTGTAATTGCTGTGGGTAGGAGAATCTAGTCTATAGGACACGAGATTGAGCTAAGAAGAATGTAGGCCAATGATCACAGTGCTCAAATTTGCTTGCAAAAGATTGCTCAAGTATGATCAAGTGTATTCTCAAGTGTTACAAGTGAATTCTAGTGTCCTATGGCTTGTCCTATTTATAGGAATGGCCTAAGTATGCTTAAGGACGTTCTAGACAACTTCTAGGGGTTTCTAAGTGCTTAACTAGCCGTTAGGTACAAAGTTGTTGTTTTAACAACGGCTAATTAGTTTATTCTGCAGTTGCTGTCAGAGACCATCTCGGTCGAGGAATGGTCGACCGAGACACCTACTCGGTCGAAGTTTTGTCGACCGACAGGCTCTCTGGATTAACGTTCATTTGCAACTGCCAACTACTTTGTCTGTTGTGTCTAACGGCTACTTTGGATCTTTCTCGGTCGAGAAGATGGTCGACCGAGAGTGTCTCGGTCGAGGAGTTTGTCGACCGAGAATGATCCTGTTTCAAGGTTTCAATTTAAGCATTAATTATATGTGTGAGTGTGCAAAGGTGATCCTAATTAACTAGGATGACATGTCTAACTATGGTGTTTGGCTAAGGAAAATCTAACGCTTGATTTACATGCAAATCTAAGTACTTGTACATTATATATTTGTACAAGTTTTACAATATTGATTACATTGCATGAAAATATAACTAAGTAAGCTCTTGGATTTTCCCTTGCTACTTTGTCATCCTGCTTAGTCCTGCACACTCAAGTAGCTTGTTAGATAAATAAGAATGAAATGTTTGTCATCATCGAAACAAAGGGATTTATCATAATATCCAATTTATCCAACAATCTCCCCCTTTTTGAAGATGACAAACATTTTCTAAATATGAAATAAGGAAATATAAAGCATGTGAGTTTCATACCTAAAAATTTTCCTTTTGTAGCTATTTATGTTTTTCAAGTGAGTGCTGGCCAAGATGTGATGAAACTCATTTGTATTTTTATATTCTTTCTCCCCCTTTGTCATTTCAAAAAGATATCCAAGTTGAATGTTTTATTTTTATTCTCCCCCTTAAGATAATGCTCCCCCTTAATTAGATATCCTATTAGGAACATGGATTTTTATCTAATTTATCCACAATTTGTTTCTCAATCATTCGCAAAGGATGTTAAGCCTTGAAATGATATGAGATTCCCTTAAGCATATGATGAATGTATATTGATTTCTCATGTATCAAAGGATGTTAAGCCCTAGATTAAATGAGAATCCTCTAAGCTTAGAGTACAGAAAAATGTCTCCATCAAAAAGCCCTATTTTGGGTAGAGAATTTCTGTAAATACAAGATACCATTTTCAATAAATTCATAAATTTCTTGAAAATTTTCAGCTACACATGGTGATTACAATATTTTTGTAAGCTTCTTCAATCAAATGGTTAAAGTTTTGATGATCTCCCCCTTTTTCTTATGCTTTTCTCCCCCTTAGATAGATATCTCAAATGAAAGTTTGAATACTAAGCAAATATATAAAATGTCCAAGATTTAACAAAGATGTATGCAATTTATGTCAATCTGGAAAAACAGAAACCCAGTCGGTCGACAATTGCTCGACCGACAATGTTCTCGGTCGACTAGTTGCTCGACCGAGAATGTTTCTGGAGAACTGTTTTGCATTTGGAAATTCAATTACAATTGTAATAGTTGCCTGTTTTAATTATTATTCCCTTCATTTGTTATGCTCTACAATAATGAACTTGTGATCCATATTTTGAAGATGTCTCATAAAAAATAACCATGTGAATCAAATAAAAATGGTAAATTTCATTCAATAGCATGAAGAAGATTACAATCATATAGAATTTGACTAATCATTTTTATTACAACTAGTACAACTCCAACACTTCACAGGAAAGATTTAAGAATTACATCGATGTCCAGATCTTTCCCAAGGAATGGCTCGGCTCCATAATATTTGACCAGAGTTTGCCAATCTAAAGCACCTGTCATAGCCAATGCATATGCTTCCAGAAATGTGGGAACTCGGTCAAATCGGAAGTGAGCAGCTATATCTTGCAATTGTATGGAGGAAAATTGAGTATGTGCAAGATCCATTGATGGTGGAGGTGGAGGTTGATAATAGTTGTATGAAGGGTTAAATGGGTTGAGCATGCCAGGATTTAAAGAATGCGGATATTCATCGGTTTCAGCCGGAGAAAGATTTTGCATTCTTTGATTTAAGTATGTCATGGCATGATGGGTATAGTTGAGTTGGTTACTGAGATGATATTGGGAGCCAACAAGATAAGTGAGAGTATTTTGGATGGGATCAATAGAAAGATTAGTAGGAGGAGGGGGTGGTGGTATATCTTGATGTGATGATTCTCCTTCTACTCTAGCCCTTTTATGACCAAAGTCAATCCCCATCTTCTCTACAGTGTTCTTACTTATCTTTGGTGGTCTACGCTCCCATAGGTATCCCATATCTTCAATGTTTAACTTAAGACAATGTTGAGTAATCTGGCATACAAAATCGGCATATGGTGGATTGCCAGAAAACTCAAGCATATTTTTAAGTATTATGCGAATGAAGTTGATGGGAATTTCTTTTATGATAGCATAAATGAGACACATACGGAAAATAGGAACCTCGGATTTATTGGCTCGTGGATGTATGTTGGTGGAAACAATGAGGTTTACTATTCTACATGCCGGTTTTAGGTTTATTGCATAATAGGTTCCCCTATCTTCATGACAAGTGGTATTGGCTTGAAATATGGCTCTTTTTATATCACTAAGGCTAGTGGAGTGGTCATCATGGGAAAATAAATTTATTGGATTGCCGGTGGTAAGGTCAAGGAAATCTTGATATTCATCTATAACAATTTCTAGCATGTCAAGAATATCTCCTTCGGAAAATTTAAAAC
Organism: Alisma plantago-aquatica; assembly: GCA_963693085.1. Taxonomy (NCBI): domain Eukaryota; kingdom Viridiplantae; phylum Streptophyta; class Magnoliopsida; order Alismatales; family Alismataceae; genus Alisma; species Alisma plantago-aquatica. Next base: position 754,097,268 of record OY856412.1, read on the forward strand.
TATGCCCATTGACCATGGTGTAGAAGATTGTGGTTTCATTTTCGGTATGGGATATAAGATTGGCATAGAATTCGTTGACTACCTTAATGGAATAGGAAGGAAAGGATGGATTGATGAAGTCCTTCAGCTTTTGTACTCCAAAGAGATGCTCCAGGTCGACTATGTTGATGAAGTCCATCACTTCGACCGGGCGTCGGGGAAGAGGAGCTTTAGAGGAAAGCCGAAAGTATCGATCTCCAGCATCTCCGTCGACGAAGGCGATATCGTTGATGATCGTCAATGGCGGAGTGGCTTCCCGAGCTTCTCTTCCTTTTCTTCCGGCAACCTTCTTCTTTCCACGGATAGCTGAGGATGAAGCCATTTGTGTTTCTTGAGTGTGGAGAAGAAGCAAGGAAGATTTGAGGGTAAGAATGTTGAAGGATTGCACGAAATTGCACTAGAGATGGACTATGGAAGCAAGGAAATGCAAGTGTGAGTAAGTGGCTCGTTTTTGCACTTATTTATAGAATTCCAGCGACCTGGTCGGTCGACGACTCGTCGACCGAGCGTTCGCAACGGTCGAGTTGCAGACGCGCCACTTGGTCCTCCAACGGTAACGAAAACGGTCATAACGGTCGGGTTGCAACGGTCATATCCAACGGCTATTTCTCGGTCGAGCGCTTGTCGACCGACATTGTCTCGGTCGAGCACTCGTCGACCGACAGTTTGTCCAATACTGAGTCTGTTTAGAATTTGTCGGTCGAGTGAGATGGGATGACCGAGTGGTTCTCGGTCGATGAAGTCGTCGACCGACAGACTTACTGAGTTCAATTTTTGACTGTATTTTAATGCAAATCATAGAACATTTTTGTAGAGCATGTATATTCCAAGGGAGTAATAATATTTAAGGCTTCTAATTGCTACAAATGATTTAAGTTTTGATTTAAAAATATGCTAAGATTAAGTTCAATAAAATAATGTCCAAATAAACAATTTTTATCAAAGTTTATTTTAGGTCGCCCTTGATTACGACCATGGCGCCCCTTGGTCAAATTTTATTTTAACCAAGAGGCATATTCCGCAGGTTTTAAAAAAAATATTCATACGTGAAGAGTAAGTTCTGCAGATGGCTTACGAATATCAATATGAGGCTCATTAAAGTGTACAAATTATGAGAACTTAGTAAGGGCATCAAATATGATGAAGCATATTAAGTGATGCTTAGCACAATGAGTATTTTCAAAAGTCGATTTGAAACATTTTAATCATTGCAAGTATTTCTAAGAGATAAATTTGCAATAAGAGTATGATAAATCTGTTATCCCTATATGTTAAGTTGAGATAGACAAAAAAAGATGTGCAAATTTGAGACTTTGGTCATATCTCAACTTAGTCTAATCGAATCAATTTGGGGATTTTGGAACCCATACCATCTCAACATTCTTTTTCCTGTATGGGCATGAGAAGGAGTAATGTCCAAGACGTGAACAATAGTGGCAACATATAGAATCAACCTCATATCTCTTTCTATGATTTTGGTCTAGGTTGTTCTTTGGTACAAAAGTATATTTGCCTCTATGTACATTCATGGATTGACTTGCTTGTGTCCTTCTCCAACTAGGTTGTTGATAGGATTTCTCCTTAGGCTTATAACCTAGTCCTCTTCTCCCTATTTGATGATAGGAATTTTCTAATATTCTATCAAGGATTCCATTGTTGCTTAACTTACTAACTTCTTGTTGCAACTTAACGATCTCATCCATTCTTTTCTTGATATCTAATTTTGCTTGGTCTAGATTGAATGATAACATATTTCTTTCTTTCACTATATTGTCATAATCTACATGGGTGCACAATATAGGTTGTTTTTTAATATCATTTATCTTTGCAAGCAGTTCAGTCTTATCTTGACATAAAAGATCATAGTTAGTCTCTAGAGTGAAAATTTTCACTTCACTATTACTTAGAGATGATTTCAAAGTACGATTTTCAGACATAATGCTATCTTTTTCAAAACCAAGAGTATTCAATTTAGCATATAAATCGTCATTTTCGGATGTAAGCTCAAGAAATCTAGCATTTAGATCATCATTTTCTTTATTTGATTTCTTTAATTTCTTTTTGCATTCAACATATTTATTATGTGTTTCTTCAATAATAGTAACTAACTCTTCTTTAGGTAAATCAAGCAAGCTTACCTCTTCTTCTTCTTCCTTACTTATTGTAGCAACGAAACATTCTTTATGTGTATCTTCTTTCTTTGACCTCCATGGACATCTAGACGTAGAGTGCTTTGTTCCTAAGCACCAATTGCAACTTGTCGCACATTGGTCCATGCTCCTTTTCTTGTGGTTGTAGTCACCTCCTCCCTTTATCTCTTCAAGACCTGGTTAGGGCTACTTGAAGCCTGCTCTGATACCAATTGAAAACTACTAGAGGGGGGGTGAATAGAGTTTTATAGATAATTTTAACAATTAATTACTCAAGCAACCACAAAGAAAAATATTGGACAAGGAGACACAAGGGTTTAGAGTGGTTCCTACCTTAGCAAATACTAAGGTAGTCAGTCCACTACCCGGTTGCTTACCCAACCGGGATTTGAAAAGAAATTTATTTTATTACCTCTCAAGGAATTACATAAAATACAATCTCTTTTCCCTAAACCCTTCAAGCAGCCTTCACCTAGAAGTAATCGCCCAACTCGAAGCAGCCTTCCCTTGAAGTAGATGCACCAACTCCCGTTGCACCAGCCTTCTGAAGTAGCTTCCCGTGCGATAGCCTTCTTGAAGTAGCTTGAAGTCCCCTTCTCCTCCGAGAAGTCAACCCTCTCCAATCCGCAGCCTCCAACCCTAGGAGTAGCAAGGAGAGTACAAAGAATAAATAGGAACAAGAAAGAAATAGAGAAATTACAACTTATCCTTTAAGCCCGAGGCTTGATATGCCTAGATCAAGCGTAAGATCTCCTAGCCAAGTATGTGAACTTGTAATTGCTGTGGGTAGGAGAATCTAGTCTATAGGACACGAGATTGAGCTAAGAAGAATGTAGGCCAATGATCACAGTGCTCAAATTTGCTTGCAAAAGATTGCTCAAGTATGATCAAGTGTATTCTCAAGTGTTACAAGTGAATTCTAGTGTCCTATGGCTTGTCCTATTTATAGGAATGGCCTAAGTATGCTTAAGGACGTTCTAGACAACTTCTAGGGGTTTCTAAGTGCTTAACTAGCCGTTAGGTACAAAGTTGTTGTTTTAACAACGGCTAATTAGTTTATTCTGCAGTTGCTGTCAGAGACCATCTCGGTCGAGGAATGGTCGACCGAGACACCTACTCGGTCGAAGTTTTGTCGACCGACAGGCTCTCTGGATTAACGTTCATTTGCAACTGCCAACTACTTTGTCTGTTGTGTCTAACGGCTACTTTGGATCTTTCTCGGTCGAGAAGATGGTCGACCGAGAGTGTCTCGGTCGAGGAGTTTGTCGACCGAGAATGATCCTGTTTCAAGGTTTCAATTTAAGCATTAATTATATGTGTGAGTGTGCAAAGGTGATCCTAATTAACTAGGATGACATGTCTAACTATGGTGTTTGGCTAAGGAAAATCTAACGCTTGATTTACATGCAAATCTAAGTACTTGTACATTATATATTTGTACAAGTTTTACAATATTGATTACATTGCATGAAAATATAACTAAGTAAGCTCTTGGATTTTCCCTTGCTACTTTGTCATCCTGCTTAGTCCTGCACACTCAAGTAGCTTGTTAGATAAATAAGAATGAAATGTTTGTCATCATCGAAACAAAGGGATTTATCATAATATCCAATTTATCCAACAATCTCCCCCTTTTTGAAGATGACAAACATTTTCTAAATATGAAATAAGGAAATATAAAGCATGTGAGTTTCATACCTAAAAATTTTCCTTTTGTAGCTATTTATGTTTTTCAAGTGAGTGCTGGCCAAGATGTGATGAAACTCATTTGTATTTTTATATTCTTTCTCCCCCTTTGTCATTTCAAAAAGATATCCAAGTTGAATGTTTTATTTTTATTCTCCCCCTTAAGATAATGCTCCCCCTTAATTAGATATCCTATTAGGAACATGGATTTTTATCTAATTTATCCACAATTTGTTTCTCAATCATTCGCAAAGGATGTTAAGCCTTGAAATGATATGAGATTCCCTTAAGCATATGATGAATGTATATTGATTTCTCATGTATCAAAGGATGTTAAGCCCTAGATTAAATGAGAATCCTCTAAGCTTAGAGTACAGAAAAATGTCTCCATCAAAAAGCCCTATTTTGGGTAGAGAATTTCTGTAAATACAAGATACCATTTTCAATAAATTCATAAATTTCTTGAAAATTTTCAGCTACACATGGTGATTACAATATTTTTGTAAGCTTCTTCAATCAAATGGTTAAAGTTTTGATGATCTCCCCCTTTTTCTTATGCTTTTCTCCCCCTTAGATAGATATCTCAAATGAAAGTTTGAATACTAAGCAAATATATAAAATGTCCAAGATTTAACAAAGATGTATGCAATTTATGTCAATCTGGAAAAACAGAAACCCAGTCGGTCGACAATTGCTCGACCGACAATGTTCTCGGTCGACTAGTTGCTCGACCGAGAATGTTTCTGGAGAACTGTTTTGCATTTGGAAATTCAATTACAATTGTAATAGTTGCCTGTTTTAATTATTATTCCCTTCATTTGTTATGCTCTACAATAATGAACTTGTGATCCATATTTTGAAGATGTCTCATAAAAAATAACCATGTGAATCAAATAAAAATGGTAAATTTCATTCAATAGCATGAAGAAGATTACAATCATATAGAATTTGACTAATCATTTTTATTACAACTAGTACAACTCCAACACTTCACAGGAAAGATTTAAGAATTACATCGATGTCCAGATCTTTCCCAAGGAATGGCTCGGCTCCATAATATTTGACCAGAGTTTGCCAATCTAAAGCACCTGTCATAGCCAATGCATATGCTTCCAGAAATGTGGGAACTCGGTCAAATCGGAAGTGAGCAGCTATATCTTGCAATTGTATGGAGGAAAATTGAGTATGTGCAAGATCCATTGATGGTGGAGGTGGAGGTTGATAATAGTTGTATGAAGGGTTAAATGGGTTGAGCATGCCAGGATTTAAAGAATGCGGATATTCATCGGTTTCAGCCGGAGAAAGATTTTGCATTCTTTGATTTAAGTATGTCATGGCATGATGGGTATAGTTGAGTTGGTTACTGAGATGATATTGGGAGCCAACAAGATAAGTGAGAGTATTTTGGATGGGATCAATAGAAAGATTAGTAGGAGGAGGGGGTGGTGGTATATCTTGATGTGATGATTCTCCTTCTACTCTAGCCCTTTTATGACCAAAGTCAATCCCCATCTTCTCTACAGTGTTCTTACTTATCTTTGGTGGTCTACGCTCCCATAGGTATCCCATATCTTCAATGTTTAACTTAAGACAATGTTGAGTAATCTGGCATACAAAATCGGCATATGGTGGATTGCAAGAAAACTCAAGCATATTTTTAAGTATTATGCGAATGAAGTTGATGGGAATTTCTTTTATGATAGCATAAATGAGACACATACGGAAAATAGGAACCTCGGATTTATTGGCTCGTGGATGTATGTTGGTGGAAACAATGAGGTTTACTATTCTACATGCCGGTTTTAGGTTTATTGCATAATAGGTTCCCCTATCTTCATGACAAGTGGTATTGGCTTGAAATATGGCTCTTTTTATATCACTAAGGCTAGTGGAGTGGTCATCATGGGAAAATAAATTTATTGGATTGCCGGTGGTAAGGTCAAGGAAATCTTGATATTCATCTATAACAATTTCTAGCATGTCAAGAATATCTCCTTCGGAAAATTTAAAACTATGCCCATTGACCATGGTGTAGAAGATTGTGGTTTCATTTTCGGTATGGGATATAAGATTGGCATAGAATTCGTTGACTACCTTAATGGAATAGGAAGGAAAGGATGGATTGATGAAGTCCTTCAGCTTTTGTACTCCAAAGAGATGCTCCAGGTCGACTATGTTGATGAAGTCCATCACTTCGACCGGGCGTCGGGGAAGAGGAGCTTTAGAGGAAAGCCGAAAGTATCGATCTCCAGCATCTCCGTCGACGAAGGCGATATCGTTGATGATCGTCAATGGCGGAGTGGCTTCCCGAGCTTCTCTTCCTTTTCTTCCGGCAACCTTCTTCTTTCCACGGATAGCTGAGGATGAAGCCATTTGTGTTTCTTGAGTGTGGAGAAGAAGCAAGGAAGATTTGAGGGTAAGAATGTTGAAGGATTGCACGAAATTGCACTAGAGATGGACTATGGAAGCAAGGAAATGCAAGTGTGAGTAAGTGGCTCGTTTTTGCACTTATTTATAGAATTCCAGCGACCTGGTCGGTCGACGACTCGTCGACCGAGCGTTCGCAACGGTCGAGTTGCAGACGCGCCACTTGGTCCTCCAACGGTAACGAAAACGGTCATAACGGTCGGGTTGCAACGGTCATATCCAACGGCTATTTCTCGGTCGAGCGCTTGTCGACCGACATTGTCTCGGTCGAGCACTCGTCGACCGACAGTTTGTCCAATACTGAGTCTGTTTAGAATTTGTCGGTCGAGTGAGATGGGCTGACCGAGTGGTTCTCGGTCGATGAAGTCGTCGACCGACAGACTTACTGAGTTCAATTTTTGACTGTATTTTAATGCAAATCATAGAACATTTTTGTAGAGCATGTATATTCCAAGGGAGTAATAATATTTAAGGCTTCTAATTGCTACAAATGATTTAAGTTTTGATTTAAAAATATGCTAAGATTAAGTTCAATAAAATAATGTCCAAATAAACAATTTTTATCAAAGTTTATTTTAGGTCGCCCTTGATTACGACCATGGCGCCCCTTGGTCAAATTTTATTTTAACCAAGAGGCATATTCCGCAGGTTTTAAAAAAAATATTCATACGTGAAGAGTAAGTTCTGCAGATGGCTTACGAATATCAATATGAGGCTCATTAAAGTGTACAAATTATGAGAACTTAGTAAGGGCATCAAATATGATGAAGCATATTAAGTGATGCTTAGCACAATGAGTATTTTCAAAAGTCGATTTGAAACATTTTAATCATTGCAAGTATTTCTAAGAGATAAATTTGCAATAAGAGTATGATAAATCTGTTATCCCTATATGTTAAGTTGAGATAGACAAAAAAAGATGTGCAAATTTGAGACTTTGGTCATATCTCAACTTAGTCTAATCGAATCAATTTGGGGATTTTGGAACCCATACCATCTCAACATTCTTTTTCCTGTATGGGCATGAGAAGGAGTAATGTCCAAGACGTGAACAATAGTGGCAACATATAGAATCAACCTCATATCTCTTTCTATGATTTTGGTCTAGGTTGTTCTTTGGTACAAAAGTATATTTGCCTCTATGTACATTCATGGATTGACTTGCTTGTGTCCTTCTCCAACTAGGTTGTTGATAGGATTTCTCCTTAGGCTTATAACCTAGTCCTCTTCTCCCTATTTGATGATAGGAATTTTCTAATATTCTATCAAGGATTCCATTGTTGCTTAACTTACTAACTTCTTGTTGCAACTTAACGATCTCATCCATTCTTTTCTTGATATCTAATTTTGCTTGGTCTAGATTGAATGATAACATATTTCTTTCTTTCACTATATTGTCATAATCTACATGGGTGCACAATATAGGTTGTTTTTTAATATCATTTATCTTTGCAAGCAGTTCAGTCTTATCTTGACATAAAAGATCATAGTTAGTCTCTAGAGTGAAAATTTTCACTTCACTATTACTTAGAGATGATTTCAAAGTACGATTTTCAGACATAATGCTATCTTTTTCAAAACCAAGAGTATTCAATTTAGCATATAAATCGTCATTTTTGGATGTAAGCTCAAGAAATCTAGCATTTAGATCATCATTTTCTTTATTTGATTTCTTTAATTTCTTTTTGCATTCAACATATTTATTATGTGTTTCTTCAATAATAGTAACTAACTCTTCTTTAGGTAAATCAAGCAAGCTTACCTCTTCTTCTTCTTCCTTACTTATTGTAGCAACGAAACATTCTTTATGTGTATCTTCTTTCTTTGACCTCCATGGACATCTAGACGTAGAGTGCTTTGTTCCTAAGCACCAATTGCAACTTGTCGCACATTGGTCCATGCTCCTTTTCTTGTGGTTGTAGTCACCTCCTCCCTTTATCTCTTCAAGACCTGGTTAGGGCTACTTGAAGCCTGCTCTGATACCAATTGAAAACTACTAGAGGGGGGGTGAATAGAGTTTTATAGATAATTTTAACAATTAATTACTCAAGCAACCACAAAGAAAAATATTGGACAAGGAGACACAAGGGTTTAGAGTGGTTCCTACCTTAGCAAATACTAAGGTAGTCAGTCCACTACCCGGTTGCTTACCCAACCGGGATTTGAAAAGAAATTTATTTTATTACCTCTCAAGGAATTACATAAAATACAATCTCTTTTCCCTAAACCCTTCAAGCAGCCTTCACCTAGAAGTAATCGCCCAACTCGAAGCAGCCTTCCCTTGAAGTAGATGCACCAACTCCCGTTGCACCAGCCTTCTGAAGTAGCTTCCCGTGCGATAGCCTTCTTGAAGTAGCTTGAAGTCCCCTTCTCCTCCGAGAAGTCAACCCTCTCCAATCCGCAGCCTCCAACCCTAGGAGTAGCAAGGAGAGTACAAAGAATAAATAGGAACAAGAAAGAAATAGAGAAATTACAACTTATCCTTTAAGCCCGAGGCTTGATATGCCTAGATCAAGCGTAAGATCTCCTAGCCAAGTATGTGAACTTGTAATTGCTGTGGGTAGGAGAATCTAGTCTATAGGATACGAGATTGAGCTAAGAAGAATGTAGGCCAATGATCACAGTGCTCAAATTTGCTTACAAAAGATTGCTCAAGTATGCTCAAGTGTATTCTCAAGTGTTACAAGTGAATTTTAGTGTCCTATGGCTTGTCCTATTTATAGGAATGGCCTAAGTATGCTTAAGGACGTTCTAGACAACTTCTAGGGGTTTCTAAGTGCTTAACTAGCCGTTAGGTACAAAGTTGTTGTTTTAACAATGGCTAATTAGTTTATTCTACAGTTGCTGTCAGAGACCATCTCGGTCGAGGAATGGTCGACCGAGACACCTACTCGGTCAAAGTTTTGTCGACCGACAGGCTCTCTGGATTAACGTTCATTTGCAACTGCCAACTACTTTGTCTGTTGTGTCTAACGGCTACTTTGGATCTTTCTCGGTCGAGAAGATGGTCGACCGAGAGTGTCTCGGTCGAGGAGTTTGTCGACCGAGAATGATCCTGTTTCAAGGTTTCAATTTAAGCATTAATTATATGTGTGAGTGTGCAAAGGTGATCCTAATTAACTGGGATGACATGTCTAACTATGGTGTTTGGCTAAGGAAAATCTAACGCTTGATTTACATGCAAATCTAAGTACTTGTACATTATATATTTGTACAAGTTTTACAATATTGATTACATTGCATGAAAATATAACTAAGTAAGCTCTTGGATTTTCCCTTGCTACTTTGTCATCCTGCTTAGTCCTGCACACTCAAGTAGCTTGTTAGATAAATAAGAATGAAATGTTTGTCATCATCGAAACAAAGGGATTTATCATAATATCCAATTTATCCAACACCTTTTGTAGGGTGTATACCAATTTTTGTTGGTTTTGAGGTAACCTAAGGAGGTCTCATAGGATCTTGAGAAGCTAAGTGAAAAGTACATAGTATGGGAATGAACTTGTATACCCATAGATAACCATCTCTAAGTGCATGTGGATGTGTTACCATTGAGGTAACTGGTATGGGGCCTGGCCAAGATAGGAAGGTTTCCATGACCCCTATGAAAGGATGAAAGTCAGCCCATGAATGCAGAGAGAGATGATGGAGACTTGGGTAAGGTTCTAAGTTGGACATGTACTATATTAGAATCCTAAGTCAATCCTAGGGTCAGGTAGTGATAAGACTGATGAAGGTAGGAGTTGCCTAATTCCTTAGTTGCATATGACCATAGGGTCGGGAGGTAACAACTATCATTGTATGAGGGCCATGGGTTAGGAGATTGATCACCTTCATGAATTCATGGGACCCAAGGGCAGATGAGGAGGGCACTCTCTGGATGCATAAGGGAAGAGGGATGACCCCAAAAGTGACGGCACCCTACAGACCTAGAGGAGATGACCAAGGATTATGTGTGGACCCAAGTAGGTTCGAGATCAGTTTTCCATGGAAGTAACTCTAGTATCAAAACAATCATGATGTAGAGACATATGTTGCACGTTTCAACTTAGATTTGAAGGTGTACTAGCAATGTGGGATGTACCATCTCTACTCGTGGAATGGGAAGAACTTTGTATTTGGACTGCAGCCAAATGCTTATTTCATGTTGTTATGGGAGTGAGAGATAGGACAGTACGCATGCCATACACCAAGAATAAAGATGATGTGAGTTGGAACATTTCTATGAGGTATGAGGACAGAGATGATAACATACCCTTGTGGAGTGAACGATGCAGGGATGGTTTACAAACACTAAGAGAACTAAGGTAGCCATCTTATGAGGATGTTTTTATCATGAGCTATGTGGAATATATGAGATATACAAGGATGAGTTCAATAACTAAGAGGATGAGCTCAGAGTTTTCTTGATGAAGATAGACTTAGAGTTTGAGATGAGATAATAAGTGGAATGCATGGAGGTGTATGTCTCCAAAATTACCTTACACATAAGAACGTGAGGTGGTAATGGATGCTCTGGTTGAGTTGCAGCTTCCTAGTTTAGCTAGAGGCTAGAAGAGGTTGTTAGGTTAGCCCTAAGTTTGAAAAAGGAGATATGTTTGGCTAACACTCAGATGTAACAAGATTTGTTGATAAAGTTAGTAGTTATTTGGTTAGCCAGCCTAGACCTTGATGCAATAAAAGGATGGTTGTAGAACCTCAGATGAGCTTCTCTGGAAAAGAAGGTGATGAAACCCTGACTAGAGTGTTTTAGGGTTTATGAGGAATCAACCTGGAGGAATCATGACTTACAAGAGATCATGATTTTAAGTTCACCATACACCGTGGTACTACGAAGATAGTAAGTGGTAGTAGTACTTTGGATGCCTAAGAAGTGTATGAAGTTGCAGGTGGCTTATCGCCATGCATGCTAGGAGGTGAAGGACGAACACCAATAACCCAGTGAGTTGATATAGAGGATAAAGAGTCCCCAAGAGGGAATGGGAGTTCATCACTATGGATGTTGTGGTAAGTCTCCCCTAGATCGAGGAAGGTCAAGATGCAATATGGGTTATGGTAGGTCGCCTTACCTAGATGACATGATCTAAGAGAAAGAGAGAGTACTATCAAGAGACAGGTCTGGTTGAATTACATGTAAGAGAGATGGTTCAACTACACCATGATACAAGTTCAAAGGTTCTTGAGTATGACCTAAAGGTTCACATCCATGTGGTGGAAGTAGGTACATGAAGAACTCGATGTTAGTACAGTTTATCACCCCTAACTAATGGTTAGTATGATCTAGACTAGAGAGTCTAATGAGAGCATATGTGCTTGTTCAGGGTGATACATGGAGACAGTTCTTGTCCTCTGTAAGATGTGACGATAACCACCATAACTAGTATCGGGATGTAAAGAAGCTTTGTAAGGGAGGTGGTGTCGGTCACCACTTCATTAAGATGATGTTGGTGAAGGGATCTCGCAAAGGTCAAAAAAGACCACAGTGTATGCAGATGAAGTTGCTTTGATCATGCAATGGTTGGAAAAGAGAGCCCAGGGATGACATGAGTCGTGACCTGATGCAAAGTAGACTGACATGCAGTTCACTGTGGGAGAATATGTGATATGAAAATCCGACCCCTCTAAGCTACAACCAAGAAAGTTGAGTCCCTGATACATGGGTCCATTTGAGATGGATTGGTGGAGAAGGTTATGGTTGACCTTACCCCTCAGGATAAAGTAATGTATGATGAGTTCCATATGTCCAATTTAGAGCACTATGTGAGGTACCCAAGCCATGTGCTGAGCAATGAACCTAGTGAGCCCCAAGGGAGGCCAAAATGTCCTGAGTCACCTGTGAGGATTATAGATGTCAAGGTGAAAGAACTCAGAGAAAAGAATATGTGATGATAAAGGTTCTTTGGAACCGCCATGGATAAGGTAAAGTCACTCAGGGGCTAATGATGGACATGAAAAAGTTTCATCTTGAATTGGTTGTTTGCTTGATGGAATTTTGAGGACAAAATTCTTATAAGAGGGGAAGGATGTTACAACCTCAATTTTGCATATGTTTTCATAATTGAAATGTAATGATTTTATGAATATGTACTTAATTGAAAAGGGTTGTATGCTTTGCTTTAAAAGATGGACTTCTCTGCAAATATCCCCTTTGGATAGGAGTTTCGTGATTCCTATTATAATGTTAATCCATTAATGGATATAAAGAGAAGAAAAGAAGAAAAGTCCAAATAATAGGAAAAAAATACAAGATAATGGATATTAAGCAAAAGTATTTATGAGAAATACTTGGAAATATCTAGAAAGTGGCATTAATGGCCACAATTGAGTAAAATTCATTTATATGTGATTTCTAATAAAAGAAATAGGAAAAGAGGAAAGGAAATGAAAGATAATGAAAAATCCTTGCCAAAGAATATCTTAATAAAGAAATAAGAAAGATAATGTGAAATGAAGGATGTAGATGCGTCTAGAAGGATAATAAGTATCCTTAAAAAGGAATTTTGAAATTATAGATTTTCTTGGGATCCAAGGAGTCCCATTGAATAAGAAGAAAGAGAAAATACAAATAATACAAAGTAAGAGGATAATGTGATACAAAATTAATGACTTTTTGATATTATCAAAAAGGAGGTATTATTTACTTTATGAAAGAAGAATTTCGTAGCCATTGGATTAAAAGCCAAATTCAAAGAAGATAAAGGAGATAAAATTTGGTTTTCCTCATGACTAAGGAATATGAATTATTTAGGAGATAATTAAAAAGAGATGATTACTTTGTAAACAAGGAAAGGAGATTTCTTATAGATAAAGGGACTTGTTCTCCTTATGGGTAGGCATGCTAGGACGTTTCTACCTATCCCTATATAAGTGACGGATCCATAACATCGAGTTTTCCTTGTCTCACACTCTTCTCCAACCCTGCACCCACTCAAACCCTAACCAAGGGGGTAGTGTAACCCCTGGAGCAACGAGAAGCCATGAAGGAGTTCATGATGGAAGAGTGACGCTCCCACACCACCCGAAAGGATCTCGACCCTCATCTACTCACCCTGACCCCTGCACAACGCCTATAGGAGGTCTACAAATCGACTGCATGTTGTAGGTCAGGTTCTCTTGAACTGTGCCACTTCGGCCATAGTTTGGGGCGCTGCTGAGCACGGTGAAAGGTGGCGGGCATAGAAGGACCAAGGGTGGTGCCCTTCAAGCTATGAGGAAGGGGAGATAGCCTCGCGAGAAGCCTCACCCGACGACAGCGGGAGGGTTTGCAAGGTAGGGGACGACCAAATAAGTTTTGGACAAAACTAGCCATCCATCATATGAAGAACTGGATTACCGCATGGGGGTATTTTAGTCAATACGTTATATTTCAAGTTGTCGGGTTACGCAAGCAAGCAATGCACATGCTGCCTGACGTGGCAGCCTCTGATTGGTCATGGTAAGTGAAACTTGCAAGATATGCAATTAATTATTCATAACTCTTATGGTAGCAAATAATATATGGATTTTGCTCAGAAAAATGTGAGGAATCCATTAATAATAGTTTTAAAACTCAATTCCTCTTGCAATTAGAAAAGTAGTTGAAGTTATCAACTTTAATGCTTTAATGATTAAGAAACCCTAATTTTGAGATGATTAATGTATTGAGAAGGGTTAAATGGATGTTTAAAGTTGATATTAACATGTTGATTATAAAAATGGCACATTAGATCTAAAAGGATGATCTTTATGCATAGTTTGATTAATTTAGGGTTCCATGTACATGAATATGCTTTAAAGGGCCTTAAAACCCTAATGTTAGTAATTATGACTCTTAATGGCTTTAATTGTTCAAATTCATGAATAAGGCTGAGATATGATGGTTCAAAGCTATTTTGAGTATAAAAGTTCCTATTTGTGGGTAAATACCCTTAATATGGTAATTAGGGTTTTCTAATGGATAAATGTGGAATTAGTGATAAATGGAGTTCATGAAAGATAAGTTGTTAATTTGAAGGGAACCAAAGATGATAATTGGGCCTAATGATCATGTCATGTCTTAAAAGGACAAAAATGGTAGTTTGTAAAAGAGGCATAATAGACTTAATTGACATTTAATTGTGACTTTAATATGAAATTAGGGTTATATGTTGTTAAAAGGTAACCTTAATGTCTTTCGTGAAGAGTAGATGAGATAATTAGGGTTTAAAATAGTAAAAATGAAGTGAAACCCTAATTGCAATGGAAACCCTAAAAGAGGACTAGAAACCCTAGGAAACGAGCTAGGTTTAATAGATCCTAATGGTATGATCAATGATAGTAAATTATATGCATATTTCAGGATCTCTTTGTATGCTTGCTTTCCTATTAGATTTCTTGCATTGATTGGATTAATTCTATCTCAAATCAGCCTGACAGGTATGTGGTTACACATGGTTAATCGCTTTAGTTTCATGGCGATTTTCGGGTGTTTTATCGGTTGCCTGAAAATAACTGCTTGGATGACTTTTATTTCATGCAACTATAAAGTGACTATGATTTTCACCATAAATATGTATACATGACTGGCTCAGATCTTGGTCCTCTGCGGCTTTGCTAATGATGAAAGGGTAACCTAGTAAAGGGTCTACTTGTGAGACCATCAAGTTATCAAGAGTTAGGGGTTGGGCTACCTATGGGTAGTGCCATGCGAATCTTTAGTACACCATGAGTTAGGGATTGGGCTACCTATGGGTAGTGCCATGCGACTCATCAACCCTAGATATTGATCTACCTAGTAGGTAGGATCATATGGGGTTTAACGGGGATCTACCATAAGGAAGGTAGCATCCAGGTCCACTATAGGGACATCGCATAGGCTAGGGTATGTATGGATTGAGCAGTTATGTTGAAAACGTAAAGTTTTTTATTAAATCATAATTGACTGCAATATGTTGTTACAATTAATTGCACGATTATTGTTTTCCCCACATACTGGCATATTCATTTATGTTGACCGATGTTTTGTTTGTCGGCGTTTTAGGTACAATGTTGAAAAGGACAAACAGTAAAGTGGCATTTGTGAATTAAGTATTAAAGTGCAAAGGAGGATTAGTTAGAATAGACTCCAATTGGGGATAGAAGTAGATATCCAAGTTTTTGAAAAAGGTATGCAAAGTTTTATTTTATTCCAGCTTTTAGTATAGTCATGGTAGAATTTAATAATTATTACTAATTATTTGTCGAACCTTTGATCTGAGAAATTTGGATAACGGCTCTGACCTCTTGGTCTCCCTTAATTGGGGGTTACCGGGAGGCGGGGTCATTGCAAATGGTATCAGAGCCATAACCCCTCCAGTACGTGGGGCCCACATAGGCCAGTGGCATGCCAGTCTTTGAGCCGTGCATTACAGGCATGTTGGAAAGGGTTATCCGTGGTGATGGAGCCACCCTTGCACTAGTAGTCATGGTTGGGAGTTGGGTGTACACGGCCATGTTGGGTCTGCACTGAAATGGGGAAATGTTATGAGGCCACATAGTTGAACCTTGACAAGGACGTCAAGATTCTAAGTGGGGGAGATTGTAATGTCCCGGGATTTGAGGCATCGGATATAATGATCTTAAAAGGAATGATTGGACTACCCATATCACCAAGGTGCATCTCCTTTTCTGGGATCCCATCACTAAAGAACTCCATAGTTAAGCGCGCTCAACTTGGAGTAGTACTAGGATGGGTGACCAGTCGGGAAGTTGATCCCGGCTTACGCATGAGTGAGAAAAAAATACGCAGTTAAGGCTAGTGGTGGTCTATGGGGCTAGTCGTCATTCATGAAACTCTATTAGAGCCTAGGGCAGTGGGCCCAGATGTTATAAGAGTACAACTAAATTTGTTAATGTTAACTAAGATTTCATCGTTTGTATCCTTAATAGTTGAGAAATAGTGTTGTACATCCACTGGTTGTTTGGCTTGGCTATCCAAATTATGTCTAATTATGTTGAGTTGATTGATTCATTAAATTGAGACTGCCCTTGTTGAACTAAAGAATGTCTTTCATTGATGTTTAAGTTGAGTTGATGGTTATGAGTATAAACCTGTTGATCAAGGTTGGATGAGCCATATGCACATCTTTCTTTCAGTTAATCTATGCATGAGCTTGAAAATTCTTTCATGTGTGTTTTTATGATCTTTTTTCTTGAGGACAAGCAATGGTTCAATCTTTGAGGTATCTGTTGTGTGTATTTCATATCAAATTTTTGCACATTATCACACAAAAATTCAACTCATTTTGTCTCCATTTAGACTCTATTCATATTCATTTTGTTACACTTTTTAGTTTCTTTACTTATCACATGATTTTGATTGTAGATATGCTTTAACAAGGTCAAATTGGAGATAGCCCAACTCAAATCCGACCTCAACGGGACTTCTCCATGTTTTGCAGCTGATTCAGAGCCATTTCCTAGAGAAACAGCATCAGACACACCATGTTCCTTAAAAGACACGATGTGTCCCTTTATAGGAAGCCTCATGGGATGAAGAACACATCGTGTAATTAAACACACAACGTGTGTGTTTCTAGAAACTTCTATCCCAAAATGAGGAAGTGGCGACACGATGTGTTCCCTAGATGACACAGCATGTTCCTGGTACATGAAGGTCATCTGTATCTTTCTGCCAACGCACACGACATGTGTTTATTCAAACACGCCGTGTGCCTTTAACTTGATTTGCCTCCAGGAAGCCAAGACACGGCGTGTATTTTTTTGACACGTCATGTGCCTCACTACAGTGGCAATACTGAGCAGGATCAAATGACATGAAATGACGTGTCCTCTAAAAGACAAGCCGTGTCGTTATCAGTTTCTACAAAAATGAAAATGTTTGCCTCTCATTTTAAAAGAGAAGTGGAGCCCAATAGGCGGTTAGGCTCGGTCATTTTGAAGTGTCTTACACCCAAGAGAAGTTCTAGACCAGAGAAAGCCAATTTTGGGGGTGGAAGAAGGTGGTTTCTTACAAGAGAACCTCCATTCTACCTCATTTCTTCTCCATTTTCTTCTCCAAATGTGCAGCAGAGCTACTCCATTCAACCAAGCTTTTTGGGAGGGAAGTTTGTCTGACTTGGAGTAGTGCTAAGGGGTGGAATTTCGTCCTCTAGCTGGAGTTCTCACCTCTTAGCCTGCATTTGTGGTTCTTCTAGCTTTTTCCTTCTCTTAAGCATGCAAAACTCTGAAATTACTGTGATGTATCTACATATCTTCATTATGGACGAGTAGAACTCTTTTCTTGAGCATGGGAAAGTAGCTCCCATGCCACTATTCATGTGAACTCAAAATTTATTCTTATTGCTGATTAATTTACCTTCTTCCATGGATGCCTATGGTGTTTTCTTGCTTATATGATTGGTTGGCCACCTCTTATACATGTTTTATGCTTGCCTTGTGCTTCGGGAGAATGCATTAGGAAGTATGGAGTAGGATCTATGGCAATATTCTCTAGACTATCGGAGTGGCTAGAGATTATTGTGGTTTCAGTTCTTTTTGAAACTAAGCATAGATGCGGGGGCGTTATGTGAAGTTGAGAATCATCTCATGGCATTGGGAAATGCATGACGATGACAACCTTCTTGCTTGTTAAACAATGATCTTTATTTCGTATGTTTATGTGATATGATGGTAATGGTAGCGAAATCTAATGCTCAAGTATCTAATCATTTAATCAACATCTTTATTTTAGACCTTTCTTGTGGCAACACATCCCATTATCATACAGATAATGAGGTGTTACACGAAAACATGTGGAAATCACCATAACCACATATTATGAAAACATGGGTTAATTAAAACTGATTGTGGAAAACTGATAAACTGTGAAACTATTACTTTCCGGTCCTCATTCTGCAAGGAAACATGTCATATATATATATATATATATATATATATATATATATATATATATATATATATATATATATATATATATATATATATACGAGATCTGATATGTGTCTACAGCTTACAGAAACAGCTGCTCATCCATCACATGAGTTCACCACTTGTTCACATACATAAAGGCCCACATCCGGCCAACAGCAGGATATACAAACATCATCGATCGTTCATCGTAAAACATCGTCAAAACACTGCCAAGGACCTGAGAGTACAGGGATGACTCTAGACTCTACTTCAAAACATCTAAAACAGCAGCATGTCCAATGCTTGCCTTCTACTGCTCCTCAAGCTGCTCGGCCGCAACACCATGACCACGACCACGTCTACCTCGACCACCTAAAAAGGGGTTAAACCAGCGGGGTGAGACAATTGAACAATTGTCCCAGTGGGAAACATAAACTCCCCACCGCAACTACAGAACCTCAACAAGATATACTATAATAGCAGATATCTAATAACAGGTATAACAAGAGCAGTCTATATAAAATAGATTATTCTTACCGACAAGCTTACCCGCTATACAAAAGCATATAACCAGATATATCTCAAGGAATATGATTAGAAAGATAATATGTATCCCTATGTAACATGATTATCAGAACAAGATATAATGTCACATAACCTGCTTATCAAGATAAGACACATTGTCACATAACCTGCAAGATATAACAAAGATATTACACAAACAAAGCCTCAACCAATGTTATGTGTTTATCTTAAGTAGTAAATACTAAACGGTTGTGTTACGTATTATTATGCCCTGAGGATTTGAACCGTACCGTTCAAATCCAACCTTCGGTTACGAAACCCAAGCCGGTGCCATACAAGGTCAATGGAAGAGCCGGACTCCACGACCTCCCACCTCATGGTCAGTACACGAGTACAACACAAGCAGGACCGCAGTCACATGCTGAAGTGGTCTAAGCCACAGGGTCAGCTCCATAGGCTACCCTCACTCTAGCCCGTCTTGGTACAGGTCTCGGCGCTAGTAAAACTGAGCCACGGGCCTGTTCACCGTGCTCTGAGCCATGAACGCATTCATGCTCCTCACATCACATATCCTGAGCCATGGTCCTGTTCACCATGCTCTTCATACGTATCTAAGTCTGTAACCGAAGTTACACTCTTACCTCCTCATTTTCAGGCTAGGAGCAACCTACACATATTCAACAATATGCGCTTCCAGGTTAACCCGTAGGAGAACCTGTTTCACCATCACCAAGTCCTGACGATGATGGATCTATGGCCAGGGCAAACTACATGATATAATTCCACTGTGATTATTTAGTATCTTTTAGATGGATTGCAAGATTCAACCAAGTTGTATAACATGCAAGATTTAATGGAAAGTAAACAACATTATATTATTATTTAATCACATCAACCTGATCCATCACAAGGATCCAACATCACATGTTACCACTTGGCCTCTTGCCAACCATCCAGATCCATCTCGAGGATCATCACATACCATGGGATCTCAATCCCTCATCATGTACTACCAATGCCTCTCAAGGCTCACATCATCATCATGGAACTTAACACATTATACATATCATTTTATTAACCAGAGTAATTACCAAGTGATGTTACTCATCACATGTGTCTCATATCCCTTTTCAAGGCTAATCATCACCTGCATGGTTAGAGTACACAATAATCATAGATTCAATCATAAGGAATATGCTACCATCATGAAATGTTATTCAAGATACTTCTACTTATCATTTTTACACTATTTGTTGATCAAGTGTATAAAGTACATCATCAACAAGCCATATCTATACTTATCCTTATCTCAGAACTATATGAATAATCAAGATGTTCAAACATACAAAACAAGTACTATTGTTACCACTACCATTATGTCACTATCATCATTATTATCATTATTATTATTCAACATTATTACTATCGTCCTCTTTATTATTAACAAATAAACATAAGGATCACATCATGCATCTTATTACCATGACCTTCCTCATTATCATCCCTACTACCATTATCATCATTATGATCAGCATTATTACTATCATTATCATCATGCAACTACCATTATCATCATTGTTACTATCATTATCATTATTATTGTTTGCAAGGCATCATATTCATTGTTGTTATCACTAACAAGACACCACCATCGTTATTTGGTGCATAACTAATCACTTCCACATCACAAAGGATTGTTACTATATGATTACAAGACTCTCACCATAACTCATCACCGCCCTCACTAAAACCTATCAAGGCCTGTCGGCCGACACATACCCAACCCTAGGTTGTCGCCCACCATGGCTATCGGTCATCATGGGTGTCGGCCAGCATGGTTATCGGCCACCATGGCATGCATGGCCTATCGGTCAACATGTCTATCGGCCAACATGCATGGTCTATCGTTCAAGACAAGGAAACAAGCCATACATGGCCATGCCGTCCGACACCAATAACCATCAAGCTTGACAAGGCTATATCGGCCAACACCTCAAGATGTATCGCCCAACAACATCCAACGGCCAACTCAACCATATCGGCCAACTCCTCACTAGCTTGACCTATCGCCCAACACAAGAGCACTCACCATGTCGCCCAACACCAAGAACAAAGGGATTGCTTATCACAAGGACCATGTCGTTCAACAAGGGTCACCATCATATCGGCCAACATGACCCTAGCTCACCCTATCGCCCAACACATGGGCAAGGGTATCGGCCAACCTCAAGAACACATCATGCCGTCCACCAAAGGCTTACATATCGTCCATCAAAGGGAACACCATATCGTCCAACTCAAAGACAAAGGTGCCAAGTCATCCAACTCAAAAGGATATCGTCCAATACCAACAAAGAAGGGATATCACCCAACCCTAGGTCACCATCAACCTCCAACTCAAAGGAGCACAAACCCTAGATCACAAGGTACACTAGAAACCCTAAACCTTAAGGGGATATCGGCCACCAAAGGAAACTCAAGCAAGGTACAATTCTAAGCTATTAATCTATGAACAAGAACAAGAACAAGAGGTAAAGAAGTTAGGGTTAGAAGTTATGCAACCCGCCTTAAGCTCCAAGCTCCAAGGAAGAAGATGCACTTCAAGCTCCAAGGGATGTCGTCCACCAAAGCTGATCCAAGAGAGGGTATCGGCCACCACTGCAACTCCAGGAGAGTGTCTCGGCTGACACAAGCAAGAGAGGGAGGAGTGTCGTGCACTCAAGGTGGAGGAGAGACCAAAAGAGCAAAGGAAGCTAAGGCAAGGGAAAGAGCTACCTATATAGAAAGAAGGGGAGGAGAAACCAAGGTAGATCCATGTTAAGTGTCGTCCACCCAAGGGACACTTGTCCTAGGGTTCAAGCCAACACACTAGCACACCAAGAGACACTTGTCAAAGATACATACCAAGTATCCACCAAACATGGTCAAGGTTGGACCAAGCAACATGGGTGATACAACTAGTAGCTCCTCTGGGCGACACACACCTTGTTGGCCGACACAAACCAACCTAGGGCGACACAAGCTGGTCTTGGCTGATACAAGGCTCAAGCAAGCCCAAACAAAGCACCTCAAGGCCCAAACAAGCTCAAGCAAGGCCCAAGAAACTCAAACAACAAGCCCAAGCCTTCCTCTCAACCCTAGAGGAAGCAAAGAGGGGAAAACATCTCACAAGATGGCAAACTTGCACACAAAACCCTAGACTTGGGTTATTTGCAAGTAGCCCCTCGAACTCTCAACAAAGCACAACAAAAACCCTAATCACCACTCAAAGGTGATTAGCAAGCATCAAACCACCAAGGTTAAGCAAAACAAACAGGGTAAACCCTAAACGCAGGTCAGGGTCCTTACAATCTAACCCCCTTTAAAGAGATTTCATCCCCGAAATCCGAAGAGAAAAGCGAGGGATACTTCCTCCTCATCTCTTCCTCAAGCTCCCACGTGGCTTCCTCAACGCCACGACGCTACCAAAGAACCTTCACAAGAACCAGGTCCTTCCTCTTCAGCTTCTTGATCCTTCTATCAAGGATCGCCACAGGACCTTCCTCGTAGGTCACATCTGCATCAAGCTCAACCTCAACTGGATGTATCACTGTACCTGAATCCGGATGACTTTTCTTTAGCATATTGACATGAAACATTGGATGCAACCTGTGCAACTTTGGAGGCAACTCTAACTCATAAGCTACCTTGCCAACACATGCTATGACTGAGTAGGGCCCCATATACCTGGGCACCAACTTACCCTTCCGTCCAAACCTTAGCACACCTTTCCATGGCGAGACTTTGAGATACACCTTGTCTCCTACCTAGAACTCCAAAGGTCGGCGGCGATTGTCTGCATAAGACTTCTGCCTGTCTTGTGCCACTTTCAACTGATGTTGTATCACTTTGATCTTTTCTGTCGTCTGTTGTACTAACTCAGGACCCAAAAGTTGATACTCACCAAACTCATACCAACACAAAGGAGATTTGCACTTCCTTCCATACAAAGCCTCATAAGGAGCCATGTCTAGGCTCCACTGATAACTATTGTTGTAGGTAAACTCTATCAAACACAGATGTACATCCCAGTTGCCTAGAAATTGTAAAACACAAGCTCGAAGAAGATACTCCAAAATATGAATAGTCCTTTCAGACTATCCATCTGTCTACGGGTGAAAAGTTGTACTGAACCTTAACTGCGTTCCCAACGCCTTGTGCAACTGTTCCCAAAAATGACTCGTAAACTGAGGACCTCTGTCAGAAACTATCTTTGCTGGCACACCATGCAAACGTACTATCCCATCCACATATACTCGAGCTAGCTTCTCAGCTGTATACATCGTCTTCACTGGTAGGAAATGGGCAGACTTAGTCAATCTGTCCACTACCACCCAAATGGAATCATGATTCCTAGTTGTCCGGGGTAGACCAACTACGAAATCCATGGTTATGTGATCCCATTTCCACTGCGGTATCGGTAAAGGTTGCAACGTACCTGCCGGCTTCTGATGTTCAGCCTTCACTTGCTGACACACCGCACATCTTGCCACGAACTTGGCTACATCTCTTTTCAAATCGGGCCACCAATACAAGTCCTTCAGACTATGATACATCTTGGTGACACCTGGATGCATAGCATACATCGACGTATGTGCTTCCTCAAGCACCAACTTCCTCAGATCATCAGCATCTGGAACCACCATCCTATCACGGTAGCAAACTAGTCCATCCTCGGACTCATGAAACCCATCACGCTTGTCACTACCGAACTCTGATCTGATCAACTGTACCGCGTCATCTGCCTACTGTGCATTCTTGATATGTTGTCTCAACGTAGGCTTAACTTGCATTTGTGCAAAAAGACCAGACAACAAAGAAACTTCTATCTGCATAATCATCTGCCGCAAAGAAACAAACATATCTCCCCTATGGCATACCAGAGAACTCAATTGTGCCTTCTTTAAAGAAAGAGAAGAAGACTTTCTGCTAAGCACATCAGCTACCACATTCGCCTTACCAGGATGATACTCGATAGTGCAGTCATAATCATTAATCAACTCCAGCCATCATCGTTGTCGCATGTTCAACTCTTGCTGCGTAAAGATATACTTTAGATTCTTATGATCCGTAAAGATCTGACACACTTCCCCATACAGATAGTGTCTCCAAATCTTTAACGCATGAACCACAGCCGCTAACTCCAGGTCATGAGTCGGATAGTTCTCCTCATGTTTCTTGAGCTGTCACGAGGCAAAAGAAACCACATGATCTCCCTGCATCAACACACAACCTAAACCTTTCTTGGAAGCATCACAGAAAACAACATAGCCTTTCCCAGGCTCTGGCAAGATCAACACTGGAGCACTGGTCAGCTTCTCCTTCAGACTCTGGAAAGCTTGCTAACATCGATCATCCCAAACAAAAGGTACATCCTTCCTGGTCAACTTCATCGTCGGCAAAGCGATCACACTGAAGTCCTTGATAAACCTCTGGTAGTATCCAGCCAAACCAAGGAAACTACGAACTTTTGTCAGCGTCTTCGGTTGTTCCCAATCCGCAACGGATTCCACCTTCTTCGGATCTACTTTGACGCCTTCAGCAGATATCACATGACCCAAGAAAGTCACATCTTCCAACTAGAACTCGCACTTACTGAACTTGGCATACAACTGATGTTGATGAAGAAGAGTCAACGCTCGACGAATATGTTGCTCATGCTCTAGCCTGTCCCAACTATAGATCAAGATGTCATCTATAAAGACTACAACAAACTGATCTAAGAACGGACGGAACACTCTATTCATCAGATCCATGAAAGCTGCAGGTGCATTGGTTAACCCAAACGGCATAACCACGAACTCGAAATGACCATACCTCGTCCTGAAAGCTGACTTTGGTATGTCATCCACCTTTATCCTCAACTAATGATATCCAGACCGTAGATCGATCTTCGAAAACACTGTAGCACCGCGCAACTGATCGAATAGATCATCTATCCTCAGCAATGGGTACTTATTCTTGATTGTGACCTTGTTCAACTGCCAGTAATCTATACACAACCACATCGAACCATCCTTCTTCTTAACGAACAACATGGGAGAACCCCACGGCGACATACTCGGTCAGATAAAACCTTTCTCCAACAACTCTTACAACTGCTTCTTCAGCTCTGCCATCTCTACTGGAGCCATCCTATACGCTGACTGTGCAACTGGCTGTGTCCCTGGAACCAGTTTGATCTCGAAATCAATCTCTCGGGGTGGAGGAACACTAGGAAACTCCTCAGGAAACACGTCTGCAAACTCTCGAACCACTGACACCTCCTCGAGACTAGGACCTTTCGCCTTGGTAACCACAATGGTATCCACCACGTGAGCTAAGAACGCCTCACATCCTTGTCGTAACAACTTATCTGCCACCATAGCTGATACTAGACACGTCGGAAGAATCTTCCTATCTCCCTGGAAGATCCACTTCTCTCCAGCAACATCAAACACTGCCTGCTTGGAACCACAGTCCAAGACAACCTTATACTTCTCTAAGGTATCCATCCCAAGGATAACATCGAAACCATGCATATCAAGTGGTATAAGATCCACTTGAATACGATGTCCCGAGAAAGACAAAACACAAGATGGACACTCTTCTCGAAGCAAAGAGGAACCATCAAGAGGGGTTTCTAACAACAAGCTATCCTTCTTACAACTAACAGGTAAACGACAATTTTCAAGCATACTATAGGCGATACAAGAGTGTGTAGCACCCGGGTCAACGAGAACAGATATAAATCAAGAAGAAGACATATAAGAATGAAATAACTCCATCTGACCTGTCACCACTCGCGGGTTGACTATCGCCTCCGGCTAACTCATGGCATAGAATCGAGCCATTGCTTGCTGTCCACGACCTCTGCTTCCTTGAGCAGACGATCCAGCCTGAGACGCTTGACTGCGTCCTCGACCTCTGCTACCACTAGCCTGTGGTCTATCTGACTTCTGAAAACTCTGCCTCAGCTGCTGTGTCACTTCAACATCTCTATTCGGGCAATTGAACTTCCAATGCCTGACCCGTCCACAAAGATGACATGACTTGTCCTCAAACTGTGGCCTAGCTGGCCCTATTACTGCCACTGAAGCTGAACTGTGCACCTTAGATGGTGAAGAGACATAACCTTTCCCCTTACTCGGAGACCACTGAGATGGTACACCAGAGCTTCTCATTGCTGACGGTGCTGAAAACCTGGGCTTCTTAAAGCCACCGAACCTCCGTCCTTGAAACTGAGCAAGTCTTTTAAGGGACATAGACTCTCTTTTCTCCTATACTGTCCTCTGGATCCGTCGAAATGATTCCACGAACGTAGCAAACCGCTCTCGGTTTTCCAACGCAGACACAGGGGTCTTCAACTCAGCACTCAAACCCTTCTTGAAACGTCTGATCTGTTCCTCATCTGTTGCCGCCATGTGAGGACAGAACCTCAACAGATCCATAAACTTGGCTTCATACTCGGTGATGTTCATCGTTCCTTGCCTCAGATTCTTGAACTGACTCACCTTCTCATCTAGATACATCTTTGGAAAGTATCTGGTGATGAACTTGCGTCGGAACACTTCCCAACAGATCACCTCACCAGGCCGCTTCTCTTCCTCGATGGTCCACCAGTGACCAGCACTACCCTTCAGAAGGTAGACAGCATGCTTTACCTTGTCTACTTCGGGGATGTCAAGGATCTGAAAAGCCTTCTCGAGACTTGTCAGCCACAGATCTGCATCCACTGGATCAGCCATCCCAGCATAATCCGAAGCTCCAACTCGGCAAATCCGCTCGAAGGTCTTCCCAATACCCGATGCTTCTCCATGGGGAACCTATGCTCGCGGAGGAGGCACTAGTAATCGCTCAACCATGAGATTCATCGTAGCCATCAACTGCCCCATAAGCTGTTGGTAAGCAGGATGTTCAAGTATGACTAGGTTAAATTGGGGAACCTCAGGCACCCGATCTTCATGTGCCTGTCCATCTGCTCCATCAACTGATTCAGCATCACTGTACTCAGCAGAGTGTTCTTCATAGTTTCCAGACATCTTGACTTTTCTTCCGCTGAGGGTAGAAGATATTGTAAGAAAACCTAGACACTCATAAGAACAACTCAACCTAGTCCTAAATCCCTGTAGACTCAGCGAACCTAAAGATCTGATACCAAAACTTGTGGCAACACATCCCATTATCATACAGATAACGAGGTGTTAAGCGAAAACGTGCAGAAATCACCATAACCACAGATTATGAAAACATGGGTTAATTAAAACCGATTGTGGAAAACTGATAAACTGTGAAACTATTACTTTCCAGTCCTCATTCTGTAAGGAAACATGTCATATATATATATATATATATATATATATATATATATATATATATATATATATATATATATATATATATATATATATATATATATATATATATATATACACACGAGATCTGATATGTGTCTACAGCTTACAGAAACAGCTGCTCATCCATCACATGAGTTCACCACTTATTCACATACATAAAGGCCCACATCCGGCCAACAGTAGGATATACAAACATCATCGATCGTTCATCGTAAAACATCGTCAAAACACTGCCAAGGACCTGAGAGTACAGGGATGACTCTAGACTCTACTTCAAAACATCCAAAACAGCAACATGTCCAACACTTGCCTTCTACTGCTCCTCAAGCTACTCGGCCGCAACACCACGACCGCGACCATGACCACGTCTACCTCGACCACCTAAAAAGGGGTTAAACCAGCGGGGTGAGACAATTGAAAAATTGTCCCAGCGGGAAACATAACTCCCCACCGCAACTACAGAACCTCAGCAAGATATACTATAACAGCAGATATCTAATAACAGGTATAACAAGAGCAGTCTATATAAAACAGATTATTCTTACCGACAAGCTTACCCTCTATATAAAAGCATATAGCCAGATATATCTCAAGGAATATGATTAGCAAGATAATATGTATCCCTATGTAACATGATTATCAGAACAAGATATAATGTCACATAACCTGCTTATCAAGATAAGACATATTGTCACATAACCTGCAAGATATAACAAAGATATTACACAAACAAAGCCTCAACCAATGTTGCGTGTTTATCTTAAGCAGTAAATACTAAACGGATGTGTTACGTATTATTATGCCCTGAGGATTTGAACCGTACCATTCAAATCCAACCTTCGGTTACGAAACCCAAGCCGGTGCCATACAAGGTCAATGGAAGAGTCAGACTCCACGACCTCCCACCTCGTGGTCAGTACACGAGTACAACACAAGCAGGACTGCAGTCACATGCTGAAGTGGTCTAAGCCACAGGGTCAGCTCTATAGGCTACCCTCACTCTAGCCCGTCTTGGTATAGGTCTCGGCGCTAGTAAAACTGAGCCACGGTCCTGTTCACCGTGCTCTGAGCCATGAATGCATTCATGCTCCTCACATCACATATCCTGAGCCATGGGCATGTTCACCATGCTCTTCATACGTATCTGAGTCTGTAACCGAAGTTACACTCTTACCTCCTCATTTTCAGGCTAGGAGAAACCTACACATATTCAACAATATGCGCTTCCAGGTTAACCCGTAGGAGAACCTATTTCACCATCACCAAGTCCTGACGATGATGGATCTATGGCCAGGGCAAACTACATGATATAATTCCACTGTAATTATTTAGTATCTTTCAGATGGATTGCAAGATTCAACCAAGTTGTATAACATGCAAGATATAACGGAAAGTAAACAACATTATATTATTATTTAATCACATCAACTTGATCCATCATAAGGATCCAACATCACATGTTACCACTTGGCCTCTTGCCAACCATCCAGATCCATCTCGAGGATCATCACATACCATGGGATCTCAATCCCTCATCATGTACTGTCAATGCCTCTCAAGGCTCACATCATCATCATGGAACTTAACACATTATACATATCATTTTATTAACCAGAGTAATTACCAAGTGATGTTACTCATCACATGTGTCTCATAGCCCTTTTCAAGGCTAATCATCACCTGCATGGTTAGAGTACACAATAATCGTAGATTCAATCATAAGGAATATGCTACCATCATGAAATGCTATTCGATATACTTCTACTTATCATTCTTACACTATTTGTTGATCAAGTGTATAAAGTACATCATCAACAAGCCATATCTATACTTATCCTTATCTCAGAACTATATGAATAATCAAGATGTTCAAACATACAGAACAAGTACTATTGTTACCACTACCATTATGTCACTATCATCATTATCATCATCATTATTATTCAACATTATTACTATCGTCCTCTTTATTATTAACAAATAAACATAAGGATCACATCATGCATCTTATTACAATGACCTTCCTCATTATCATCCCTACTACCATTATCATCATTATGATCAGCATTATTACTATCATTATCATCATGCAACTACCATTATCATCATTGTTACTATCATTAGCATTATTATTGTTTGCAAGGAATCATATTCATTGTTGTTATCACTAAAAAGACACCACCATCGTCATTTGGTGCATAACTAATCACTTCCACATCACAAAGGACTGTTACTATATGATTACAAGACTCTCACCATAACTCATCACCGCCCTCACTAAAACCTATCAAGCCTGTCGGCCGACACATACCCAACCCTAGGCTGTCGCCCACCATGGCTATCGGTCATCATGGGTGTCAGCCAGCATGGTTATCGGCCACCATGGCATGCATGGCCTATCGGTCAACATGGCTATCGGCCAACATGCATGGTCTATCGTTCAAGACAAGGAAACAAGCCATACAAGGCCATGTCGTCCCACACCAACAACCATCAAGCTTGACAAGGCTATATCGGCCAACACCTCAAGATGTATCGCCCAACAACATCCAACGGACAACTCAACCATATCGGCCAACTCAACCATATCGGCCAACTCCTCACTAGCTTGACCTATCGCTCAACACAAGAGCACTCACCATGTCGCCCAACACCAAGAACAAAGGGATTGCTTATCACAAGGACCATGTCGTTCAATAAGGGTCACCATCATATCGGCCAACATGACCCTAGCTCACCCTATCGCCCAACACATGGGCAAGGGTATCGGCCAACCTCAAGAACTCATCATGCCGTCCACCAAAGGCTTACATATCGTCCATCAAAGGGAACACCATATCGTCCAACTCAAATACAAAGGTGCCAAGTTGTCCAACTCAAAAGGATATCATCCAATACCAACAAAGAAGGGATATCGCCCAACCCTAGGTCACCATCAACCTCCAACTCAAAGGAGCACAAACCCTAGATCACAAGGTACACTAGAAACCCTAAACCTTAAGGGGATATCGGCCACCAAAGGAAACTCAAGCAAGGTACAATTCTAAGCTACTAATCTATGAACAAGAATAAGAACAAGAGGTAAAGAAGTTACGGTTAGAAGTTATGAAACCCGCCTTAAGCTCCAAGCTCCAAGGAAGAAGATGCACTTCAAGCTCCAAGGGATGTCGTCCACCAAAGCTGATCCAAGAGAGGGTATCGGCCACCACTGCAACTCCAGGAGAGTGTCTCGGCCGACACAAGCAAGAGAGGGAGGAGTGTCGTGCACTCAAGGTGGAGGAGAGACCAAAAGAGCAAAGGAAGCTAAGGCAAGGGAAAGAGCTACCTATATAGAAAGAAGGGGAGGAGAAACCAAGGTAGATCCATGCTAAGTGTCGTCCACCCAAGGGACACTTGTCCTAGGGTTCAAGCCAACACACTATCACACCAAGGGACACTTGTCAAAGATACATACCAAGTGTCCACCAAACATGGTCAAGGTTGGACCAAGCAACATGGGCAACACAACTAGCAGCTCCTCTGGGCGACACACACCTTGTTGGCCGACACAAACCAACCTAGGGTGACACAAGCTGGTCTTGGACGACAGAAGGCTCAAGCAAGCCCAAACAAAGCACCTCAAGGCCCAAACAAGCTCAAGCAAGGCCCAAGAAACTCAAACAACAAGCCCAAGCCTTCCTCTCAACCCTAGAGGAAGCAAAGAGGGGAAAACATCTCACAAGATGGCAAACTTGCACACAAAACCCTAGACTTGGGTTATTTGCAAGTAACCCCTCGAACTCTCAACAAAGCACAACAAAAACGCTAATCACCACTCAAAGGTGATTATCAAGCATCAAACCACCAAGGTTAAGCAAAACAAATAGGGTAAACCCTAAACGCAGGTCAGGGTCCTTACATTTCTTTTATTTCACTTTTAGAGTGCAATCAATCAAACTTTTATAACCCGATTTAGATTAATGAAAGTTAACATATTTGTGCCTAGCTAGCCTAGTTCCTCATGTTCGACACTTGACTACATTGACTCCCGTACACTTGCGGGCGATTAGTGAGTTGGGATTTTTCTCTTTCTAAAACTCTCAACAAGTTTTTGGCACTGTTGTCGAGGATCTATGGTACTTTTTAGTTAGGGTAAAGGTGTTACCTTTTCACATTTCACCTTGTGATACCTCTTAGTTTTGTGAGTCTCACTCAAATCTTTATTTTTTAGGTTGCATGCGTCATTCTAAGAGAGGTTTACAAACATCCATCTTCTTAGACCTGAAGATAGAGTGAACTTTCAATAGACGTAGATGAGCAAGGAGGAGTGAGAACTCTTCAAGCTTGGAGGTATCACAACCTTCACTGCCACATTCTGCATACTCTTTGACTTCACCTGATCCTTCCCAAGAATCAAAGATGGAGGACAACTGTCCTCTCAAGGACTTTGTTGTGTCGACTGCAATGAATATTTGTGGAGCCATTGATCATCCTGCGATTGAGGCCAACAACTTCTCCATTAGCCCTACAATCATGTAGATGATTCAACATAACTGATTTGGGGGAACGCCAATGGAGGATCCAAACCTCCACTGTGGCATCCAACTTACATAAACAAGATTCACTAAAGCGGAAGTGATTACTAACAACAGATTACTGAAAATCACTAAAAATTAAAACCATTTATCAAGAGATCCATTCACAGGAAAACTCTTTCATTCAGAACCAAAGTAAATCATTACATCCTAGTTCACATATGCATATCATGTATCGTTGCTTCTCGAGGCATACAAGCATTCACTACTCTATCTCAACTGTACACAGGTAGTATAAGAACCTCAAGGCTTGAAGCCCAAAATATCAGATCGAGTTATTAAAAGCACTAACTCCTAGGACCCGAGAGTATAGAGATGACTCATAGGACTAACTATACAAAACTAGATGGCTAGTATCTCCACCTAATGGATCACTGCTATCCTTGTTGTTGTTGCTGTTGCTGCTTCTCTTCCCCTATAGTAGGGTTTCTGCCTTTTTGTCTACATCTACCTAAAAATGTTGGATCCCACAGAGGTGAGACAATTATAAAAATTGCCCCAGCGGGAGATATAACTCTCCACTAAAAACATTATAATTGCAGTTTAATAGAAATAAATTGAGCAGTGGAATCATAAGCTTAACATCAGATAATTTAATATCTATGCAGATATGAGCAACATTCTCACTTAAGCTTATCAGTTGTAACTTGATAAACAGCATGTCTAATATTCAATAAAGAATTAAAGAACATTTATAACACTTATCCATATGGGATATACTAAGTCAGATAACATCAACCAGTGATTCTCATATTTCAATCTTATACAAATATGCTACACGGCTGATTACATTTTTCAAACATACTTAAGCTCTGAGAAGATGAGGTATACCGCTCATACTCGAACCGACCATTACTAACTTGAAATCGGTACCATACATAGGTCAATGGAAGAGCCAGATTCCCATGACCTCCCACATCTCGGTCAGTACGGGACCACAAGCAGGACTATGTCAACTGCTCAATATAGCTTTCCAAGGTATACTGGCAACTTCGCTATAGAGTTACAGCGTCAACTGCACTCTCATCGTCAATCGAGAGAATTAATGTTTATCTCCATTGACCCGACATTAAAATATCATTGGGAGATTAATGATATATCCATCCCAACCATTGGGAGATTTGCAATACATCCATCCTGACACATGAAGGATTGAGAGGTTTAATGTTTACCTTCCATAAATCTCTTCACCAGGATGTAAGGATATTTTCGCCCATTTACCCCCACATATTTAGAATATGCGAACTCCAGGAAATTCCATAGGAAAACCTGTTTCACCATCATCAACTACTGACGATGATGGATCTATGGTCAGAGCACTACATGAACAAATTTCACTTGATTAATTAAGTACATTTGCATATTCTTTTAGCATCATCCAAGTTCTTAAACATAACTTATTATGACAATGCTATAAAGAGACATGTACTATTTTCATTAATTACTTATCAGTCTATAAAAGACATTGGGAACTCTGTCCCTCATTTCAATACT
Organism: Alisma plantago-aquatica; assembly: GCA_963693085.1. NCBI lineage: Eukaryota > Viridiplantae > Streptophyta > Magnoliopsida > Alismatales > Alismataceae > Alisma > Alisma plantago-aquatica. The sequence continues at coordinate 754,130,406 of OY856412.1, forward strand.
GGGAATTCTCCTCCCTTCACAATCTCATTACCATAATCATATGGTTCTGGGTATTCAAACCCTTAGCTCATCATTGAGCATTGTTACCACTTTTCCAGGTAACTGTCACCTTCAGGTCATCTGACCAAGGTAAACATGATCCTTGCTATTTACAAGCATCATTCATGGCACTTGAGGCCCATTAACTCTCTTGTTACCTCTTACCAGGCAGCAAGGTATATTATGGCACACAAGGCCCAATCACAATAGTGAATTAAACATCATAGCTCATACCTGGCTATGATCATTATCTCAAAATACCTGCATGGTTAGCACAGATGATAACAGTGATATCAATTGCATTTCAGTACCATGTAAAAACAAATATGGATTCACTATTCAAGGGTAACACCACTATTCCCTTAATAGGGTTAGGGTTTCCCATTTCATGTCATTTGGGAATATTCATCCCATTACCCACATCAAGGTTATGGTTTATCACCATATTCATCAAGATTAGAGTTTAATAAAACATTACATAGTGCTAAGGATCATACCCTTAATCACCATATGAATCATACTCATGTATGAATTCCATTCTATCATCCTCTCAACTTGATTAGGTTATATCAACCCTTCAATCAAGTACATACAGCTATGATTGACATAGTGTATGAAGTTATTGTTTTTATAAGCAATTAGGGTTTATCCCTTTAAAGGTATTAATCAATTAGGTACTTTAGGGATTCCACCTTTGTACCTATCATTGATTGTCATTACTATCAATCATTGGATCATTGGAACAATCATTACCTTCAATTTCCAAATGATTGAATCACAATTGACCTTTATTCGGTTTTGAATTTTCATCACCAAACGGTTTTGAAACTGTTTGATTCCAAACGGTTTTGAAATCATTTGACCCCAAACAGTTTCAAGACCATTTGGACTCAAATGGTCTCAAGACCGTTTGGGCCAAATCAGTCTCAAAACTGCAAGGGTTCATTAGGTGCATCCATCAATTGGTTGAACATGCTTTGCTACATTGAAACCTTCAATCAATTGAGTTATTGAAGTTCAACAATTATTGGCTCTTGGATCTCCAACCCTAAAATCTCAACCATTGGATCACCAAACGGTTTTGAAGATATTTGATCCCAAACGGTTTCAAGACCGTTTGACCCAAAAAGTCTTGAAATCGAATGGATCACTTTATGGAACCTTCAACAAATCGATTAGGGTTGTAATTGGTGGATTGTCCATACATTTAATCAATGAATTGGATCCATTGGATCATCATCCAACATGTACTAGGGTTCAGACCTCAAACGGTCAACCCATCCAAACGGTCAACACGTTCATGCGGTTTGGGACTCAAATCACCAAACCCATCCAAACAGTTTGATCACAAACGGTCAACCCATCCAAACGGTCAACACGTTCATGCGGTTTGGGACTCAAATCACCAAACCCATCCAAACAGTTTGATCCCAAACGGTTTGCAAACCGTTTGGTGATTTGAGTCCCAAACCGCATGAAAGTGTTGACAGTTTGGATGGGTTGACCGTTAGAGGTATGAACCCTAGTACATGTTGGATGATGATCCAATGGATCCAATTCATTGATTAAATGTATGGACAATCCACCAATTACAACCCTAATCGATTTGTTGAAGGTTCTATAAAGTGATACATTTGATTTCAAGACTTTTTGGGTCAAATGGTCTTGAGACCGTTTGAGCCCAAACGGTCTTGAAATTGTTTGGGATCAAACGGTTTCAAAACCTTTTGGTGATCCAATGGTTGAGATTTTAGGGTTGGAGATCCAAGAGCCAATAATTGTTGAACTTCAATAACTCAATTGATTGAAGGTTTCAATGTAGCAAATCATGCTCAACCAATTGATGGATGTACCTAATGAACCCTTGCGGTTTTGAGACTGATTTGGCCCAAATGTTCTTGAGACCGTTTGGTGATGAAACTTCAAAACTAAATAAAGGTCAACTGTGATTCAATCATTTGGAAATTGAAGGTAATAATTGTTCCAATGATCCAATGATTGATAGTAATGACAATAAATGATAGGTACAAAGGTGGAATCCCTAAAGTACCTAATTGATTAATACCTTTAAAGGGATAAACCCTAATTGCTTATAAAAACAATAACTTAGTACACTATGTCAATCATAGTTGTATGTACTTGATTGAAGGGTTGATATAACCTAATCAAGTTGAGAGGATGATAGAATGGAATTCATACATGAGTATGATTCATGTGGTGATTAAGGGTATGATCCTTAGCAAAGAGATCGTGAAACCCTAATCATGAGCATAAACCCTAATTGACAAGGTTATTGAACCCTAACCCTAATTCAGGGAAATTCAAAGTGAAACCCTAATCCAGGGTAAGGATGTAACCCTAATCCAGGGTGATGATATGTGTAAACCTAATTTAGGGTAATGTGATGCAAAATCCTAATTGGGATGAATAGTAAACCCTAATTGTGGGTGATTGAATGTGAAACCCTGATTGGGATGAATAGTAAACCCTAATTGTGGGTTATTGAATGTAGACCCTATTCTGGGGTAAAATGTATGTGAAACCCTAACTTAGGGTGATTTTATGAGAAACCTTGATGTTTGATGTGATGTGGAGCTCAAATCCAGGGTGATACTATGTAATGTTTTATTAAACTCTAATCTTGAGCAATATGGTGATAAACCATAACCTTGATGTGGGTAATGGGATGAATATTCCCAAATGACATGAAATGGGAAACCCTAACCCTAGTAAGGGAATAGTGGTGTTACCCTTGAATAATGAATCCATATTTGTTTTTACATGGTACTGATATGCAATTGATATCACTGTTATCATATGTGCTAACCATGCATGTATTTTGAGATAATGATCATAGCTAGGTATGAGCTATGATGTTTAATTCACGATTGTGATTGGGCCTTGTGTGCCATAATATACCTTGCTGCTTGGTAAGAGGTAACAAGAGAGTTAATGGGCCTCAAGTACCATGAGTGATGCTTGTAAATAGCAAGTATCATGTTTACCTTGGTCAGATGACCTGAAGGTGACAGTTACCTGGAAAAGTGGTAATAATGCTCAATGATGAGCTAAGGGTTTGAATACCCAAAACCATATTATTATGGTAATGAGATTATGAAGGGAGGAGAATTCCCAGTCTTGAAATGAGGGACTGAGTTCCCACTATCTTTTATAGACTGATAAGTAATTGATGAAAATAGTACATGTCTCTTTATAGCATTGTCATAATAAGTTATGTTTAAGAACTTGGTTGATGCTAAAAGAATATGAAAATGTACTTAATTAATCAAGTGAAATTTGTTCATGTAGTGCTCTGACCATAGATCCATCATCGTCAGTAGTTGATGATGGTGAAATAGGTTTTCCTATGGAATTTCCTGGAGTTCGCATATTCTGAATATGTGGGGGTAAATGGGCAAAAATATCCTTACGTCCCGGTGAAGAGATTGATGGAAGGTAAACATTAAACCTCTCAATCCTTCATGTGTCGGGATGGATGTATCACAAATCTCCCGATGGTTGGGATGGATGTATCATTAATCTCCCAATGATATTTTAATGTCGGGTCGATGGAGATAAACATTATTTCTCTCGATTGCCAATGAGAGTGCAATTGATGTTGTAACTCTATAACGAAGTTGCCAGTATACCTTGGAAAGCTATATTGAGCAGTTGATATAGTCCTACTTGTGGTCCCATACTGACTGAGATGTGGGAGGTCATGGGAATCCGACTCTTCCATTGACCTATGTATGGTACCGATTTCAATTTAGCTATGGTCGGTTGGAGTATGAGTGATATACCTCATCTCCTCAGAGCTTAAGTATGTTTGAAAAATGTAATCAGCCGTGTAGCATATTTGTATAAGATTGAAATACAAGAATCACTGGTTGATGTTATCTGACTTAGTATATACCAGATGGATAAGTGTTATAAATGCTCTTTAATTCTTTATTGAATATTAGACTTGTTGTTTATCAAGTTACAACTGATAAGCTTAAGTGAGAATGTTGCTCAAATCTGCATAGATATTCAATTATCTGTTGTTGAGCTTATGATTCCACTGCTCAGTTTATTTCTATTAAACTGCAATAATAATGTTTTTGGTGGAGAGTTATATCTCCCGTTGGGGCAATTTTTATAATTGTCTCACCTCTGTGGGATCCAACATTTTAGGTAGATGCAGACAAAAAGGCAGAAACCCTACTACAGGGGAAGAGCAGCAGCAGCAGCAACAAGGACAGCAGTGATCCATCAGGTGGAGATATTGGTCGTCTAGTTTTGTATAGTTAGTCCTATGAGTCGTCTCTATACTCTTGGGTCCTAGGAGTTAGTGCTTTTAATAATTCGATTTGAGATTTTGGGCTTCAAGCATCGAGGTTCTTATACTACATGTGTACAGTTGAGACAGAGTAGTGAATGCTTGTATGCCTCAAGAAGCAACGATACATGATATGTATATGTGAACCCGGATGTAATGATTTACTTTGGTTCTGAATGAAAGAGTTTTCCTGTGAATGGATGTCTTGATAAATGGTTTTAATTTTTAGTGATTTTTAGTAATCCGTTGTTAGTAATCACTTCCGCTTTAGTTAATCTTGTTTATGTAAGTTGGATGCCGCAATTTAGTGGTATCAGAGCTCTAGGTTCACTGAGTCTACAGAGACATATGATTAAGGTTGTTGAGTCTGTTCTAGTGTCTTCCAGTCTGTCTGATAGTGTCTTCTGCTCGTATAGGAGGAGAAGAAGAACTAAAGATGTCTGGATCACACGATGAACATGCAGCTGAGAGCAACATTGTTGCACCAGGAGGAGGTGCAAGAGATCAAGATAGGGAGGAGCATGTACTTGATCAACCCTAGTTCAACCAAGCTGATATGGGGAATCTAGCTTTCCAAAATATGTTTGGACAGTTTATGGCATCTATGACCCATATGATGGATAGGATGCCATTACCTGCACCTAGGGCACCTACCCACCCTGAAGGACATGGAGCCGGCAAGACGTTTGAACGACTTCGTCGGGTTGGAGCCATAGAGTATGCTGGTATAGCCGACCCAACAGATGCTGACCTATGGTTGACTGAACTGGAGAAAGCCTTCAAAATCCTCATGATTCCTGATGATGAGAAGGTGAGGCATGTTGTATATCTCCTAAAAGGGAGTGCTGGCCACTGGTGGACCATTGAGGAAGGCAAAAGACCTGGTGTTGTGATCAGATGGGATGAATTCTGACATTAATTCGTCGCTAGATACTTTCCCAAGACGTATCTAGATGAGAAAATCTCTCGATTTGAGAGGTTGAGGCAAGGACAAATGAACATTAGAGAATATGAAGCTAGATTCATGGAACTTTTGTGATTTTGTCCGCATATGCATCTACAGATGAGGAGAGAATTCGGCGATTCGAGAAGGGGTTAAACATTGAATTGACCACTCCGGTGTCTGCTCTGGAGAACCGGGAGTGGTTTGCTACTTTTGTGGAGTCTGTAAGATGAATAGAAAGGTCTGTGATTGAGAAGTGACAGACCAAGGGTAAGAAAAAGTACCCACAGTTCCAAGGACAGAGTTCTTGAAGTTTTAAGAAACCAAGGTATTCTGTGCCTACACCACCACCAAGGTTCAATACCCAGATGCAATGGACATCAAGTAAGGGTAGAGGCTGTAGTTTACCATCGAAGGGAGCTCACATCTTAGCCTCAATGTCAGTGACATGACCACCCATACCACAGAGGGGAAATGTAACCTGTTATAGATGTGGGAGAGAAGGCCATGTGGTGAGGGACTGTCCTGAAAAAGTCAGGAATGTGGCCCAGCAACCGAGGCAGAGTCAGCAAGGCTCTCAGAGGCAGTAGTCTGGCAGTGGTGCTAGAGGACGTGGACAAACATCCCAAGCTGGATCGTCGACATCCAACAACCAAGCACAGGGTCAACAGCAGGCAACGACTAGATTCTATGCAATGAATCAACCCAAAGCAGTAGTCAACCCACGGGTTGTGACATGTCAGATGGAACTATTTTATTTTGATATGTCTTCTTCTTGCTCCGTATCCGTGTTAATTGATTCGGGTGCTACGAACTCTTTTATCACTCGAGAAGTGATTCATGACTGCAACATGATTATTAGTCATAGAGTAGATAGCATGTTCTTAGAAACACCTTTGCGGGGATCTGCAGTATTGCGGGAAGTGTGTTCTCCATGCAATCTTTCATTTTCTGATCATCGCATTGAGGTGGATCTTATACCACTTGAAATGCATGGGTTTGATATAATTCTTGGGATGGACACCTTAGAAAAGTAGAAAGTTGTCTTGGATTGTGGTTCCAACACTACTACATAACCGACCTTTAGTGTCGGTTATTTAAGGCCTTTAGTGTCGATTTCTAAGCGACACCTATGTGGGCGCCGCTAAAAGCCCAACCTTTACGCGTCGGTTCTCAAACCGACGCCACAACCCTTCACGCGCCACCAAAAATGCGCTGAAAATGCGCCAGTAGGGGGTATAGGCGTCGGTTATCTACTAGGAAACCGACACTGAATCACCCGCTTACACGGTCATGCTGGCCAGCACGGCCGTGGTGTCTGGTCTCATTAAGGAAATTGACGTCGGTTACTAGTATGGAAACCGACATTGTAACCATATATCTTCAGTTTTATACAAATATCCGACACATATTTTATGTCTGGTCCACTGCCATGGCCGTGCTGGCCAGCACGGCCGTGGTGTAGGGAAATCGGCGTCAATACTAGTAAGGAAACCAACACTATAAACGTATGTCGTCAGTTTTATACAAATAACTGGCACCTATGATTTGCTTTTTCTTTATGTCAGTCTGCAGACCTGCTGTGGCTGGTCGCAAGATGAGAAACCTACAGTTCAATTATGAACTTTAGGTTTTACGACATCCATTGATATCAGCCAACAACAGGCCACAAACCTGCAAAATTAACATGATGGATAAATTATTATATATGTGATTCACACTCATGTATAAGAAATTTAATTCATATTATTTTTTCATCACACGCATGTAGAAACTAGTAGCAACCTACAGTTCCATTTATTTCATCTCTTTTCACATTCAGACACATGTAGAAACATTCATGTATTGATGATTTTCACACACATATATGACAATTCATAAAAATTCATTCACATTCACACAAAATTAATTATGAGAATAAAGTTATTCTTTATTCATCATCATCATCATTGTCATCAAAATCATATTGAAAAATTCCCACTCTTTGTAGGGCTTTGGCCCAATCTTCTCTTACAGCATCTAATTCATCTCTCATATAGGGAGCATGTACATCAAAATGCTTTGCACCTGTGTTGAAGTCCTCAGTTTTAAAGACCTACAAAGAGAATGACGTACATACATAATTATAATAATATATAATAATATTCATATATTTCATATTATCTAACGAGACTATGTATAATACTTGTTGTATGTTATCGATTTCCAATACAGCATGTTTGATTATTAGGTCCATAAATTGTATCACATAGTAGGCACATGCCCAGCCGTTGTCTTGTGTAGCACACTATAAATTTGAAACATACAAAATATTCAAAAATACAAATAAGCACACTTCATATAAATAATATATACATTGGAGTCAGGAAATTACTTTCACATTCTTCTAAATGAGCTGCAGATTTTTTTTCCTGGGGACTTTTCCTCCATCTTTTTTATACTCTTGTAAATCCCTATATATGTTAATGTAACACATTAAATTGCATAATTAAATAATAATGCAGTAACAGATGTTTACAGATATAAAAACATAAAATATTTCTCACGAGAATAATAGCCTTTTAATTGCATGTCCATATACATCCAACTCACTCCCCGCAAGATCTAGACAATAGACGGTGAATGTCTTGGGGACAATAACTAATAACTCCTGATGCTTAGAAATACAGGTAAGAAAGTAGAAAATTAATAACTCAATATCCGCAATAAAAATGTAATTTGCTTAAGTCCAAATTACAAGCAAAGTAAACTTACTCGACATTGAATGGAGCTATTATCACTGTCTTATTATTTTTACCAAAATATTCAAAAGCATCATAGCAGTATGAAGTAACTCAACCAGGGTCTTTATCTACAAGACTAATCAAGGATGGAACCAAAAATCCCACATGGGAAAACCCAAAATCTTTACATGTCTTGTATAAGTGGCTGCAAAACATGTATTACGTATGCATTAATATATAAGAAACCATATTTCTGTATATAAAACAAGGTATATGGATGTATAAACCAGATTTCCATATGCATTAATTAATCTCACCATATCCACATCTCTATCATAGATGTTTTCAGCCATTCATACTTAAACAACTCCAAAATATCTTGTATAAATATGTTGTTTCCGAATGATTGATTTGCATTAATATGTATCCAGAACTTCTATTACATATGCATTAATACGTATGCTAAGCTTGTATAAATAGATTGTTATCGTAGGATTTACCTGCAGCATTCTCTGGAATAGTAACATTTATAGGGCAATTTAAATTATGTTCGCCGATCCATACTGCCACACTCCTACAATTAGGACCTATCGAGGCATGTAGGTCCCGTGGAAGCTAACTTGGTAGTCGAGGAGGTGGAGGTCGAGATGTAGCGGGTCTCGTCTTTTTGACCTATATATATAATTTCATATCAATTGACTCATATATATATATACACTAACAAAGTAAAGTAATGAAAATTTATCATACAATATCAGTATAGAGGACATCCGATACGGGCCACAATATCACTCCGCCTACTGTCTCACCAAGTGTTTCAGCATCTGGGTGTGCATGAGGCAGTGCAAGATCCATCCAGCCAGTGAGTATATGTATGGGGCTCACACGTACCATGCCATCTGGTACTGGACTCCCATGAAACATGCACCCTTTAAGGGGTGGATAAGCCGATGCATCTGCAATTATATATCCTTCACTTTGTAGTCAGCATGGCTTCAACCCCTACAAATTTATATAATTAAAGAATGTTATATGCATATATACACAAACATATCATCTTAAACATACTAGCTATTATATATGCCATAAAAATACTTACAGAGGATGTGCTAGGTGGGTCTATAGGATTACTCCCAACCTCTGCAGTACGAGGAGTAGGAGAAGAGAGGTTCACCACGGATACTGTCTGACTGGCAGTCTGAGATGCCTGCCACTTGTGAAATGCTTCCTCGAGTCTTTTATGAACTGCTTCCTGGAGTCTTTTATCAACTGCTTCCTCGACTCTCCTATCAATTAAGGAATCTACCTATACATGGATAAAACAAATGCTAGTTGTTGATTATTGAATTCCCTTTCGCAATAATGTTCTAAAATAAGAATAAGTTACCTCAGCTTGTGAAATTCCCGCTTTTGGGACATGTTTATGCTGGGATGGCCCAAAGAACGCTTTGATGCCCACACCAGCGCCTGCACCCCTTACACGTCTAAGATGCTCTGGGTTACCCAAAGCAACTGTCAGTTCATCCCTTGTGCCCTGAGGGATGAACTTGCCATCCTTCCTCTACTCGTGCAGCTCCTGCTAAGCACCATCAACAAAAATTCATAAGTAAACATAACAATAATCAATATCGATAGATTTCTCTAAGAGTTTGATTTTTACCATTTTTGCAGCCGCCTCAGTAGTTGTGGGCTTCGGTATCTCTCCCTTCTTGTTTTGCCTCCCAGCTATCCACATAACATGATGAGGGAGAGGTGTGGGAGCAGCAGTAGAGGACTCTACAGTCTCCTGAGTAGTAGTAGGATGAGTAGACTCAGCCTGTAGTCTTTGGCGAACGCCTACATATCCTCTTAGACCCATTGTGTGGTCGTGCACATTCAGTGCACGCCTTTCTCGTTGAGCATCACTCTTAGCCTAGTTAGTTAGCACATTGATTTGGTTAGTAACACTAAAGATTAATCTTTAATAGGTGAATACATAAAAATGTATATTAATTAAATTGGGAGTGGCGACGCTTAATACCTTGAATTCATCTGTTTTTCTTTGGGTAACAAACTCCTCCCATTCTCTGGGGTCCAAGTAGTTCCATTTTTGTGTGGCTTCCTTCTTCCTATATTTATTTTTTAAAGAGAATACAAACAAAAATTATTAGTGTAAAGTTAGCGAAATACTGATCAATGTCTAGAATTGGAATCTATCAAGAACATATTCTCAGCATCACGTATGTAATCTCGGGTGAGATTGGTCCTATAGTTCCTTAGGAACCTCCCACAACGTTGCATCACACATTTACGATGTAGCTTTTCATCCAGATCAAATATGCTCTGCAAATTAAATAGAATTGCTATTAACTAGTATCCTAAAAATTAGTAATCTACACAAATAGAATTACAAATAATAATAACTCGTGCATAGTTCCTTCCATATGTGGTCTTTCTTCTCCTTAGGAACTCTATGCCATGATTCTAGGATAAGATTGCAATGGCTGCGAGTAAGAACCCCAAGATATGAAACAAATGAGTTGCGGTTCACTCCATATGGATTTCCTGCCTGATCAAAATCCACAGCCAATTTGAGTCCATTACCCCTTTTATGTATTAACTTGTTCATCATTGTGATGCCCCTCACTTTCTCAATTTTCTTTTGCTGCTCATCAAGTGCTGTAATTTCTTCAGGGGGTACATCACCAACCTAAAATTTGATTAAAAAAACACACTTACATAATATAATTATAAATAAACATATAGGGATATATTCTTAAAACTTACATTGTCAGGCGGTGCAAGCACATCCCCACCCTCACGGTGATCATCAGCACGGTCCTGATCAGCCATTTGATACAAGTATTAATACTTATACTTCAACAATTCATCACATCTGCAACATTATATACAAGTTCTAACTTTATCAGTCATACTCGTCTTAATACTAAACTTCTAGGGTTTTCAAGAAGTCATCCTTTGTTCAACATCATAAGAATTACATAATTCAGTAATCCATCAACACAACCCTAAATAGGGAATATTGCCACCTCACACTGATCCTTATGTATATATATCATATTCAATTTTAGTAAGACTCAGCAAACACTTGTATAATTCATTCTAATACAATTCAAATATGATTTTATAATGTCAATTCAATTTCCAAGCATATTGACCACTGGCCTGATTTTTAGGCAATATTCACATGAAATAGCATAGTCATATCCATAGAATTTCATATCAATTGGATATACCAATAAAAAGATAATGATTAGATTCTCAAACCCTAATTATGTGAATCAAATATGTTTAAATCTTCTCATTAGTTTTAAAACATAATGATTAGATTACCATAATTAATCAAGCTTTAAACAATGTAATAATGCATTCATCAACTTGATGAATCTACATATCAAAACTTTTGAGTGGTTGAAGTAGTGAAGATGTAGCTTAAAACTACCTAGAATTCTAAAACTTGAACCGAGAGAGGATAAATTTTGTGTAGAATTGATATGTGAGTATGTTGTAAACATGAGTAATATTGTGTAGAAAAAAATGCAGTTTGTCATAGAACAATACAGAATATTGATGCATGTAAACCACACATATAAAAAGAAAGCACACAGCCATAGGATTAATGGGCGTGCCTGTGATACAGGAAAAGCAAAAATAGGGGGGAAGGTCAGGGGAAAACCTAATAATGGGCGTGCAGGAGGGTTGGTCGTTGAGAAGAAGGGCTCTGAGCGGAGAGATGGTCATCGGCGTCAGGTAGAAGGTCATCGGGCGGAGAGCTGTGGTCGGGAGGTCGCCGGGCGAAGAGTGTTCGCCGACAGCGGCTGGCGAAAGCAGACGGCGGCAGAGGCGGAGGCAGCACAGCAGCGGAGTCGGAGGCAGAGCAGCGGAATCATCGGAGCAAAAACCCTGATCAGTGGAAATGAATGAAACAAAAGAGGAAGAGTTTGCCTCGCGCTGTTAAGTTTACTATAGGTGTCAGTTTCTAACAACAACCAACAATAAAAACTATACGTGTCAGTTTTCAACAAAACACCGACACTAAAGGGAGGCGAAAATTTTCACGGTTATTCACGCGAAAACACAATGGTGCCAGTTATTGTCACAAAACTGATGATAAAATGTGAGCAAATTTCTGTCTCGCAGAAAACCTTTCGTCGTCGGTTTCTGTTTTAAAAACCGACGATGTATGTCAATTTTTGGAGGTAATTTTTTTCGCTGGAAATTTTGGTTTTGGCGGTTACTTTTAGTGTCGATTTCTTATTAAGGAACCGACACTAAATAAAAGTGATACCCGTGTCTGGTCGCCCTTCAGAGATTGATGTCGGCTTATTTTATAAACCGACACTATATGGTTTAGGTGTTGATGTATTATTACAACTGACACCATTAAAAGTGACGTTATAAGCCATTTCTGTAGTAATGCAAGCAGGTTGTGTTCACAAATAATGGTGACACATGGATCTTTCAGGGAGATAGAAAGATTCTTCCAACATGTCTTGTGTCAGCTATGGTAGCTGAGAAGTTGATGAGACAAGGATGCTTTGCATTCTTAGCCCATGTGGTTGATACCACAATGGAGAGCCCTCATCTTTTTGAAGTTCCAATAGTCAGGGAATTTTAAGATGTATTTCCTAAATAACTTCCAGGTGTTCCACCACCCCGAGAGATTGATTTTGAAATTAATCTAGTCCTGGGAACGTAACCAATAACACAAATGTTGTATAGAATGGCACCTGCTGAAATGGCAGAGCTCAAGAAACAACTGCAAGAGTTGCTTGAGAAGGGTTTTATCCGACCGAGTACTTCACCATGGGGTGCTCCGGTCCTCTTTGTTAAGAAGAAGGATGGGTCTATGTGTTTATGCATCGATTATAGATAGTTAAATAAAGTGACTATAAAAAACAAGTATCCTCTACCAAGGATTGATGACTTGTTTGATCAGTTGTGTGGTGCAACTATCTTTTCTAAGATAGATCTGAGGTCAGGATACCATCAGTTGCATATTAAGGAGAGTTACATACCTAAGTCTACCTTTAGGACAAGGTATGGTCACTATGAGTTCATAGTTATGTCGTTTGGACTAACTAATGCACCAGCTGCATTTATGGAACTCATGAATAGAATCTTTCAACCTTTTCTTGATCAGTGTGTAGTCGTCTTTATAGATGACATCTTGATATATAGTAGAGATGCCCAACAACATGAGCAACATCTTTGTCAAGCTTTGACTTTGCTAAGAAAGCATAAGTTGTATGCTAAGTTTAGCAAATGTGAGTTCTAGTTACCAGAAGTTTCTTTTCTTGGTCACGTAATATCTGCTTCAGGCATTCGTGTTGATCCTAACAAAGTAGAATATGTCATGCAATGGGAACAGCCAAAGACACCGATAGAGATACGCAGTTTCCTAGGACTGGCAGGCTATTACAGGAGGTTCATTAAGAACTTCAGTTCAATAGATTTACCCCTAACCAAGTTGACAAGTGTCAGCAATCTTTCCAATTGCTGAAGGAAAGGTTAACCAGTGCACCTGTGTTAGTGCTACCTGAGCAAGGAAAGGGATACATAGTCTTCTGTGACGCATCTAAGAATGGCTTAGGATGTGTGTTGATGCAGGATAAACAAGTGATTTCTTTTGCTTCTCGACAGCTTAAGAAACACAAGGAGAATTATCTGACACACGATTTAGAGCTAGCTGATGTGGTCCATGCCTTGAAGATCTGGAGACATTATCTCTATGGAGAAACATTCCAGATTTTCACAGACCATAAGAACCTAAAGTATATCTTTTCTCAGCATGAGCTAAACATGAGGCAATGTCGTTGGATGGAGTTAATCAAGGACTACGATTATACAATTGATTATCATCCAGGGAAAGCCAATGTGGTTGCTGATGCACTAAGTAGAAAATCAGCAACACCGGCCTTAAATAAAGTACAGTTGAACTCCTTAGTGTGCTCTAAGAGAGATATGCTTATCTCCTTGAGGTAAGACAATGTACAACTTAAAGTGTCATTATTAGCACGGTTGTTAGCTGAGATGCAAATAAAACCTATTCTGAGACAGCAGATTAAAGAAGCACAGCAGACTGATATTGCGATTCAACAGATCAGGTCAGAGTATGGTAGTGAGAAATGGGATGGGTTCCATGAGTCAGATGATCAGGTAGTTTGTTACCATGATAGGATGGTAGTACCTGATGTTGATCACTTAAGGAAATTAGTTCTGGAAGAAGCTCATTCTTCGATGTATGCTATGCATCCAGGAAGCACCAAGATGTATCATAACTTAAAACATATGTATTGGTGGCCTAGATTAAAGAAAGGTGCAGCTGAGTTTGTTATGCGGTGTCCAGTGTGTCAGCAGGTTAAATCTGAATATCAAAAGCCCACAGGAACAATGCAACCTCTGCCTATACCTCAGTGGAAATGGGATCATGTAACCATGGACTTTGTGGTTGGTTTGCCTAGAACAGCCAAAAGTCATGATTCCATATGGGTGATAGTTGATAGGTTGACAAAGACAGCACATTTCTTACCTGTCAAAACAACCTACACAGCTGAGAAGCTTGCACAGATATACATAGATGAGATAGTGCGGCTGCATGGGGTTCTAGTTACAATTGTTTCTGATAGAGGTCCCCAATTTATGAGTCAATTTTGGGAGCGACTCCATAAAGCTTTGGGTACACAATTAAGATTTAGTACAACCTTTCACCCACAAACAAATGTTCAATCTGAGAGGACTATACAAACTTTGGAGGACTTTCTCAGAGCATGTGTCCTTCAATTTGTAGGATGTTGGGATTGATAGAGTTTTCTTATAATAATAGCTATCAGCACAGTATTGAGATGGCACCATATGAAGCATTATATGGTAGACGTTGTAGATCTCCTTTATGTTGGTATGAAATAGGGGAGTACCAACTCTTGGGTCCTGAGCTGGTTCAGTAAACAACTGAGAAGATTAAAGTCATACAACAACAGTTGAAAGCTGCCCAGGATAGGCCAAAAGCATATGCTGATAAGTGTCGTAGACCCTTAGAATTCCAAGTTGGAGACAGAGTATACCTTAAGGTCTCACCTTGTAAAGGTATCCTTAGATTTGGAAAGAAGGGGAAGTTAGCTCCTAGATTTATGGGACCTTATCCAATCATTGAGAGGATGGGAAAGGTAGCCTAGAAGCTGGAGTTACCATCTGAGTTGCATAGATTGCACCCAGTGTTCCATATTTCCATGTTGAGTAAGTGTCATCCTGACACTGAATTAGTTCTACAACTTGTGGAGGTAGAATCAATGATGATATATCTTATGTTGAAGGACCTGTGTTGATTCTTGACATAAGAATCAAGAAGTTGAAAAAGAAAGACATTTGTCTTGTAAAAGTTCTCTGGCATCACCGTGGCATTGAAGAAGCTACGTGGGATCTAGAGGAAGATATGAGGAGGAAGTACCCTTCTCTTTTCTCTTGATGTTTTCGTTAATGATTTTGGGGATGAAATCCTTGTAAGGGGTGGATAACTCCAAATAGTTTTGTGAAACTGTTTGGACCAAAGGTCCAAAACTGTTTGCAACTCAAATTTGTTGGAAAGTGTTCCAAAGATGATGTCATCATCATCAAGCCTTAGTCCATCAAAAACTACTACCATTATCATGGTGATTCCATCAATCAATCAAAGGAATTGCAAAAAGATCAATTGAACATAAAGGGCTGAGAAATTGAATTCAATAATAATGAATAAGGGTTCAAGTTATATAACCCGCCTTCAATTGAGCTTCAAAGCTTGGAGTTTCACATAAACAACGGTGGAATAAGCTTTTGTAACTCCCCCAAGGCTCATCCTCAAGTTTTGGAGTGAAAAGATTGGCTAGGGTTGAAGATGGAGTGAAGAAAAGAAAAAATTATGCATTGATTTATGATTTCCACCATGAAATCAAGATGAAAGAAGGTCAAGAAGCTTACCAACAGGTTGGGGGTCGTCCTCTTGATCCTTCAAAGCTTCCTTGGTCGTTTTTCAACTAAAGGGTGGAAGTGAATTCGAAATTATCCTTTCATTCTATGGATAAATGAGCTTATATGTGAATTTTATTGAAAATTCAATTAAGATAGAGAAAGTAGGAATTATCTGCTCAATTCCATTGCCACTTGCCCCCTTCTCTTCCTTAGATACAAGGCTATCCTCATTGCCTCTTATTCCTCTCAATTATCCACAATTAAAGAAAAGCAAATTAAGCACCTTAATCCATTTAATAGTAATATCCATAAGTGAGTGGATATTTCTTTTTCGTATAATAATGTGAGTGGATTTTTCACCTCCTTGAGATATTTCGTGGCCCTTGCAAAGAAAAAGGACGTACACACATATCTGAATTCAACCATTTCAATTTTGGTTGAAGGTCCTTCAATTATTTTATTTATTTTTGCATTAATTTGAATTAAGGTTTCTATTATGCTTAAATCTTGATTATTTTAATATCAAGATTCTCTCTCCTTCAAAGAGATACAAATGAGATGCCCCTCTCGTTTTATTTGCTCCACATGATCCCAAGAAATAGTAGGGACCATTTTGAAGTGGTAATTTGCATATTGAACCCTAGGTTTTGGGTAAATTGCACATTACACCAAAACTAGGCACAAACATTGCTTTATCAGCTCGTTCTTGGTATTCAGGCTATCACAAGCCATACCTATACATAATATTCACTCTCATGATGCTTCAACACATGAGGAACATATTGTCATGCACAATTTGCAAATAAAACCCTCAACTTGGGTAATTTGCACATTAGTCCAAAATAAGCAAAACATTGATTTCAACAATATTCAAAAAGGACTAAAATTGCAATATAAGTTCCTCTTGAACCTTAATTAATTTTCAAAAGATAAGATCAAGCACATAATCACTTTTATTAAACAAAACACCTAGGGTTAAAACATAACCCAAGTCAGGGATGTTACATCCACATTGTTGAATTTCTATAGTATTTAAACACATTCAAGATTAATGGTGTTCCAATTGAAGGATTACACCTACTTCTATTCCCGTTCACTCTACAAAACCGAGCCAAGGAGTGGCTCTCTTCTTTGCCTCCTCGTTCTATCAAGAGATGGGATGATTTGTTAAATGTGTTTCTAGCAAAGTATTTTCATCCTAGCAAAACAGCCCAGTTGAGGAATCAATTCACAAACTTCAAACAACTAGAAGGTGAAACGCTCTATGAGAATTGGGAGAGGTTCAAAGACCTTCAATGCCTATGTCCTCACCATGGTCTGACGAACTAGTTACTCCTACAAACCTTCTATAATGGGTTATTCTACAACACATGTATGACCATTGATGTTGCTGCAAATAGAGCCTTGATGAACAAATCATACAGTCAAGCTTTTGCTATCATTGAAGATATGGCACTCAACCACAGCCAGTGGTGTTCTGAAAGAACCAACCAACCCCTTTCCTATGCCATCTCAAATGAGAAGTCTAGTGGGAAACATATCATTGATGTCGTGAATTTAATTTCAGCCAAACATGATGCCTTAACTTAGAAATTTGAAAGGTTGACTACTCATTCAGTTCAAGCTATTGACCAAGTTTGTGAAGCTTGTGGTACATCTGGGCATAACGGTGCTTCTTGTTTTGCACCACAGATTAATACCAATGAAGCATCCAAATAAGTCAATGCAGTGGGGAACTTCAATAATAAACAAGCTTAGAATCTGTTTTCTAAAACATACAACCCAGGATGGAGAGACCATCCAAATTTCTCTTACATGAACAATAATTCGCAGAACCAACAGCAAGGCCAAGATCAAGGCCAACAATCTTTGAGCAACCATCAGTCGATGAATTCCAATCGCCAACAACCACTAGGGTACAACTCCAATAACAACAGGAACTTCAACCAATTCCAACAAGTGACTCCTCCCAATCAGAAATCAAGCTTAGAAAGCCTCCATGAGGCATTTGTCACCACATAGATACAACAAAATGATGAGTTTCGAGCACATAGAAATTTGTTGAAAGATGCTATCACACAACTCTCCTCAAAGGTTGATGGGATTGTCACACATACCAAAATGTTGGAGAATCAGATAGCTCAGCAGGCATTAGCCAATCAAGGATCATCTTTCAGTTCTTTGCCTAGTCAACCCATCATGAACCCCAAAGAAACTTGTAAATCTGTGACCTTAAGGAGTGGGGCTGTCATAGGAAGATCATCACCACTGCCCAAGAGGAAATTTGGAGAAATTGATGATAACACTATTGAAGATGTAGCCAAAACACGAAGGAAGAAAACCACGGGAAATTTGTGGCAAAGTGACTTTTCAAGCAAGCCAAATGCTCCTTTTCTCCATAGATTTGCTAGCACAAAAGATGATGTGAAGTTCAAAAAATTCATAGACATTCTAAACAAGTTATATGTAAACCTACCCCTAGTTGAAGTCATAGATGAAATGCCCTCCTACGCTAAGTTCTTAACGGATATCTTAACAAAGAAAAGGAGATTTGGACAAGTAGAAACCGTGATGCTTTCTGAAAGGCTAAGCTCCATCATCCAAAACTGCATGCCTGAGAAATTGGATGATCAAGGTGCCTTTACTATTCCTTGTAATATAGGAGACTCTACTTTCGATAAAATCTCAGTAGACCTTAGAGCTAGCATTGTTTTGATTCCTATATCTTTATGGGAAAAGCTAGACTTGGGAGATCTTAAGCCGACATCTATGACAGATCAGCTAGCTGACCTCTCTATCAAGCATCTATGTCCCAGTTTAGATTGGAAAAAAAATTATCCCATGTGATTTTGTGGCCTTAGACATGCATGAAGACCCAACCAATCTTGTACTTTTTGGAAGACCCTTCTTGTGCACTCTAGGTTGTTTAGTTGACTTTAGAGAAGGAAAGCTCACCATCTGGGTGGGAGATGAAGAACTCATGTTTTCAGTCTATGACTCAATGAAGGCACCCAGCTATAAAGAGTACATTTGTCTTGTTGACTCCATTGACACATTGCTAGAAGAAGAAAAGAATTCTATTGATACTACTTTAGGTGATCCTGAGGAAGATGATGTTAATGCCATTTAAAAAGACAAAAGCACCGAATCTTTGGAGAATCCATTAAGTGGAGAAATCTCAAAGAAGAATGAAGGGAGCAACACCACAACCCCAAGCAAATAGGTAGAACTAAAACTCTCCCACCAAAGTTAAGGAATGCTTTCTTAGGCCCAAACTCTTCTTCTCCTGTCATCATAAATGCCAATTTGAATAATGATCAAGAAAAAAAAACTTTTGAATGAAGTTAGATGTTACAAAGATGTGATAGGTTATTCTATTGATGACCTCAAGGGAATTAACCCATCCATTTGCATGCATAGGATAGCTTTAGAAGAGGATGCCAAACCATGTATAGACCCACCAAGGAGACTACACCAGAACATGATGGAAGTTGTAAAGAAAGAAATCTTAAAACTTAAAGATGTTGGAATAATTTATCTAAAAAGTGACAGTCCTTGGGTAATTCCTATACATGTTGTGCCTAAGAAAGGAGGAACAACTGTGATTAAATGGGAAAATGAGGAACTAATTCAAACAAGAATCGTCACTGGATGGTGAATGTGTATTGATTATAGAAAACTCAATAAATCCATCATAAAAGGCCATTTTCCTTTGCCCTATATTGATCTAATGTTAGAAAGACTTGCTCACCACTCATATTTCTACTCCCTTGATGGGTATAGTGTGTTCTTTCAGATCCCCATCTATCCACCCGATCAAGAGAAAACCGCATTCACTTGCACCTATGGAACTTATGCTTACAGGCAGATGCCCTTTGGGCTTTGCAATGCACCCATCACTTTTCAAAGGTGTATGATGGATATTTTTTCTGACTATATTGAAAAAATCATGGAAATATTCATGGATGATTTTAGTGTCTATGGTAATTCTTTTGATGATTGCTTGTTGAATCTAACTAAAATTTTGCAGAGATGTTAACAAGTCAATCTTGTACTGAATTGGGAGAAATGCAACTTTATGGTGCAGACGGGAGTTGTGCTTGGTCATGTCATTTCCAATAAAGGGATTGAAGTGGACAAATATAAGGTGGAAGCTATTGAAAAAATGGGTGCTCCAACAAATGTCAAAGAAATCCGTAGTTTTTTGGGTCATGCAGGTTTGTGCAGGAGATTCATTAAAGATTTCTCAAAGGTAACAAAGCCACTATGCTCGTTACTAGAAAAAGATGCATAATTTGAATTCAATGATGAATGCAAAGCTACCTTTTGAAAACTAAAAGATGCCCTAATTTCAGCCCTTGTTATCCAACTACTATATTGGAGTGCTCCTTTTGAAGTGATGTGTGACACTAGTGACTACGCCATAGGCACAGTCTTGGGACAGAGAAAGGACAACAAACTTCATGCTATACACTACGTAAGTAAAACCCTTGACGATGCATGGATCAACTATGCCACCACAGAAAAGTAAATGTTTGCCATCATTTATGCATTTGATAAATTTAGACAGTATCTTGTGGGTTCTAAGGTAATTGTGTATACAGATCATGCCGCAATAAGGTACTTCATGAGCAAGAAAGATGCCAAACCTTGTCTCATCCATTGGATATTGTTACTATATGATTTTGATTTAGAGATCAAAGACAAAAAAGGAATGGAGAATAGTGTAGCTGACCATCTCTCACGTCTCTCTACAAACATTGAAGCTAAAGTATCCATTGATGATAAGATGCCCATGGAAATTCTATATGCGATGAACTCTCTAGCCTTGCCATAGTTTGCTGATTTTGCAAACTATCTTGCCACCAGTTTCCTTCCACCTGATTTCACCTCTCAGCAAAAGAAGAAGTTTCTTCATAACGTTAAATTCTACTATTGGGATGACCCACTATTGTTCAAGCAGTGCGCAGACGGACTCATAAGGAGATGTATCCCAAATGAAGAAATTGGTAATGTGATTTTAGATTGTCATTCTTCACCCTACAAAGGACATTTTAGGGTAGACAAAACAACAAAAAAGATCCTACAATCTGGCCTTTATTGGCCAAGTCTATTCCATGACGTGCAAACATTTGTCAAAGCTTGTGACAATTGCCAAAGGGGTGGAGGAATTTCAAGGAGAGATGAATGCCATTAAACTCAATTCTAGAGTTTTAAGTTTTTGATGTGTGGGGTATAGATTATATGGGGTTGTTTCCATCTTCATTCAACTACAAGTTCATCTTAGTGGCTTGTGATTATGTGTCCAAATGGGTGGAGGCAATCCCCACTCAAACTCCAGATGCAAAGTCAGTCATCAAACTTTTTCATAAGATCATCTTCCTGAGATTTGGAGTTCCAAGAGCAATCATTTCAGATGGTGGAAACCATTTTAAAGAGAGAAACTTCAACAACCTACTTAGCAAATATGGAGTAAAGCATAAGATATCTACACCCTATCATCCTTAAACATCAGGCCAAGTGGAGATCTCAAATAGGCAACTGAAGGCTATTCTAGAAAAGATTGTCTCCAACTCAAGAAAGGATTGGGCACTTAAGTTGGATGATGCGCTATGGGAATACATGACAACTTTCAAAACACCCATTGAAATAACTCCTTTCAAATTAGTTTACTAAAAATCATGCCATTTACCCATAGAATTGTGGCACAAAGCATTATGCGCAATCAAGTTTCTGAACTATGATCTTAAGAAAGCAGGAGAGAAGATGTTATTGCAACTATAAGATCTGGAAGAGCTGCAAATGGATGCTTATGAAAATGCCAAAATCTACAAAGAAAAGATGAATAGATGGAATGATAAGAGAATCAAGATAAAATTTCAAAGGAGACCAATTTTTGCTTTTCAACTCCAAACTCAAATTGTTTCTAGGGAAATTGAGATCCAAGTGGTCTGTACCATTCTTGGTCCTACGTGGTTTTCCATACGAGACTATGGAGTTGTAAGGGAAACAATCCTCTTTCAAGGTCAATGGACAATGTTGCAAGCTGTATATCACAGGAGATGAGGTTGACAAGGGAGCCACTTACTCCCTCTAGGATGCTTGACCAAAAGATTGAAGAGTCCTACTCCGGACTTTAAATGGAGGAACTAGTGGGAGTTGACCCCACATTAGAATAGATTTTATTTTTGTATTTTGAGTCAAGAACAATCTTTAATTTCATAAAATAAGCTTGTCATGGATGAATGTAATAATTTAAACACTTATACTTGCATCTCATTACTTCTGCAGGTGCTGGTAAGAAGTTGAATTCTACATAAACTCAAAAAGACACGATGTGTCTTTATTTGACACGACATGTCGTATCTTATAGTGAAAACAACATGAGCAGAAACTCAAACAGACACGTCGTGTCCTAAAAAGACATGTCATGTTACTATCAGGCAGACCATGTGAATACTTAATCTGGAAACGAACATGACATGTCTTAATTAAGACACGACATGTCCTTCAAAAATAACAGGGAGCAGGAGCTATCTGGAATCAAACACGTCGTGATTACAAATTGAACTTCTGGATTCGAACATGGTGTGTGCCTAAAGTCACACAGTGTGTCTTACACTACACATAATTTCTTATAAAATTACAGGGAAGTTCGGGAAACAGACATGCCATGTCCTAAAAAACACATGTCGTGTCTTTTAACGGGAAAGGGGTTTTTAACCCTAAGCATCACATCACCTCCTTCACTCCCTCACTTCATTCCCATCCGTGTTAGCATCCATGTTCAAGTCTTCTCTGCCGCCGAACAATCGTGTGTGACCTACAACTGAAGGAAGCTTCATCTTGAGCCACCGTCAACAACACCCTTGTCCTCCAAGGCCACAAAGCTTTGTCTTCTCTACCGCCACCCAACTTCTTCTTCTCTGCCGCCAAGATATCCCCTTCTTCTTCTCTCAAGATGCTTTAAGATGAAGCTTTAAAGATACTCTATTGTCTTGCCCGAATACGACACGAATCCCTAACAGAGAAGCTCCATCTATACCGTTATCGCCATCCTTCTCTTTTCCCCTCTCAAGACACAACATGAGCTTGTTCGAATCAGCCTTGTTCTGCCCTCGAGCCGCTGACATCGCCCAAGTACATAGTGTGTCTTCTAAAAGACATGTCATGTATTCCGCCTGGTCAACAAGTTCTGCTACAAAGAACACGATGTATCTTGAAAATCACACACTGTGTTCAACAACGCTTCAGTAATGGCACCAGTCAAACAAACATCCAACCACAAGCATGGAGCAAGTTCATCCTCGGCCCCAGTGTATGTTTCTACGACCCAGTTCTAGGTTACTCCTGAGGAAGACCCCACCTACCAGTTCCTCATTTCAAGGAGGGTTCTCCCCACTCGATTTGCTTGTGAGAAAACCCTCACCACCCTCAGGTTCAAGGATGAAGTTCTCTTCCACTTGAAGGACCTGGGCCTACACTATATCTACTATGCGGTATCCAATACTTACCCCTACCTTGTTTATGAGTTTTTTATGACTGTAACCATTGAGAAAGACCCCTAAAAGAAAATGGAACCCTATGGTATCACTCATTTCTATCTTTTGGGTCATGGTTTCAAACTTATGTTCATATTCTTTTGTGAGGTTTTGGATTGCCATTATGAGGGGGCACTCAGTTATCCTCCGGCTTGTGATAGTTATGAATTTTAGTTTGAGATATCTGATGAGGGCCTTCATGATGCCAAGAAAGATAGGGTGTCTGCTATTCACAACCCCATTTTCCAATATGTGCACCGCCTTCTTAGTACATGGGTTTTTGCAAGGAAGGGGACCCAAGGTGTCTGTGGAAAGCAAAATCTGTTCTTTTTGTGGGGAATGGTGTATAGGTACAAGATCATTGCGGGCTACTATATTCTTACCAGGTTCCTTGATATCAAGAAAATGAAGAAGAAAGAATCAAGGGATATAATGTGTGGTGGTTTGATCACTGTCATTTCCAACAAGATGGACGTCGACCTGACTGGTCTAGAGGTTGCACCGGGTAAAAACCTAGTGGACATTTAGTATATTCTTTCTGCAGGCTTGATCTCACGGGTTGCCAACAACGATACAAAGTTCATCAATTCTTTGATAAAGATCAATACATTGACATTCCAGATTTGGAACACATTACCTTGGAGTATAAGGACAACTGGAAGGTCATTCTAAATACACCAGAAGAAGTAGATGCTACTAGAGCTCATGATGCTACTGAGGCACCCCCAAATGATCCACCACCTCCCTCTACAAGCACACAGATGGAGTACTCTTGGGCCATGCCTGATGTTAGGCATCTTCATGGCTATGTGCAACAACAATTTGACCACATGGAAGGCCGCCTAGACCTCACAAGTCAACAATTTTCTACTATGAATGATATGATTCACAACATGGATAGTTGGCACATTTCTCAAGGCCACTATTCCATGCCACAATAGCACTAGCCTACTCCTCCTCCCCAGCCTGAGTTTGTTCCACAGCCCATGAGGGTTGATATTCCTTATGACGATGATCTCGTTAGCCAGTTCTTCCTGTAAGGACCCTGACCACCGTTTTGGGCTTACCCTGTTTGTTTTGCCTAAACCCTGTGCTTAGATGCCTACCTAATTTCGTGAGTTGTGATTAGGGTTTGTTTGTTCTTTGTTGAGAGGTTGAGGTGCAACT
Source organism: Alisma plantago-aquatica (assembly GCA_963693085.1). Lineage (NCBI taxonomy): Eukaryota > Viridiplantae > Streptophyta > Magnoliopsida > Alismatales > Alismataceae > Alisma > Alisma plantago-aquatica. The sequence goes on from OY856412.1 coordinate 754,155,087, forward strand.
TGCAAATTACCCAAGTTCTAGGGTTGGTGTGCAAGTTTGTCACCTTGAGAGATATCATTCTCTCTCCTTGCATCCTCTAGGGTTAAGAGGATGGGTTGGGTGACTTGCTTGAGTTCTTTTGGGCCTCGTTTGAGCTTTTTTAAGATTGGGCTTGTTGTTGGGCTTGAAGCCCTTCCTCCTTGCTTGAGCGTATCGGGCAAGGGAGAGCTTGGTGCCTTGTGTCGGCCATGGTGTGTCGGGCAAGGGAGGCGTATCGGCTAGAGGGTGTTGGTGGGTGTGACGGGTTGCCATTTTAGGTGACACACACCCCTCCACCTGGCCTCATTTTTGTCTCCCTTCATTGACAAGTGGTTGTTGTTTTGCTAGTTGGTGGCAAGTCATGAGCATGTGGCTTGGGATACTAGCAAGGTGGAATAGTTTGGAGAAGTGGTGGTTTGGGCGAGCACATGTGGAGCAATCCCCTAGTGGATGCCCACTTAAACCCCTTGTATATATATCCCCTTCTTTGCTAGCTTGGGATCCCTTTAGCTCCTTAGTTGCTTCCCTTCTTTCTTAGTGGTCGATATCGCCCCTTGGTAGAGCTTATTGTCCGATCTCCTTTGTGGAGTCTTCTTCTTCCTCTAGTGGTGGCTAAAATCCTAGATGTGCCTTGCTCCTTCTCCTCTTGTGGTGGTGCCTTGGAGCTTGGAGCTTGGTGCTAGAAGCTTGGAGGTTTAGAGCTTGAGGCGGGTTACATAACTCCTAACCCTAGCTATACTACTTCTTTTTCATGTTGCATGCTATATGTGCTATCTTGATCGGCCATGTCATCTTTTAGCTATGTTTCTTGCTTTAATGGTTATAAGGTTGCTTAGATGTATCCTAGACTTTGTGGAGATAGTTATCTTGGGTTGCCTTGGGTTGGCCAAACCATGGATGTGGAGTTCCTTGGACAAAACCCCTCTCTCACTTAAGTTGTTGAGAGGTGAGCTTAGGGTCTCTAAATCCAATGGTGAGTTGAGCTTTGGTTGGTTGGTCGATATGATATGATGGTCCTCCTTATTTCTCGATAGATGATGGAAGTTGTGCAATACCCCTCTCTCACTTAATTGTCTTGAGAGGTGAGCAAACTCTCTTGAACTTTTAGGGCTTCTTGGTTGCAGTCTTGAGGCAGAATATGACCAACCCATCATGGTCTTTGAACCCTTACATGATACCCTTATGATGTGTTCTGCCCGATATCCCTCTTCTAGGGTTGAGCCTTGGGCGATACACTAAGTGGTGTTTTGTCGACCCTTTGACCGATATGGACCCTTACCCTAGATGGTGTTGTTGGGCGTTATGCCTTTAGCCGATATAGTGCTTGGTTGACATCCCTTCTTGAGTGCCTTGGGTGACATAGTTAGGCCATGTCTTGTCGGTTGAGCAACACCCCTCCTTCCTTGAGTTGTGAGGTGAGATCCAATCCCTTGGCCGACATGGTGCTTCCCAATATGGACTCTTGGTTGATGTAACCCTGGATGGGTGATATAGGGGATGGTTCCCTTAACCGGTATGAGTGTGGTAGGCAGACCTTATGTTGGGTGTTATGGTTTGTACCTTGCACAACACTCCCCTAGTTGTACTACCCGACATGGTGCCCTAGTGGCTACGTTGCCTGGAGTAAGATGCAGCTTGGGTGTTAGGGTTTGCTCCTTGGGCGCCATGGTGAGCAGCCTATGATATCGCTCAATGGATGGCAGTGGTGTTCCTTAGGCGATAAGGCTCTGGGCGTTATGGTCTTGATGGATGCTCAGTATGGAAACCCTAACCCTAGGGGACGATGTGGGGTCTTGACCTATATAGGTGTAGTGCTGCTTGATACACCCTGTACTTGGTTACATGACATGCCTTTGTCTCTAGTCTGCATGTTACCCCCTTGTGCATGGGTGCACGTTATCCTTGTAGTCGATATGTGTGTCCAGTGCCCTAAGGTTTTGGTGCCCTAACCGTTAGTGTTTTGGGTGAGGGATATGACCCTACCCGATATCCCTTGGGTGAGGGATAGTGCTACCCGCCACACCTTTAGTGAGGGTAGGCGACACCTTTGGTGAGGGATGATCCTAGCCTGGGAACTCTAGTTGATGAGATATGAAAGATAGGTCGTGACCAGTGGCATATTTATTACCTAAGGTTGATGTTAAGTGAGATGATAAGATCATGGTTGTGTAACCTTTAAGGATGTATCCTTAGGGGTGGTTGTGTTCATGATGTCATGAGAGATAGGGCATGATGGATGCTCATGGTTTGGTAACTTTAATATGAGTTTTTTTGGCTTACCATCTACAACTTTATGCTTCACGTGTTCATAATAATGAATGTTGTTTCAAATCATATGCACCCTAAATATTAATGGCATGATAATCATAACATGTTCTCTAAAGATCTATGTTTGGTGATCAAGTTATCTCTCTTGATATGCATACTAACCATGCAGGTGTTATCAAATGAATTCATAGCCAGGTAAGAGATATAATGTATATATATTATAACACTGTATAATGATACTCCTTGTTGATGATATAACATGTATTTCCAGTATAATGAGAAAGGTATGGTGACCTGATAAAGGTCGAGTGCTTACTTGAGGTGTTATCCTCTATGATGAGATAAAGGATTGATACCCCATGATGATGTATGATGATGAAGCCTTGAGAGGTAGTGGCATTATGTGATGAGGGATTGAGATCCCATGGCAATATGATAATGGCAATTATAGTGTGACACAATGTTTTTTATGTTTTATAACCCGGTTGCCTCAACAATTCACCTAAAATATACTAATTAATTACATTGGAACATTTCATGTAGTTTTGCCTTGGCCATAGATCCATCATCGTCAGTAGCTGGTGATGGTGAAATAGGTTTATCCTGCTGGATTACCTGGAGCGCATATTGTTGAATATGTGGGGTTTCTCCTAGCTGAAAATAGGAGGATTAGAGTGCAATTGCAGTTGTGGACTCAAGATGTGTATAAGAGCATGGCGAACAGGTCCATGGCTCAGTGTGATGGAGCATAAATGTGTTCATAGCTCAGGAGCACGGTGAATAGGCGCGTGTCTCATGATATAATAGCACTGTGACATGTACCAAGGTGGGCTAGAGAAAAGGGTAGCCTGCGGAGCTAACCCTGTGGTTTAGGCCACTTAAGCAAGAGACTGCGGTCCTACTTTGGTTATCGTGCACTGACCACGAGGAGGTGAGGTCATGGATTCCGGATCTTCCAGTGACTTGTATGGCACCGGTTTTGGGCTTTGTAGCCGAAGGTTGGATTTGAGTGGCACGACTCACTTCCTCAGGGCATAATAAATCGTAATCCAGCCGTATAGTATATATTGCTTAGGGCAAAACACAAAACATTGGTTGAGGCCTTTCTTGTATAGTGGCTCTAGTTATATCTTGCAGTTATTACACATTCCTCATATCTTATGATAAGTTTTTATAAAGCTTGTCTTGTCAATTATGTTCCTTAAGAAATAACTGGTTACATGCCCCCTGGAGATCTTGGTAAGTTGTTGATAAAGTTGGTTCTGTTCAGTATGTTGCATATATGAGCTGCTTATAACAAGTTATCTGCATTATCTGTTCTAGCTTTCCTGGAGTTTTATAGTTCGGCGGGGAGTTATGTTTCTTGCTGGGACTGTGTGTTTCACCCCATTGGTTTTAAACATTTTTAGGTGATCGTGCTAGAAGTGGTGGTAGTCGAGAGGTTGCGGCCAAGCAGCAAGAAGAACAATAGGAGGCAAGAGATGGATATGTTGCTATTTTGGTTGTTTTGTAGTAGAGTCCTAGAGTCATCCTTGTACTCTCAGGTCCTTGGAGGTGTTTTGACGACATTTCACAATGTATAGCTGATGTAGCTTGTTTATCTGGCTATTGGCCTGGTATGGCCTGTTCTGTATATAAATAGGTGGTGAACTCTTTGTGCCTATGTGACAGCTGGACCCTATGAACTGTGGACACGTATCAGGGTTCATGTATGTTTATATAACATGTTTCCTTGCAGGATAAGGATATTGATGTAATAGTTTCTTTATTTATCTGATTTCCACAATCGGTTTTAATTAACCCATGTTTTGGTAACATGTGGCTTATGGATGTTCTGCACATTTTCACATGGCATTTTGTTGTCTGTGTGATAGCGGGATGTCACAATAAGTTTTGGTATCAGAGCTCTAGGTTTGCTGAGTCTACAGGGATCTAGGACTAGGTTTGTGTCTGTTCTTGTGATTTTTCTAGATTTTCTCATAATAACCTTCTGCCCCCAGTAGAAGATAAAGCTAAAGATGTCTGGAAGTCACGAAGAACATGCTGTCAAGAGTAGTATTACTGCATCTGTTGATGGAGCATGAGTGTAGGCACATGAAGATCAGGTGCCTGAGGTCCCCCAAATTGACCCAACCATTCTTGAGAATCATGTCTATGCACACCTTATGGGACAGGTAATGGCAATGGTGAACTACATGGTGGATAGATTGCCAGTGCCTCCGCTAAGAGCACAGGCTCCCCATGGTGAATCTTTGGGTATTGGGAAGACCTTTGAGCGGCTTCGTTGAGTTAGAGCTTTGGATTATGTTAGAACGGTTGATCCAGCAGACGCAGATCTGTGGCTAACAGGTCTTGAGAAGGCCTTTCGGATCATTGACATCCCCAAAGCAGACAAAGTCAAGCACACTGTCTACCTTTTGAAAGGTAGTGTTGGCCACTGGTGGGCCATCAAGGAGGAGAAGCAACCCGGTGAGGTGATCTGTTAGGACGTCTTCTGGCAGGAGTTCATGATTCGATACTTCCTGAAGATGTATATGGATGAGAAAATCAGCCAGTTCGAGCGTCTGTGCCAAGGTTCTCTGAGCATCACCGAGTATGAAGCCAAGTTTATGGACTTGCTGAGGTTTTTTCCTCACATGGTGATGGAAAATGATGAGAGAATCAGACGGTTTGAGAAAGGTATGAGTGATGAGTTGTCGACACCTACTGCTGCTTTAGAAAACCTGAGAATGGATTGCCACATTTGTGGAGTCTGTCTGAAGGATTGAACGGTCAGTCCGAGAAAAGAAAGAGACTATGTCCAAGAAAAGGCCTGCTCAGTTCCAGAGATAGAGGTTTGACAGCCACAAGAAGTCGAGGTTTTCTACACCTTCTGTGAGGTAAGATTCTAGTGCACCATCGCAGTGGTCACCAAGTAAAGGAAGAGTGTGTGGTTTTTTGCCATCCAGATCTTACAACACAGCTTCAGTAGTAGTGATAGGGCCATCTAGGCCATAGTTAGAGGACAAGTCATGCTATCTTTGTGGGTAGACATGGAATTTGAAGTCAAATTGCCCAAGGAGAGATGTTGAAGTGACACAGCACTTGAGACAGAGTCAACAAGGTCCAGACAAATAGCAGTTTAGTGGTGCCAGAGGGCGAGGACGCGGCCAAGCGTCGCAAGCAAGATCATCTGCTCAAGGAAGCAGAGGACGTGGACAGCAAGCAATGGCTCAATTCTATGCTATGAGTTAGTCGGAGGGGATAGTCAACCCGCGAGTGGTGGCAGGTCAGATGGAGTTATTTCATTTTGATTTGTCTTCTTCTTGCTTTGTATCTGTTCTGGTCGACCCATGTTCTATGCACTCTTTTATCGCTCGTAGTATGCTTGATAACTGTCTTTTACCTGTTAGTTATAAGAAAGATAGCTTGTTGTTAGAAACCCCTCTTGATGGTTCCTCGATGCTCCAAGAGGTGTGTCCATCTTGTGTCCTATCCTTTTCAGGACACAACATACAAGTGGATCTTATACCACTTGATATGTATGGATTTGATGTAATCCTTGGGATGGATACCCTAGAAAGGTATAAGGTTGTGTTGGACTGTGGTTCTGAGCAAGAGATGTTTGCTGATGATGGTGAGAAATGGATCTTTCAGGAAGATAGGAAGATTCTTCCGACATGTTTGGTGTTAGCTATGGTGGCAGAAAAGTTGTTGCGGCAAGGTTGTAGAGCGTTTTTGGCTCATGTTGTGGATACTGAGGCAGAAGGTTCTAGCCTTGAGGATGTGCCTATTGTCAGAGAGTTCACAGATGTGTTTCCCGATGAGTTTCCCGGTGTTCCCCCACCTTGAGAGTTTGACTTTGAGATCAATCTGGTACCAGAGATACAACCTGTTGCTCAAACAGCGTACATGATGGCTCCTGCTGAGATGGTAGAACTGAAAAAGCAGTTACAAGAATTGCTGGATAAAGGTTTCATCAGACTGAGCACATCGTCGTCGGGTGCTCCAGTTCTATTCGTAAAGAAGAAGGATGGATCGATGTGTCTGTGCATAGATTACCGGCAATTGAACAAAGTTACGATAAAAAACAAGGATCCTTTACCAAGGATAGATGAACAGTTTGATCAGTTGTGTGGTGCTAGAGTGTTCTCAAAGATTGATCTATGATCTAGATATTATCAGTTGAGGATCAAGGCGGATGACATACCAAAGTCAGCTTTTAGGACGAGGTATGGTCACTTTGAGTTTGTGGTTATGTCGTTTGGGCTAACCAATGCACCTACTGCTTTCATGGATTTGATGAATAGGGTGTTCCATCTATTTCTAGACCAGTTTGTTGTGGTATTCATAGACGACATCTTAATCTATAGTCAAGGCAGTCAATAACATGAACAATACTTTTGACAAGCGTTGACCCTCCTTCGCAAGCATCAGTTGTATGCCAAGTTCAGTAAGTGTGAGTTCCGGTTGAAGGAAGTAACTTTCTTGGGTCATGTGATATCTGTGGAAGGAGTTAGAGTGGATCCTAATAAGGTGGAGTCAGTTGTAGAGTGGGAGAAACTGAAAATGTCGACTGAAGTTCGTAGTTTTCTGGGTTTAGCAGGATACTACCGAAGGTTTATAAAGGACTTCAGTGTGATAGTGTTACTGTTAACGAAGTTGACCAGGAAGGATGTACCTTTTGTTTGGGATGATCGTTGTCAACGAGCCTTTCAAAGCTTGAAGGAGAAGCTGACTAGTGCTCCAGTGTTGGTGTTGCCAGAGCCTGGGAAGGGATATGTTGTTTTTTGCGATGCTTCCAAGAAAGGCTTAGGTTGTGTGCTGATGCAGGAAGATCATATGGTTTCTTTTGCTTCGTGACAGCTTAAGAAATATGAGGAGAGTTATCTGACACATGATTTGGAGCTAGCAGTGGTGGTCCATGCGTTAAAGATTTGGAGACACTATCTTTATGGGGAGGTGTGTCAGATCTTTATGGATCATAAGAACCTGAAGTATATCTTCTCACAGAGTGAGTTGAACATGCGACAGCGTCACCGGATGGAGCTGATAAGTGATTATGATTGCACCATCGAGTATCATCCTAGTAAGGCGAACATAGTAGTCGATGTGGTTAGCAGGAAGTCTTTTTCTCTTCCTACGAAGAAGGCACAATTGAGTTCTTTGATATGCCATAGGCGGGATATGTTCGTCTCTTTGTGGCAGATGAATGTACAGTTGGAGGTATCCTTGTTGGCAGGACTGTTGGCACATATTCAAGTGAAGCCTACGTTGAGACAGCAGATCAAAGGAGCACAGCAGGTAGATGTTGTAGTCCAGTTGATCATATCAGAGTTTAGCAGCAAGAAGCATGATGGCTTCCATGAGTCTGAGGATGGACTAGTTTGTTATCATAACAGGATGATGGTTCCCGATGTGGATGATCTAAGGAAGTTAGTGCTTAAGGAAGTGCACACATTGATGTATGCTATGCATCCAAGTGTCACCAAGATGTATCATAATCTAAAGGACCTGTATTGGTGGCCTGGTTTGAAGAGAGACATGGTCGAGTTTGTAGCTAGGTGTGCGGTATGTCAGCAGGTTAAGGATGAGCATCAGAAGCCGGCAGGTACATTGCAACCCATGCCAATACTGCAGTGGAAATGGGATCATATAACCATGGATTTCATAGTTGGTCTCCCGAGGACAGCTAGGAATCATGATTCCGTCTGGGTGATATTGGACAGATTGACAAAGTCTGCTCATTTCATTCCGGTAAAGACGACGTATACAATAGATAAGCTTGCTCAGGTGTATGTGGATGAGATAGTGCATTTGCATAGTGTGCCAATAATGATAGTCTCTGACAGAGGTCCCCAGTTCACGAGTCATTTTTGGGAACAGTTGCACAGAGCGTTGGGAACGTAGTTGAGGTTCAGTATCGCTTTCCACCAGCAAACAGATGGACAGTCTGAAAGGACTATTCAGACTTTGGAGGATCTTCTCTGAGCTTGTGTTTTGCAATTCCTAGGTAGTTGGGACATGCATCTTAGTTTGATAGAGTTTTCCTACAACAACAGTTACCAACGGAGTATCGACATGGCACCTTATGAGGCTTTGTATGGCAGGAAATGCAGATCTCCTTTATGTTGGTATGAGTCTGGCGAGTATCAGCTTCTGGGTCCTGAGTTAGTACAATAGACAATAGAGAAGATCAAGGTGATACAACAACAGTTGAAAGCGGCACAGGATAGACATAAGTCATATGCAGATAATCAGCGACGAACTCTAGAGTTCCAGGTGGGAGACAAGGTGTATCTCAAGGTCTGACCATGGAAAGGTGTGCTGAGGTTTGGATGGAAAGGCAAGTTGGCTCCCAAGTATATGGGGCCATATCCAGTAATAGCATGTGTTGGTAAGGTAGCTTACAAGTTAGAACTATCACCAGAGTTACACAAGTTACATCCGGTGTTCCATGTCAGTATGATGAAGAAAAGTCATCCTGGCACGGAGATAGTAATACATCCAGTTGAGTTTGAGCTTTATGAAGATATGACCTACGAGGAAGGTCCGGTGATGATCCTTGATAGAAGAGTAAAGAAGTTGAAAAGGAAGGACCTGGTACTTGTGAAGGTTCTTTGGCATCATCGTGGAATTGAGGAAGCCACGTGGGAGCTTGAGGAAGAGATGAGGAGGAAGTATGTCTCTCTTTTCTCTTCAAATTTTGGGGGCGAAATCCTTTTATAGGGGTTTATGGCTTGTAAGGACCCTGACCTCCATTTTGGGTTTACCCTGTTTGTTTTGCCTAAACCCTGTGCTTAGATGCCTGACTAATTACCTGAGTTGTGATTAGGGTTTGTTTGTGCTTTGTTGAGAGGTTTAGGTGCAACTTGCAAATTATGCAAGTTCTAGGGTTGGTGTGCAAGTTTGTCACCTTGAGAGATATCTTTCTCTCTCCTTGCATCCTCTAAGGTTAAGAGAATGGGTTGGGCGCCTTTCTTGAGTTGTTTTGGGCATCATTTGAGCTTGTTTAAGCTTGGGTTTGTTGTTGGGCTTAAAGCCCTTCCTCCTTGCTTGAGTGTGTCGGGCAAGGGAGAGCTTGGTGCCTTGTGTCAACCATGGTGTGTCGGGCAAGGGAGGCGTATCGGCCAGAGGGTGCTGGTGGGTGTGACGGGTTGCCATGTTGGGCGACAAACACCCCTCCACCTAGCCTCGTTTGTGTCTCCCTTCCTTGGACAAGTGGTCATTGTTTTATTAGTTGGTGGCAAGTCATGAGCATGTGGCTTGGGATGCTAGCAAGGTGGCATAGTTTGGACAAGTGGTGGTTTGGGCGAGCACATGTAGAGAAATCCCCTAGTGGACTCCCACTTAACCCCCTTGCATATATACCCCCTTCTTTGCTAGCTTGGGATCCCTTTAGCTCCTTAGTTGCTTCCCTTCTTTCTTGGTGGCTGATATCTCCCCTTGGTAGAGCTTGGTGGCCGATCTCCTTGGTGGAGTCTTCTTCTTCCTCTAGTGGTGTGCCTTGCTCCTTCTCCTCTTGTGGTGGTGCCTTGGAGCTTGGAGCTTGGTGCTAGAAGCTTGGAGCTTTAGAGCTTGAGGCGGGTTACATAACTCCTAACCCTAGCTATACTACTTCTTTTTCGTGGTGCATGCTATATGTGCTATCTTGATTGGCCATGTCATCTTTTATCTATGTTTATCACTTTAATGGTTATAAGGTTTCTTAGATGTATCCTAGACTTTGTGGAGATGGTTATCTTGGGTTTCCTTGGGTTGGCCGAACCATGGATGTGGAGTTCCTTGGGCAAAACCCCTCTCTCACTTAAGTTGTTGAGAGGTGAGCTTAGGGTCTCCAAATCCAATGGTGAGTTGAGATTTGGTTGGTTGGTATATATGATATGATGGACCTCCTTGTTGCCCAATATATGATGGAAGTTGTGCAATACCCCTCTCTCACTTAATTGTCTTGAGAGGTGAGCCAACTCTCTTGAACTTTTAGGGCTTCTTGGTGGTAGTCTTGAGGTTGAAGATGACCAACCCATCATGGTATTTGAACCCTTACACGATACCCTTATGATGTGTTCTGCTCGATATCCCTCTTCTAGGGTTGAGCCTTGGGCAATACGCTAAGTGGTGTTTTGTTGACCCTTTGACCGATATGGACCCTTACCCTAGATGGTGTTGTTGGGCGTTATGCCTTTGGCCGATATAGTGCTTGGTTGACATCCCTTCTTGAGTGCCTTGGGAAACATGGTTAGGCCATGTCTTGTCGGTTGAGCAACACCCCTCCTTCCTTGAGTTGTGAGGTGAGATCCAATCCCTTGGCCGACATGGTGCTGCCTGATATTGACTCTTGGTTGATGTAACCATGGATGAGTGATATACGGAATGGTTCCCTTGACCGATATGAGTGTGGTAGGCATACCTTGTATTGGGCGTTATGGTTTGTACCTTGCAGGACACTCCCCTAGTTGTGTTGCCCGGCATGGTGCCCTAGTGGCTACGTTGCCTGGAGCAAGATGCAGCCTGGGCGTTAGGGTTTGCTCCTTCAGCACCATGGTGAGCAGCCCATGATATCGCTCAATGGATGGCAGTGGTGTGCCTTGGGCAATAAGGCTCTGGGAGTTATGGTCTTTATGGATGCCCCATATGGAAACCCTAACCCTAGGGGACGATGTGGGGTCTTGACCGATACAGGTGTAGTGTTTCCCGATACACCCTGCACTTGGTTGCACGACACATCTTTGGCTCTAGTCTTCTCGTTACCCCCTTGTGCATGGGTGCACGTTATGCTTGTGGTCGATATGTGTAGCCAGTGCCCTAAGGTTTTGGTGCTCTAACCGTTAGCGTTTTGGGTGAGGGATATGACCCTACCTGATATCCCTTGGGTGAGGGATAGTGCTACCCGCCTCACCTTTAGTGAGGGTAGGCGACACCTTTGGTGAGGGATGTGTCTAGCCCGAGAACCCTAGTTGATGAGATATGAAAGATAGGTCGTGACCAGTGACATGTTTTTTACCTAAGGTTGATGTTAAGTGAGATGATAAGATCATGGTTGTGTAACCTTTAAGGATGTATCCTTAAGGGTGGTTTTGTTCATGATGTCATGAGAGATAGGGCATGATGGATGCTCACGGTTTGGTAACTTTAATATGAGTTGTTTGGCTTACCATCTACAACTTTATGCTTCACGTGTTCATAATAATGAATGTTGTTTCAAATCATATGCACCCTAAATCTTAATGGCATGATACTCATAACATGTTCTCTAAAGATCTATGTTTGGTGATCAAGTTATCTCTCTTCATATGCATACTAACCATGTAGGTGTTATCAAATGAATTCATAGCCAGGTAAGAGCTATGATGTATATATATATTGTAACACTGTATAATGATACTCCTTGTTGACGAGATAACATGTATTGCCAGTATAATAAGAAAGGTTTGGTGACCTAATAAAGGCTAAGTGCTTACTTGAGGTGTTATGCTCTATGATGAGATAAAGGATTGATACCCCATGATGATGTATGATGATGAAGCCTTGAGAGGTAGTGGCATTATGTGATGAGGGATTGAGATCCCATGGCAATATGATAATGGTAGTTATAGTGTGACATAATGTTGTTTATGTTTTATAACATGGTTGCCTCAATAATTCACCTAAAATATACTAATTAATTATAGTGGAACATTTCATGTAGTTTTGCCTTGGCCATAGATCCATCATCGTCAGTAGCTGGTGATGGTGAAACAGGTTTATCCTGCGGGATTACCTGGAGCGCATATTGTTGAATATGCGGAGTTTCTCCTAGCCAAAAATATGAGGATTAGAGTGAAACTGTGGCTGTGGACTCAAGATGTGTATAAGAGTGTGGCAAACAGGCCCATGGCTCATTGTGATGGAGCATAAATGCGTTCATGGCTCAGGAGCATGGTGAATATGCATGTGGCTCATGATATACTAGCACCGTGACCTGTACCAAGGCAAGCTAGAGAAAAGGGTAGCCTACGAAGCTGACCCTGTGGCTGAGGCCACTTAAGAAAGAGATTGTGGTCCTACTTTGGTTATTGTGCACTGACCACGAGGAGGTGAGGTCATGGAGTCCAGATCTTCCAGTGACCTTGTATGGCACCGGTTTTGGGCTTTGCATCTGAAGGTTGGATTTGAGTGGCATGGATCACTTCCTCAGAGCATAATAAATTGTAATCTAACTGTATAATCTATATTGCTTAGGGGAAAACATGGAACATTGGTTGATGCCTTGCTTGTATAGTGGCTCTAGTTATATCTTGTGGTTATTACATGTTCCTCATATCTTATGATAAGTTTTTATAAAGCTTGTCTTGTCAATCATGTTCCTTAATAGATATCTGGTTACATGCCCCCCCAAAGATCTTGGTAAGTTGTTGATAAAGTTGGTTCTGTTCAGTATGCTGAATATATGAGCTACTTAAAACAAGTTATCTGCTTTATTTGTTCTCACTTTCTTGAAGTTTTATAGTTCAATAGGGAGTTATGTTTCTCGCTGGGACTGTGTGTCTCACCCCACTGGTTTTAAACCTTTTTAGGTGATCGTGCTAGATGTGGTGGTGGTCGATAGGTTGCGACTGAGCAACAAGAAGAATAGTAGGAGGCAAGAGATGGATATTTTGTTGTTTTGTAGTAGAGTCCTAGAGTCATCCCTATACTCTCATGTCCTTGGAGGTGTTTTGATGACGTTTCATGATGTATAGTTGATGTAGCTTGTTTATCTGGTTGTTGGCATGGTATGGCCTGTTCTGTATATAAACAAGTGGTGAACTCTTTGTGCCTATGTGACAGCTGGACCCTATGAACTGTGGACACATATTAGAGTTCATGTATGTTTATATAACATGTTTCATTGTAGGATAAGGATTTGGATGTAATAGTTTCTTTATTTATCTACTTTCCGCAATCGGTTTTAATGAACCTGTGTTTTTGGTAACATGTGGCTTATGGATGTTCTGCATGTTTTTGTGTGGCATTTCGTTGTCTGTGTGATAGCGGGATGTCACACTTCCCCTCTGATCATATGGGCCCTGGCCCATCCCACTGATGCACCCACCCCACAATAGGTACTCAGTTTCTTTCTCCATTGGTTTGATTGATGCAGTGAGGACACTACAAATTTCAAGCTTAGGGGGATGCAACCGACCAATATTGTCGTTTAATTTTTGTTGTTTCTCATGTTGTTTGTCATGTTTGTTCCTTTCTTTCATGTTTGTTCTTTGTTTTTCCTTCTTTTTGTGGAAAATATAGTATGATGTGAGGCTATCTTGATGTAATGAACTGTTTTCCTACCAAGTTTGAACCAACTTGTCCTCTTGCACCTTGATTAGTCATTTGAAGGAACTGTAAAGATCATGCATAAATTAATTGAAACCTTTTGGCCTACAACATGTGCTTCATTCTGGTTTATACTTGTAGCTTGAACACTCACATTTTTTCATCATTGATTGTTTAAAACATGTAATGGTTTCAATTTTTATGAGTAAATTAACTTTACAACATCATTTGGAATACGGGATGCCCTTGCCAAGCTCTTAGTGTATTTTTCAACCATTCTTTTCGTGAAAAGTTTCAAAACAAATGAATGAAATATAGATAATGTTGCTATTTAGTTGAATCTCATGTGTTGTGGATTTTTTTTAAAATTTATTTTGTCCCACTTCATCCTCTTAACTGATAAAAGACGGCTACACTGCCCACATATCATGATAGCCTAGTGTAAGCATGATCTGGCCATGATGGTTAGGTGGTATGTCTTAAAAGAGGGTAAAATACCCTAATTGACACTCCATGTGTGCATAAGCCTACATTAGCAGCCGAGTGTCAAAACCCATAATCCATTTCCATATTATTTATTTTGGGAAAGAAGGAGAGTACAACTAAAATTGTTAATGTTAACTAAGATTTCATCGTTTATATCCTTATTAGCTGAGAAATAGTGTTGTACATCCACTAGTTGTTTGGCTTGGCTATCCAAATTTTGTCTAATGTTGTTGAGTTGATTAATTCATTAAATTAAGACCGCCCTTGCTAAACTAAAGAATGTCTTTCATTGATGTTTAAGTTGAGTTGATGGTTATGAGTATAAATTTGTTGATCAAGGTTGGCTAAGCCATATGCACATCTTTCTTTCAGTCTATCTATGCATGAGCTTGAAAATCCTTTCATGTGTGTTTCTATGATCTTTTTTCTTAAGGACAAGAAATGGTTCAAGCTTAGGGGGATTTGTTGTGTGTATTTCATATCGACTTTTTGCACATTATCACACACAAGTTTAGCTCCTTTTGTCTCCATTTAGCCTCTATTCATATTCATTTTGTCACACTTTTTAGTTTCTTTACTTATTACATGATGTTGGTTGTAGATATGTATTAACAAGGTCAAATTGGAGATAGCCCAACTCAAATCTGATCTCAAAGGGACTTCTCCACATTTTGTAGCCGATTCAGAGCCATTTCCTAAAGAAACAACATCAGACACGCCGTGTTCCTTAAAAGACACGACATGTCCCTTTATAGGAAGCATCACGGGACGAAGAACACGTTGTGTGTTATTAAACACACGACATGTGCATTTTAAACAACTTCTATCCCAAAACGAGGAAGTGGCGACATGGCGTGTTCCCTAGAGGACACGGTGTGTTCCTGGTACATGAAGGTCGTCTACATCTTTTTGCTAATGAACATGATGTGTGTTTATTCAAACACGTCGTGTGCCTGTCACTTGATTTGTCTCCAGGAATCCAAGACATGACGTGTCTATTTTCAACACATCATGTGCCTCACCACATCAGCAATACTGAGCAGGATCAAATGACATGACACGACGTGTCCTCCAAAAGACACGTCATGTTGTTATCAGTTTCTGTAAAAATGAAAATGACCGCCTCTCATTTTAAAAGAGAATTGGAGCCCAAAAGGTGGTTAGGCTCGATCATTTTGAAGTGTCTTACACCTAAGAGAAGTTCCAGAATAGAGGAAGACAATTTTAGGAGTGGAAGAAGGTGGTTTCTTACAAGAGAACCTCCATCACTACCTCATTTCTTCTCTATTTTCTTCTCCAAAGGTGTAGCAGAGCTACTCCCTTCAACCAAGCTTTTCGGGAGGGAAGTTTGTCTGACTTGGAGTAGTTCTAAGGGGTGTAATTTCATCCTCTAGTTAGAGTTCTCTCCTCTTAGCCTGTATCTGTGGTTCCTCTAGCTTTTTCCTTCTCTTAAGCATGCAAAGCTCTAAAATTACTATCATGTATCTGCATATCTTCATTATGGATGAGAAGAACTCTTTTCTTGAGCATGGGAGAGTATCTCCCATGCCATTGTTCATGTGAACTCAAAATTTATGCTTATTGTTAGTTAATTTGCTTTCTTACATGGATGCCTATGGTGTTTTCTTACTTGTATGATTGGCTGGCCACCTCTTATACATGTTTTATGCTTGCCTTGTGCTATGGGAGAATGCATTAGGGAGTATGGAGTAGGACCTATGGCAATATTATATAGACCATGGGAGTGGGTAGAGATTATTGAGGTTTTGATTGTGTTTGAAACTAAGCATAAACGCAGGAGCGTTATGTGAAGTTGACAATCATCTCATGGAATTAGAAAATGCATGATGATGACAACCTCGTTGCTTGTTAAATAGTGATCTTTATTTTGTCTGTTCATGTGATATGATGGTAATGGTAGCAAAATCTAATGCTCAAGTCTCTAATCATTTAATCAACATCTTTATTTTAGACCTTGCTTTTGTTTCACTTTTAGAGTGCAATCAATCAAACTTTTATAACCCAATTTAGATTAATGAAAGTTAACATATTTGCACCTAGCTAGCCTAGCTCCTCATGTTTGACACTCGATTACATTGACTCTCGTACACTTGCAAGTGATTAGTGAGTTGAGATCTTTCTCTTTCTAAAACTCTCAACAATATCTAATGTCAAAGGAGGATTCTAAGACAAGATTGATTTGATGGACTCTATTGCTCCAAGAATTTGATTTAGAGATTGTTGACAAGAAGGGGATCAAAAATCTATAGTCAATCACTTATCTCACATCAAAGCATCGTATGATGATGTAAGCCAAATAAAGGAGTCAATGCCCCATGAGCATCTCCTCTTACTTTCCTCCACCCAAAGATCGTGATGCAAGCATATAGCAAAAATTTTGGCTAGTGGGAGAATCTCGAGCACTTGGATAAGGGAAGAAAGCAAGATATTATTTGCCTTGGTAAAGAACTATGTGTGGGATGACCCATATCTCTTCAAGTATTGCTCCGATCAACTCATAAGGAGGTGCATCCCCGAAAGTGAGTAGCAGGAGGTTCTTACTATGTGCCACTCCAGTGTTTATGGAGGGCATTTTAGTGGAAAACGCACAACTACCAAGGTTTTTTAGAGTGGATTCTATTGGTCAACTCTACTCAAAGACTCCAATGAGTATTGTAAATATTGCTTGAAGTGCCAAAAGGTAGGCACCATCTTGAAGAGGGACATGATGCCACTATCACCCATCTTGGTAGTTGAAGTGTTCGATGTTTGGGGTTTTGATTTTATGGGTCCATTTCCCCCCTCTTTTGGGAATGTGTACACCCTAGTGGTTGTTGACTACATCTCAAAGTGGATTGAAGCCGCTCCTACAAGGACCAATGATCACAAGGTTGTTTGTGATTTTGTCAAATCTAACATTTTCAGCCGTTTTGGCATACCAAGGGCAATGATTAGTGATTGCGGTAACCACTTGATGCATATGACCTTTGAAGGATTATGAAAGAAACATGGTGTGAACCACTGCGCCCTCAAATGAGTAGTCAAGTAGAGTTAGCCAATCGGGAGATAAAACTGATTCTAGAGAAGATGGTGAGATCAGACTGTAAGGATTGGTTCCTACGTCTAAATGAAGCTTTATGGGTGTATAAAACTACATACAAGGCCCCAATTGGAACCGCACCGTTCAAGGTAGTGTATGGAAAAAGCTGTCACATACTCATGGAAATGCAACACAAGGTGCTTTGGGCCTTGAAATCCATTGATGTGGATATGGATACTGCCAGATTGAAAAGAAAGTTGTAACTTCATGAATTAGAGGAAATTAGGCACGAGGCCTATGAGATGTCTAAAAGCTACAAGGAAAGGACCAAATTTCTACATGACAAGCTGATTAAAAAGAAGAGTTTTGAGCTCGGGCAATGGGTATGGTTGTACAACTCTAGGATGAAGTTCTTTCCTAGAAAACTTAGGTCTTGATGGGAGTGTATCCATCCGGTGCCATAGTCAAATGTGAGAAGGAAGGAGTAAAAGATTTCACCTTCAGATAAAGATTGAAAGATGTTGTTGAGGTGGCCCTGATAGGGCAAATCAAAGTTTTGACATAGTGATGTTGGTTGAAGAGCATTCCCTTGATGAAGAGATGTTCTTAAATTCACATGAGAAAGAAATCCACTAAGGTGATGCAACACGATTCTCTAGAGGATGAATCAAGCAAGTGTAAATAAGCCTGACTGAAGGCATACAATTTAGCACTAGTGGGAGGTAACCCACCTAGGTTTAGGAACTTTTGCACCCAACCTTTGTTGGCTAAATGGACATCTATAAAATCCCTTTTGTTTTGATTATGACAAACATTTCATTCTTATTAATCTAACGAGCTACTTGAGTGTGCAGGATGACAAAGCAACAAGGGAAAATCTACAAGTTTACATATTTATATTTTCATGCAATGTAATCACTATTGTAAAAACTTGTACAAAAATTATAATGTACAAGTACTTAGAAATTGCATGTAAATCAAGCGTTAGATTCTCCCTAGCTAAACACCACTGTTAGACAAGTCATCCCATTCAAATAGGATTACTTATGCACACTCACACACATAATTAGTGCCTAAATTGAAACCTTGAAACAGGATCAATCTCGGTCGACAAACTCCTCGACCGAGACATTCTCGGTCGACAATCTTCTCGACCGAGAAAGATCCAAAGTAGCCGTTAGACACAACAGACAAGTTTGTTGGCAGTTGAAGAAAGACGTTGCAAATCACTTGTTCCAGAGAGCCTGTCGGTCGACAAAAGTTCGACCGAGTAGGTGTCTCGGTCGACCATTTGTCGACCGAGATGGTCTCTGACAGCAACTGCAGAATAAATTAATTAGCCATTGTTAAAGCAACAACTTTGTATCTAACGGCTAGTTAAGCACTTAGAAACCCCTAGAAGTTGTCTAGAACGTCCTTAAGCATCCTTAGGCCATTCCTATAAATAGGACAAGACATAGGACACTCAAACACACTTGTTACACTTGAGAAATACTTGAGCATACTTGAGCAATCTGTTGCAAGCAAATTGAGCACTGTGATCATTGGCCTACTTTCTCCTTAGCTCAAATTCGTGTCCTATAGGCTAGAATCTCCTACCCACTGCAACCACAAGTTCACATACTTGGTTAGGAGATCTATACGCTTGATCTAGGCAAATCAAGCCTTGGGCTTTAAAGGATAAGTTGTAATTTCCTTTTTCTTTCTTATTCCCTATTACTGTTTGTACTCTCCTTGCTACTCCTAGGTTGGAGGCTGCGGATTGGAGAGGGTGAAGATCTTCTTGGCAAAGAAGGAGACTTTGAGCTACTTCAGAAGGCTGGTGCAACGGGAGGTTACTTCTAGAGAGGAAGGCTACTTCAAGGGGGAGCTTGGAGTTACTTTAAGAAGGCTACCTTAGGGTTGGTGCACCTACTTCTAGTGAAGGCTGTTCAAAGGGTGTGGTTGAAAGTATTGTATTTTGTATAAATCCTCGAGAGGTAATAAAATAAATACTTTCAAATCCCGGTTGGGTAAGCAACCGGGTAGTGGACTGACAACTATAGTATTTGCTATAGTTGGAACCACTCTAAACGCCTGTCTCCTTCTTCTAATCTCAATTTTGGTTGTTTGAGTTAAATAATTATTAAAATCACTATAAAACTCTATTCACCCCCCCTCTAGTAGTTTTCAGTTGGTATCAGAGCGAGGCTTCAAGGAACCCTAACAAGGTCTTGAAGAAATGGGTGATGGAGTGCTCAACAACCTCAACATTGAAGGGATACTTGTTGCTAGGCCTCCAGCGTTCGATGGAACAAACTACCAATATTGGAAGAGAAGGATGCAATTCTACTTCCAAGGAATCAACTGGGATTTATGGAGAATGGTGTCTACTCCATATATGCTTCCTCAAAATGAATTTGCGGAATGGGATGCAAACACGGTAAAGCTAGCCCAAATGAATGCAAAAGCTGTAAGCATTTTATATTGTTCTATTTCGGTAGGAGAATTTAATAGAATATCTAATTGTGACACAGCATATGATATTTGGCATAGACTGTCCATAACCTATGAGGGTACAGTCCAAGTCAAAAATTCCAAGATTAGCATGTTTAAACAAAAATTTGAACACTTTCGTATGGATACTAATGAGTCAATTAGTGAAATGTTTGCAAAATTCTCTACTATTGTTAATGGTTTGAGTGCATTAGGAAAACCTATTCCTGAAGAAGATCAGGTATCAAAGATCCTTCGTTCACTTCCTCCAAAATATAAGCCAAAGGTGACAGCCATTGAAGAAGCAAACGACCTCACTCAACTGAAAATGGAGCAACTTATTGGCAACTTAGAAGCTCATGAAGCAACTCTAGAAGAGGAAGAAAGAAGAGCACGTGAACTTCAGCAAGGAAAAAAGAAGGATGTGGCTCTAAAAGCTTCAAAAGCTGTCACACAAGAAAGTGAGGAGTCAAGTGAAGAAGAGGGAGAAGAAGCCTTGATAGTAAATGGTAAGAAATACAAAAGATTTAAATCTAACAAAATTTCCAGCTCTTCTTCTACCCCTCCTAGGTGCTTTGAATGTGGAAAGAAAGGGTATTTCAAGAATGAATGTCCTAAAGTAAAGAAAGGAAAGAAAAGCTCACACAAGAAGAAGGGAGAAAAAGCCTATAAAGCTGCATGGGACGAATCAAGTGACAGTGAAAGCGGAGAAGAAACCGTGGATTGTCTAATGGAAAGAGAAGATGATGAAAACTCTCAAGAGGTAAGCCTACTTGATCTTTCTAAAGAAGAGTTAGTCACTAGTCTACAAGAAATTCATGACAAGTATGTTGATGTCAAGAAGAAACTAAAGAAGGCTATAAAATCAAATGATGAGCAAATTGCTAAATTAGAAAATCTTTCTTCTGAAAAGAATAACATTGATCTTGAGAATTTATCTTTAAAAACATCTTTAGATGATTACACTAGAAATCTACTCACTCTAGAAACAAATGTTGATCTCCTTTCTAAAGAAAAGACTGATTTGTTAGCTAAACTAAAAGATTTTCAAACTCAACCTATTTTTTGTAACCATCTAGACTATGAAAATGTTATAAAAGAAAGAGATTCATTGCTATCTGATTTAGATCAAGCAAGAAAAGATTTACACAAGAAAATGAATAATATTGCTCAGCTGCAAAGAGAACTTCATGAGTTAAGAAGAAAAGATATACTTGATAACATTCTAAATATTGGTACTGTTTTCAACGGAAGAAAAGGTTTGGGATATGCTCCAAAGAAAAATCAACCTAAAAGAACTCAAACTAAGTTTGTACCCAAGAACACAATGGCTAGAAAGAGAAATGAAGTTGATTCTATTGCTTGCCATTTCTGCTTACGTCTTGGACACTATTCCTTTTCATGTCCCTACAAGACTAAGGAGTCTGACTTAGTCTGGATCCCAAAACCCCAAACTTAGTAGAGTGGAATGTAGTTGAGATATGACTAAATGCTTTATTTTGCTATTTATATTGTCTTATCTCAACTAAAAGGTGTCATGCATATTGTTATTATTTTTTCTGCATTGTTGTTCTGAAACAGAAACCTTGTCGGTCGAAGTATTGTCGACCGAGCTTTGGATCGGTCGAAGTATTGTCGACTGACTGGATGTCTTTAACAAATCAAAATTTACAGCACCTATTTCGGTCGAAAATTGGTCAACCGAGCAAATTTCTGCGTTTCTTTGCTTGTAATACAGTAACCTTCTCGATCGACAAATTTTCGACCGAGACAAATATCGGTCGAACAATTGTCGACCGACTGGTTTTCTGTATCAGAACTTTTATACAAGTATGAACTTAAAAAGTTTCTAACCATATCGGACCATCACATGGGTACCAAAATCTACATTTTAATGCAGGAATGGGTAGTTGACAGTGGATGCTCCAAACATATGACCGGGAACAAGGATGCATTTCAAACTTTTGAAGAAAAGAAAAGTGGAACGGTCACCTTTGGAGACAATGGTAAGGGCAAAATCGTTGGAATAGGTAATGTTGAAACAAACCTTGAAATTAAGAATGTTCTACTTGTTGATGGTTTGCACCATAACTTGATAAGTGTTAGCCAGTTATGTGATAGCGGTTATGATGTTTTATTTAACAAAACCTGCTGCAAGTTATTAATAGAAAATACTACAAATGTTGTTTATGAAGGAAATAGAGTTGGAAATCTTTATATTCTTAAACCTAACTCTATGAAAACAGTAGTGGGAAAATGCTTGCTTGCAAATGACAATACCTTACAAATATGGCATAAAAAGCTAGGACATGCTAGTTCACATGTTATCAAAAAGTTAGTGAAATATGATCTTGTTCGTGGATTGCCCACTTTATCTTTTGATCAAGTTGAAAACTGTGAACCATGCACAATGGGAAAGCAAACTAAAACATCTTTCAAATCAAAACATGTACTTAGCACCAGTAGATCATTAGAATTAATTCATATGGATTTATTTGGACCAATGAGGACACAATCAATCGGTGGTAAGAGATACTATTTTGTTATTGTTGATGATTATAGTAGATATACATGGGTACATTTTATTGCAACTAAAGATGATACTATTCATGTTTTTATGCAATTTTGTTCCAAGATTGAAAATCTCTTACAAAATAAAAATATGTACCATTAGAAGTGATCATGGTGGGGAATTTGAAAATCATACATTTGAAGAGTTTTGTACATCTCAAGGATACACTCATAATTTTTCTGCTCCACGCACCCCACAGCAAAATGGTATAGTTGAAAGGAAAAATCGATCACTACAAGAAATGGCTAGAACTATGATGCTTGAACATAACACACCCAAAACCTTTTGGGCTGAAGCTGTAAACACTGCATGCTATGTGCTAAATAGAGTAACTGTTCACTCTCATTTAAAGAAAACTCCATATGAATTAATACATTCTAAGAAACCTAGAGTTGACTATTTTCATACCTTTGGCTCCACATGTTATATCTTAAATATCAAAGACGATAGAGATAAGTTTGACTCAAAATCACACAAAGCATTCTTTTTGGGATATTCCACTTCTAGCAAAGCCTTTAGAGTATATAACACTATATCTAGAAAAGTTGAGGAATCTATTCATGTTTCTTTTCATGAAGAATCCCCATCTGAAAATCTAGAAATCATAGATCTCACTAATCAATTCGAAAATTTAAACATACCAAACGATAGTGAGAAAGGTGCTACAAATAATCACCAAACTGAACCACAACCTACACCTAGACTTATTAAAGATCATCCTCAAGAATTAATTATTGGAGATCCTAATGATAAAGTCAAAACTCGTTCTTCCTTTAAAGATGTTGCAAACATGGCTTTTGTTTCTATCATTGAACCTAAAAAGATATCTGAAGCTCTTAAAGATGACTATTGGATAATAGCCATGCAAGAAGAATTGAATCAATTCACTAAAAATGATGTATGGGATTTAGTTCCTAAACCACAAGATAAAACCATAATAGGAACTAAATGGGTTTTCAGGAACAAGCTAAATGAGTCAGGAGAAGTAATAAGGAATAAAGCTCGGTTAGTAGCACAAGGATATAATCAACAAGAAGGAATAGATTTTGATGAAACATATGCACCCGTAGCTAGACTTGAAGCCATTAGAATGTTACTAGCTATTGCTGCCCATAAAAACATCAAACTCTATCAAATGGATGTCAAAAGTGCTTTTCTAAATGGCATCATTCAAGAAGAAGTTTATGTTGCCCAACCACCTGGTTTTGAAATTCCAAAAAAAGGTGACTATGTTTATAAACTTAAGAAAGCACTTTATGGTTTAAAACAAGCACCTAGAAATTGGTATGAAAGGCTAAAGACATATCTTTTTGATAATGGTTTCTCTATTGGAAATTCAGATTCTACTTTATTTTTCAAAACATATACATCTGATTTTTTAGTTGTGCAAATATATGTTGATGACATTATTTTTGGAGCTTCAAATGATTCATTGTGCACACAATTTAGTGATATTATGCAAAAAGAATTTGAAATGAGCCTCATGGGTGAACTAACTTTCTTTCTTGGTTTTCAAATTAAGCAAACACCTGTAGGAATTTTCATAAGCCAAGAAAAATATACTAAAGAGCTCTTAAAACGTTTTGGGATGGATCAATGCAAACATGCTACTACTCCTATGGCTACTTCCATCAAAATTGATAAGGATGAAAATGGGGAACCTATTGATGATTCCTTATATAGAGCCATGATTGGTAGTTTGCTATATTTAACTGCTTCTCGACCGGATATTATGTTTTCCGTTGGTCTTTGTGCTCGATTTCAATCACAACCTATGCACTCTCATTTTCTAGCGGTTAAACGAATTCTTCGTTATCTAGCTGGCACTACTTGTTTCGGTTTATGGTATCCAAAAGGACAATCCTTAGACTTTAAGGCATATACTGATGCGGATTATGCTGGTTGTCGCCTTGATCGCAAGAGTACTAGTGGTGGCTGTTTCTTGTTAGGGAGAGCTTTAGTATCTTGGTTTAGAAAGAAACAAAATACGGTTGCCCTATCTACAACTGAAGCTGAATATATGGCAGCCGGGTCTTGTTGTGCTCAAGTGCTTTATATGCAACAGGTGTTAAGCGATTATGGTTTTAATCTTTCATCTACACCTATTTTTTGTGACAACACGAGCGCCATAAACTTAGCACACAATCCTATTTTACACAGCCGGGCTAAACATATTGAAATCCGTCATCACTTCTTAAGGGATCATATCTCCAAGAATCATGTTTCCCTTCATCATGTTGATACGGAAGATCAATTGGCTGATATTTTTACAAAACCGCTTCCACTAGATCAATTTAACAACATTAGGAAGCAATTGCTTATCACTCCTTTGGAGGATGTTTTCTTTGATATTTGTGCTACTTAAACAAAAACTCTTGTTTACATTTTTGGCTTTTAAATGGACATCTTTTTCATTAGAATTGATGGGATATCTAATTAAGGGGGAGTTTTTATTCTTAATGGTTATCTTTTTTAAATGACAAAGGGGGAGAGATAAATATAAAACTAAAATTTAGTAATTATGTAAAACTCAATTAATGAGTTTCATAAATAAACCCTTGGCTTTACATTGAAAGTTGCTATATTCCCAAATGATCTGGATTTCATGTTCCATAATTCATGGGGAATAATAAGCACACATTTTATACACAAGAGAAAAAGCTACAAAAGGTATGAAACTCATATGTTTTATATTTCCTTTATTTATATTTTGGAAATGTTTGTCATCTTCAAAAAGGGGGAGATTGTTGGCTAAATGGACATCTATAAAATCCCTTTTGTTTTGATTATGACAAACATTTCATTCTTATTAATCTAACGAGCTACTTGAGTGTGCAGGATGACAAAGCAACAAGGGAAAATCTACAAGCTTACATATTTATATTTTCATGCAATGTAATCACTGTTGTAAAAACTTGTACAAAAATTATAATGTACAAGTACTTAGAAATTGCATGTAAATCAAGTGTTAGATTCTCCCTAGCTAAACACCACTGTTAGACAAGTCATCCCATTCAAATAGGATTACTTATGCACACTCACACACATAATTAGTGCCTAAATTGAAACCTTGAAACAGGATCAATCTCGGTCGACAAACTCCTCGACCGAGACACTCTCGGTCGACAATCTTCTCGACCGAGAAAGATCCAAAGTAGCCGTTAGACACAACAGACAAGTTAGTTGGCAGTTGAAGAAAGACGTTGCAAATCACTTGTTCCAGAGAGCCTGTCGGTCGACAAAAGTTCGACCGAGTAGGTGTCTCGGTCGACCATTTGTCGACCGAGATGGTCTCTGACAGCAACTGCAGAATAAATTAATTAATTGTTGTTAAAGCAACAACTTTGTACCTAACGGCTAGTTAAGCACTTAGAAACCCCTAGAAGTTGTCTAGAACGTCCTTAAGCATCCTTAGGCCATTCCTATAAATAGGACAAGCCATAGGACACTCAAACACACTTGTTACACTTGAGAAATACTTGAGCAATCTGTTGCAAGCAAATTGAGCACTATGATCATTGGCCTACTTTCTCCTTAGCTCAAATTCGTGTCCTATAGGCTAGAATCTCCTACCCACTGCAATCACAAGTTCACATACTTGGTTAGGAGATCTATACGCTTGATCTAGGCAAATCAAGCCTTGGGCTTTAAAGGATAAGTTGTAATTTCCTTTTTCTTTCTTATTCCCTATTACTGTTTGTACTCTCCTTGCTACTCCTAGGTTGGAGGCTGCGGATTAGAGAGGGTAAAGATCTTCTTGACAAAGAAGGAGACTTTGAGCTACTTCAAAAGGCTGGTGCAACGGGAGGTTACTTCTAGAGAGGAAGGCTACTTCAAGGGGGAGCTTGGAGTTACTTCAAGAAGGCTACCTCAGGGTTGGTGCACCTACTTCTAGTGAAGGCTGTTCAAAGGGTGTGGTTGAAAGTATTGTATTTTGTATAAATCCTCGAGAGGTAATAAAATAAATACTTTCAAATCCCGGTTGGGTAAGCAACCGGGTAGTGGACTGACAACTATAGTATTTGCTATAGTTGGAACCACTCTAAACGTCTGTCTCCTTCTTCTAATCTCAATTTTGGTTGTTTGAGTTAAATAATTATTAAAATCACTATAAAACTCTATTCACCCCCCCTCTAGTAGTTTTCAACCTTCACTTTTTGATACTTTTGCTTTGTTTTTACATGTTCCAAGAAAACACACACACACACACTTGTATTTAACAATTTTAGTTTAGTTTTTGATGACGCGACAGGCGAAACATGTTGAACCTTGAGGAGAAGGATGAACTCCAGTGAAAAACTTTGATAACATATCAAGTGGATCGAATCTTTTGAATGGATTGTGGATGATTGAGTGAATTGAGAAATTTGGAAGATTTCAAACTTTGAGGAACCAGCACGGTCGTGCTGGCACAGAATAGCCTTGCTGGCACAACCATTTTCAATAAATAAAACTCAAGTTTTGGGCTCTGTCAACATGACCATTCTGACCACCACGCCGTGTTGGCATTTCGCAAGAATGGCCATGCTGGCCTGGGCCCATCACTTAAGTATCCTGATTTTTTCAACTATAGCACAACCTCTTCTTCATTTTTGCAAAACACTATGGCCATTCTGCGGCCATAGGTGACTAGGGCAACCACCATTCACCCCTAAATCACCTCCTCTTCCTCCCAAACTCTAGATTCGAGTTCCCTTTGGCAGCCATTCACCTTCCCCTACCTCCAACTCCACTTTCCATCCTCCATTAACCTATATTTTTCCATCCCCATGGAAATTTCACCCCAACCTGTCCAAGGTGTGAAAATTTCAGTTTCTTCTTCCTTTTCCACTAAATACGTGCAAGAATGAAGAAAATCAGCAAAGCAATCAAGAAAGGAGTTGAGAACACCATCAAGGCTATCATCAGAAGCAAAGGTCGATCAAAGAAGGGCAACCCATCCTCAAACAACCCTACGCCAATCCGTCAAACTCCATCTCCAGTTCATCTCTTTGACGGTCAGCATCTTTGATTGGTTCTCGCCTCCATTCCTCCTCAAGCCACTATACATCAGATACAAGCTACACTTAACCCCAATGAAGAAGAGGAGGAAGAAGATGAAGAATTGGAAAATATTGTTGATTATGTATATGTTGATGCATCGTCTCAAGAGAAAAGAGATAAGAAAGTCGATGTTGTGCCATCTTCGTGCTTGCCTCCATGACCTACTCTAAAGAAGCACTCCACTTCTTTAGCCCAGCCACATGCTACTCAACAACCCACTCAACGTTGATTTTTTATTGAAGAAGAAGTCGATGATGCACCCATTGAGATGGTGCCCTTGAACTTGGACACAAGTTTGGGGTCACACACTTATGAGGAGGATGAGGTAAATGATATTGAGAGTGAGGAGATGGAAGATGAGCCGGTGATTTCTTGTCCAAACTAGAGGATAGAATGAAATGGGCTCGAAACAACCCGAGGGAGCCGCATATAGGAGAGGAACTTAATAAGAGTGCTCACAAGACCTCTCCATCCTAAGTACTTATCAAGAAGAGTGATTCCCACTAGATATGCATGTATGGCAACCATGAAAGCTCTAGGGATCAACTTCATATTCAAAGAACAATTGGAACACTATGGGCTATACAAGATTTTGATTGAGATTGAAGAAAGCTACCTCAAGAAAACACATGAATTCTTTGGTTCACTAGAGAAAGTGCAACATAGAGGCGAGGATGCAATAAGATTCAGACTGCTTAATTCCATACATGTGCTAAGAGCCTCCCCACTCAATGGGATCTTTGCCCCCAATCCAAAGATGGCAAAGAATTTTGATGAGGGAAGACTTGACAAGAATGGGAAAGAAAATTACTCAAAGATGTGGAAGGCTATCACGGGTCAAGAAACTTTCTCTGCAGAAAAATCTAAGACCAGCAAGGTGTACAATCCTTTCATGAGATATTTGTAGAAGGTCCTAGAAAACACCATTTTTGGCTGTGATGACAATCAAGGTTGTTGTTCGCTGAAGGATTTGTTTGTGATGGCTATAATAGTAATTAAGGGCTTCGTCAACATAGGAAGCATGGTGATCGACCACCTGAAGACAATCCCCTCAAAAAGAAAAAACCCATTCATCATGGGGGAAATCATCACCACAATTGCAAAAGCAATGAGTTGTGATTTAGAGGGACTTACTAAGGTATAAGGAAGTAAACTTGTTGACTTAATCTATCTAGAAAGATCCCAAATGATCTCCCTCAAAAACAAAAATATCCTTTATGTTTTGAACCCCGAATACCCTGGCATCACTTCAAAACTCCCTTATCATCTCAGCCCTCTGCTCATGGATGTGCGACCACCAAATGATTTCTTGGGGTTGATATCGCAGTATGAGGAGGAGCATCCCATAGAAGGATAAGTAGACTTACCTGAAGAAGGAGGAGAGATGAAAGTACTAGAGCAACAACATATTCTTGAATAGCCTCGTCATACACGATAGAGAGAGGAGGACTTTGATGTGTATCTGCCCCTAACAAATGCATATGACATGCCATCCAATTATGCACAATTGGAGGTGATTTAGCAGACACAACAATACATGTGGTTGGACCAGCAACAGATGCACCACCAGATAAACCACATGTACCACTATCAGCATGTGTAGGTTCAGAGAAACCTCCAATGGGGGGAGGACTTTTGGGGAGCCCTTTCTAGATATCAGGAGACATACCTGCCCCCATAGAAAGAATATTGGGGCCATTACTATTAATATCTTCCATAGGTCTACCCAACAGCAGTAGGAGACCCATCTCAGGATCCACCACCACCAAAGTAGTGGCATCTACCCTATCATCCCTAGACTTTAGTTTCATGCTGAGGACATCATGATTCAAAAGTTTGGGGTGGTAGGGCTGTACGCCCTTCGTTCCTCAAATCATTTTGGTTAACCTATTTCACCTGTTTCACCCCTTTTGACTATTTGATTGACAATACCCTATCTAGTGTAGATTTTCTTTTGCTTGCATTTATGCATACATAGTTTAATTTCATGCATTTTTGCATAATTTTTCAAAAAAATTACTCTTTTTGCTCTTCCATGTCATGCTTTGCATTTTCATGTAGATTTTGGTAGTTTTGGTGTGTTTTAGCTAAAATTTTCTATTTTATGCCTTAATTTCCCTAAAGTAGGTTTAGATATGGGTTAAGTGCAATTTGGCACCATTTTGGCCAACTTTGCCCGAATTCAGAACTCCTTGCCCAAAAGCTTGTTTCAACTTAAATCTCCAAATTCTGAATTGAAAGTTGTTAATCTTAGACAAATGCATGCCATATTTTTAGAGTTTATTGCTAAATGGTATTGATTGTTGACTCTTTACATGTGCATCACCTCTCTCATTCTTGTGAGTGTTTTGGTTGAATCGTGAATTGAGCAAGTTATGAACGCTTAGAGCTTATGGGGTCACTTGATAAAAATGTGAATCTCATGTTGTTCACTCATGTGGTGTGATATCATTTGATGAAGTGTTGGATTAGTTTTCATATAGGAAATTTTATGTTGAAAACCACACTAATGACCCCTCTTTGACCTGACTCTTCTTTCACCATCTTCGTACATCTCTGCCTCATGAAAGGATGCCTTAGTGCACATATTTAGCCTTGGACACCTCCAAAAGTTTGGGGTGGTCATATCTACATCTCCCCACTTCACTCTCTCCACCATATGCCCTATCTACACCAAGGGGAAAATAAAAAAAAAAGAAAAGAAGAAAATAAAAAAAAGAAAAAAGAAAATAAAAGATGCTCATGTTTAAGAGCATATAAATAAAAGATGAGTGTTAAAACACTCCAATTTCTTACCACAATCCTTTCTTCCTTTTTCATACCCATTGAGCTAGAAAACTCAAGCCTAGCTCACTTTACCCTTTTCTACAACCATGTGGGTCATTTGACATGGTTTGAAGAATAAGAATGAGTGCATGAAAGTAAAACAACACTCCTAGTCATCATTGATTAACAACATCATGAAACAATTTGCCCAGAACTACATGAAGGACATATGGAAAGCTTGTGTGTTCTATGCTTTATATTTGAAGTTTGTATTCTTAGTGCTCTTTTTATGTTTGGATTGTGAAAGTGGAGAGGATAAAAGTAGAACGCATGCACTTAGTCACTCTTGAGACCATCTAGCCTATAATCATCTTTTGCAATGTATTCATCATTCTTGTTTGATTGAAAGAAAATAAATAGAGAGAGTAAGTTGGAGCATACTTGAGGACAAGTATGTTTTAAGTTTGGGGTGGTGATGCAACCCTATTTTATGGCTTCATCCTGTGTCTTTTTGCATTATGATCACATCTAAACATGTCATAATGCAAGTTTATTCCCTCAACATACATAACCCTATCAAATGCACTTATGGATGTTCTCTGCATGCTTTTTAGGTACTTGGGCCATGTTTGGATGGATGAGTGAGATAGAGGGGTCCAAAGAAGACCCCAAAGCTTCACCAACCTACCCTTGATGTCCAAGAATCAACCCAAGCAAAAACTCCATGGATTTCAAAGAATGGAGCTAAAAGTGTTGTTGAAGACCCCAACACGGTCGTGGTGCCATGGAACGGCCGTACTCGCCAAATCCAAAATTACAATAACAACTCAAGTTTTGACAAGCCACAAGAACTCTAGTAGAATGGTTGTGCTAGCGAGCATGTCCGTGGTATGAAGACACCAACACGGCCATGGTGCCATGGAACGACCATGCTCACCAAAGCAAAACCACAGTAACAACCAACATTTGACAAGCTACAACAACTCCAGCAGAATGACCGTGCTACCCAGCACGATTGTGTTATGAAGTCCCCAGAATGGTTGTGCTACCCAGCATGACCATGTTGCCTAAATTCCAAAACTACCATTCCATGCCGAATGACCACCTCCATAATTCACCCACCACGACCGTGCTACCCAGCCCAGCTATTCTACCTAGCCCTCACCACGTTCGTGTTGCCCAGAATGTCCTTGCTACTGACCTTCATTTCACCACTTCCAACCTAACATCTTCCACTTCCCAGCACGTCCATTCCCTTCCACTATGACCATGATACACTCCTACCACCATGGCCGTGCTGCCACCTAAAACCTAAATTTTCTACATTGAATTTCCAACAATACTCCCACTTATACTAGTGTTTCCACCACCACCTATATATACATGGGTGGAAGACACAATAGTATGTTAGATTCCTCTAGCACCCTATCTCCTCCTTAGAATTTATTCCTCACCCCCTTGCATTCATTGCCCTCAACCACCTTTCGCCTTCCATTTCCACCCAAAAACCCTAGTTTTCTATGATTTTCCACCATAATCCTCCATATTTCCATGCCATTCATCGACATTGGAGGAGGTGCCACGTTCTCCAGCTGCTAGGAGGTGAAGGAGGAGGATCTACTTCGAGCTCTATGGCTACTTCTATCTCCTTCTTCTCCATTTTTATGTTTTCCTTATTATGAGTAGCTAAATCCTCCTGGTGGGCTGTTTGGGGTTAAAATGTTACTTTGATACCATGTGGGGGGGGGAAGTAACTTGTTTTAAACATATTTTCATTTAGTGATGGTTTCTCCATGCTTTTATCTTATTTCCCATTGCCCTTCTAGTGATTTATGTTTCGTAAATGTTGATTGTTTGTTGTGTGGTGCTTGATGACACTTAGCTTCTAGGTGAAAATGAAGTACATGTAGCTATTTGAGGGTTTGGTCCTAGGTCCAAATAGTGGATCCCTAGCTAGATCCCTCTCTTCCCACACATAATTCTCTTCTCCTACAACTAAGTGTAAGATCTAAGTAACTAGTGTAAGAGGAATTAAGACAATTTCCTAGGGTTTTCTAAAGGCTAGATGGTGAGTAATATGGGGGTGAAACACCCCCATCTCTACTCTCCCTTCCTACCCTTGGCCCTCAATTGCATTGATACTCCTTACCTTAGAAACCTAGATTAGTTGAATCCAACATGAATCTCACCTAGACCTTGGTCCAACTGAGCCTCGCAAGGCTAGATGGGGGTGAAAGGGTGTAATTGCCTTCCCATACCCTATTCTTTCCATGGACAACCAATAGCCTAGGGTCATTTCATTGCATTCAACTACATTGTTTGGTTTGTCAATCATTATGCTTGTTACATAAACCCCCCAACTTGGCTTCTAGTATCATCCCCCAAATGACCCACTCATCCCCATTAATTTTTAAAATTCCATTTTGCTCCCTTAGCTTATTACTGCTAGTGTAGTTAATTGCTTCTTAGTTAATTATCTAGTTCTTGCAAGTTAGGTTTTGCTTGAATAGTTGGTGTGATCTCTTGAGTTTAATAGTTTTTCTCTTGCTAGTTAGTTGTAGTCCGGTTCATTACTTTCTCTAGTTCCATATTTGATAATTTAGTGTAAATATCTGCTCTTGTTTAGTTAATTGCCTTGCCTTGCTTCTTAAACTTAACTTGTTTAGGATAATATAGGGTTTTCGATAATCTAGTTTTCTTCTTGCCTTTAATTGCTTGCTCACTTAGTGTAATCAAACAAACAACCTTCAAACCCTAAAAACTCTAATCTCTCCATTAGGAACATTGCTACCTTAACCTAGATCTAGTGCCCCCTCTCTCCCTGAGGATCAACCCTTTTCTTGCCACTTGCCTAAACTATAACACGACCCCATGTGCTTGCAGATACATGTGATTAGTTTAAGTAGGTGTGTCTGACTAGGTCCATTATAGATTTAAAAGATCCCAAGTGCATGTTCTCTTCCTTGGTTGCATCTAATCACCATTCAGTTGATTAAAGTGTGACCTTGGGAGAATCACACCAGTACACATGTAATCTAAGGGGTATACATCACATCCGTAATGTTAGATTGTTGTATAGAGTTGTTAAACCATCATAAATGAGAAGATACATGTACTTAGGCACACAATTATTTTAGCCTTTTTCAAATTGAACAATGTATAAGTAGTTAATGCACACTATTAAACTAAGAAAATATGCTCACGTACTTGTGTATTTTTTGTGTGAAAAGGTAGTAATGAATGTTTAAATGAATTAGATAATGCTCAATAAACTGTAAACTGGTGCCCATATTGGTGTTAGGTTAGGACACCACAACTTATGTGAAACATATTTCATTAGGGAGTTCTTACATGCAATGAGTTACAATGTAGAGATCTGAGTATGATTTCTAGATGCAACCTCTTTGAAGTGATAGTCAAACAACCACACTAATTTGTGGAGTTTGGTTCATCCATGACGATCTAGCACATTGTGGTTTTCAAAAATCATATAATATTAATGAATGTAACAAGTCATGAAATTTATGTATTTTTATAATAACAATATCCACAGATAACATACACCACATTACTGCTCTAAGTGTTTATGGTGTAGATATAGTTTAAAATTGTTGCTATGTGGTCACTGCAAATGACTTCTTACATGTATACATATATTTATTTATATACAATTTTATCCTTATGATACCGTTTATTATTTTTGCTTGCAAAAATAAAGTGATATTCATTTTAAATAATATTAAATACATATTTGACATAGTAGTAGGAAAGTCACTTTTGTGCGTTTAGTGCACACATAGTAGTCCACTTTATAAAAATGAAAAACATACATCACATGTACCCCCTGTAAATGAAAATATAACCAACATATTTTACATTGATATGATTTGTAATTAATATTTATATGTTAAATCTTAAAAACTTACACGTGGGTGTCAATTTTGTACTACTAGTAAACATACATGTTCCCTTGTATGTGAAAATACAATCAAACATATTTATTTCAATATATCTATATGTATATATATGTGTGTTTGCTTGTGTGTATTCTCACATTTCATGTATTATATTTAATTTTTAATGGCTTAATTCATGAACGTCTCAAATCAAAACCCGCAACAACTAGAAAATGAGAGTACAAAATTAAGGTGTTAATTGTATCTCCTACTATAAGTCAATTACTATTTGTTGAAAATATGGTGTAGTTACTACTATAGTCAATACTAGAGTATCTTTTGGACTTGCCATCCAAAAAGAATTGGCGGCCCAATTTTTAGCTCATGCCTCTCCGAAGGTATTTTTTTTTAAATTATGGAAATGCATTCATATAAAAAAAATAGTAAAGGAGGATTGTAAAACATTTTAATAAATTATTGAGAAAAATCTTGAACGGTGATCTGGAAGTCCCCACATATTGTTGGTGCACCAATCAAGTTAGGTCAGTTAAGAATGAAAAAGTTAAAAAGACTAAAAAGAGAGTCAAGAACATATAACGACATCCATTATAATTAGCAATTTTTCTCTATTATTAATTAAATATTCTACTTCTCTCCTATTGTGATTATTTTTGCCTCCTCTCTTGAAAAGAGATCATCAAATTTAATTCTATATAATAAATTAATTGCTTCTATCCAATCCAAAAATGTACTAAGATGAAAGAAACATAACTTGCATACTAAAAATGAACAAGGATGGTAAGTTGGGGGGGATCAACCTTAGAATGTTAAGGAACTGTTTAGTGGGGAAGATAAACTTGAGGAGCCATTTCAAATAGAAAAATACTTTTTGAAAAAGAAAGAATGTATAATAGTGGGATTCATAGACTTAAATACCTTTATAAAAGAGGATGATGTTTGAATTTTGATTGGAGAAAAATGTGTTGTTGGAAAGTAAGAAGGTTGACGGGTGTAGGAACAACTTATTCATGAAGTGGTGTGGTTGATGCAGTTTCTTGCAGTGCATATATGATTCTTCATATTAAAATCACAGTGGATATGGTGTTTAATCTTTCTAAGGTGGCCCAATTATAGTTTTAGTACAACAACACTATATTCACACACTTGGACGAATGGACACTATTAAACGAACTCAATAAATTGAAGTATGTATGTATTTTTACAAAATTATAATGATGAAAGTTATAGAAATTTAAATAATGCTAAATAGGTTGTAATCTAGTTTTCAGATTGGGTGTTAGATTAGAGTAGTATGACACATATATCTTAATTAGTATTTCACTGATGAGGATTTACAATGCAGGTATTTAAGTATATTTTTTGAATTAAGGCTACGTTTGATACGTGAAGGGAACAAGGATGAAGATGTGGAGGGGGATTGGGATAGAGAAGAGGAAGGGGAATGAAAAATTGTTAAATATTGTTGTTTGACAACACCTACATGGGAAAGGAGAAATGGATAACAATGTAGTGGCACCCTAATGGTAAAGTTGATGTTGTATGATCGAGAGGTCACATGTTGTAAATTCCCTGGAAATGGGATGAATGAATTGCCATTTTTTTTCTTTAAAAAGGAGAAGAAGACGAGAAAATGCTTATAAAGTGTTGTTTGTTATATTGGGACGAAGATAGAGATTTTTCTTATTAAAAACCTCATACAAGTATAAATCTATTTATTAAATATAACACAAACTCAAAGAAAAATATTTTTTACACAAATAATAAAAATATCCTAACATCAAAGTTTATTATGGGTATAACTGTTTAATTTTATAAAATATAAAGGAAACTCTTTGACATGTGGGCTATGTTTCTTAACAATCAAATTTCAATTATAACGGAAAATATTATTACACCAAAATTATAAATAGTTTTGAGGATATTTAGGAATCAATTTTCAATATTTGTACAATATTTTTGATAAAGGAAAACATAAGGACACATATTTGATTAACTACTCGAGTTTGTATGAGAATATGCCACTACTTAATTGGATACTAACAATTTAGTGGAAAACCTTGCCTTGAAAGAAAAAGTTTTGGTATGAACAATTTCTATTAGAATTAACCAAATTTTTGTTGTCGAATTAATTCTTGAATATATTGAAACAATTATACATTTGAATTAATTCCTGAATAAGTTAAATCTTGAAGGGAAAATAACTTTGAGAACAAAGTTATTTATTTGAATGGAAATAAAGTCAGATGGAAATAAATATTTAGTAGGAAATTGATTTGAAAGAAGTTCTTTACTTGAAGAGAATGATATCCATGGAGAGAAACTTCATCCATGGAGGAAAAATACTTTTATAATAGTAAATCTAATTAAAGCGAATTATATTGTTAGAAGAGAGTTTTTTAATGGAAAAATAATTTTAATTGACAATGGTTACCTTCATATAATAAATTAAATTTTAATGAGAAATATATTTTTTCTTGGGTAAGTAAGATGGAGAAATAGTATCTAGAAAGAAATATATTTTAGTGGAAAATGAAAAAGTTTTGGCGGGAAGAACTTGGAGGGAACATGTTTCTATGGAGAAAGAAAATATTGTACAAATTCTTTTTACACATGTGTTCAAATAATTAATGCAGAGCTAACCTTTTTGAAAGTTTACCATCATTCACCATGCTCTTTCATGGGGACAAACACATACTGAAATTCCCCAAGAATTCTCATAGAAAATTTCCCCTTCAATATTACCATACTTACCAAACAACTTTTTCTTCCACCATTCCCCTCCTCATGATTCACTAAGTACCAAACACAACTTAAAAAGAGAACCCTTCTTCAAAAGAGTAACATTGGGCCCATCCCAACTAGGCATACTCTCAACCCTTAGCTATGCACAAATAAAAAATATCTAGGGGAGCATAGATCAAAATAAAATATTACATATAAAATAGATTTTGCTTAGGACGTGCAACTTGTATTATATCACATAACATATGATTTTCAATTTAAGGTGACGTGTCCCCCCCTCTCCCCTAAACACACACCATCATGTGAAACAAATATGTAAAGACGTGGACACAATTACTTAATTGTAGAATGTCTCTTTGTTTATCCCGATGTCGTTAATGAACCCCAAAAAAATCAATAATACAATGAAAGGACTCACATGTTTCAAAAAGATATTTTTTTAACTTCATGCTTTGCAACAACTTGATTAAAGACATGTATGGTAGCTTCACCGCAAGGAAAATTTCTGGAAGAGAAACACCAACATTTCCTTTCAGAGTTGGGTACACCAATGATCCACACTCAGTCCATATTTGTTCATTCTTGTTATGGATGAGTTGACATAGAATGTTCATGGTGATATTCCTTGTGTATATTATTTGCTGATAATGTTATATTAATTGGGAAAACTATAGATGGATAGAATGATAAAGTTTAACTTTAGAGAAAACATTGGAATCAAATGGATTGATGATTAGTAGGAGCAAAACTGAGTATATGCATTGAAATTTTAACCAATCTCGAAGTGTGAATGATGGATCCAAAATGGACGTAGTAGATATACCAAAATGTGATAAATTTCGTTACTTGGGTTCCATTATTCAAATAGTCAGGATGTCCAAAATGACGTTTGTCACATGATCACTCCAGGATGGGTGAAATGGAGGAGTACAACTGGAGTATTACGTGATTAGAAAATCCCTCACAGACTAAAAAGCAAATTATGTACAACTGCTATACGCCAACCATGCTCTAGGGTTGTAAATGGGTACGGGTTGACCCACAGACCCGCAAATCTGGACCCTTAAAAAACCCATCACGGGTCTAATTTTTTATACCCGCATATCCTTGGACCCGTATACCCTTGGATCCTCATATAAGTGAGTCCAATAATGAGTATGCTTGGACCCAAACCCGCTAGACCCGTGTATCCACTATACATAAGTATCTACTTAAATAATATGTTATGTATATCATACTTTACTAGTCTAACTAATATAATTCTTGAGATTATATCCTACTCTAACCACAATAAGGTTGAGACTAGTCATACAATTAAGAATTAACTATTCTAGTTACAACAATGAACATCATATGTAAACTTAGAATCAAAATATCTACTAATTTACGTTACTTTCTATATAAGTTAAGTGATGACTACAAATATGTAAGTAATTAATTAATTAATTAATGTTAATGTATAAAATATAACATTATCTAATATAACTATTTCATGTTAATATATTATATAATAGCAATATTTTGTTTAATTAAAATATATCGAACATAGTCATTTTTCTTATATAAACAATATGATATTTTATAGAACCTCTTACCGGCATACCAACATCGCATACCCGCTATTATAGCGGGTACGGGTATGGTGCAGGTCTAAGTTTTGTATTATGCAGGTCTAGAACCGGAACCGGTCCCGCTAAATTAGATGAGTATGTATATGTGTATGGCCAGACCCGCACCGTACCCGTACCGTTTACACCCCTACCATGTTCTATGTGAGTGAATGTTAGGCGGTAAAAAATAAGGACTCAACGAGATGAACATGGTTGAAATGCGTATGCTGAGATGGATGTGTGGGAAAACAAGAAAAGATCACTTGAGAAAGGAATATATCAAGAATAAAGTGGGGGTGACGAGCATTGAGGACAAGTTGTGTGAGGACCGACTCAGATGGTATGGGCATGTGCAACACAGACCGACTAATGCGCCTATAAGAAATAATGTTATTGAGGCAAGAACAATTAATAGAAGAAGAGGAAGGTCTAAATTAACATGGTAAGAGCTTATTAAGAAAAATTTTGAATCTCTACCTCTTAACCAGAATATGACGCATGATAGAGCTGAATGGAAACAGATGTATCATGTGCTGATTCCAAAATAGTTGAGACTGAGGTTTCGATGATGATGTTGCTTCTTTACAACAAACTTTGGATATGTATTGAAGCTTAATACTACAATATTTTGAAAAAAAACATACGCTACTCGATTTATTAAGAAAAGGGTACTACTCTATTTACCTGTTAGCCCAACAAAAATAACTCTTTCATAATAATTGGCTCATCTGTAGCGGTTTTGATAATTGGAATGTCTCAATTTAAAATTACTAATCATATTTGGTACACCGGCAGCTGTTTGATAAACCTAATATATCTCATTTGTTCGAATATCAAAATGTTGAATTTCCATACTGTTCGAAATTGAGCATCCGGAGGCAGGACCGCAGGCCGCGGCCCGGCGGTTGTCCGAACCCAAACCTTTCACTTTTCGGCAATTCTTGGGCATCGAGTTTCAAAAAAACTTTGTCCCTTTTCGCCTTCGTTCTCGCACTCACATACTGACGCTGCTCTCTGCAACGCCTGTCCAGTCGAACAATTGTTGCTACCCTTCCTTCTTCCCCTTTCCGAAGCAGCTCTCCATCATCGCTTATCCCCTTCTCCGCTACGGCGCTATTCTCGCTCCAAAGGCAACGCCGTCCAGCAGCAGGCAACAATCAAACGCCATGGTTTCGTCAGGATTATCTAGGGCGGCAGCAAAGCTCGCCGGATCGCAGCGGCCACTGCGGAGTGTAGAGGTGAAGTCCGCTGGCCATGGCGATGCACCTACCTTCAAACTCAACCTCTTCCCTAAGCAGCCGCCCAGTCTTGACCCAGTCCCTGCCGTAGTGGTGCCTCTACCAAGGAGGCCTCTGTTCCCGGGCTACTTTACATGCGCTTACCTGAAAAACCAACCAACCTTGGAGAAAGGTCTGGCCGTTACCGGCGCCTCGACGGTGGCAGCGTTCATGCTGAAGGACACCCGCGACTATCGGGGTTGCATCTTGCGCCCGGGTCTTAATGGCCGGGAGCTGCTGGAGCGCCTCCACCCGGTTGGGACTCTGGCGGAGGTTATGAGTTCGGACCCGGAGACGAAGCAGCTGTGTCTCCTGGGTCGACACCGCGTGAAGATGACGGACACTGTCGTCGAGGACGATCCCTTGACCGTAATGGTTCAGCCACTGGTGGAGGAGGAGGAACAGGGGCATGCCCAGTTGGAGCGCCTCATAGACGACAACTGCTCCCAGGCGGAAGTCCTAGCCAGGGAAATGGTGTCAGTTTTTGGTCCATATCGGGATACCTTTCTACTACTCCGATCACTGACCGGCCAGGATGTCTTTGACCCAAATGGTCATGTCGGGCGGCATTTGAATCAATGGGGCGGAGACATCGCTTTTCTGGCCGACTTTGGTCCCGCCGTGATGCCGGTGTTCAATAAGGGTCTGCACCAGCGGGCACTAGAGGAAACGAACAGATCCAGGCGGCTGGAGCTCTCCAACAACATCCTGAAGAGGGAGCAGGAGTTGGACAACTTCACTAGGCGGGTGGATCTGGATGAAGACGACTTATCGTATGAGGAGAAGGAGATACTGGCCAAACTGAGGTGTCGGGAAGAGAGAAACTTCGTACTGGGGGAGGCTGATATAGCCCGAGGGGAGCTTCTGATGGCATCGTCCGTGCAGATGAGAGTGGTTCTCAGCGAATTCCACAACTTGATTCGTCCGGATCATCTTAAGAAATGTATGGATCTCCTCAAATACAGGCGCATTTCTGAACATATGCTTGGGTATTGATTAGTTAGCTAGTTTATATAGAACTTCTAACAACTTATGGTATCATTAGTGATCCCCATATTTGATGTGATTATGCAACTATATGAAATCCAGCTGTAAAGAATACACCTGTCTGATCACTTTATGTGAGCAATTAACAGTTTGTTTAAGAAGGTTTAGGATTCGTGTTTTCGTGATGGATAACCCTTTTTCCTATCAATTCTTTGTTGTCTTATTTATCTCACCATTGAGAACCAGAGCACAAAAGACTTCCGTGTTTCAGTGATCTCTCAAAACTGCGATAGGTTTTTGTTTTCTACATTTTACGATGTTTGTCCCCTTCAACAATTAATCATTAAAGGACAACAATTAATCATTAAAGGAATAATAGTCAGACTATTGCGATACTTAACATATTGCTGCAATTATATTTTCTTTTGACTGACTTTGTCACTGTGGCTGTATTCTCATTGATTCAATCGTAATGTATCTGTACATATTTATAGACACATTTACTGTAATCAAAATACAATACAAGATGATCTGTGATCCGCTTCTTCAGCAGGCACTCCATGATCCGCTTCTTCAGCTGAAGAGTTTGTTACGCCGGCGCCCATGTCATCCGGTAGTGGCTGTAGTTGCTTCAGAGAGATCAGTCTGCAAGACGAGCACTTGCTCGTTGCTGTTAGTTTGTT
This sequence comes from Alisma plantago-aquatica, assembly GCA_963693085.1. Lineage (NCBI taxonomy): Eukaryota > Viridiplantae > Streptophyta > Magnoliopsida > Alismatales > Alismataceae > Alisma > Alisma plantago-aquatica. Next base: position 754,196,245 of record OY856412.1, read on the forward strand.
GAGGTGTGCTGTGTGAATCCTTTGAGACTTGTTCCCTTACAAAGTGAAAGTCAATTTCAATATGCTTTGTATGAGCATGGAAAATGGGGTTGGCAGTAAGGTAGGTAGCTCCAATGTTATCACACCAAAGAATAGTAGGGGTGGACAACGTCTGCCTTAATTCTTGAAATAAAGAGCGTAGCCATGTTAGTTCAGCAGTGGCGTTGGCAATGGCTTTGTATTCAGCTTCAGTTGAGGAGCGGGATACGGTGTGTTTCTTGCGAGCAGACCAAGAAATGAGCTTGGAACCGAGATAAATGAGGTATCCGCCGGTAGAACGATGATCATCAGGACAACCAACCCAATCGACATCAGAGAAGCAATGAAAAATGTTTGTTTGTAGGAGTGATAGTGAGAGAGTGGGTAAGTGTATGTTTTAAATAGCGAAGGATGCGTTTCACCACCGACCAATGTTGTTCAGTTGGTTGAGACATATATTGACAGACTTTATTGACTGCATAAGACAAGTCTGGGCGGGTGAGGCTGACATATTGTAACGAACCAACAATTTGACGATATAGGTGGGGATCGGGTAATGGGTCACCAAACTTGACTAGGGTGGTGGAGGGGCATGATGGTGTGTGAAGGGGTTTGGCATTGAGCATCTTTGAACGATGGAGAATGTCAAGAATGTACTTTTGTTGGGAAAGGAGAAGACCCTTGGGTGTGCGGTAAACCTCAACACCAAGAAAATAATGTACGTTGCCGAGGTCTTAAATGGAAAATTTGGTGGACAAAAAGGAAAAGAGGTTTTGGACGTGGGATGAATGACTTCCTGTGAGTAAAATGTCATTGACATAGACAAGAGCATAGAGTACAACACCATCATGGTGATGATATATGAAAAGAGATGTATCTGTTTTTGAAGGGTGGAATCCAAAGGCAGAAAGTGCGGCACTCAAGTGAAAGAACCATGCACGCGGAGACTGTTTCAAACCGTATATAGACTTGTGGAGGCGGCACACATGGTTGGGGTGACGTTCATCTAGAAAACCGGGTGGTTGGCACATGTAGACTTGTTCTGAAAGACTGCCATGAAGAAATGCATTGTTGACATCAATTTGTTTAATAGGCCAATGATGGGAGACTACTAGTGAGAGGATGACCCGAATGGTAGTTGGTTTGACTACTGGGCTAAATGTATTTGTGAAATCAACACTGGGTTGTTGGTGGAAGCCCTTAGCGACAAGACGTGCTTTATATCTAGCTAAGGTACCATCTGGATTATATTTATGACGGAATATCCATTTACAGCCGATTACATTCATGGCAGAGGTGCGGGGAACCAATGTCCAAGTGCCATTAGTATTAGAGCATTTATTTCCAGATGGTAGTTGGATGACCCGAATGGTAGTTAGTTTGACTACTGGGCTAAATGTATTTGTGAAATCAACACTGGGTTGTTGGTGGAAGCCCTTAGCGACAAGACGAGCTTTATATCTAGCTAAGGTACCATCTGGATTATATTTATGACGGAATATCCATTTACAGCCGATTACATTCATGGTAGAGGTGCGGGGAACCAATGTCCAAGTGCCATTAGTATTAGAGCATTTATTTCCTCAGCCATAGCGGCACGCCAGGACGAGTGTTTGTGAGCTTCTGAAAAACAGGTTGGTTCACGAGGGAGCTGAGAAAGAAAAGCAGTGGGTATGGAGTGCGTGGATGTGCGTTGTTGTTTACTGGGACGATAGCCGACAAGGACCCTATAATCAACAGGTATGGTAAGTCGGCGAGTGCGTTGGTCAATTGGAGTGGGAGTATGTGTTGTGGAAGGATGGGCCGGAGTTGTGTCCGGAGGTGTCAGGATCAGGCCAGCATGCGGATCAAAGGCGGCGGACGACGCCGTTGCTGCAAGGTGCGCGGAAGGAGGCATGGGCCCGACTGGAGGATATGGCACGTGCAGTGGTGGAGCCGACACATAGTGAGCTGCGGGCGGGCGTGCTGCAAAAGAGACGCGAGCTGGATAGCCATACGGGCAACGATATGGGTTGTGCCCAAAGTTGCCACAAATAGGGCAAGGATCTCGATGAAAGCGACCTCGACCCCGGCCGCGGGAAGATGCTGGCGAGGAGGGCCGCTGCTTAGACTGCATGGCAAGATTTGCCGTTGGAAGGAGAGCTTGGTGTTCCATGGTGATACGCATTTTATGGCTGGTGAGAAGGTTGCACAGTTCATGGTAGGTGAGGGGCTCCGTACGGGCAACAAGGGATGCCACCATTATGTTATGTGCCTCGCCGTATTCTACTGATCCGATAAAGATCCGAAGCAAAATTAAATGGATTTTTCGCTGACCCATTTAAGGGGCATCGAGCGTACACATGTTAAGGTTCTGTAATCATCCTGTATTCTTCGTTGACGGCTGCCGCCGTACACATGGTGTCCTCTGTAATCTTTTCTCTGAAATAGTGGAAATCTCGCCCCCTCCCGTGGATGTAGGTCATCTTGACTGAACCACGTAAATCCTGTATTTTTGGGTTGTGTTATCGTTCTCTATATTCCACATACTCATATTCTCTCGTTCAATTCTTAACAAAGTGGTATCACAACCTCATGTTCAAGATCCGAACGATGACAAGTCTGTACAAAATTGAGAAGTTTGATCGCAAAATCAATTTCGAACTATGGCAGATCACGATGCGTGGTGTGCTTGTTCAACAGGGAGTCGCTGTAGCTCTGGATGGGATCGAGAAGTTGCAAGCCACTATGAAGCCAGAATGTTGGCTAAATTGGACATTATTATAATGCCTTTGTTTTGATGATGACAAATATTTATTTCTTGTGGTTTTAACTTGCTATTTGAGTGTTTCAGGGTTAAGCATATAAGGTGGTGGATAGCAAAGACTTGGAAGATCAATTTGCTAAAATTGCTTTATTTTCATGATTGTAATCAAATGTAAAAACTTGTACAAGTTTATAATGTACAAGTACTTAGATATCATGTAAATCAAGCGTTTAGATCTTTCCTATCCACACACAACACTTAGATAGGTCATCTCCTAAGTTAGCGTCACAATTGCACATTGATACACACACTCTGTAAATGAATACATTGAATCAGGGATATTCTCGGTCGACAAAAACTTTGACCGACACTCTCGGTCGACAAACTCCTCGACCGAGAATAGACCCAGCTAGCCGTTAGACTGAGTTAGAAAAGTAGTTGGGAGTTGGAATCGAACGTTACAACATATTGACTCAGACTCCCACTCGGTCGACAAAATCCTCGACCGAGAAACTCTCGGTCGACAAATACTTCGACCGAAAATAGTTCTGTCTGCACTTTTCAGAACTAATCAACTAGTCATTACAAATGCAATTAGTGGATAACTAATGACTAGTTGAGCACTAAGAACACCCTAGAAGGTGTCTAGAATGTCCCCAAGCATTAACAAACCACTCTTATAAATAGGACAGCCATAGGACACCACAAGACATAACTTGCATACACAATTACACTTGAGATTCAATCCTTGTGAGCAAACAAACTGAGCTACACTTGCAATCTGTTTTCTTTGAGCTCTACATTAGTGTCCTATAGGCTGATATCTCCTATCCACTATACATCCACGTCCATCCACTTTGGTTAGGAGATCAAACGCTTGATATATGATCAAAGCGCTGTACTCAATTGGTAACATTGTTTCTTTCTTCCAATCTTGTTCCTTTTATTGTATTTTGTTCTCCTTTGCTACTCCTAGGTTGGAGGTTGCGGAAAGAAGGTTGTTGGAGCTTCTTCAGGTGGTGAAGGTAGCTCGGCGGACTTTGGACTACTTCTAGAAGGTCTCAACGGGAAGCTACTTTAAGGAGGAAGGCTACTTCAAGGGGGAGGTTGAAGTTACTTCAAGTGAAGGCTGCTTCAAGGTTGGTGAGACGACTTCGGGGTGAAGGCTGTCCAAAGGGTGGTGAAGGTGTTTGTAATTTTATGTAACATCTTTGCGAGGTAATAAAATTCAAATACTTTCAAAATCCCGGTTGGGAACAATCGGGTAGTGGACTGACTTCCTTAGTTTTTGCTAAGGGTGGAACCACTCTAAACGCCGTGTCTCCTTCTCCAAATTTCAATTGTGGTTGCTTGGTTGAATTAATTTTAAAATCATTATAAAACCCTATTCACCCCCCTCTAGTGTTTTTCAATTGGTATCAGAGTAGGCTTCAAAGAACTTTAACAAAGTCTTGAAGAAAATGGGTGATGAGGTACTAAATAACCTCAACCTGGAAGGAACACTTGTGGCTCGGCCTCCACCATTTGATGGCACCAACTACACCTATTGGAAGAGGAGGATGCAATTCTACTTTCAAGGGATAAGCTGGGATCTATGGAGAATGGTTTCAAATGCTTACACTCTTCCTCAAACGGAGTATGCTACTTGGGATGCTAATACGGTAAAGCTAGCCTAATTGAATGCAAAAGCTGTAAGTATCCTTTATTGTTCAATTTCTATAGGTGAGTTCAATAGAATATCAAATTGTGAAACTGCATATGAAATATGGCATAGACTCTCGATTACTTATGGAAGAACTGTTCAAGTAAAGAATTTCAAAATTGGTATGCTTAAACAAAAGTTTGAACAGTTTCGTATGGAACCAAATGAGTCTATTAGTGAAATGTATGCAAAGTTCTCTTCTATCGTTAATGGTTTGAATGCATTAGGTAAAGCCATTAGTGAAGAGGATCAAGTGTCAAAAATTCTTAGGTCACTTCCTCCCAAGTACAAGCCTAAGGTGACTGCAATTGAAGAAGTCAATGACCTCACTCGACTAAGGATGGAGCAACTCATTGGCAACTTAGAAGCACATGAAGCAACCTTGGAGGAAGAAGAAAGATTGGTGACTGAACACAAGAAGGAGAAAAGAAAGGACATTGCATTCAAAGCATCAACCAAGAATAGTCATGACACAAGTGAAGAAGATAGTGAAGAAGAAACACTCATTGTAAATTGTAAGCAGTATAGAAGTTTTAAAACTAACAAAAATCCTAGTGTTTCTTCCTCCAGGTGCTTTGAATGTGGCAAAAAGGGACACTTAAAAGGTGATTGTCCCAAACTTAAGAAGGGGAAGAAATAATCTCACAAGAAGAAAGAAAGAGCATATAAAGTTGCATGTGATGATTCAAGTGATGATAGTGAAGATGGAAAAGAAGAAGTAGAGTGTCTTATTGCTACAACAAATGAAGAAGAAGAAGAGGTAAGTCTTTTTGATTTATCTAAAGAAGAGTTAGTTGCTAGCATTGGTGAATTGCATGATAAATATATTGATTATAAAAAGAAACTAAAAAGAGTTACAAAAACCAATGAAGATTTGTATGCTAAATTGAATGATTTTGGTTTTGAAAAAGAAAGTATTATTTCTGAAAACTCTACCTTGAAATCCTCTTTAAATGATTGCAATATAAAATTGTTTACTCCAGAAACTAATTATGATCTTCTTTCTCAAGAAAAGGTTGAACTGCTTGCTAAACTAAATGATTTTCAGACTCAACCTATCTTATGTACTCATCTAGATTATGATGCTATTGTTAAAGAAAGAGATACTTTATCGTCTGATCTAGATCAAGCAAAGTTAGATATCAAAAAGAAAATGGATGAGATTGCTAAATTACAAAGAGAAATTAGTAGCTTGAGAAACAATGATGTTCTTGATAAGATTCTGAAAAATTCTTCTAGTTATAATGGAAGGAGAGGTTTGGGATATGTTCCAAAAGAGAAATCCTATCAACCTAAACCTAGAAGAACACAAGCACCCAAGACCAAGATCATGTATGTACCCAAGAACAATTCAAAAAGAAATGAAATTGATTCTATTTGTTGTCACTATTGCTTACGTCTTGGACATTACTCTTTTTCATGCCCATACAAGAAAAGGGATGTTGAATTAGTTTGGGTCCCAAGACCTCAAACTTAGCAAATTTGAATATGATTTAGTTGAGATTTGACCTAAAACGTTACTGTGAAACAACCTGCTTCCCGGTCGATACCATCGACAGGAGGTCGATGGTATCGAGATAGTCACAGTGATAGACATCATTCTGTTGATACCATCGACATCCATGTCGATGGTATCGAGATTATCACAGATACCGGACAACAGTCCGTCGATACCATCGACATCCATGTCGATGGTATCGACAGAACGTCAGAGGCGAAAACCGACGATCTGCGTCATGTCACTATTTTTATTATACCTGTTGTTTTATTGTTTTTCTAGGTTTTAATTCTTTGTACCACCTTGTATCTTACCCTAATATATAAAAAGGAGTGAGACGGCTATTGCCCTCACACACAAGAGTTGCACCTTGCAGCCGCAAATGTTGTTCGTCTTCCTTCTCTCTCGTTAACATGGTATCAGAGCAAGGTTTGCTCTAGGCCGCCGTCTCTCTCCACCGCCCGCCGTCTCTTCCTCCTTATTCCTTCTTACAAATGCAATTAGTGGATAACTAACGACTAGTTGAGCACTAAGAACACCCTAGAAGGTGTCTAGAATGTCCCCAAGCATTAACAAACCACTCTTATAAATAGGACAGCCATAGGACACCTCAAGACATAACTTGCATGCACAATTACACTTGAGATTCAATCCTTGTGAGCAAACAAACTGAGCTACACTTGCAATCTGTTTTCTTTGAGCTCTATATTAGTGTCCTATAGGCTGATATCTCCTATCCACTATACATCCACTTCCATCCACTTTGGTTAGGAGATCAAACGCTTGATATATGATCAAAGCGCTGTACTCAATTGGTAACATTGTTTCTTTCTTCCAATCTTGTTCCTTTTATTGTATTTTGTTCTCCTTTGCTACTCCTAGGTTGGAGGTTGCGGAAAGAAGGTTGTTGGAGCTTCTTCAGGTGGTGAAGGTAGCTCGGCGGACTTTGGACTACTTCTAGAAGGTCTCAACGGGAAGCTACTTTAAGGAGGAAGGCTACTTCAAGGGGGAGCTTGAAGTTACTTCAAGTGAAGGTTGCTTCAAGGTTGGTGAGACGACTTCGGGGTGAAGACTGTCCAAAGGGTGGTGAAGGTGTTTGTAATTTTATGTAACATCTTTGCGAGGTAATAAAATTCAAATACTTTCAAAATCCCGGTTGGGAACAACCGGGTAGTGGACTGACTCCCTTAGTTTTTGCTAAGGGTGGAACCACTCTAAACGCCGTGTCTCCTTCTCCAAATTTCAATTGTGGTTGTTTTGGTTGAATTAATTTTAAAATTATTATAAAACCCTATTCACCCTCCTCTAGTGTTTTTCACAGAAGACAAGAAGGAGATGGACTAGAAGGCTCTTACCGCCATCCAATTATCCTTGGACTACAAGGTTTTGGCCGAAGTTGCCAAAGAAACTACTGCTGCTGGAATTTGGAAGAAACTCGAAGATCTCTATATGACGAAGTCTCTCCAAATGAAACTATATCACAAGCAGCGTCTCTACTTACTGCACATGGTAGAAGGCAGTTCTGTCCGTGATCACATTGACGAGATTACATATATTATTATGGATTTGGAAAATATAGATATTAAGTTCGAAGACGAAGATAAAGCCCTTATTCTGTTGTGCTCTTTACCCCCTTCATACAAGCAATTTTGGAAAACTATTCTGTATGAAAAGTCTTCAATCAAGGAGGAGGATGTTATATCTTCATTGCTGTCAAAGACCATGGTTGATAAAGACCTAATTGCTTCTTCTAGCGGGAGTCAGTCAAAGGCTCTTATGGTGAGGGGTCGTACAAAGGAAAAGGAAAACAACAAGAAGGAAACACACAGATCTAAGTCTAAATCCAAGAAGATCTGTAAATACTGTAAGAAGACTGGACACATTGTCGATGAATGCCACAAGTTACAGAACAAGAAGAAGAGGGAGCACGAAAAATAAGAACCTGCAGATGCTAATGTAGCACGAGAAGATCCAGATTATGTTCTTATGGCATCATCTTCCTCATCCGTCAATTTTCAAACTTCTTGGATACTAGACTCAGGCTGTTCACACCACATGTGTCCACACAGAGATTGATTTTCTTCTTATGAGCACCTTGATAGAGGTGTAGTAAACATGGCGAACGATTCTACCTGCAAGACTATTACCTGCAAGACTATTCAATGGTGTTATCCAAACTGTCTCAAATGTTCGTCATGTTCAAGGTCTTCAGAAAAATCTCATCTCTATTGGCTTACTTGAAGCTAACGGTTTTCCATACAAGGCTGAAGATGGAATCCTGTCTATTACCAAAGGAGATGATGTTCTGATAAATGGAGTACATATTCCAGGAAACCTTTACAAATTAATTGGTGAAACTGTGACGGATGTTGTTGTTTCTTCCCCAACCACTTTAAATCTGGATGCCACCAAATTGTGGCATATGAGACTGGGACACATGAGCCAGAAAGGCCTGGAATTATTATGCAGGAGAGGACTTCTAGGTGATATCAGTACTGAAAAGTTAGATTTCTGTGAGCACTGTGTTATGGGAAAGCAGAAAAATGTCAGTTTTTCTACTGCAAATCATATTACAAAAGGTACTGTTGATTATGTTCATTCAGACATCTGAGGTCCTTCTCAAGTTCCGTCCAAGGGAGGTGCTAGATACATGCTTACTTTCATAGACAATTTCTCAAGGAAAGTTTGGGTGTATTTTCTGAAGTATAAATCTGAGACTTTTGATCAGTTTAAGAAGTGGAAGATGCTTGTTGAAAAGCAAACATGAAGGAGCATCAAGACACTGAGAACAGATAACGACATGGAGTTTTGTTCTTCTGAATTCAATGAGTTATGCCAATCTGAAGGTATTGCAAGACATCGCACAGTTAGACATACACTTCAGCAGAACGGTGTTGCAGAACACATGAACAAAACTCTTCTAGAGCGTGCACGTTGCATGCTGATCAGTGCAGGTCTGAGCAAAGATTTTTGGGCTGAAACTATCTCTACTGTAGCCTACCTTGTCAACCGTTCACCATCTACTCCACTTGGTTTCAAAACTCAAGAAGAGGTTTGGTCTGGTCATCCTGCAAAATATTCAAATCTGCGTATTTTTGGTTGTCCTGTATATGTCTACTCAAATGAAGGAAAGCTCGAGCCTAGAGCAAAGAAGTGCATTTTTCTGGGTTATGCTGATGGTGTGAAGGGATACAGATTCTGGTGCACTGAGCCTAAGTCATCAAAGTTCCTGATTTAAAGAAATGTTACCTTTGATGAGTCTGCCATGTTTTCTGAAAAACATGATGGTGTTACTTCTCCTACTACAGTTTCTCAGAGTTCCAAGGAACATGTGGAGCTTGAAGTCATTGCACATAGCCCGTCACCTCATGTTGTTGTACAGGAAAATCCAGATGAAAATGAAGATGACACTACTGAAGAACAACCATATAGCATTGCTTCTGGGAGACAAAGAAGACAGATCAGACCACTTGCAAGGCATTCAGATTATGTTGTTGCATATGCCCTTGCTACAGCTGTAGAAACAAATGATTCTGGAGAACCGACTACCTACAAAGAAGCCATAGCTGATCCTAATTCGGCCATGTGGATTGCTGCTATGAATGAAGAGATGGAGTCTCTTCAAAAGAACAAGACTTGGGTGCTTGTTGATCCTCCTGCTGCAAAGAAGATTGTTGGATGCAAATGGGTATTCAAAAGGAAAAAAGCTGGTTCTGGAGATTCTACTGAAAGGTACAAAGCGCGGCTAGTTGCAAAAGGCTACAGTCAGGTGGAGGGTATAGATTACAATGATGTGTTCTCTCCAGTTGTCAAACACACCTCTATTAGATTTATGTTGGCATTAGTTGCTAGATATGACTTGGAGCTGGAGCAACTTGATGTGAAGACCGCATTCCTCCATGGTAACTTAGAGGAACAGATTTACATGCAACAACCTGAAGGTTATGTTTCTGTTGCAAAGAAGGATCATGTGTGCTTACTGAAAAAATCTCTTTGTGGCTTGAAGTAATCCCCACGTCATTGATACCGTAGATTTGATTCTTTCATGGTCAAGCATGGATATTCCAGGAGCAGATATGACGTTTGTGTCTACTTGAAGAAACTTCCTGATGAGTCTCTTATTTACCTCTTGCTCTATGTTGATGACATGTTGATTGCAACAAGAAATATATATGAAATCCATAGTCTGAAGTAGTTACTTAGTTGCGAATTTGAAATGAAAGATTGGGAGCAACAAAGAAAATTTTGAGCATGAAAATTATCAGAAGCCGCATAGCTGGAAGGTTATTTCTCAGTCAGGAGAAATATGTGAAGAAAGTTCTACAACGGTTTTCTATAGCTGATGCATCTCCTGTGTCTATTCCTTTAGACGACCAGTTCAAGAAGCTCTCATCTGCTGAGTTGCCGCAATCTGAAGAGGATGAAAGCTACATGTCCGGTGTTCCCTATTATAGTGCAGTTGGTAGCATCATGTATGCTATGATTTGTACTCGTCCAGACATTGCTCAAGCAGTTAGCATGGTGAGCAGATACATGTCCAATCCAGGAAAACTACATTGGCAAGCAGTCAAGCACTTAGGTACCTTAAGGGTACATATTCTATGTCTTGGATTCGGAAAGAGCACAGAGACACTTGTTGGTTATGTTGATTCTGACTTCGCAAATGACCGTGATAAAGGACGTTCTCTTACTGGCTATCTGTTTACTCTTGGTGGTTGTGTCATAAGTTGGAAAGCTATATTACAACCCACTGTTGCATTGTCTACTACTGAGGCTGAGTACATGGCATTGACAAAGGTCATTAAAGAAGCTACATGGCTTAGAGGACTGTATGCTGAATTTAGTATTCTTGAGAAGACAACGACCATCTACTGTGACCGTAAGTGCAATTCACCTTACCAAAGACCAGATGTTTTATGAAAGGACAAAGCACATCGACGTCAAGTATCACTTCATCAGAGAGGTGATAGCAGAAGGGAAGATTGTGGTGAAGAAGATTGCAAGTAAAGAAAATCCTGCCGATATGATGACAAAGCCGTTGCCAGTTTTCAAGTTCAGACGCTGCCTGGACTTGGTTAGTCTACACAGCCTGTAGTGATGCCCTAAGGGGCTGGAGGGGGAGAGATGATCTACTATTTTTCTTTTCAGAGAGCTACGAACTTCGAGTCAAGGTGGAGATTGTTATGTGCCTCACCATATTCTGCTGATCCGATAAAGATCTGAAGCAAAATTAAATGAATTTTTCGCCGACCCGTTTAAGGGGCATTGAGCGTACACATGTTAGGGTTTTGTAATCATCCTGTATTCTTCGTTGACGGCTGCCGCCGTCTACAGGGTGTCCTCTGTAATCTTTTCTTTGAAATAGTGAAAATCTCGCCCCCTCCCGTGGATGTAGGTCATCTTGACTGAACCACGTAAATCTTGTATTTTCTGATTGTGTGATCGTTCTCTATATTCCGCATACTCGTTGTATTCTCTCGTTCAATTCTTAATAATTTCTTTGAATGGAGCTACCAAATTGTTGAAAATGATAGCATTGAATGTAGGGAGGGCGATGGGACTGCCGACAGCAGCAAGCTGGTCCGCGATATGTTTGCAGCGGCGAAGAAACGTACTGACCGGGAGATCACCCTGCTTAAGATTCTGAAGCTGGTTGTTTAATTGAACAACACGAGTGTGCGAGGGAGAACCAAAAGCAACAGAGAGGGCATGCCACACCTCCCAGGCAGTGGTGATGCTAACAACTTCAGTGAGAACATCTTCCGAAAGGGAAGCAAGGATCCAGCTGAGCAACAATTGGTCCTTGTGTTGCCATGCTTCAAAGGCAGGGTTAAGAAGGGAAGAATCGGCAGTGGGAGAGGAGGTAGATGACTGGGGAGAGACAGTAGAAGACGGGGTAGCAGGAATATGTTTAGGTGGGCACTTAGCAATACCTTCCACGAATTCGATAAGATCATTGTTGCGGAGGAGCGACAACATTTGCGTACGCCACAGAAGGTAGTTGGTAGGTGTGAGTTTAAGAGAAAGGTAATGGTGGACTTGATGAACATTAGGGAGGGTGGGAAGATTTTCGGTAGGGGAGGAAGAATCTGAGGTAGCCATATTTGGTACTGGCTCTGGTACCATGTCAGAACAACTGTGGCTGTATTCTCATTGATTCAATCGTAATGTATCTGTACATATTTATAGACACATTTACTGTAATCAAAATACAATACAAGATGATCTGCGATCCGCTTCTTCAGCAGGCACTCCATGATCCGCTTTTTCAGCTGAAGAGTTTGTTACGCCGGCACCCATGTCATCCAATAGTGGCTGTGGTTGCTCCAGAGAGATCAGTCCACAAGACTTGGTCGTTGCTGTTAGTTTGTTGAGGCGTGCTGTGTGATGTGGCAGGTGTATCCACTAACAGACTTAAATATCAATAAAGTTCTGCATCTTAATGTTCAGATCCATTGATGGTTGCATTGTTTACTTACTGTTACCCCTCTTTTTCTTCCTTTGGCTTCGGATATCTTCTTTTCCTTGGATTGTGCACACATTGATTTGGTACTTGGAAATGACTGAGGGATATGTATACCTAGGGGCCTGTTTAATTGCTATGGAATCAAGTTTTCATTTTTCAATTCACTTGCGTTGATGTAATGATTGAATTTGCATCGTTGAAATGAATTGCATCTTATAACTAGTCCTTGTAGTAAACATCTTAGGAGGCAACTGCAGTCAAATTGGACGGATTCCTTTTCCTGGTTTGTGAAGAGTTGGCTTACATATAAAGAGGATAAGGTACTAGGTCAAAATAGCTCCAATGGATCAGAATTGAGAATGAGATGCAGGTAGAAGTGTATTCTTGGTGCAGAGATTGACCAAAGTTCTTTGAATATATACACATCCCTGCTCCTCATATCTTTTTCTTCTTTATTACCCTGTCTGTTCTTTGCTCTCTTACTTCTCTCACCACTGAGAAGGGGTACATATTTATGGCCTTAATAACCATACAAGAGAACTCTTGTGTTTCAGCGATTTCTCAAAACTGTCATCTTTCTCATTATTCTTCTTTTCTGCAATTAGTAGGAATACTATATTACTTGTTTCTTTTTAAATGGCTGATTTTATTCATCCTGTTGCCTGGGCAACGATCACTGATGCAACCTCTTGGCTGCAAACGGCCGATTCAATCCGCTAGACGCCACCACTCTGGAAGTTATACTATGGTGCTTGATCGGATGGGTAGTACTTAAAACTTTTGAGATATTTCACATATTGCTGCAATTGCAATTTTACTCGGTGGTCATCAATATATAGAAAGTTCTATACCTTGATTTTAAGACTCATAAAAAATTGTCTCGTCTACTTACTGGTAACCTCCTGTTTCCTTTTGTCACTCGGAAAGGACCGACTCATGTAGGGGCAGTTTGGTTGTCATTGAATCACATTGTCATTTTAGATTCATCCACTTGTTCTGATGTAAAATGGGAATTTCCATTGTGAAAATGAACCAGTTCTTGTAATCTTTTTAATTTTCATGCAGTAAACAGCTGAAAAGATATTGCAGCAAAATTGGACAGTCTCCTGTTATTCGTTAAACTTGTGTGCATTCTGATTGCTGTTGGGCAACATGTTACCTAGAGCTAAACAGGCCCAAAGTTCAATTTGGTTTCTTCAGAGTGTTGGATAATTCATATATGTTTTTCTTTTTACATGCTTTCTAGCATAATTTTCATTATTAGTCCCCCCTTTGAAGAGGGGCACATCCTGTAAGAGTATCCAAGATAGATTGTAAGAGTATCCAAATGAGATACTCAAAGATTGTCATGATCCGTATCTCCTCGTCTCCCGCAATGACTCTCCTACTACCCTATGCATATGTATGTCCTATAAATATCCACATTTAAGGCAATGAAGGCAGGCAGCCTAAGACTCCATTTTGTATCCAGTTTCCAAATCTAACATGCGGGGGACTGTAAGAGTATCCAAGATAGATTGTAAAAGTATCCAAATGAGATACTCAAAGATTGTCATGATCCGTATCTCCTCGTCTCCCGCAATGACTCTCCCACTACCCTATGCATATGTATGTCCTATAAATATCCACTATTAAGGCAATGAAGGCAGGCAGCCTAAGGCTCCATTTTGTATCCAGTTTCCAAATCTAACACATCCAACTTGGGTATTGTTATCTTAGGATATGTTTACCTTGGATTCTGTTTGGTTGTCATTGAATCACGTTGTCATTTTCTTAATCACTCACGTAGATGCAATAATTGAATTTCCATCGTGGAAACGAATTGCATCTCATTGTTTGTTCACGTAGTAAGCATCTTAAAAGCAACTGCAGCCGAATTGGACGGAACATTTTTTCTGGTTTTTGAAGAGTTGGCTTATATTTGAAGATGATAAGGCAGTAGGTCAAAATAGCCCCAATGGATCACAACTGAGAATGAGACGCAAGTACGAGTCAATCTCGGTGCAGAGATTGACCAATTCATTGAATGATTAGACATCCTTCTCATATATTTTTCTTCTTCATTACCTTGTCTGCTCTTTGCTGTCTTAGTTCTCTCACCAGTGCGAAGGGGTACATATTTATGGCCCGAATACCTTTACAAGAAAATTCCGTTTCAGTGATTTCTCAAAACTCTCATCTTTCTCATTATCTTCCTTTTTCACAATTACTAGGATTACTGCAATACTTACTTCTTAAATGGGTGGTTTATTCATCCTGTTGGCAACAGTCGATGATGCAGCCTTATGGCAAACTGCCAATTTAACCTGCCAGATGCCACTGCTGTGGCAAGTGGACTATAGTACTTGATCGGAGGTTTACTACTTTAGGCTGTTGAGATACTTTACAGTTTGGTGCAATTGATATTTACTTGGACATCAGTAGTAATAAACTGTTATACCTTGATGTTAATACTCATCAAGGATCCTTTGGCTTCCTATCTGTTCTTTCTGTAGAGTTGCATTAAACTTTGAAACTTCGATTTGTCACTTGGAAAAGACCTATTCAGCGCTGTCTGGTTGCCATTGAATCACATTGTCATTTTCAATTCTCTCACTTGTTTAGATATAACGTTTGAGTTGTCATTATTGTGAAAATGAACCGCTTCTTATATTCGTTTCATGAAGTAAAGAAAGAAAAAACAATTGAGGAGAATTTAACGGTCTCCTGTTACTCGTTTGATTTGTGTGCATTGTAACTGCTGTTGGGGAATATTTAACCTAATGCTGAACAGGACCAAATTTAAAGTTTGGTTTCTTCGGAGTGTCGGAGGATTCATTTATGATTTTCTTATAAATGCTTTCCAGGATGTAGATGTTGACCCTTTTTGTAACTTAGAACGAATTTTAATTTTATCAACATCATGTCCTTCCAGGCTAGTCCTCGCTTTGATGAGGGGCAATATCCTACTTGGATATTGTCTTGGGACTTGTCAATTCGGCCTAACTTGCACGCACGCGACAAAATGTAGCTATATAGGCTAGCCAGATAAAGCCCAAAAACAGGGCTTCAAAAGTTTGCAGTACGTCCAGACTGTGACATTCCACTTTCGGTATACGGCTAAACCTAGCCTGTGCTGTGACCACGGTAGTTAGGCTAAACCTAGCCTGTTACTAACCAAGTGATCCAAGTGAAAACCATAGAAGCCGCATAGTAATTTAACTAGAATATTTATTTTCTCCGTTAGTACGGCTGGAATTGGGGCTGCAATCTTTAACCCGACATGATGCGAAAATGTGTTTTTTTTGTTCAAACTTAATTTTTTTCATTTATAAGTATTTTTGTCTATATGAGACCCGATTAACCCAAACCTTGTCTGAAATTAATTTTTTAAGATGTCGTAAATATTCAATTTCAATACTTCTAAGTATCTAATACAACCTAATTGCTAGCCTTGGGTGAGACCTACCCACACCTCAACAATTGTGCATTCATTGTCTAGAAACCTAATTGTAATAAGACAAGTAAACTCATGTTCATTGGTCGATAGATACGAGTAAGATATACCACATAATAGTACACAATTGGTTGTCACATATGGGTGCAAGAAGTAAAAGTAGTGCACATGTTCCAAATCCCCATTCATTGTGAAGATTCAAATTGCGCAAGGACTATATAGAGCTATTTAAACAACTTCTTCACCAAAACAACCTCAACTAAGGAAAAAATATCTATCTTGAAACCCCAAGCTGTTTGGCTTCCTTAGGAGCACTAGACTCGCCGCCTAACAAGTTTTATTAGACTTTATGATCAACTTCCTTAGTGAGTACAAAGTTCTACTAAAGTGGTTTGTATGAACTAGAAGATAAAGTAACAATAATTAATGAAATTGAGGATATGATAAAAATTAGAATATATCAACTAAACATTTTAAGCAACATATCTAAAAAATTGCATTGACCATATTCACTTAAAAATAAATTGGCCATTCTATTCATCCCTTGGCCTGGGCTCGATCCTGGGACCTCTCACTAATAAATCGAGTGTCTAATTATCTTGGTGTCTTCTGTTAGACTGGCCATATTCACTTATCTTTCTTATTTCACATTTTCTTGAATTCACTTAATTAGTATTAATTAAGGATTGTAGTGAAGGTCTAATTGTGTTTCAAATACCCACTATCATAGTGTTAGTTTAACCTGTTACCCTAGAACTCAAAACTAACATTTGTCCAACACAAAAGTTTCACTCCTTAGAGGCAAACCACATGTACATACATAATATAAAAAGATACTAGTTTATGGAAGTGTATATATAGTGTTCTAGGATAGTAGGGTCGACAATATACACAACACCCTTAAAATTCATATCAATAATTTGTATGACTTAGTACCCTAATAAATATTATTTGAGGAAAATATAATATCGATTGGAACAAAAAAATATAAATAAGTCCTAATTTGAGTTCTCTTCTTCATAAAATTCATAATATCTCAAATAGTTTAAAAACTTGAAAACAACATTTAGTTTCTCCAATAAAATTTCCTTAATGAGAGGAGACCTAGAGATGATGAATGCTCAAAATTTGCTTAAGTTTCTTTGTAAAATAATAAATATACGACAATTTCTAGTCAATATGGGTATATTTAATTTTCATTTTCTAAAATCCTAAAACCAACTCCGTATAAGTTACCTACACTTAATTTTGACTAGTGGTCATATATTGGCATGTTATGGAGTTTATTTGTATTGAATCTAGGCTGAGTACACCAATCAATGTCTATTTAGAAAGTATATGACCCACATAGTTAGGCCGACTACTATCAGAATATTTGGGGTGGTGACATTGGCTTCCTTGCTCACTTTGGTCTAGACATGATGTTGAAACTCTACATGGTCTTCACTAGAAGGCTCTGGGGGAGCGAAATAGATACATCCGTTGGAAGTCATCACCAGTCTTAAAGCAAGATATGAGGTTGGACAACCTAAGTAGGATATTTAAACTGGATGACGACAATTCATTGGAGGAGGATAAGGAGCTCTTAGACAAACTAAAGTGTTATAACTTATAAGGAGAAAAGTTTCATGCTAGGGGAACCCTTGTATGTAATCAGAGGCGAGATTATAATGGATTTGGTTGTAGAAACGAGAGTAAGGATCAACACATCCCACAATTTGATGCTTCCATATCATCTTAAGGATTGCATGAAAATGATCAAACACATGCACATCATTGGACATATGACTGGGTATTGAGTAGTCAACTAGTTTATATTTACAATACTTCTTATACTATACTATTTTTATAGTCTAATATATCTTAACATATGTTTGCCTATAACAGAATTACAAGTAAATATGGTTAGTTATTGATCTTAATAAAAAATGTCCAAATGCATTGTCTCATCTGTGAGAAGGGGGGAATACATAACCATTGCTAAACCTATTTGAGTTTCAATGATCTCGCAAGAATACCATATTTATTACCTTTTCCATCTTGTTTACTAATTTTGGACAAAATACATTGGATAATATATCTAAAAATGTATAATTCTTGTATTATCACCTATGCATTATGTCCACTATGCAATAATGACACATGATACAATGTTAAAATTTTAAAAATGAGAAATGCATTTAAAAAACATATCAATACCAACAATAATATAATCATCATCTTATCCTTTTCTTATTTTTCCATCGCATGCAAGGTCTAATTTTTGTTGCAGCGAGATCTTCTTAGCTGAGGAAAATAATTACCATGTGTAGAAATTATGTTAGAAAAATACCAATAGTCTAAATGTTGGAATCCAAACCTAATGTAAAGATAGATACAATTACAATTGACTTGATTGACTTTCATGTTGAGAAATTTGTAAACCAATATATTAAAAAATTGTTGAGGATTGTGTCATTCACATTACTATCCTTCTCTCTTTGACTTATTATATCTTCTTTACTAAGGCTACTTATGTAAAAAATCATGAATTTACACCTAACACTTGGAAAGGAATCATGTCTATATTTATCTCAGAGTAGGTATGGTTGCATTTAGATCATTGTCAAATTTCAACTCACTCAATTGTTTTGATGTAAAATTTCAACTTTGTGTTATGAAAATGGACACCATCGTATCTGCAAGGAGTGGGGCCCGAGAGGGGATCCACATCTCACTAAATTTGAGGATAAATTCATCGAATCAAAACACACTAAAAAGTTATGTTAGAATAGGTGTATATTTTTCATTTCTCAAATGATGGTATACAAAATGACCAAAGTATAGTAGCGGAATGATAAATCATGACTACATCATATTTATACAAGATTACAAAATATTCTCCCACTTGAGGTTTACATGAAAACAACAACATCAAGATCTAAGTAAAGGGATAACCAAACTATTTCAAGTCTATATGTAGGGAAATATGGCGACAAAATAGGCAATTGAAACAAAAAATTTATTGCCATATTCCTCATTAAACCAGTAGATCGCGTCAATAACTATATAATAGAAAGGATGTTCCAAGGATACACTGGGTCCTTGAGCAAGTCTAACGACATCTCCCCATCATTGTAGATGCACAACTATCTTATAATTGCACTAGGACTCATCTATTGTGGCTCCTGGTCTTCACCCACAGACAATAGGTTGACATTGTCCTCCAAGTGGTAGACAACGACCTCCACACCTTCATGGAAGTCCACACAGATTGCCTAGAACTCATGTCATCCTATTAGAATGAACTGGAAGGAGTTGTCCCTCCTGTTGGTATACTAGTCACCAACTTACTCTCCCACAATTGTTCTCCCTTGATATCACTCCCTTTATCGGGTAGGACTTTCTCAGGTTCTCTCGGTTACCATAACCAGAGTAGACAAATAATTGTCAGAGGCAATTGATGTATTTGAGAAGCCCCAATATCCCTATATTTGTAGGAGGGGTTAGGGTTAGGGCTCTCAGTTTGTGTGGGAGTGGAAGGAACTCGAATTTTAATTTTTGCAACATACTAGCAAAAAACCGATCGATTGACACGCGAGTTGATCAGTTTTCCCAAAAAACTAGTAATTTCACATGTTTCCCGATCACATCTGAATTGACAATTCTAATCTAATTAAATGCACGACATCACGTCAACACTAATCCTTGATACAATCGAATTGCACCATGAATCGGGTGGTTCATCTCATGAACCAAACGTCTCACGACCTCCAACCAATCAATTCACTCAATGAACCGGTAGGTTCGAGCCCCAGTTCATTCAGAACTCAGTCAATTAAATATCCAATCAACCTGGAACTCTAAGCGGTCGTTTCATCACATGGGCCGATCAGTTGGGAGTTTAGTCAGTTGATTTGTTGCTGGAATTGAATACCTAAACACTTCAGTAATCAATCCAATTATGATTCATGATTAGAACTCCTCTTCTAGGTCAGTTCCTATATGTGTGACCCTATAGGTCCCATAATTATGTTAGTAGAGAATGTCTATAACCAATTATGGCATCAAAAGTAATGAGTGGTGCCTAGTCGCACATCAAAGCTACATAAGTAAATGGAAAGTTGAAGAACAACTTCAACCTACAATCTGTGTTTGGTGTTATGGTGTTTGTATAGTTCCTTTGTCACTGATATCCAGATTGAACTCAGGACATGGAGTAGTCATCCTCTTAAACATTCAATCTTATTCCTTAAACTAGAGATGACTGTCTGAGATATATGTAAGCTCAATATCACATATTGACTCACATGTGCATGGCCATGAATTTCTCACTCTCGCTAATCAAGAGGGCCTAGGATATCATACTCCCGTAGGATGAAAAAATCTCATCTACATCACTCACATTCGGTCCCCATGTGTCACTCAATCATCATCGTTATGACAATCCTTATTCAGGATTACTTAGGATGATGTCAAGGCATACCAAATGACATGTGATGAACGTAGTGACTTCAGGTCTAAGAACCACAATCACCACCAACACTATGAGAGCTGACTATGACTACCATTGTAATGATTTCTACGTGCCACTCTCATGGTGGGTCTGTCCATTACATTGTACTCTAACATACATATATCTATGTGCTTAGTTTGATATACCATATCATGATTAATGAGATTCTGTTATCAACCAACACACACTCTGGTCTTATGTGTTATTGTTGTCTATCAACCTTTCACAATAGCAACCAACTAGGGACATAATGAGAATGTATGTACTCTTAACATCCGTATGATCTCATTGTTCAAGGCACGTACTTGAAGACATCATCATTGAATGACATCATTCTCTAGACATTTATTATGTTATTTCATTATATATAACTGAATAAAACAGAATAAATTGAAGCTTGCCTTTATTAATACTCAAATCATTTACCAATTACGCCATTACAATCATCATATGATTGGCTTTGTGGGCATACATACCAACACTATCTCCCAATACCATGTCCTTTAGGCCATGTCAAAATCATCTATCAAGACTTCCATGCTCTTTCACCTAAGTAGTTGGAAGCATACCCCATAAGAGAAGACAAAGATGGAAATTGTCAGCATAAAAGTCGATATGTGCATATTAATTGAGAATTGAGAAACATTCTGAAGGTCATCAAACATAACAAGGCTTATTATAGAAGAGGAAAAATACTATCCAAGTGGATATCAAGAGAATATGAATTACAATTAGATGATAATTAAGAAAAAAACTTTCCATTAATAAAACATAAGAGGTGCCACAAAATAACATATAAAGAATTTAGGGCACAAAACTCATCAAAGTAATTAACCTGCATGCATGCGAGATGAGCATAACACTAGCAAAATATAAGTCAGTGGCAGTTAGGGCACAAAACCCATAACCTGATAAAAATGACATACTTCCAGGCTCCCAAAAATATAATATCAGGCGGAAAGGTGTACCCTAGGAGGAAGGCATGCCCAAATATATAATATGAGTGGAAAGGTGCACTCAACAGGAAACAAAACAAAAAAAAACCAAAGCATTACATTACTCAAGGGCTACTGAATCACAAATCATGCATAAATGTAGAGGCAAGTCAAAGTTCAATTATATGAATAGAAATAATGAGATTTCCATCACATAAATAGACAATATGAAACATATACCATATAACTGGGTAAGATAGTTCATATCAACAATTACAATTTCAACATAAGGTAAAGTACAACTCAGGTTCAATAAGGATATCTGAAAAAAGTATCATATCATCCGTCTCACATGAGTCAACCTCTCATAGGATAGAGAGAAAAGTCTATAGGGCATTGTGTCCCAAAGGACCAAGAGAGACAACAAATATATGTGATTTCTTAATATGAAAAATAGGAATGCAACATACCTCATATGTATTATACAATGTCCAAGGTCAAAGTCCTAATTCTATCTCGGTCCACAAGCAACCTATTAAAGGCATCTATGAGATTATGATTAGGTTACATTAATTAGATAAACCCTATAAGTTGTCTTTTTATTATTAGCGAGCTAGGCTATCAAAACATACAATCATGTAGGTTATGATTCTCTGAGTTCATATCATATTTTATTTTATTTTTAAGACTTATAGATTATTAGTTATGAATTTTAAAATTTCTCACTAATTAGGGAAATCCAATAAATATCATATATTAAATAGATTGGAATTGGGAAATGAAAATGATACCATTGGGTAGATTAAAATATCATGATTCCAAGACATATTTTATTCAATTTTTTGAACTATAAATAATTTACTACAAAATTTTAGGTACTGACTAATGAGAAAACTCCATAAATCCACGTAGTCCTTGGTATTCCTTTATGAGACCAAAGTGGCCTAGCCCAATCAACTTTCGGGAAATATGCAATGAGATACGACAGTGGAAACAAAAATTTTACTGCCATATTCTCCTTACACAATAGATTGCGTCAACAACTATGTAATGGGAATGAAGGTTTGGAAGAGATATACTTGGTCTTGAAGTAAGTCCAATAGCTTATCCTTGCAGTAGCATTCTTCTTATTCAAGAAAAACTCAAGCAGTCATCAACAAAGGCCTCCTGATGCAACACCATAGACGATGGTTGATGGTGTCCTAGCTGGTGGCAAAGGCCTCCTCTCCTCTAGAATAGTCCACACAGATCACCGGGAACTCAATGTTGCGCTACCAGAGCGAGCATGAAGTAGTTGTCCCTTTAAAAGTAAACTTGCTAGGGTTGATTCACTCTCCCGTGTTGTCTCTCCCTTGCTATCCATCCCTTTTACTAGTAGGACTTGCTCGGGCTCTCTAGTTATCACAACTAGAGAGGAGAATAACTTGTCAGAGAGATTGTTGTGTCACTAGAAAGCCTCAACTATCCCTCTATTTATAGGAGGGTTGGGTCATGGGTTCTAGTCTGAGTAGGAGTTAAAAAGACAAATTCTTATGAATTTCCTAGAACTTTTAAATAATGAACTGTTCGGTTCACATGTGAGCCAATGAATACAACTCTTGAACCAATCATTTCACTATATTTTCCAATCACAATAGCATTCATAGTTAATACTCGATTAACACACAACATGCCATCAACATCAATCCTTGATCCAATCAAATTGACCACGGAATTGAGTGGTTCACAAAGTGAACATGTCATTTTAGGCCTTGAACCGGTCATTCACTAAGTGAACTGGTTAGTTCATGTCCTAACTCAGGCAATATTCTGCCAATGTAGTTTAAATTGACATGACACTTGAATTGATCGGTTCAACACTTGAACCAGTCAGTTCATGGTCTAGCCAGTCAATTCTCAATTATTGTTGTTTAAATTGAATATCTAAACACTTTAGTAGTCCAGTTAAACATCATTCATGATTGAAGTCATATTCCAAGTGTATTCTATACGTGTGAACCTATAGGTCCCAAGTTAAGTTGGTAGTGAATGTCCATAACCAACTTATGACATCACAAACAATGAGCAACATATAGTAACACATCATTTCTACCCAAGTAATTGGAAAGTTGGAGAACAACTTCAACCTACAATTTGTGATTTCTGTTACCGTGATCATATAGTTCCTTTGTCTCTGATATCAAGATTCAACTCGAGGCATGGAATTTTCATCATCTTCAATGTTCAATCCATGTTACTTGAACTAGAGTAGACTGTCTAAGATGCATGTGAGCTCATATATCATATATTGATCCACATGAGTATGGCCATACATTTCTCAGTCTCACTTAACAAGTGGCATGGATATCAATCTCGTGTAGGAGGGACAAATCCCATCTACATCACTCACACTCAATCCCTATGTGTTAGAATGCACATGAGAATCACCTTTTTGACAAACATTATTCAAGGTCATCTTGGATGATATAAAAATACATTGAATGACATGTGATGAGTATAGTGACTTTAGGTCTAAGAACCATAGTCACCACTATCACTTTAAGAGATGATTCTGACCACCAATCCATGGTCTCCTCATATCACTCTCAAGGTGGGTTTGTCTGGTACACTATTATGTAACAAGTACCTGTGTGTTTTGTTTGATATCACATATCATGACTGATGAGATTCTGTCATCAACCAACACACACTACAGTCTTATGCATTATTGTTATCTATTTTTCTTCCATAATAATATCCAACCAGGGACATAACAAGAATGTGTGTACGCTTATCATAGGGCGAGACGACTTTCTAGAGTGCCATACAACTGTCTTAAGGGTTGAGACAACCGTTTGAAGACTCGGGCTGATTGATACTGATTTGGCCAATATTTTGCACCAAATTATGCCCAAATGATTGACTCACTAGATGAACTGATTGACTCACTGGGTTAATTGATCAGCTCAGGCGAGTGAGATGACCAGTTCACTTGGTGAACCGATTGACTTGGTTGGGCCTAAGTAAGGTTCTATTAACTTACCCAAATTCTTGAGAAAGTTTGATCGTTTTGGTTGATCAGTTCTATTGATACAAGGAAATTAATGCTCGCATTAATTAGAAATGATATTGCCAAATTTGTATACTATTGGGAAACTGTTAGACGACCGTCTGACATTGTGAACTGATTGACCACGGGCTAGACGACCGTTTGGGTTTCCAGACGACCGGTTTGGGTGTTGCATGTTGTAAAAATTTGAGATCTTTCGGTCTCTTCTACTCCCACACTGATTGGGAACCCATACCTAAATCCTCCTATAAATAGAGGGGTATTGGGGGCTTCCCAGAACACAACTCAATTGCCTCTGACAATTGTTGTCCTATCTGGTTGTGGTAACCAATAGAGAGTCGAGCAAGTCTTGCCCGCTAAAGGGAGAGATAGCAAAGGAGAAACAATCATGAGAGAGCAAGTTGGTGACTAGTACATTAACAGGAGGGACAACTCTCTCTTGTCTATTCTAATTGAAGGAAAAGAGTTCTATTTGGTCCGTGTGAACTACCCTAGAGGCATGAGTCCTTTAGTTGTTGCTAGGAGAGCAATGTTAGCATATAGTTTGTGGCAAGACCACATGAGTTGTTGCAGAAGCTATCTTGTCTACTGTTCAAGGTGAAGACCAAGAGCTGCACAGACACCGTCTAAGAGAAACTAGAACACAATTGTATGGCAATGAGTTGTTGACACTAGACTTGATCCAGGACTAGGTATAAACTCATTAAACCATCCTTCCTATTTCATAGTAGTTGACGTGATCTTGCTATTATGGGGTGATAACCTCCCATTTTGTGATGTTATCTTATTAGTTTTTCTTAATTTTCCATACTCTTTCTTAGATAAATTAGATATAATCCTTAACTTTCTACATTATTATGAATTCACCATTAAACTAACATTTATCTTTTTCTTCTTACTGAAAAACCCAAAAAAATTTCAAAAGCCCCAAACGGTCCCAAGACCGAATGAAGTCCAAACGGTCCCAAGACCGAATGAACTCAAACGGTCCCAAGACCGAATGAAGTCCAAACGGTCCCAAGACCGAATGAACTCAAACGGTCCCAAGACCAAATAAAGGCAAATGGTCTGGAGACCGAATGAAGTCCAAATGGTCCCAAGACCGAATGAACTCAAACGGTCCAAGACCGAATAAAGGAAAACAGTTTGGAAACTGAATGAAGGCAAATGGTCCCAAGACTGTATGAACTCAAACGGTCCCAAGACTGAATAAAAGAAAACGGTCTGGAGACCACATGAAGTCAAACGGTCATCAGACCGTATGAAGCCAAACGGTCTCGAGACCGTTTGAAGCCAAACGGTCCCGAGACTGCATGATGCCAAACGGTCCCCAAACTGTTAAAGACCCAAACGGTCCCAAGACCGTTTGGGACTCCTTGGAAGCCTATAAATAGAATCGAAGGAGTTCTCATTAGGCATCAAATGCTTAGACGTCCAAAGGCTGCCCAGACCATTCCAGAGCTGTTTCATCGTCCATCCTCTGCCCCAGGGCTGACGGTCCAAGATCCACACTTCCTCCTCAGGCTGCTTTCTGTCTCATCGACATAGAAGGTGGGAAGTGAAGAAGTCTTCATCAAGTCAACCAAGTGGTGTGAAGATAGTTGCTCTCTACTCCAAGGTGTCGACCTTCCTCCCTCCTATGTGGAGATGATGCTTTCTTTCTCTCTTCCCACCTCCTTCTTTGTTCTTTCCATGAGCGAGTAGTCCCATACACTAGGGTGCGGGGAGTAGCCCCGCTACCCATGTTTTCATTTCATATATTGTAATTCACGAGTTTGCAATAGAAAAATACTATCTTTTTAGTTCAACATCAATCGTTTAATGAATGCTAGTTGCTTGATCACCTACTTGTGTTGTCTATTATCTGTTAGTGCAAATTGTCTATGTTTGTACTTCTAGATTCGAATATCGACTGCTTGTTGGTTCCAGATTTTATGTAGTCACCATAAGTTTGGTTCGGTATCTAGGAGCATTTCTCAAGGAGTGGAGTAAACTCACCTCCATCATTGTACTTTCATACTATGAAATGGAATCAATTGACGTATGAAAGTACAACCTTGACATGTCGAGGAACCCACTTTGCGAAGGGAGTGATGCAAAGTAAGTGACCATTCTTTTGGGGATGGATGGCATTGCAACATTTCCACATTTCTCATAGTTAGTTATTCGAAAGGAAGCTAAGTCTACAAAGATACTAACTATTTAGACTCTCTTCTTGGCAAGCCATGCTATTATGATGTATGTTTTGATCCATGCGTAGTGGTGGTGAAACTCGATCACATCATAGTGGTTTCTAATTATCATTTACAACCTTAAGTTCACTTTCTTGCTATTTACTTTCTCCGTACATTAGTTTAATCATCAAACCAACTCTTTGATCTAAATATCAACTTTTGAGTAGATAAGTAAAATTATTACATTTTCCATCTTGTTAAACTCTTAATAAGACCGTTGTCTCATGGATTCGACCCTTAACTATACTACGATAAGACTTCCGTGTATCTTAGCATATGTGGGTGGAGATCTTATTTTAGCATACGCAAGGCTAAACTTAGAGACTTACTATCTCTAGGATTTTTAGTGGTGCACACAACTCCACGTAAGTGGAGGCTCCATAAAAAATTGGCATCATTGCCGGGGACAACAGAACATTCTAATTTTACTTGTTAACTTTCTAGTTGATTAAGATTTTACACTTTTCTTTAACCATAATTCATATCATCTAGATTTCATCATTTCTCCGCATTATCTAAAGTGTGTTTCTTCTTCTACTCAGGTAGAAAATGTGTATGCAACCTTTGCATAACATCAAATTCTCCCCTGAACCAGAGTATGACTCTGAGGTAGAACAAAGCTTCCAATGACACATCCGACTGAACCGCCAATGAGCCAGACAAATGGCTGATGAACAGCGCCGAGCCGCTTTGGTTATAGAAAGAGTCAACATTGCCATAGCAGCTCAAAGAGTACAACTTATTGCTGACACACATGCTCAGATTCAAGCTGAGGTCCGAGCTGAAGAACATGTCTACATTCAAGCTGAGAATGAAGCAGCCACAACTGCTGCTCAGATAGTGTTGCAAAACAAGCAACTTCGGTATTATGCTGTTCCTAAGAATTTTGAAGATAATCACCCAGTTAGGCCCCCGCTCATCAATATTCCTAACTTTGAGATCCACACACAATGGATTCAGATTATGCAAGGCATTTCGTTCTCTGGAAGTGTTGGGGATGACTGCATGGATCGCCTAAAGAGATTCAAGTCTCTTTGTCAGCTAGTACCACATGTTGGAGTTCCTTCGACGCAATCATGTTACACCTTTTTCACTTCACCTTATCCAGAAGGGCATTGAGCTGGTATAACACACTAGATGGGGAGCCAATCACCACCTGGACTCCTTTGGAAGAAAAGTTTCTAGAGAAGTTCTTTCCACCTTCGTTGACTTATGAGATTAGGGGACAAATTAATCACTTTTCTCAACTCCCAGGGGAATCACTGGCAAAATCATGGGAAAGGTTCAAGGAACTTTTAAGGAAATGCCCGCATCATGGAATCTCCTAAAATCAGCTGATAGAAACATTCTATAGAGGAGTAAGTGATGACATTAAGAAATTTTTGGATTCCTCATCTGGGGGGAATTTCATGCGAAAGAACTATGAAGATGCCTGGAGGATTTTTACACTTAGAGTCGAGAACCAATCCAATTGGGGAAGGTCATCCACCGGGGGAATTTTAAAAGTTTGTAAAGCTGAAGAATCAATGGAAATAAAAGCCATCACCGAAGCCCTAAAAACTATAGCTCACAAGCAACAAATCCTTGAAACAACACTCGGAGAAAAGAAGAGCCTCCAACAGGTCAAGGTAGCTACCGGGACTTGTGAGGCATGTCATGCATATGATCATCCCACATTATCATGTGGTCTCCTATACAATGTGATGATGGACATGCAGATACCACAACCATAGTATGAACTGATCATCGAACATCCTGAGGATCTGTCACCGAAGGAAGTCAATTCCATTCACACAATAACAGGACAAGCTTATTATAACCCGAATCAACCAAGAAACCATCCCGGGTTTCAGTATGGGAATCCTGCGGGGACTACCAACCCACAACACCAGACCCAAGGAGGTATTCTTAATAGATCGCCACCAGGTTTCCAGAACAACTATAATCGAAACTAGGGAAACTTCAGAGGAGGATTGCAAGGATTCACACAACCAAGAAACCCTTCTGCATACTACCAATACACTCATCCACTGTTGCACCCGCAATTGCAGCAACCTCAACTACAACAACTACAAATTCAACAACCCCAATTACCCACACCTCAGCAGCAACAACCACAACAGTATCAACAAAATTCACCAAAGAATAATCTGCCTCCGCCAACAGATGAACTGTCATTGATAAGACAAATGTTACAATCACAACAAACCATGCTAGCTAACCAGCAAGCCCAACAAAAAGTTGTCAAAGCACAGTTAGCACATATTGCAGCCCAATTAGAACCTCCAACAAGAACCTTTGTTGGTCAGCCAGAGATAAACCCAAGACATGATCAACCCAGACAAGAGCAATTAAAATCCATTACCACAAGGTATGGTCGAGTCCTCCATGAAGCCACAAAAATCATTTAGAAAGATGAAGATATAGCTGTAATCACCCCAATTGCAAGTACGAATCCAGAAACTGAAAATACTGTAGAAATTGAGAAAGGGAAGGAAAAGGAACTAGATTTCAAAGAACCTGAAGTCCCACCATATAAGCCCAAAATACAATATCTAGGTAGGCTGATAGGGACTAAACTGGATACTAGATTCTAGACATTTAAGGAAGCAATGAAGAATCTTTATATTGATATTCTATTCCTTGATGCCCTCTCTGAAATACCAGCTTGGGCCAAATACCTAAATACCTTGCTATCAAGGAAATGTTTGACCGAAGAACAAGAGACTGTTAAACTAGCTCAGACAACTTCTGATATTAGTCTTAACAAAATGCCAAAAAATAGAAGGATCCCGGGTCCTTTGGTATCCAATGTTCTATTGGAAATGCCTCTAGAAAAAAAGGATTAGATGATCTGGGAGCTAGCATATCTATTATGCCTTTCTCAATGTGTAAAAGGTTAGGTTTTACCGAATTGTTACCCACTGCAATGACAATACAACTGGATGATTCTACCATCACTACACCATTGGGGATCATTGAAGATATCCCAGTCAGGATAGGAAAGGACTCTTACGTCCCTTGCAACTTTGTTATTATGGATATACAGGAAGATCTAAGATATCCAATAATATTCAGCAGACCTTTCCTTGCCACGAATAGAGCACTTATCGACGTCACAACTAGTACAATTATCTTAAGACTAGGAAAGGAAGCCATTCAATTCAGAATCCTTAACAACCTAAAAGGTCACAACATCCAAGAAGAAGTTTTTCTTCTCGAGGCAATAGAAAAAATGTCTTAATTACAGTAAGAAATAGTAGAACCATCTGATGATCTAGAGAACGTCTTGACAAATCCAGAAGTTGAATTTTCAGCTAGCAAACTAGTACAACAATGTCGACGATATTTAGACCAAGCCAAAGAAGCTCCAACAGCCACCTTTGAGGAATTGAAATCTGTCACCATTTTAGAAATTACAGAAGTACCTAAGGCCCCTGAAATGAAAGCCTTACCAATAGGACTCAAACATGTCTTCCTGGACGAAGAAAAACTGTGCCCAATCATAATCAGCTCTACCTTAATAGATGATCAAGAAGAAAGACTTCTTGCTGAGCTAAGGAAACACAAGAAATCTATCGAATATAAAATGATTGACCTAACGGGAATAAATCCAGCTCTGTGCATGCACAGACTACCTATGGTAGAAGAGTTCAAACCATCGAGGGAACATCAGAGGAAACTAAACCCGAACCTCAAAGAAGTGGTTCGCCTCGAGGTCCTTAAACTCCTAAAAGTTGGTATCATATATCCCATTTTTTATTCTCAATGGGTTAGCCCGGTCCAAGTGGTCCCTAAAAAAGGGGGGACTACTGTCGTTCTGAATGATAAAAATGAGCTATTACCCACAAGGACTGTCACTGGATGGAGGATGTGTATCGATTATAGGAAGCTGAATAAAGCAACAAGAAAAGATCACTTCCCTCCACCATTCCTTGATGAAGTCCTTGAACGTTTGGCCCACCAAAAATTATTTTGTTACCTTGACAGTTATTCTGGGTTCTATCAAATCCCAATACACCCAGAAGATCAAGAAAAGACAACCTTCACTTGCCCCTTTGGAACTTACGCCTTCAGAAGGATGCCTTTCGGACTATGTAACGCGCCCGCAACCTTCCAAAGGTGCATGTCTGCAATATTCACAGGATTAACTGAGTCAATCATAGAAATATTTATGGATGATTTTTCAGTCTACGGAAATTCTTTTGATAATTGTCTGCTTAACCTCAGAAAAGTTTTACAAAGATGTGAGGAAACAAACCTGATCCTAAATTGGGAAAAATGTCACTTTATGGTGACAGAAGGTGTTGTCCTCAGGAACCGCGTGAGTGAAAGAGGAATTGAAGTGGATTAGGCAAAGATTGATGTCATTTCAAAACTGTCACCACCTAAAGACAATAGAGGAGTGCAAGCATTTCTGGGCCATGCTGAATTTTATCGAAGATTTATTAAAGATTTCTCCAAAATAGCAAAATCCATGACCTATTTGTTGACAAAAGATGCATATTTCAATTTTGATCAAGAATGCTTAAGTAGCTTCATGACCCTAAAAAACACTCTAATCTCTTCACCCATTCTGAGAGCACCCGATTGGTCACAACCATTCGAGATAATGTGTGATGCAAGCGACTACGCTATAGGAGCGGTGTTAGGGCAAAGAATAGACAAGAAGCCCTATGTGATATACTATGCATCAAAGATGCTAGATGAGGCCCAAAAGAATTATACAACTATTGAAAAAGAATTCTTGACTGTCGTTTACACCTTTGAGAAATTTCGCTCTTATCTAATCAGATCAAAAGTCATAGTATACACCCACCATTCTGTAATTAAATACCTAATTCAAAAACAAGATGCAAAACCCAGACTCATCTGCTGGGTGTTGATGCTACAAGAATTTTATTTGGAAATAAAAGATAAAAGTAGGGTAGAAAATATCATTGCAGATCACTTAAGTCACATCGAGCCTCAGGATGATGACAATATACCTATTCGAGACTCTTTACCTGACGACCAACTTATGAAAGTCACTACTGGATTTCCTTGGTATGCCAATATAGTAAACTACATGGCTACATGAATTATACACCCTTCTGCTTCCTACCACGACAGAAAGAAATTTCTTCATGATGCTAAGTAGTATTTATGGGATGAACCATACCTTTTTCGCTTGTGCGCGGACGGACTTTTCCGTCGCTACCTACTAGAAGAAGAAATTATCCATGTCTTAGAACATTGTCATTCTGGACCTACTGGGGGCATATGATTTCAAAGAAGACCACCCTCAAAGTTCTACAATCATGTTTCTTTTAGCCAATGATAGCAAGGGATGCCTATGATTTTGTAAGAACTTGCAATAAATGTCAGCTTTCCGGTGGCATATCTAAACGGAATGAAATGCCTCTTACTCTATGGCAAGAAATTGAACTTTTTGATGTATGGGGAATAGACTACAGGGGTCCTTTCCCCTCATCTTATGGATTCTCATACATACTGGTTGCTGTGAATTACATTTCAAAGTGGGTAGAAGCTATACCCACTGTATCTTGTGACTCTAAGCCAGTTATTAAAATGTTCAAGGATATTATCTTCCCTAGGTTCGGAGTCCCCAGAGCAATCATATCATATGGAGGAACTCATTTTCTGGAGAGAAGTTTCAAAGCCCTCCTGAGAAAATATGGAGTCAACCATAAGGTCACCACACCTTACCATCCACAAACAAGTGGCCAAGTCGAAGTTTCAAATAGACAATTGAAAGCTATTTTAGAAAACACTGTCAATAGACACCGCTCATACTGGTCTACCAAACTCCCCAATGCTCTTTGGGCATACCACACTGCTTACAAAACACCGATAGGAATGACTCTATTTCGATTGGTTTACAGGAAGTCATGCCATCTTCCAGGTGAACTGGAACATAAGGCTTGGTGGGCCATTAAACAATTGAATTTTGACTTTAAAAGCACTGGCGAATATAGAAAACTCCAGCTATAGGAACTTGAGGAGCTTATAATGACTACATACCAAAGTGCCAGGATCTACAAAGAACAAACCAAGATGTGGCACAATGGTCACCTCAAAAGAAAAAACATCATTGCCGGAGACAAAGTCCTTGTTTTCAACTCCAGACTCAAAATGTTCCTCGAGAATCTTCGCACAAAGTGGTCCCGGTCATTTACTATCAAGCACATATATCCGACTGGAGCCATCATCATTGTTGATGACAATGGAGGAGAGAGTACTGTCAATGGACATAGACTAAAGAAATATTATACTCTGGCTGATAAAACTCCAAGACAAACTATCGAGATCCATGATCCTACAACATCAGCCTGACCATATCATAATTTCGTCGTGCCAGCGACGTTAAACCAAAGCGCTACTTGGGAGGCAACCCAAGAACTAAGTGTCACCTTTTATTTTATTTGAGTTTTGATAATTTTCTAATTTCTTATTGCTTATTTTAAAACTATCATAGCATCCAAAACAAACATAAAAATATAAAAACCAAAAACCATTTTAATCCTATCATAACGGTTTTGAAACCGTTTGGATCCACACGGTCTCAAAACCATTTAGCTTCATACGGTCTCAAAACCGTTTGGATCCTCACACTCTCGAAACTGTTTGGATCCACACGGTCTCGAAACCATTTGGATCCTTACAGTCTCAAAACCGTTTGAATCCATACGGTCTCAAAACCATTTTCCCTTGAGAATTTGTAATGCCGCCCCTCCTTTTTCTATAAATATCACCCGACACCCTCCCTTTTTCTTTCCTTCATTTATTGAGAATTTCTCACACGCAAAACCCTATTCCATTCACTCTGACTCTCTGCTCCCAAGAACGATGTTCTCTTCCTCTCGTTTCCAAGTTCATTTCCACCTGCTTCATCCTCTTTCCTGACGATACCACCACCGTGACGCGTCCTTCACAACCGTCATCATTGTCTAAGCAGCAAGGTAGAACGTTGCTACCACAACCACCATCTACACTGACGCCGCCGTTGTTTCCTCCGCTTCTACCATGAACGAAGTTCCCGAATGCCACCGCCGCTATCGCCACCACCAACGCCTTCATTGCCGACGCCGTTTTTGCCATTTTCATCATCTTTTCACTGCTCGTCGCCCCCGCCGATTCATCTTCCTAATGGTTTTGACCCAAACGGTCGTCAAACCGTTTGGACCCAAACCGTCTCGAAACCGTTTGGAGCCAAACAGTCGTGAAACTATTTGGAGCAAACAGTCATGAAACTGTTTGGAGTCAAACGGTCTTGAAACCGTTAGTGAAAAATAATAATAATAATAATAATAATAATAATAATAATAATAATAACGATCTTGAAATTGTTTGGGACCCAAACGGTCTTGAAATTGTTTAGACCCAAATGGTCGTGAAACCGTTTGGAGAAAAACCGTATGGAGTGAAAACTGTTTGGACCCAAAAGGTCTTGAGACCATTTGGATCCAAATGGTCTTGAGACCATTTGGACCCAAATGGTCGTGAAACCATTTAAGAGAAACTATTTGGAGCCAAATGGTCTTGAAAAACATGATTTCACCCTCAACGAATTTCGTTCCTAAAAACTTTCAATATTGAAATTCTTTCAACATTTTTCCCCCTTTAACATATATAATCTTCTGATTACAAAATGACGTCACCTACAAAAGAATCTACAGGAACTGTAGACGCTCCCTTTTGGATAAGGGAGCAACTACTGGAGGACCACACAAAACTCCAGCAAATCATGGACACCTACGAAAAGACCAGAATGGTCCCACCAAAGGTTGACTTGATAAAGGTCATGTACAACCTTGAGCGAGTCAACATGTGCCTAACTGAGGATCATGTTGAAGAAGTGGAAGAAATTTCCTCTAGTGATGAAGGTTTGGAGTACGCACCAAACTATGATGACAAATCCCCAATCCCAAAGTCTAAAGGTAAGAGGAAGACTGAAGAAGCCGCCAAGGGACAACCATCAAAGAAAAGGGCAAGGAAGCAAGTTTGGCCCTCTACCGCAAGGGAATAGATCTTGGCAGGACACGCCATCCCTGGTGTTGCAAATCCTACCACCACCACCACAGAACCTGCACCAGCTGACCTATACATCCAACACCTCCCAGCTGGTGACAAGGTGCTGTGACCGACAAAGTATGTCTGCCCCAACGTACTGAAGAAGATGGGGATTTATGACAGAGTCCTCGCCCTTCTCGATAGCGCGAACCTATCAAACCTATGCTTTGTTGTAGATAATTCTTATGTCAAACCCATGATAGAGTTCTGCACACACCTCAACAAAGAAACTGTGGACGCAAAGGACAAATGGAAAGATGGAGGTGGCCGCAGGCTGGTAACCTCACTTTTTGGTAACAAGGTTGTCTTGACTGAGAACACGCTGAATGAGATATTCATCGAGCAAGATCATATAAAAAAGGCTAAGGAGGCTAGCCTGGACCATCCCTAGTTTAATAGACATACCTTCTGGAAAGCTCTAACGGGGATTCAAAACTACGAGGCGAAGACTTGCAAGGCCTCTAACATACATTCTGGCCTAGTGCGCACACTGCACAAAATTATTACAAGCACTCTTTTCTCCAGGACAGAGGGTGGAAACGTTAGTATTTCCAATCTCTTTATTCTCTTGTCCATCCTCAAAGGGCTATAGGTCAACATCAGATGACATCTGATACAAAAGCACTCAGCTTATGCCCTTGGAAAAGAAATCGGCATGGGAGGACACATAACATCAATCTTGAAATTTCTCAAGATGGACAGACCACTACCCAAGTGCACGGTGATAAAGGGCGACATCCTTGCAAATGAGAAGAGTTTAAAGAACTCATACATCATAAAGGAGAAGGATGCAAAACTCTACTACATCTTCTGCCCCACTGTCAAAACATCTAGGACATTACTGCAGCTTCCAGAATTGGCAGATTACGACAAAGAAAAGCTTCTCTTCAGTGAAGAGGAGCTTTCCAACCTTATAGCCTCAGTTAAAGCAAAGGCAGGGCAGACAAAGAACACTATCACTGCCCCCGTGGCAAGGCCAAAGAAAATTCTAGTAACACGGTCTTCAAAGTTGCACATACAAAACAATAACAATTGCAGACACCCACATCAAAGATCAACCCAGAGGCAGAGCCACCACACAGTGCCAAAAAATAGTAACCCCAACACCAAAACCTTTCATCTTCGATCTAGATGTTGGGTTCACCTCTACAACCACCACCACTACTACCACCTTCCACCACTCTACCACCACACCACCACCTTCCACCATTCCACCATCCATCAATCTTCCCCCATTCTCCACAACAACACCCACCATAATTTCTTCATCACATCCACAACTTCACCCGCATACTCCGCCTCACTCTTTTTCCCTTCGGGCATTCCATTCTCCACCTCAATGCCCGATCTCACCTTCACTTCAACCACTTTCCCCTCAACATTCCTATTTCATCCCTTCTCACCTGGGATGCCACCACCATTCCCATCCACCACCTTATCTACCACCACCATCCCGATACCGCTAGTGACTCCATCAATAGTCACCACACAATTCGCGGGTCCATCAATAGTGTCTCTTTCACAAGGCACTACCACCCTTCCACCCCGACCCCAGCCACCCCACCCTTCCATCTCTGGGGTCCCCTTTTCACAAGTCGGTGAGGAATTTGGATGACAATTTGACGCCATTCGAAACCTCCCCACTGACCCTTCTAACATATTGTTATCTATTTTTTCTTATGTGCATGATATCACTTCACAGGTCTCCAAGACCGACGAGTGGAACAATGCATTACCAGGCATCATAGCAAGCATCCAACAATGATAGGAAGTAGCGGCCCAGTAAGTCGACCGCATCGACAACCGCTTACAAAACCTGCCAGAGTTGGTACTCAAGATGAAAGGCCAGCAAGAGGCGTTCACCCAGCAAGTCGACGGGGTCTCTATGCAAACTCAACCTTTTCCTGAGACCCTCCGCAAGCTTCAGTAGTAGCAAACTACCCAAAGCATGTGCTTGGATGACATCAACAACAACCTAGTACAACTCATCCGCTGCTAAGAGGAGGACTCCAACAAAGAACTCAATGACCTTCTCACACAAATAATCGATCTATCCACATGACTCCGCTCTGCTGAAGCAAGATATGTGGATCTTAAAGATAGCCACGACACACTGCTCGAAACCCACAAGCATGTGCAAGTGGCACTCGAAGAGCTACAAGAAATCCATCAGCAGTGCAAGAAGAAGTCGTTCACGAAGGCAGAAGAAAAGGCAAAGAATGACAATGATGACGACAATGAAGATGATGATGAGGACTCTAATTCCTTGACTGACTCCAATGATGACAACTCCTCCTCAGACGATCAAACCGACGACCCAAACAATGCTGGGGAGGGCACCAGCCGAGGGGTAGACCCCGCAAAAACAAGAAAGGACAGAGGCCACCAAGAGAGTGGAACCAAAGATCCCAAGTCCCCTGATAACAATGACAACGTCACACTGTCATATGGGGACCAATTCTTTAACTTCTCAGCTATGGGATCCCTGGGGGACACTTCCAAAGATGCAACTTTTGTTGAGCTCCAACAATGCATACTAGGAACTAGCATTAACCCACCCAGAACAATCATCCATCAATACTCTGCTCCAGAGCAACCTGCGCCTTTCCCCCCAGAGCAGGAAGAATCCGATAGAGTGAGTCTTGACACAGACGATAAACTCAACTATGCTTCTGACTCTGATAAAGATGAAGATCTACCTTTTTTCTTGGATGACAACGAGCAGACTTCACTTCCTCTACCACAAGACCTTCCCCCACTGCCACCGCTACCTCACAAAATGCATGACTTGGACATGGCGGCCATCTATACATTAAATGTTCAGGACATCTTCATCTTGAACACTATTGTAGATGATGCCAAAGATGGGGGGGACATCATCTACAACAATACAAAGACAAAGCGCAAGTTGACATGAGAAGACTTCCGCATCATCCTTCAACCACAATCGACGGTGAAGATGGCTATCTTCCGTGTCTTCCTTGCCAACACTATTGAGGAATTCTGGAGCCCAAAAAGGTTGCAGCCCATCTTCAACGCTTCACCCGCTCTATCCTTAAGCTTATTACATAAGGACTTCCGGGAAAAGTCCATTGAGCGACTGCGAACTGGCCTTACATGAAGGGCACACTACATTTCTGTACCCATCAGAGTTTCCGACCACTGGCTTCTCATGATTGTCGACACCGCGGCCCACGATGCCAAGGTGTACAACTTCTGCGCCAGCGAACTAAAGGCCAAAAAAATAAATTTTGTTGGATTGGAAGCCGGGGAAGCACGATGCATACCCTTCCAGCTTCTCAAATTAATATGGGCTGCTTGCCCATCTCTGCAACATGGTTGGAGCCAACCCTGGTTCCAAATCATCAACCCAACAGTCCAAACTTTAGCTGGTTCAAGGGATTGTGCTTTCTGTACAATACGATTCATAGAAGCGCTCAATAGAAAAATCCCCTTCACCGAACTAACCACAGAAGATATACACTCCCTACGAGGACGTTACACCATGGAGCTTATCTGCAACAGACGGTTCTTTAGGGACCCAACAATAGCACCAAACGACGTACCTCGATACCTTTTCTCTGCTATCCAACATCCGCAAAAGCTTCCATACAGAACAATCCTAAAGGAGTTGGAGAAACATCAACAACAAACCACCAAGGCCCCAAAACAAAGCCAATGGGACCCTTATTCCTTTGATATGGTGGGTGATAAGATTTTTTTTTGTTTCCTATCTTTGTGCCTGTATTTCCCAATAGTAGTATCAGAGCCACTTCAATATATTATGATTTAGGATAATCGATATGATCATATTTTTAGTTTTACATTAATTTATTGAATACAAAGTGAATAATTAAAATGTCTCATATAAGTAACCGATCAAACTCCACATAATGTCATACTAATATATATATATATATATATATATATATATATATATATATATATATATATAAAATATGATATATATGCAATTTACACTGTCACCCTAAAAGGGTTTTTTGATGGTGAATGTGTAGTGTGGTTATGGAAAATAACCCTACTATATGTGTGTGGTTGGATGATTTGGTTTTATTGCTATTTTATCTCAGTTTGGATATAGAGCCTCTACTTCCTTATTCCTCATTTAAAGTTAATTCTTTCCTACCTTTTCTTCCCTCCAATATAACTTGAGGTTTCTATTTATAATGTAATAAAGTAGCAATATGATAGTTTCCTTTCTTGCAATGACAAAGATGGCGATCAATGTCAGGCGAGCCAACCATTCACGTGAGGAGCCGACTGACTGGTAGACCGATAATGAAAGACTGTAGGGGCAAACCGATCATCTGGTGGACCCAACCGACCATCTAGAGGAGTCTAGACATCAGTTGGACAATAGGTCAGACGACTGTAGGACCCACCGACTGACTAAAATGCAAAACAACCGGTTCAAGGGTTGAACTATTCAACATGAATTGGCAAGCACATATCTACACCAACAGCAGGTTCATACATGTGATGTGATGATTGATCTAGGTGGTATTAATTCCTTGTGGCTCCAAAGAATTATAGTAGACATGGCCACAACCATCACTTTTTATTTTATATTACATGTTTACATTGTGGGATATATCATGTATATAATACTTACTATATATGTGGTGATTGGATACAATATATGTATACATATGATATATAAAATCCCTCAATTAAACATATTATGTCTAAGGTGCTTTCCATCAGCGGCACACATGAAAATATTGATCGACCAATCGTAGGTTACGCCAAAGTGTGGTGCCCCATCTATCTCATGGAAGTGTAATGATAATAATGTAGGTGTCACAGAAGTGGGGTGTATTATTATCATGTCGGCTTTTGGGTCAGACTTAACTGGTGATTCTTAATGTGATTAAGCCCATAGGCTTACAAATTATTATGGCAAAGAGTTGCGCATATTATCTATCCAAGAATTGCATATGATGCAATTGGAAAATGTTTCCTACCTTAATAGTTTATTATTTATGCCAATGTTTATTGGGTAATAATCAAATCATTTTAGATCTTACTCATTAGAAAATTGATTTGCTGCATTTTTTTGATTTGATACTTGAGGGTTATCAATCTGATCAAAATAATGCGGCTGATAGTTAATTAAACACCTAATAAATATTGCCAAAATTTTAATCAAATCAAATCAAAATGTTTTTTTTGACAAAATTGCAAATTCTTTTGTAGAATCAAATGGCAACAAACAAAAATCACTTTTTGTGTGATTAATCCTTGAGAAGGACAAGCTGATTGGGAACAACATTCATGACTGATTTAGGTCATTGAGAATTGTTCTCACTCAAGAGTATAAGCTCTATGTCCTAGAGACACCAGAACTAGAGGAACCCCTTAGAAATGCACCAAGGGCTGACAAGGATGCTTACAAGAAGCATATTGAAGATGTTGTGGATGTCAAATGTCTGATGCTATGCTCCATGAACTATGAGTTATAGAGGCATTATGAGAACATAAATTTAATTGAGATGGTCACACATCTCAAGAACATGTATCAAGATCAGGAGAGAT
Organism: Alisma plantago-aquatica; assembly: GCA_963693085.1. Lineage (NCBI taxonomy): Eukaryota > Viridiplantae > Streptophyta > Magnoliopsida > Alismatales > Alismataceae > Alisma > Alisma plantago-aquatica. The sequence continues at coordinate 754,236,453 of OY856412.1, forward strand.
GAGAGATACAATGTCATTAAGGCATTGTTCAAGTGGAACATGATGGAAGGAGACCCAGTAGGTCCTCATGTACTCAATCTTATTGGGTATGTGGAGAACCTAGATAGATTGGGATTCAACCGTTGGCCACTGACGTGATTATATAGTCCCTTCCAGAATCATATGGTCATTTTGTAATGAACTACAACATGAACAACTTTGACAAGCCGTTGAAAGAGTTGTTGGGCATGTTGAGAACAACTGAGGCACAGATGAAGAAAGACAAACCTAAGTATGTGATGATGATCGACAAGACTAAGGGGAAGTCTAAAGGCAAAGGCAAAGCTAATTAGAGTTCTAAAGCTAGCTACAAGCCCAAGACTTTAGATCTCAAAGCAAAAGGTGGAGTGAAGAAAAGAGGCAATTGTCACCATTCACCAGCCTAGACATTGGAAGAGAAATTGCCCACTATGGTTAGAGTAACTAAAGAAGAAGAAGGAAGGCACTAAGGCCTCCACTTCAAGTATAAACCTTATAAGATAAATTGGTTTACTTCTTCATATTGGTATATGATACCAGATAGTGATCTAACATACTCAATGTGTAGGATCCGACAAGAAGTAGAAGCCTTCATGGAAGGACAAAGAAGGGCAAGGCGAAGCAAGAGTTTCGTGAGCTTTAGTCTGCATTTTAAATTTGTCTTATCCCAATGGGCATGTAACAGAGTTAGTAGAAATGCTATTTTTATTCCATTAGAAATGTTCTTTTATGCATCTTGTAAGACAAAGATGAGAATTTAATAAAAGGTTATCTACATTTCTATTTCAAAGATATGATCTTCAATGGAAATGCCCAAACATCAAATGATCTTTATTTAAAATAATCTTGAGATGAATTTTTATACCAAAATATTATAACTGATAACTCAAAACAATCATTACCAATAGTCATAAGAAATGCTTATCTAGAATACATATTGATGTTAATATAGACTCCTTTGGTTTTATTGAACCTAAGGAGGCATGCAAATCATACTTATGCAGATCGTGACATAACATCCTACACTAAATGTAAAGGGAAGATAAGCCATCCACTAGAATTTATACATATGATTCATGAAGATCTTATGGAATGAATGTTGCAGATAGTTACTTATACTTCATTTACTAGTAATATGAAGATATGTACTCAATTAAATTGAATCATGAATCTCTTGAAGTTTTCAACAAGATTATGAATGAAGTATAAAATTTGGTGAGATCAAATGTTGAAGTGCTTCACATCAATATCTTGAGAGCCTTAAGGATAGAACTGTGATATTGTATCACAAATCAATCCATCTGAACATGATGATGTATCATAATAAAGGAATCATGATATGATTATCCATTAATCTAAGTTTTTTTTATAACTTCATAAATATATACCTATCACTAAATAATGTACCATCTAAATGGTTCATAAGACATCATATATGATATGATATGGGAATGTCCCAAATATGTCTAAAGGATTGAAACCCACATTGAGAAAGTACATATTTTCTTTAAATGTTTTCATCCACGAACTCTAAGGCCCCTGATCTAGCTTAATGCTAATCTGTGCTTACCTTGATTAACAAGATGCTTAGAACCTCAATTCTAATCCCTTGAGATGTTTTTGGAACACATGACAAGTTCATTTTTCAGTTTGGTCATGTTTGGATGTTGTTTGAGCTATGTTTTCTTATTTTGTACCAAGTTGCAATTTAACCAAATTGAGGGGTTATTTTGCAAATTATCACATGTAGAGTGTGCCCATTTTGCTTTACATGATAAGAGAGAGAATGATTCTATGGGACACCTTGTTGGACCCTGGATGATGAGGTGGCATCATGTGGTGATGCTAGGATTCTAGGGTTTTGCTTGATGGAGCATGGTGTTGACCATGTTGAGCTTGGGTGTGAGTTGTGACCTATGTATCGACCATGTTGGTGTGTATTGAGTGTGTCTCAATCAATACACCTTCATTTGGTGTTGTTGTTTCGACCTTCATGGTCTTGGTGATGTTGGGTCGAGATGGTTTGCCTCTTTGAGATGTGTTTTGACCCATGTGTGTTTGGTGACATTTGTTGTGGTCAAGACAAGTTGTCTTGAGGTTTGTTTCAACCTCTAGGGAAATGGTGACCCTTGTGGCCGAAACACCACCTAGTCTGTATCACCATGAGTTGCATGTAAGTGATTAGTGGTTTCATGGTTGTTTGCTTGATGGATAGGTGTCCCTTTGGTGTTCTGTTGTGTTGACACCTCATACATATCTTACTTCCCTCCTCCTTTGGGTATATAACCCCTTATCTTCACTAGCAAGCATCTTTTTCAGACTTAATCTCTTCCTTTTCTCTTGTGAATGACTTTGGAGCTTTGAGAGTAGAGTAGGTTTGATCTTGAAGCTTTGGTATCCGGTCAACCTTGCTTATGGGACCCTTTGGTGGTGATTCTTCTCTTAGTAAGTGTTTCTACCTTGTTGATCACTTTTTTCCCTTGAAACCCCTCTTTTTCTTCCTCTTTTCTTATATGTGGACTAGGGTTCTACCATGGTGGTCATCTGGAGAGAAACTCCTCTTCACAAATGCCGTAGACTATGGTTCTACCATGGTAGTAACTAGTGAGAGGAAGTTTTCTTCTCTTTTTCCTTTCTTCTTTGGTTCGGCCTAAGGTTTCTTGCTCTCTTTTCTTAAGATGTATCTTGATCATGGTGCTCTTCTCTTTGAGGTGATATTGTGGCCAAAGTGCTAATCAAGTTGGAGTATCTTCTTCTCTCTTGGAGTTTGGATATCTACATAAGGCAAATTATATAACTTTCACCTCTTCTATTTTGGCACCATAATATTCCTTGTATGTTGTTTTTTCTATCCCTAAAATGTGCTCTTAACATGCTAAAAGATATTATCATGATTTAGGGTTTGAAGCATGATGATAGTCCTATGAGATTTTCTTCTAATCCCCAAACCCTAATTTTTCTTATACCCGATTTTTAGATGAATATAAGATGGATAGTTTCTCTTGCCCTTGGTTTATGATTTCTATCATCATGTATGAGGTACATATAACTTAGTGTAACATGGGGTTTGGTGTTGTTTGGCATGTGTTGAACATGAGTATTCATTTCTCTTAACAAGGTTCTTTTATGGAGTATCTATCATATATGTTTAAAAGGTTTTGGTGATCATCTTTGTATGTCATTGTCTCCTTGATTTTGACGAGTTTCCCTTGATGATAACCTTCGGTTTTGATTGTGGTTTATCCCTATTTTGAGGATAGTTAATTGTCTTTGTGGTACTTTGACCTTAGTGGTAACTAAAACCCTTGTTTTAGTCTTGGTTGAAACATATGTTTTGTTGGGGGTCGGCACTCATGTTTTGTTAAGTGATGATGGAGGTTATGATCATACATGTATTACGATACTTGGTTTTATCACCATGATGATAAGGTGGTAGATGATGCTATTACATTTTAGGTTTATGACTTTGTAGTATACTCATGTAGATTTCTCTCTTTCTTGAACCCTAGACTCATGTGCTTGATTTATAAGTGTTCTTGAGAAGATGATCTTATATGCACCATGATCTTTGGTTTTATCACCATGTTCTAAGTTTTGACATCATGTTTTCCGTGGAGTTTTGAATGATTTTTCATATCTGTTAAGGTTCGATTTTCTCTCCCCAAAGTGGTTTTTCTTGATGATCTCCATCGTGTTTTTTCTAGGATTTGATGATCATGAGCCTTGAGTTTGAGCTTTGTAAAGATTGTTTTTCCTACTGATTAACCCTTGTTTCGATTGACACATATGTCACCCATGGTGTTGAGGTTGAGACACCATATGTTGTGGTCTAGACACTAAGTGTTGGATTGGTTGAGACACTCTTGGAGTCGGTATAGTCGAGACATGTGTATGTGTGACGTGTTTTGGTCATAACATGTTTTGATGATGGTTATGACATGCTTTGATGTCTTGGTCAATACCTTAAGTGGTTCTTGTTTTCGGGTTGTAACCTTTGTTCTTATTTTGGTCGTAACACTTTGCTTGAGCTGTTTCAGTCGAAACCTTAACCCTAATGGGTCGAGGGTCAAAACACAAGTGCATGTTGCCCTTCTTTTTTTGGTCCTGACAAGTTGATTTTGGTTTTGGTCATGACAAGTTGATCTTGGTTTCATTTGTGACAAGTTGATCTTGGTTTCAGTCATGACCATGTGTGGTGCTTGGGTTGTAACACATGACCATCCTTATTTTGGTCGAGACCTTTGATCTTGTTGAATGGTATTTTGAGACACACATAGGTGTTGTAGTCACAACACATTGCTTAGTGTAAAACCCTAATCAGATATGTGTGTGAACCCTAACCCTAATCCTAGGGTATGTTATACTTGTTGAGTCTTTTTACATAAATAACATGCGATTGCCTTTCTCTCTCCTACTTGTATGGTTCTAACCTTGCAGGTTAACTAAGGGTTATAACTTATGAATGCTATGAAGATGATTAAATGATACTAAGTGATGGTTGTGAGCCTTTATGAAGTGCATTGGAATGACAATAATGTGAATGTGCATACTTAGTTATAATTTATAGTTCTTAACCCTAATACATTTCAAACATATGGGAGGTAATGAAATTAGGGAATGGTAAATAAATAACACTATGGAATCCTATGTGGTTAAGCATGAAATCCTAACCCTAATTGAGGGGACATATGATGTATTTTCTTACATTGATTAAAGTGATTAACATGTTGTAATGATCTCTATCCCCCATTTGTATAACTTTGACCTTGAAGGTGAAATGATTATCATGGCTAATGATTGCTATGGTGTACATGTGATGTGATACAAGTTATGTTTATATGCCTGATGAGGCATGATGAGATAATAATGAGCTACATGAATAATGTGATTGGTCCTATGACCTCGTGAAGGCTTAGTGCCTAATGTGAGGTGATATCCTCCAATGATGAGATTAGGTATTGACATACCCAATGACACGATGGTGAAGTGGGACAAGTATGGCAAAGACAATATATGATGATAGCCTTAATTAAGGAAGTGAGACAACAATGTCATGAGATGATGAGACGAGTTTATACTTCATACATTTTATATCTTCTAAAGTTGTTTCACATTTATGCTTGCTAGATTGAATTAGGGTTTTGTATGTACACTTGTATGATGAAGCCTTAATTCATCCAATTGACATAACTAAATAAGTGAAACCTTAATCATGTAGTTTCCATGTTCCATAGATCCAACCCAATGTCAGTTTTATTATTGGATGGTGAAACGAGTAACTCCTACGGGAAACTCAAAGTGCATATTGTTGAATATGCAGAGGTGCAAGTTGAGTAAATATCCTTGTGTCCACAATTGTGATATATAGAGGATGGTTGCGGGCATGACTCAGAGTTTGTAACATGTGATGGCAGCAATACAACTACATAATACCTTTTAGAACGGCCATGTGTGAGCCAGTTCTCTAGCATCGTGACCTATACCAAGGCAGGCTAGGTGTTTACAAGGATGGCCATGCGTAAGACGATCCTCTAAATTGACTATATGTCACAATTTGTAGTTGACTGATATGTCTATGGAGTGACTCTTGTACTGACCAAGAGGTGTTGAAGAGGTCATGGAGTCTGACTCTTCCATAGACCTTGTATATCACTGATTTTTATTTCACAGTGGTCAATTGGATTTGGGTGGTACGACTCAAGTCCTCATGGAATAATAAAAGGTGTAACACAACCATGTATTATATTTTCTTAGGGTCAAATACAAATAACATTGGTTGACCCCTTGCCTGGTTATTTTGATACTGTTTATTTTATATCAGTTATACAATTTTTTTCATATTCCTTCTTAAAGCATAAAATGATGTACTATTTAGTGTAGATGCCTAAACTACTAAAATAGTGTTAGTTGCCTTGCTTATATCATTTAGCTAAATGTGCTAATATGTTAATAGTGTAATCTTCTACTTAGCTTATCTGTGCTTATAATAGATGTTGGTGGAGAGTTATATCTCTTGCTAGACTTTGGTCTCACCCCATAGGATCCACTTCTTTTAGGTGGCATGCACGTTGAGATAGAGATCATGCGGTTGAGACTGACAATAAAAGGAGTTGTAGTTGTTGGATCATGGATATGCAGTTAGTGTCTAGTAATAGAGTCATATGTGTCATCCCTATACACTCAGGTCCTTGGGGGTGTTTTGTGAATGTTGTACACTGGTTTGAGTTTTTGGATTTATGCCAGGGTGGAACAAATATGATTTATATACATGAACAAGTGATCATATGTAACATGATGTGGCTAGTTAGAGAGTGAATAATGATATGTAATATATTTGGTAATGAATGAAATACAAGTGGCATAAGTTTATGGCTTCAATTGTAATTTGTTCAGCTAGAGATCATGTCATGAGATCGGTTTTAATTTACCTTGTTTTGTGGTAATATAGTTATTAGTGATAATTCCACACTTTGTTTTGAGTAGTCTCACTTGTGTGACAATGGGTGTCACATGAACCATGAATGTTGAAAGTTACTATTATTCCCAATCCAACAACAAAATAGTTTTTTATAGGATAACTAAATTCCTAAAGAATTAGTGAGAGTAAAAGTAGAACTTGAAATGTTTGATATCAACAAAGAGGTTCAATGAGAACTAAGAGAATAACAAGTTGTTGTGGAATCTCAAGTTTGTCATGTAACAAAAAATTAAATAGTTCTGGTAGAATACATCTGAGAGTGGATTGTGAATCCATCAACTCAGAAAGATTGATCATGATTAGATGAGTGAACTAATAAGTTAGAATCTATTGTGTACCATAATATGAGTAATGGCTCAAAAGACGTTATGGATTCCATGTAACTAATAGGTAGGACCTTGGTAGTGCCACCTAGAAGGGTTAATACCTAAAAGGTGCAATGGGGTCTTGTTGCAAAGACCTACATGCGTAACATAAAAGACAAATTGGTTGAAATTTTTTTTCAAATCAATTCAAGTTGTCAGACTTGATAGAAATTTATTTACCAATTGTCATACTTGTTATTATAGTTAAAATAGACTATGAGATTTGACACATGAAGAGAGAAATTGGATTCCTTGAGAGGAATATGTAAAATGATGTGTATGCGACACAACCTATAGATTTCATAACTTCATAAATACAAATAAAGTTTATAAACTATATAACTCAATCTGGGATTGAGATAAGAATCTCAGACATGGAATCTTTTATAACTTGAATCAAAATAAAAGATGAAATCTGTGACTACAAAAGATTTAGTGGGAGCATATATGGATATTCCACATATGATGAGGAATAACGTCTCAATGTTATGAATATTAAGAATTGGCATTAAGAACCTTCAACAATGAAGGATTAGGTGAAGCATCCTATAAGATGGGCGAACATAATAACAAAATGTTAAAAGTTTCATAATGAAATTTTTAGCACACATAATAAAAAAATGTAGAAAGACTTCAAGGATTCAATGAGAGAGAATCCAAATTAGACTCTCATGGACCTTATGTTCTAATTGTTGTGAAGAATGGAAATGTCATGAATAAGATTCTATATGATGGATCTATCATGAACGCTACAAATGTGCTTTTCCATTAAATCTTGTATGTATTGACATGACAAGATACTTTTAAGAATCCAATAAGGGTTATTGGAATGTCATTAAGACATGCATTAATACTTGTGAGTGATTAATGATATATTTCTAGTCAATTGAGATGACAATAAAGGAAGAGTTGGGTGTAAAGGATTACACCAATACAAGCTTTCGGAACGACACAAGTGATCGCAAATAAAACATGTTTGATTTAAAGAAAAGGATGTTATTAGTAAGAAGGGTTCTGAATTAATAGCCATTAATTCTATTCTACAATAGATGCCGAGTATACTTGGGTTGTGAACACAGAGTGATACTATATGGATCTAGAAGTTCATATGATGAACTTATAGATGTTCCAACCATTGACGACTCAATAGAGGTTATGTGACAACAATGGAGATACTTGTTAGGAAAGGAATATCCGATGACATATTACTGTAGTTTCATCTCATAGTGAGGAGATAAGAAACATGTAATATATCGACTACTAGCAAAGTGTCGCTAACCCACTGGATTAGCACTTCCATAGCAGAATCATGGTGGACATGTTTAGATCACTAAGAATAAGATTCGTGGGTGATTTGCTCTAAGTGCAAGTGGGATTCTATTGGTAAATTATACCTAGAGATCTAATCATATGATGATTGACATGTCATATAATAATAAGGATTTGATTAATAATAATTATAAGGACAAACTCCCAATTTATTCTGTTTCACTCAGTTATGAGATAATGAGGAAATATTATGAATGTCTAGAAATGACGTTTACTCAATGATGTATGTTTTCAAGTATCAGACTTGAACAATGAGATCATATGGATGTTAAGAGTAGACATATACATTCTCATTGTGTCCCTAATCGGTTGTTACTAGGAAGGTTGATAGACACTGATAACACACAAGACTAGAGTGTGAGTTGGTTGATGATAAAATCTCATTAGTCATGATATGGAAATATCAAACCAAGCACATAGATTCATGTTAGGGAACAATGTATTGGATAGACCCATCTTGAGAGTGACACATGGAAACCATCATTAGTGGCCATAGTCATCTCTCACAGTGAAGGTGATGATTGTGATTCTTAGACTTGAAATCACAACACTCATCACATGTCGTTGGGTATGCTTTGACATCATCAAACGTAGTCCTAAAACATGGATTGTTATAACGATGATGATCGGGTAACTTTGACACACATGGATAGACTGTGAGTGATAGAGATGAGATTTTTCCCTCCTACTGGAGTTTGATATCCATGCCACTTGATAAGAGAGACTGAGAAACGTATGCACATGCACATGTGAATCAATATATGATATTGATGATCACATTATCTCAGATAGTATGTTCTTGGTTCAAGGAACATGGATTGAACAATGAGAGAATGACGAGTCCATGCCTCAAGTTCATTATGGATATCAAAGACAAAGGAATTACACAATTACTACAACACCTTACACATGTTGTAGGTTATAGTTGTTCTCCAATTTTCCATTCACTTGGGTAGCACTAATGTATGACTAGGCACCACTCTCTTCTTGTGATGTCATAAATTAGTTATGGACATTTATTGCCAATGTGATATGGGAACCATAGGGTCACACACATAGGAACTCATCTAGAGAAGGAGTTTAATCTTGAATGATGACTGGATTGATTACTAAAGTGGTTAGGTATTCAATTCATGCAACAAACTGGCTGACTACACTGCCAAATGATCGACTCACATGATGAGATGACCATCTAGAGTGTCAGACAACCGTCTCAAGGGTTGAGACAACCATTTGGAGACTCAGGCTAATTGATACTGATTTGGCTGGTGTTCTGTATGAATTAGGCCCAAGTGACCGGCTCACTAGGTGAATCGATCGGCTTGGTTGGGTCGAAGGAAGGTTCTAGTAACTTTCCCAAATTTGTGAGAAAGTTTGATCATTTCAATTGATCAATTCTATGAATACAAGGAAATTAATTCTCATGTTAATTGGGAATAATTTTGCCAAATTCATGTACGATCGGGAAACTACGAGACGACCATATCGCAATGCGAACTGACTGACTCATGGGTCAGATATCCATCAGGGTTGCCAGGCAATTGGTTCAGGTGTTGTAGGTTGCAAAAATTTGAGATATTCCGGTCCCTTCCACTCCCACACATATTGGGTACCCAGACCCTAACCCCTTTGATAAATAGAGGGGTACTGGGGGCTTCCTAGAACACAACTCAATTGCCTCTGACAATTGTTGTTCTCTCTAGTTGTGGTAACCAATAGATAGCTTGAGCAAGTCATGCTGGCTAAAGGGAGAGATAGCGAAGGATAAACAATTATGGGATAATAAGTTGGTGACTAGTACACCAACGAGAGGGACAACTCCTTCCTATCTGTTCTAGTTGAAGGACATGAGTTCTAGTTGGTCCGTGTGGACTACTCTAGAGGTAGGAGTCCTATAGTCATTTGTAGGAGAGCAATGTCAGCCTGTAGTCTATGCTGAGACCGCATGAGCCACTATAGAAGCTCTCTTATCTGTTGTTCGTGGTGAAGACTGGGAGATGTACAAACATTGTCCAAGAGAAACTAGAAAATAGTTGCATTGCAACAAGTTGTAGTCACTAGAGTTGCTCCACAATAAGGTGTAAACTCGCTAAACCATCCTTCCTATTTCATAGTAGTTGACGTTGTAATGACCTATTTTCAAATTAGTCATCTAATTAGGGTTTACTTGGATGATTGTATGCTTAACTAAGTTGATCATTGTTTAAAGCTTGATTAATGATGGTATTTAAGTTTTGATGTTTTAAATATAACAAGAAGGTTTAATCATACTTTGATTCACATAACTAGGAGTAAGATTTGGAAACCCTAATCGGCCCAAATTAGGGTTTTAATGACATATGAATACAAAATTTGATAAGTATACTATTTCACTAAATTATTTTTAGTATTTTATGTGTAACTCTGACATAATTGAAATTTGGAAATGATTTGAATATCTCAATTGTGAGCACTACTGAGAAATTTTGAATAATTTTTTGACCTATTTTTCGGTCGAGTTTCAATCTTGACTGACCATATTTTCAGATTGATATAGCAGTAGTAATTGAATTTTATCTTTTTATTGGTATATCCAATTGATCTCAAATTTTAGTTGTAGTTGGGAAACTACATTATAAACATACTATTAAACTGTAGTAATTTTTTAATGATGTTTGATCTCTACAGATAGGGGTGTCGGTCAAGTTTTGTATGGGGCAAACTCGACCGACCATGCTTCAGACTGCATATAGTAGTGTAGTACTTTATTTTTAGTTATTTATTGGTAAACTCCAAATGATCTATTTTTTTACTGTTTCTTATGAACTCAACTTAAGATATTGGGTTAAAGTTTCATAATTTTTGGATGATTTTTGAGTTCTGAAAAGTGTGGTGTCGTTCGAGTTTATAACTCAACCGACCAACCATATCCAGTCTGAGCAAAATAAAAATATAATTAAGGGCTTGTTTGCAATTGTTCTAAGCACCTCAATTCATCTATATGACTATAACCTATCAGACAAGGAGCTCTCATAACTCATAATTCATGTCGAAGAAATGAAATCCTAGAGAGAGAGGACAACTAAGGTTTTGAGAAGAGAAAGTGGTGGAGATGTTAACATATGGTTTCTCTATCCAAGATATGATGAAATCAAGTAAGTTTAGCTTCTTTGCATAGCATTTCATGGTGAATCATCTCTCACATGTCAAGATTATGTCCTTCTTATGATTTGATTCAAAATCACATCCAATCTCCCCCTTTTCTCACTCTTTCTCCTCTAATCCCCATTTCTAGGTTTTTTGAGTTGAGAGGAGAAAGAATTGGATTCATTTGCTAAAGTTCGATTGGGTGTCCAAAAATTCAGAGATTGAACTATGTTTTTTAAGGTGCTTGGCACATGAGGTGAGTATTTTTCTCCCTCCTAAGCTCTATATTCATGTTGAAAGCCTAATTCTATTCGGCTAAAATAATTAGAAACCTTGCTTGTATATGTATGTGACTGGTTATTGATTTGGAAAAGATATTGGCGGATCCAATTCTACTGATTTCGATTATTTCTCATTGATTAGAACTTGATTAGTTCCTGATATATTGATTGAGGATCCATGGGTAATCTTCTGGGTGGATGAATATGCTATTTCATGTGAATTTTTCCTAAAAATCAACCCAACGACCGATATACTTGGAATTGAATTGACTTATATAAAATCATATTTGAATTGTACTAGATTGTATTATGCAAGTGTATTGTTGAATGTTAATGGAATTTAATATAATATATGTATATGGATTAGTATGAAGTGACCACATATCCTGATTAGGATTTGTGTTGAGGAAGTGAATCAAATGAGTCAATTAATCAATGTATACTTATGATTGATGAATGGAATATGTGAAAATGGAAACTAGGGTTTCCATGTGTGTGAATAGCCCTAATGAACCTATATGCATCATTATGAAATTACTTAGTGATATGGCTCTTATGATGTGTTGAACTAAGGATGACTTCTTGAAAACCCTAGATGTTTAGTAGTAAGACTAGTATGAGTGATGAAGCTAGAACTTGTATATGATGTTGTAAATTTGATGAAATGTTGAATATAATTATTAATACTTCAATTAAAGATGAAGAGTCTTATTAATATGATATAAGCCTAATGTATCTATTTTAGTACAATTTATGGAATAATGAGTAGCCCTCATATGAATGTGGATCCTTTTATACAAGTTACATAACAATGATTTGTGAAGAATGATAAGAGATTATGATGTAAGAAGATGTAACCTAAGCCATTCTCTTAATCTAAAGTGATAAGTATAATAAAGAATGATCACTGTTGATTATGGAAATGACATTAGTAGTCAATGACATGGTAGACTTATCTAAATATAAGAGATAATATGAACAAGATGTACTTAATGGTGATTGCAAGTTAAAGATGAAACTAATGAAGTTAGTATGATGAAGTATTTTATCTTTTATCTTAATTACATGTGGCTTAACCCGAATTACATGAAATATACTAAGAACTAGACTTTGATAAATGTTAAGTAGAAGAGAAGCATTGTATGTAAAGTGAATCAAGAAAGATTGGTCCGAATAATGTAATGAACATGAAATGAAAAAAAGTTGAGACTACTGAATATAAAATGAAGGAAAAAGATGGGAATTAGTAGATGATTTTGAGAATGTAAGTCTTACCCTAAAATGATGAGTTTGATGATGGTAATGAATGACAATCTCAAATGAGGGATTAAGGGATGCACCTAATTATAGTTGAATTCAATTAAAAGATGAAATTCAAGTATTTGAATTGATTTATAAGAATGTGTTCTTGAATTGTGACTTGTACTATGAGAATGGACTAATAATACAAACTTCAAATGATAGTCAACATGTGTTGATAGTAACATCATCTAAGGAATGTGAAATAAAAGACGAAGAGAACTAAGTTTGTTATGCATGTATATGCATGAAATCTATTTGCATCTATTTAGATTGGATGGAACATACATATGTTGTATGCTAAATTTATTATGAGTATGATGAATGATACATGATATCTATATGCTTTTACTATTGTTAGTTCTAATGTCTTTGCTGATATTTGTTAAGAACTGTGATATATAATGAACTGATAAGAAATATGTTGAAATTGAATCTAATAAGCACTCCTTACATTTGAGAAACCCTGATAAGGGTAAATGTTACATAATGAGATTATGTATAGGGATGAAATCCCACCGATGATGATAAAACCCTGATGGGATAAATGCTGGACAATAAGATTATGTCTCGGGCGGAAAGCCCACTGTTGATGATTTCTATGAGATGATGTAGAATATAGAAATAATCACATGTGTTGCAATCTATAGATTTATTGTGCTTCGTGCTTTGATCATTGTCCTTATTGATAAACTTAATCTGCTTCATGTTATCCTAGTTATGTGAGAATATACAGATATGATATATGGTGTTTTGAATTCTTTTAGGTTGAGTAAAAGAGATTAATAACAAGTGAAATGATGGAACATCTAGTTAGGTGCCCTGAACACCGTGAGTTTCCCCCGAGGAGCACACTGGGGAAACAAAATGAATCTCCTTATAGTAATTGATGAATTATGACAAGGATTTCTGGAGTGTGGATCGAGATCTTAAAGTTAGACCAACAAGATTAAGGAGTGTGTCATATGGAGTGGCTCTGGTCCTAAATCCTTGCTTTTAAAGTCTATGTCCATATGGAATAGACTCTGATGAAATGAAATATGTGAAATGTTGTGATATGTGACATGTTATTTTGCTGGTTCCTATATCGTGTACACGAGATGAGGATGTGAGCCTCTTTTGGAAACCCTGAGGTGGCCAGGGGCTGTTGTTGATATCATAGGGTGTCCGACTAAACTCTAAGATAGTGATGGTGAGTCGTTGACATGAGAATCAGGCATGGCAACTTCTACTTGGTGAGGTACAAGCCAAGTAGTTTTAGGGCAAATGAATAAAAGATGATAAGCTATGTAGAACATGATTTGAATGGTTGTTACATTCCTTGTAATGCTACTTGATGATTTGTCATTGTTGATTATGCTTCATGTTGTTGAAAGTAATCATGTTGCTATGGACATTTTGTATTTCATATTATGATATGTCATGTCGACAAGTTATAAATGATGGGATTTATATCCATTTTGAATATGAGTTGGATTGTTTGCTATTTGATAATATTGTTTGGTCGATATGTATTATGTGTACTTCAGCTTTAGGACTATAGGATGTGTTCCTGCTCCTACTGGTGGAGTGTCACAAATATAATGTTATTGGTATGTATTGATTCAAAATGCTTAGAACTCGACTTATTGCTCGTGCAGTAGGATTCTTAATCTGAACTAAGAAGTAACAGCTAATTTGTTCATAGACATGCTTTAAAAGACATTTCAAAGCTACAATTGGTTTAAGTGATTACCTTATCTATTGGATTAGATTACCATTGTAGTCTTTTCAAAGTTACAATTGGTTTAAGTGATTACCTTATCTGTTGGATTAGATTACCATTGTAAGATATATTTGACTTATGATAGAACTATATGCTAGACTTTTTAATATTTGCATGCTTCTGTTAAGATTATTATACTTAATCTGATGTTGATCCATGTACCTAGCTTGAGTGGGAGGTATCCACTCACTAGGGCTCTATATGAGTCTCATGAGGTTGTTTTAAATGTTTTTAGGTATAATTCTATCTAACAGAGAGGTCATGACAAAGAAGATATAAATAACATAATATAGATAGATTAGAATGTCCATGTACTCTCTCTTTCTCGGGATGGATTGTAGACTAAGTTTGTTCATCAATGCACATGTATCTGATATAAAATGAACCACATATGAAAACAAGATTTGATTCTGGTTTTAATGGAGTTGAATAACATTTGTGATATCTAAATGTGATGTCCTTGATGTGACATTAATTTATAAATTTGTAAAGAAAGAAAAAGGAAAAAATTATCTGTGTTTTTTGTATATTGTTTAATCTCATTTGTCGAGAATTCATTGTTTTATTTCATAATCTGGTTTTAAGTTTATGGATTATCTCTAATTTTTGGCATTTATGCTGACCAAAAGTGTTACGACCCACTCCTTGATTAACTAATAAATACCTCGAATTACGTAAAACACCTCAATTAGTGTTGAGTATCAAATTAAACATCATGGATAATCAATATAAGCTATGTGATGAATCAATGGTTGAGATTGACTCATCTCATGTAATTAATGATAATCACAGTGTTAATTGTTAAGTTAAATAAGTACCCAAGAAGCGATTAGTATTTTGATTATCTGAGATAAGCTAATTAGGATGATTTCTTGCTTGGAGGGTGTAGAGGATCTCGTGCGTGAAATGTTGCAAGAAGAATCGTCCAAATTGGACCTACGAGGCAAAAGTTATGTCTTTACAAGACCTTGGGGTTGAATATGCAATTTTACCTATTTAATTGGCTATTAATTTTGCTTTTCCCTTATTTCCCTTTACCGTTTCTCGTTTATCCTCTCTTCTTCTTCACGCGATTAACAGAGCAGGGAACCGCGATAAGCGGCGCCCAAATTATCCAGGCTGATCGAACAGCAGAGCGGAGGGGCGATTTTGGGGCGATTTGAGCTCCAAAGCTCTGACAGCTACGCCCACCCTTCTCCATCTCCTCCCCTTCCTTTCTTCACCTTGCCCGTGCCCTAGAGCGGCACCCCAACTTGCTACGTTGCAGCACGCCCAGCAGGTCGGTCGGCCGCAACCGAGGGAAGGGAGGGCGATCTTGGGCGCGATTCCTGGAGCCCTAGCTCCGATCCAGCTGCGCCCCTACCTCCGTTCTCCTCCTTCCACTCTTCCGGCCAATAGCTACCTGCGGCCCTAGCAGCCTGGACAGCTGGCCAGCAGCAAGTTGCGCTTGGCAACAACCTGGGGGGGTCACCTTGGTGCGCCAGCATCAGGGAAATCTCTCTTGAGCTCCGATTCTGAGGACCCAGTAAGATTTGTAGCTTTCCGCCATGATTTAGCCCCTAGTTGAGCTTGTTTTCAATCTGTACGTGAGTGTGTTGCTGCTTGATTGCAGCAGGTCCGAAGCAGGAGTATTAGGCGTGAAGAATAGTACCAAATCAACTACTTTCAGTTCATCCTCGAGGTTCGTGCAAGAATCCACAACCCCCCTAGCCGCGAACAACACACAAACGAGCTAGTCTCCAATTAGCAGACTTGTTTTAGAATTGAACCGAGGTTGAAGACGACTGATGTATACCCAGAAATTGGTCCCTGGACGTGTTCCTGGACGGATCCGGACATCCCGAACAACTGTGAGTAGCATTTCATTCATCTATCACAATTTAACTCGATAAAACGGGTGATTATAGTTCGATCTAGTTTGACGCAGTTTTCAGCGTATACCCGGGTGTCGGGCAGTGCCGACACCGTTAAATTACCAAATCACGCGTTTTAATTATTAACGTTTGTACATCGTTAATTAGCAATTGTTGTGTGTGAATTAGAGTAGTAAAACCACACGATCAATCGAAACCAAATTACTCGATTAAATGGGGAAATAGTAGCGCACGACTAGAAACTGGACAGTTTGGGCATAAACTCGGGTTGTATGATTTTTAATAAATTAATTGAGTTAAATGATGCACGACTCAGAATTAGGGTTGATGTGCACATATTTTGAGGAATTTTAGTTGATTGGCAAATGTTGTTGATGGTTGCATATAAATAGATTAAATTGTTTTATTAGCTTGTTACAATGATTTATTGTATGATTTCAATGTAAATATGCCAAGTGACATGAATATTATTATTTGAGAATTTCTAGTCTGCCTGCATGCTTATAAAAGTTGATATTTTAGAAATGTCAAGTGGACATGCATTTAGATTATTCAAGAACTTGAAATCTGCCTACATGTTTACTATGTTGAATCTCGTGATATTTGAAATACCTGAGTATACAGCTTGCTCAGTTTAGTATGATATTCGTGTAATGTGATAAGCTTCAACTAAATTGAAGAGATACCATAGCGGTACTAAAGTCAAGTATAAATGAGAAAAAGACACCATACAGTAAGAGAGAGATTGAATTATTGTATGAGCTTTCCTAGAATATTAAGTTAATAGACTTAGGTGCCCTAACGCCGTAGAACCCCTCGTGAGGTCTGCACCTTGGGGTGAAACGACCTACCTAGCGTGTGTCTAGATGGTCGGTGACTCGTGTTCAACAATAATCCGTGCGTGTGTCACGGTGGCACGAGGGCAGAAAGGCAGTGTTCAACAATAATCCGTGCGTGTGTCACGGTGGCACTGGAGTATATGGGGGTTATTCAACAATAATCCGTGCGTGTGTCACGGTGGTAACCCCGACTCTCCGCCTGTGTGCTCAGGTTCAAGGAGGAGTCTAGAGTACACTCTTTTGAGAGTGCAGTGAGGCCGTGTGAGCCTGAGAGTCCTGTAGCAGACCAGGACAGCAGTCAGACTTAGCATTTCCCGGGAGTGTCGCTAAGTCTTGTACGGTGGGACCGTAGCATGAACTTGCTGCGGATCTTCATATGCAGAGTACACTGTATATGATTAGGGCTTAATAATAATATAAATTGGTACTCATATAGGATCACAGTAAATTAAAGTATTCGAACTTTTGTGCTATTTCTTTATATCTGTTTATCTGTTCAAATTATCTGTTAATGCATGGAAATGTGATTATATGCTGCAAATCTGTTATGTTATTAGAACTGCCTTGCTTAGTTATGCATTTATGTTTAAATTCAATTTATAAACCTGCTGAGTTGTTTAGTGATAGCTAAGTGAAATGCTATTCACTGAGCGAGTAGGCTCATACCTCTACTCAAAACATTTTCAGGTCAGCACCAGCATCAGGAGTCAGAAGGATCGTTTTATCCTTACGCCTAGTCAATAGAAGGTTCGTAGTTAGTAGTTAGAAGGTCTCTTAGTCCTTTCCCCTCGATCTGTGGGACAAGGTGTGAGTGAGAGAGAGAGAATGTGTATAAGAATGTAAATTAACTGTTATGCTTTATTTTATGTCGAATAATGTAATATGATGTAACCTCTGTTTATATTGTTAGTCAGTTTAATAAAGATGCTTCTGCAGTTGTTTAGTTTCATTTTACAGCATAAACCAGATTATTCTGTTAATGTCTTTTAAAATGTTTTTAAAAGGTGAAAAATGGTTGGCTTACGTGTAATCCCATCCTGTCGCGTCCTAATCTCGTGGTTTGTGGTTAATGTGAGATTGGGGCGTGACAATTTTGGTATCAGAGCTTTGGTTTGAGTACGTAGTTACTCAAGGTCAGGGGACGATAAGAGACCAATAGGATTAAGGTTTAGGTGTCTTTCTTCTATCTGTAATTCTCTAACAGGAAGTGTTCTGTTATATTATTGCGGATAGCAGGAAGAGGATCTGGTCACGAGAATCAAGTAATGAGCTAAGATGAGTCGTTAAGAATCATTAAGGTCAAAGAATAAAGTTATAAGTAAGGCGAATAATGAATGATGAGTTTTAGCTCTGGAAGGTCTGAGTGTTTAGATACCCTGGCCAGGTGTCTGAATACTTAGATTGACCAGTATCAAGCTACTCTGTCTGTTCTTCTCTGGATGCCCTGGCCAGGTATGCAGAGGAAGGATAGGCTAGAGAGAAAACCCTAGAAATCTTAGGGTTAAGAGATCAGAAATTAATAAAGAAATAAGAGATTACATATAAGATGCGATTCAACTCTTGTCTATCATTGTTTATTTGATTAAAGATCATTAGAAACGCTCTTATATGCATGAATTTAGACTTTCAATTTGTACAATAAGTATGATTCTTTAATAGTGTTGTGACATGAAGTGAATTGTTTAATGTTTGTTTTCTTTGTATTAGAGAAAACCCGAAATTATGTTTAAATGAGTTTGCTCTGAGTGGATATTCTTTCCACATATTTAAGGTTAATAGGGGTTGATTAATCTCGAGTAGCTCTTGGCTTCAGGACTACAGGTTCGGCCTGGTCCGGCTGGCAGGATGCGTTACTGAGATCTAATGACTCTTATTAACAAGTAAAATAAGAATAGAAGTATAAATGTTTTTTTGTCTTGAGAATTAGGGTTTGAGAAGCATAGACCCTAATTGGCCCAAATTAGGATTTTAATAACACTTGAATACAGAATTTGATAAATAGAATGTCTCACTAGATGATTTTTATTATTTTATGTGTAACTCTAATTTGGCTAAAATTGGGATATGATTTGGATATATGAAAAATAAACAACATTGGAGAATATCAAAATTTTTGAATAAAATTCTGACTTGTTAATCGGCCGAGTTTCAAACTCGACCGATCACATTTTCTGAATAATATAGCAGTGTGGTAATTGAATTTTATCTTTTTATTGGTATATCCAATTAATCTCAAATTTTAACTGTGCTTGAACAATACAATTTTAGACACTCTATTAATTTGGTGTAATTTTTGATGACTTTTGATCTCTACAGTAAGGTGTCGGTCGAATTGCAACTTGACCAAATCTGCTGCAGACTGTTATATAGCAGCGCACTGTTCGATTTTTAATTAATTATTGGTAACTTGAAATGACCTGAAATTTTTACTGTAGGTTTAAAACTTTATTAGGCACAACATATAAAATTTTCAAAATTTTTGGAGTTACTGTTTACAGTTTAATAAACGAATTACAGAAACTATTATAAAACTGAATTTTCAGCTGAATGTGATGAAAGTCGAGTATTGGATTAATATGCTATTGATCCAAGCAAATCAATTTGATCTATATAATCGACCACACACATACAAATGCTATGATATTGATTTAGACCAAAACCCTAGGATGATTAGGGTTGAAGTAGTTTAAAGGATATCATTAGTGATGTAACCTTGTATGCCAATATCTTTGTTAAATAAAGATCTTGGGATTTGTTCTATGAAAAGTAAACTGGTTTTGATAACGATCTAGGGTTTTGAAGAAGATAACCTGATCGGTACATGAACAACATGAGATGATTTAGAGGAAAGAGTAATACATAAACCTAAAGTGTAACAATAAGTAAGTAACATAGAAAGCGGAGTATTATCCGATTATGATCTAAAGATAGTTGATGTAGTTCATGTTTTAAAGATATGGTGTCACTATCTTTATGATGTGACAATAGAGTATCACCCTGGTAAAGAGAATGTGGTGACTGATGCTTCCAGCAGAAAGTCAAGTTTAACAACTAATGCATTCTCTATGGCAGGTTTCAAATTGAGACCTGTTAGTAGAAATGTGGAAGATTGAACTTAGGCTTAGGGATGATAACACAGAGTGATTTGATGGTACAGATGTAAGTTGAGCTTACCTCTTATGATCAGATCAAGAAACTACAATAGGGTGATAGTGAGTTAAGCCAGACCATGCATGACCTGATAGGAGGAAAAGAGACTAGAGTTAAGTTTTTAGATGATAAGATGTTGTTTTAGCATGACATGCTGTGTGTACCTCGTGATAGAGTAAAATTCTTTTAAGGGGAAAAGCCTGAAAGAGAAGATTCTTATGGAAGTGTATGTATTGATGTATGCTATATTTTCAGGAAGACACTAAGATGTATATGAAATCCAAGAAGTTGAAATGAACGCTCAGATATGCAGAAGAATGTAGCAGAGTACATGGTTAAAAGTAGTGTGTACCAGTAGGTTAAGGCTGAACCCTAGAAATCTATAACTACCTTGTAATCTTTTTCTATGCCTGAATGGGAATGGGAATTTATCACAATGGATTTTGTGGTAAGATTTCCCAGGACACCTAGAGGTTGTGATTTGATATGAATGATTGTGGACAGATTAATTTAGTCTGCTCGCTTTCTTCATATTAAGTCGACCTTTGATGTCTTGATATATGACCAAGATATACATGGATGAAATAGTTAGATTGCCTGGTAATCCAGTTTCAATCATATCTTATTGAGATCCTAAGTTCACATCTAGGTTGTGGAAGCAGTTGCATCGTGCTTCGGGCACAAAGATAAGATTCAATACAACCTTTTTACCCGCATACGGATGGTCAGTCTGAGAGAACCATTCAGACTCTTAAGGACATGCTGAGAGCATATGTTATGCGTCTCAGTGAAGGTTGAGAAGAACATTTAAGTCTTATAGAGTTTGCTTAGTGTGAATGTTGAGATTAGAAATACACAACTGATAATGGTACGGTTAGAGAATGAACCCAGGAAACACAGTTTTGGTAAACCATCAGGTGCATGATTTCAAGATAGTAAGATAGCATTAAAATATGTAAATAAACCTAAATACCTGCTTCCTGTTATGTTAATGTGTGTGATCTGACATTTTACAGGATTTGGCACTTTTCATTGAGATATCATTAGAAATTCTCAAGTACTATTAAATACTTGTGTGATGATACGTAAATAACTCTTAATTGAGTTATGTGATGCATAAACCAGGAATTTGGTTAACATGCACGTACTTCGAGAAATTTCAGATAATGGATAAATATTACAGATGATTTCTTATAAGTGGAGTAAATTACTCTTATTGGTATAATAAGAGGTTTAATTACATGAATTCAGTATGTATCTGCCAAAATTGATTTGAGTTTGGGATACTTATGAATTTTTTTTTTTTATCTGTCTATACGCATGATATAAAGATTATTCAGTAATTACAATGATTTGAAATATATTGTTCTGCCAGTTGTAGAATGATACCGTATTGTGATTTGAATTGAAATCTAACAGATGAGATAATGGAAACCCTAAGAGTAGGGTGTTGCCATGTGGTTAGTGAATGAGGAAACCCTAAGAGTAGGGTGTGGGCATGTGATGAATGAACAAGGCAAATGAAACCCTAAGGATAGGGTGTACGTGGAATCAAGTGTTTTGTTATCAATTCTCAGTATGAGATGTAGTGACGTGTAACAGTTAAATTGCATGATTTAATTTTTGTACCAAGTTGACATGCATTCTGTTTATTTAAGAATTTAAAATGTTTGTCTGCATGAATAGTATAATAATTTCTCAGTAGTTATCATAAATGGAGATACTGTTATAACGGTTCTGGAAAGACAATGTTTTGTGGTTTGATCTAGAATCAGATCAAGATGTGTCCTAGGTTAAGGGACCTATGCAGATGGTTGATCGGAGGATCAAGAAACTCACGAATTGTGAGATACCATTAGTGATAGTTTTGTGTATAAATCTTAACCTAGAGGGAGCTACGTAGGAATACGAGTCAGAAATGAGTAACACGTTTCCTTTCTCTTTTAGGAATTTCGGGACGAAATTCTTTTAAGGGGAAAAGGTTGTTACGACCCACTCCTTGATTAACTAATAAATACCTCGAATTACGTAAAACACCTCAATTAGTGTTGAGTATCAAATTAAACATCATGGATAATCAATATAAGCTATGTGATGAATCAATGGTTGAGATTGACTCATCTCATGTAATTAATGATAATCACAGTGTTAATTGTTAAGTTAAATAAGTACCCAAGAAGCGATTAGTATTTTGATTATCTGAGATAAGCTAATTAGGATGATTTCTTGCTTGGAGGGTGTAGAGGATCTCGTGCGTGAAATGTTGCAAGAAGAATCGTCCAAATTGGACCTACGAGGCAAAAGTTATGTCTTTACAAGACCTTGGGGTTGAATATGCAATTTTACCTATTTAATTGGCTATTAATTTTGCTTTTCCCTTATTTCCCTTTACCGTTTCTCGTTTATCCTCTCTTCTTCTTCACGCGATTAACAGAGCAGGGAACCGCGATAAGCGGCGCCCAAATTATCCAGGCTGATCGAACAGCAGAGCGGAGGGGCGATTTTGGGGCGATTTGAGCTCCAAAGCTCTGACAGCTACGCCCACCCTTCTCCATCTCCTCCCCTTCCTTTCTTCACCTTGCCCGTGCCCTAGAGCGGCACCCCAACTTGCTACGTTGCAGCACGCCCAGCAGGTCGGTCGGCCGCAACCGAGGGAAGGGAGGGCGATCTTGGGCGCGATTCCTGGAGCCCTAGCTCCGATCCAGCTGCGCCCCTACCTCCGTTCTCCTCCTTCCACTCTTCCGGCCAATAGCTACCTGCGGCCCTAGCAGCCTGGACAGCTGGCCAGCAGCAAGTTGCGCTTGGCAACAACCTGGGGGGGTCACCTTGGTGCGCCAGCATCAGGGAAATCTCTCTTGAGCTCCGATTCTGAGGACCCAGTAAGATTTGTAGCTTTCCGCCATGATTTAGCCCCTAGTTGAGCTTGTTTTCAATCTGTACGTGAGTGTGTTGCTGCTTGATTGCAGCAGGTCCGAAGCAGGAGTATTAGGCGTGAAGAATAGTACCAAATCAACTACTTTCAGTTCATCCTCGAGGTTCGTGCAAGAATCCACAACCCCCCTAGCCGCGAACAACACACAAACGAGCTAGTCTCCAATTAGCAGACTTGTTTTAGAATTGAACCGAGGTTGAAGACGACTGATGTATACCCAGAAATTGGTCCCTGGACGTGTTCCTGGACGGATCCGGACATCCCGAACAACTGTGAGTAGCATTTCATTCATCTATCACAATTTAACTCGATAAAACGGGTGATTATAGTTCGATCTAGTTTGACGCAGTTTTCAGCGTATACCCGGGTGTCGGGCAGTGCCGACACCGTTAAATTACCAAATCACGCGTTTTAATTATTAACGTTTGTACATCGTTAATTAGCAATTGTTGTGTGTGAATTAGAGTAGTAAAACCACACGATCAATCGAAACCAAATTACTCGATTAAATGGGGAAATAGTAGCGCACGACTAGAAACTGGACAGTTTGGGCATAAACTCGGGTTGTATGATTTTTAATAAATTAATTGAGTTAAATGATGCACGACTCAGAATTAGGGTTGATGTGCACATATTTTGAGGAATTTTAGTTGATTGGCAAATGTTGTTGATGGTTGCATATAAATAGATTAAATTGTTTTATTAGCTTGTTACAATGATTTATTGTATGATTTCAATGTAAATATGCCAAGTGACATGAATATTATTATTTGAGAATTTCTAGTCTGCCTGCATGCTTATAAAAGTTGATATTTTAGAAATGTCAAGTGGACATGCATTTAGATTATTCAAGAACTTGAAATCTGCCTACATGTTTACTATGTTGAATCTCGTGATATTTGAAATACCTGAGTATACAGCTTGCTCAGTTTAGTATGATATTCGTGTAATGTGATAAGCTTCAACTAAATTGAAGAGATACCATAGCGGTACTAAAGTCAAGTATAAATGAGAAAAAGACACCATACAGTAAGAGAGAGATTGAATTATTGTATGAGCTTTCCTAGAATATTAAGTTAATAGACTTAGGTGCCCTAACGCCGTAGAACCCCTCGTGAGGTCTGCACCTTGGGGTGAAACGACCTACCTAGCGTGTGTCTAGATGGTCGGTGACTCGTGTTCAACAATAATCCGTGCGTGTGTCACGGTGGCACGAGGGCAGAAAGGCAGTGTTCAACAATAATCCGTGCGTGTGTCACGGTGGCACTGGAGTATATGGGGGTTATTCAACAATAATCCGTGCGTGTGTCACGGTGGTAACCCCGACTCTCCGCCTGTGTGCTCAGGTTCAAGGAGGAGTCTAGAGTACACTCTTTTGAGAGTGCAGTGAGGCCGTGTGAGCCTGAGAGTCCTGTAGCAGACCAGGACAGCAGTCAGACTTAGCATTTCCCGGGAGTGTCGCTAAGTCTTGTACGGTGGGACCGTAGCATGAACTTGCTGCGGATCTTCATATGCAGAGTACACTGTATATGATTAGGGCTTAATAATAATATAAATTGGTACTCATATAGGATCACAGTAAATTAAAGTATTCGAACTTTTGTGCTATTTCTTTATATCTGTTTATCTGTTCAAATTATCTGTTAATGCATGGAAATGTGATTATATGCTGCAAATCTGTTATGTTATTAGAACTGCCTTGCTTAGTTATGCATTTATGTTTAAATTCAATTTATAAACCTGCTGAGTTGTTTAGTGATAGCTAAGTGAAATGCTATTCACTGAGCGAGTAGGCTCATACCTCTACTCAAAACATTTTCAGGTCAGCACCAGCATCAGGAGTCAGAAGGATCGTTTTATCCTTACGCCTAGTCAATAGAAGGTTCGTAGTTAGTAGTTAGAAGGTCTCTTAGTCCTTTCCCCTCGATCTGTGGGACAAGGTGTGAGTGAGAGAGAGAGAATGTGTATAAGAATGTAAATTAACTGTTATGCTTTATTTTATGTCGAATAATGTAATATGATGTAACCTCTGTTTATATTGTTAGTCAGTTTAATAAAGATGCTTCTGCAGTTGTTTAGTTTCATTTTACAGCATAAACCAGATTATTCTGTTAATGTCTTTTAAAATGTTTTTAAAAGGTGAAAAATGGTTGGCTTACGTGTAATCCCATCCTGTCGCGTCCTAATCTCGTGGTTTGTGGTTAATGTGAGATTGGGGCGTGACAAAAAGAGTGGGTCCTGACAATGTGGTATTAGAGCCTAGGTTAGATGAGTCTACATGGTCAACAAGATCTAGGACTAAATGATAATGTGGATGTTGAATATAACCTGAATGATGTGCATATTGACTGAACTCAGTATCAAGATACTCTGGTCCAGTATTTGGGTATTAAGCTAAGCTAGTATGGAACTACCAACTATACTTCTTCTCTATGCCCTGATCAAGTATCTAGATGAACATAGTTTGGTAGTATAATAAGATGCATGATGAAAAAGAGAAGAATGTCAAAAAAATGGTGAAAAAGAAAATGGTTTTATAATTCAATATAGAACGTACGAAAGTAAGAAAATTTCATATAATAAAGATAAAAGCCTAATGGATTGTGAAGACAAACTCTAATGAGTTTGAATTTGAGTGTGAAATCTGGAATTGTGAGAAAAGAGAAACTATGAACTAAGAATAATGCACACTAAATGATCTTTATGAAGGAAATTGATGAATGTGGATGATAATATGTGAATGAGTCATAATCTTCATCCACTAGATACACATTCAAAATTTTAAAAGGATGTGAAAGGTGATGTGAATAAGATCTTGATAAATGATGTATTACTAATATTTGTGAAATAAGTGTTTGTAATACTCAAGGAGAGATATGATGATAACAAGGAATGAAATATCCATTTAATGCAAAAAAAATGTCATATGAAAGAAAGATAAAATGAAACTCTATATAATTTAATGACCAGAGAGGTGAACGATTAGATGATATGATATTCTTACATATATTTTCTTGGATTTTGGGATGAAATCCTAAAAGGAGGGGAGAATTTGTAATGACCTATTTTCAAATTAGTCATCTAATTAGTGGACGATTGTATGCTTACCTAAGTTGATCATTGTTTAAAGCTTGATTAATGATGGTAGTTACATTTTGATGTTTTAAATATACAAGAAGGTTTAATCATACTTTGATTCACATAATTAGGATTAAGATTTGGAAACCCTAATCAGCCTGAATTAGGATTTTGATGACATGAATACAAAATTTGATAAGTAAAGTATCTCACTAAATGATTTTTAGTATAATATGTGTAACTCTAATTTAATTGAAATTTGGATATGATTTGAATATCTCAATTGTGAGCACAATTGAACAATATCAAAATTTTAGAATAATTTTCTGACCTATTTTTCGGTAGAGTTTCAAACTCGATCGACCATATTTTTAGATTGATATAGCAATGTGATAATTGAATTTTATCTTTTTATTGGTATATCCAATTGACATCAAATTTCAACTATTGTTTGGAAACTCCATTATAGACATAATATTAAATTGAAGTAATTTTTTAGTGATGTTTGATCTCTATAGATAGGGGTGTCGGTCAAGTTCTATGTAGGACAAACTCGACTGACCATACTTCAGACTGCATATAGTAGTGTAGTATTTGATTTTTAGTTATTTATTGGTAACTAAAAATGATCTAAATTTTTTATTTTTGGTTATGAACTCAACTTAAGATATTGGGTTAAAGTTTCATAATTTTTGGACGATTTTTGAGTTTTGAAAAGTGTGGAGTCGATCAAGTTTATAACTCAGCCGACCAACCAGTCTGAGCAAATAAAAATACAATGAAGGGCTTGTTTGCAATTGTTCTAAGCACCTAAATTCATCTATATGACTATAACCTATCACACAAGGAGATCTCATAACTCAAAATTCTTGTCAAAGAAAGAAACTCTAGAGAGAGAGGACAACTAGGGTTTTGAGAAGAGAAAGTGGTGGAGATGTTGACCTAGGATTTCTCTATCCAAGATATGATGAAATCAAGTTTAGCTTCTTTGCATAGCATTTTATGGTGAATCTTATGTCACATGTCTAGATTATATCCCTCCTCTGATTTGATTCAAAATCACATCCAATCTCCCCTTTTTCTCACCCTTTCTCTTCTAATCCCCATTTCTAGGGTTTCTGAGTTGAGAGGAGAAAGAATTGGATTCATTTGCTAGAGTTTGATTGGGTTTCCAAAAATTCAGAGGTTGACCTACATTTTTAAGGTGCTTGGCACATGAGGTGAGTGTTTTTATCCCTCCTAATCTCTATATTCATGTTGAAAGCCAAATTCTATCTGACTAAAATAATAAAAAACTTGCTTATGTTGGATAAATTGGACATTATGATAAATCCCTTTGTTTCGATGATGACAAACATTTCATTCTTGTTGATCTAACGAGCTACTTGAGTGTGCAGGATTAAGGTGGATGACAAAGCAACTAGGAAAATCCAAAGAGCTTACATATTTATATTTCCATGCAATGTAATCACTGTTGTAAAAACTTGTACAAATATATAATGTACAAGTACTTAGATTGCATGAAAATCAAGCGTTGGATCTTCCTAGCTAAACACCACACTTAGATAGGTCATCCCCTTCAAATAGGATCACATATGCACACTCATACACATGCTTAGTGGTTAATTAAAAGATTGAAAACAGAGTCAATCTCGGTCGACCACACTCCTCGACCGAGACACTCTCGGTCGACAAACTTCTCGACCGAGATTGAACAAAAGTAGCCGTTAGACACAGCAGTGGACAGTTGCAAATAAACGTTAATCCAGAGAGCCTGTCGGTCGACAAAACTTCGACCGAGTAGGTATCTCGGTCGACAAATTGTCGACCGAGATGGTCTCTGACAGCAACTGCAGAATAAAGCAACTAGCCGTTACTAACACACCTAACTTATACCTAACGGCTAGTTAAGCACTTAGAAGCTCCTAGAAGTTGTCTAGAACGTCCTTAAGTATTCATAGGCCATTCCTATAAATAGGACATGCCTTAGGACACCAAAATACACCTAAGCTATACTTGTGCTATACTTGAGCTTGAATACTCACTTGCAATCTGTTTTAGAGCAATAGAGCAATTCCTACACTTGCCATTCATTCCTATTGCTCCCATTTCGTGTCCTATAGGCTAGTATCTCCTATCCACTACAATCACATTGTCATACACATTGGTTAGGAGATTTAAACGCTTGATATAGGAAAATCAAGCCTTGTGCTTACAACGGTATTGTAATTTCTATTTTCCTTCTTGTTCCTTTTTATCTTTTGTACTCTCCTTGCTACTCCTAGGGTTGGAGGCTGCAGATTGGAGAGGGTTGACTTCTCAGGTGGAGAAGGGGACTTCAAGCTACTTCAAGAAGGCTATCGCACGGGAAGCTACTTCAGAAGGCTGGTGCAACGGGAGTTGGTGCATCTACTTCAAGGGAAGGCTGCTTCAAGGTTGGGCGATTACTTCTAGGTGAAGGCTTCTTGAAGGGTTTGGGAAAAGAAATTGTATTTTATGTAAAGTCCTTGCGAGGTAATAAAATAAATTTCTTTTCAAATCCCGGTTGGGTAAGCAACCGGGTAGTGGACTGACGGCTATAGTATTTGCTATAGTTGGAACCACTCTAAACCCTGTGTCTCCTTGTCCAATATTTTCATTGTGGTTGTTTGAGTTCAATAATTGTTAAATTATCTATAAAACTCTATTCACCCCCCCCTCTAGTAGTTTTCATTTGGTATCAGAGCAGGCTTCAAGGAACCCTAACCAGGTCTTGAAGAATGAAGGGTGGAGGTGACTACAACCGCAGGCAAAGGAGCAATTTGAACCAACCTTCAACAAGCTGCAATTGGTGTTTAGGAACGAACCATACAACAATCGGCTGTCCATGGAAAGAAAAGAAGAAAGAGGTCCATAAGAATTGTTTCATTGCTACAACCAATGAGGAAGAAGAAGAAGAGGTAAGCCTTCTTGATTTATCTAAAGAAGAGCTAATTTCTAGCCTTGAAGAAACTCACAATAAGTATATTGAGTGCAAGAAGAAATTAAAGAAGTCTAATAAAACAAACGATGAGTTAAATGCTAGACTTCTTGCTCTTACATCCGAAAATGACGATTTATATGCTAAATTGAATACTCTTGGTTTTGAAAAAGATAGTATTGTTTCTGATAATCGTACTTTGAAATCATCTCTAAGTAGTAGTGAAGTGAAGATTTTTACTTTAGAGACAAATTATGATCTTCTATATCAAGAAAAGGTTGAATTGCTTGCAAAGTTAAATGATTTTCAAAAACAACCTATCTTGTGTACACATCTAGATTATGATAATATAGTAAAAGAAAGGAATTCTTTATCATCTAATCTAGATCAAGCAAAACTCGATATTAAGAATAGAATGGATGAGATCGCTAAGTTGCAACAAGAAGTTAGTAGGTTAAGCGACAATGGAATCCTTGATAGAATATTGGATGATTCCTATCATCAAATAGGGAGAAGAGGACTAGGTTATAAGCCCAAAGGGAAAACTCATCAACAACCTAGTTGGAAAAAGACACGAGAATATCAAGTCACATTTGTACCAAAGAACAACCTAGAACAAAACTATAGAAAAAGACTTGAGGTTGATTCTATATGTTGCCATTATTGCTCACGTCTTGGACATTACTCTTTTTCATGCCCATATAAGAAAAGGAATGTTGAGTTAGTATGGGTTCCAAAACCTCCAAATTGAATTGATTAGACTAAGTTGAGATATGACCGAAGACTTTAAATTGCACATCCTTATGTCTATCTCAACTTAACATAAAGGGATAACAAAATGATTCAAGTAACTAAAATTTATAACTTGAAAACTTATCTTAATTAAGGTCCTCAAAGACTTAATTTTTTTTGTTGAGATTTTATCTAAATATTACTTTGATATTCATATGTTTTATCTCAACTAAAACTGATTCTTAAACTGCCTAATTGAATTAGACATAGTCTACATTTTACTCGAAATCAATAAATAGTTCTGTAGGTAAAACAGAAACCTTGTCGGTCGAGAAATCGTCGACCGAGCAGTCAGTCGGTCGAGAAATCGTCGACCGAACTGGTCACTGATTTCAGTCTGTAGTGAAATTACTGAACAGCTGATTGATCAATGGCTATCTATCTGTTGTTAATGACTGTTTTACAAAACAAGTTGAAGATCTCTTTGAATATAAATGACATCATTCTCTAAGTTGAAAATCAAGCTTAGAAATCCCTATTTTATAATGTTTTACATGATTTTCTTTAAAGCATCTATCTAGATAGAAATCATGTGTTTAAATGATTACAATCACTGTATTTCATGAAATTATCATTCTATTGACATGCTTTCACTATTTCATCATTAAGCATGCTGGTGTGTTAACACAAATAGATAATGATAATTGCATGCGTGAGTCTTCATGATAAGCAAGCAAAATAATTTATTGGTGATATATCTTAAAAAAAAATGCTTGCAAAGAACACAATGTTACAAAATTCCTCAAATTGATATCTTTAAAAAGACTTGAGATATTAATCATGCTTTCATTGTTAAGAAAATGTTTTCATATTGAGTATCACTTAACATGCTTCATCATGATCATTATGTTTCATTGGTTTAAAATAAGCTTTGATTATATACAAATCATGAATGATCATTGTGATTCGGATAATTGCAAATGTCATTAGCTTAAAAGCATCGTGACATAATAGATAATAATTGTGGACACAGCTTGTGATGAAGATGTTGCTATGTCAAGCCAAACGGTGCCTCTTAGAACGAAATATTAATATTTTTATCTATTTGCTTGTTCTAAGAAATCAAAAGCAAATATCTTGACTTTAAAGACATTAATCTTGCTTTCAAAATATATTTTTCTAAAAGAATCTTATGATAAGGGTATAAGAAGAAATGGGATTTGATAATTCTGTACCCATAAGCATATGAAACATCATTATGTAAAACATGCATTCTAGAAAAATCTAGGACAAAGACTTCACTAATGATGCTCATATTAAGTTTTTATAATGGGTATATCTTAATGTTCTTCAAATTGATATTTATAGCTATCTGCCGAAATTATACTTCACATATGTTTATCTTGGAAATCTGCAGAATTTGCCTCTTGGTTAAAACAAAATTTAGCCAAGGGGCACTATGGTCGTAGTCAAGGGCGACCTAAAATAAGCTTTGACAAAATGCTTATTTGGACATCAATTTATTGAACTTAATCTTAGTATACTTTTGATAAAGGTCAAAATCAAAAATTTATCATTTGTGACCTTAAAAGCCTTAAATTGCTTAAATTGTAAGATTAAGGGGGAGCTTACAAAAACAAATTTGATTATTTGATTATGAAGCTTACAAAAACATTGTTAACATCATTTGGAGTTTGTTATGACCTTCAGATTTTTAAGAAATTTGTATGAAAAGGAATTTCATCAAAATGATATATCTTTCTCTTAAAGGAACTCTCTAAACAAATCAGGGCTTAACATCCCTTGTTTTGAGACATTATTTTTTTAAGTACTCTAAGATTAAAAGGACTCTCATTTAATTTAGGGCTTAACATCCCTTGATAGATGAGAAATAAATATACATCCATCATAAGCTTAAAGGGAATCTCATATCATTTCAAGGCTTAACAATCCTTTGCAAATGATTGAGATACAAATTATGGATAAATTAGACATAGATCCATGTTTCTAATAGGATATCTATTTAAGGGGGAGCTTAATATAAAATTAAGGGGGAGACAAAATAAAATATTTAACCTGGATATCTTTTTGAAATGACAAAGGGGGAGAAAGAAAATAAAATACAAATATAAATATAAATGAGTTTCATCTTGATGGCCAGCACTCACTTGTAAAACAAGAATGGATACAAAAGGTAATCTTCAGGTATGAAACTCACATGCTTTATATTTCCTTATTTCATATTTTAGGATATGTTTGTCATCTTCAAAAAGGGGGAGATTGTTGGATAAATTGGACATTATGATAAATCCCTTTGTTTCGATGATGACAAACATTTCATTCTTGTTGATCTAACGAGCTACTTGAGTGTGCAGGATTAAGGTGGATGACAAAGCAACTAGGAAAATCCAAAGAGCTTACATATTTATATTTCCATGCAATGTAATCACTGTTGTAAAAACTTGTACAAATATATAATGTACAAGTACTTAGATTGCATGAAAATCAAGCGTTGGATCTTCCTAGCTAAACACCACACTTAGATAGGTCATCCCCTTCAAATAGGATCACATATGCACACTCATACACATGCTTAGTGGTTAATTAAAAGATTGAAAACAGAGTCAATCTCGATCGACCACACTCCTCGACCGAGATACTCTCGGTCGACAAACTTCTCGACCGAGATTGAACAAAAGTAGCCGTTAGACACAGCAGTGGACAGTTGCAAATAAACGTTAATCCAGAGAGCCTGTCGGTCGACAAAACTTCGACCGAGTAGGTATCTCGGTCGACAAATTGTCGACCGAGATGGTCTCTGACAGCAACTGCAGAATAAAGCAACTAGCCGTTACTAACGCACCTAACTTATACCTAACGGCTAGTTAAGCACTTAGAAGCTCCTAGAAGTTGTCTAGAACGTCCTTAAGTATTCATAGGCCATTCCTATAAATAGGACATGCCTTAGGACACCAAAATACACCTAAGCTATACTTGTGCTATACTTGAGCTTGAATACTCACTTGCAATATGTTTTAGAGCAATAGAGCAATTCCTACACTTGCCATTCATTCCTATTGCTCCCATTTCGTGTCCTATAGGCTAGTATCTCCTATCCACTACAATCACACTGTCATACACATTGGTTAGGAGATTTAAACGCTTGATATAGGAAAATCAAGCCTTGTGCTTACAACGGTATTGTAATTTCTGTTTTCCTTCTTGTTCCTTTTTATCTTTTGTACTCTCCTTGCTACTCCTAGGGTTGGAGGCTGCGGATTGGAGAGGGTTGACTTCTCAGGTGGAGAGGGGGACTTCAAGCTACTTCAAGAAGGCTATCGCACGGGAAGCTACTTCAGAAGGCTGGTGCAACGGGAGTTGGTGCATCTACTTCAAGGGAAGGCTGCTTCAAGGTTGGGCGATTACTTCTAGGTGAAGGCTGCTTGAAGGGTTTGGGAAAAGAAATTGTATTTTATGTAAAGTCCTTGCGAGGTAATAAAATAAATTTCTTTTCAAATCCCGGTTGGGTAAGCAACCGGGTAGTGGACTGACGGCTATAGTATTTGCAATAGTTGGAACCACTCTAAACCCTGTGTCTCCTTGTCCAATATTTTCATTGTGGTTGTTTGAGTTCAATAATTGTTAAATTATCTATAAAACTCTATTCACCCCCCCTCTAGTAGTTTTCAGCTTATATATGTATGTGATTAGATATTGATTTGGAAAAGATATTGGGGGATCCAATTATGCTTATTTTGATTATTTCTCATTGATGGGAACTTGATTAGTTCTTGATATAATGATTGAGGATCCATGGGTAATCTTATGGGTAGATGCCTATGCTATTTCATGTGAATTTTTCCTAAAAATCAGCCCAATGGTCGATATGATTGGAATTGAATTGACATATATAAAATCATATTTGAATTGTACTAGATTGTATTATACAAGTGTATTGTTGAATGTTAATGGAATTGAATATAATATATGTATAAGGATTAGTATGAAGTGACCACATATCTTGATTAGGGTTTGTGTTGAGGAAGTGAATCAAACCACATATCCTGATTAGGGTTTGTGTTGAGGAAGTGAATTAAATGAGTCAATTAATCAGTGTATACTTATGATTGATGAATGCAATATGTGAAAATGGAAACTAGGGTTTCCATGTGTGTGAATAGCCCTAATGAACCTTTATGCATCATTATGAAATTACTTAGTGATATGCCTCTTATGATGTGTTGAACTAAGGATGACTTCTTGAAAACTCTCGATGTTTATTATTAAGATGAGTATGAGTGATGAAGCTAGAACTTGTATATGATGTTGTAAATGTGATGAAATGCTGAATGTAAGTATTAATACTTCAATTAAAGATGACGAGTCTTACTAATATGATATAATCCTAATGCATCTGTTTTAGTACAATTTATGGAATAATGAGTAGCCCTCATATGAATGTGGGTCCTTTTATACAAGTTACATAACAATGATTTGTGAAGGATGATCAGAGATTATGATGTAAGAAGATGTAACCTAAATCATTATTTTAAGCTAAAGTGATTAGTATAATAAAGAATGATCACTATTGATTATGGAAATGACATTAGTAGTCAATGACATGGTACACTTATCTAAATATAAGAGACAATATGAACAAGATGTACTTAATAGTGATCAGAAGTTAAAGATGAAACTGATGAAGTTAGTATGATGCAATATTTTATCTTTTATTTTAATTACATGTGGATTAACCCAAATTAAATGAAATATACTAAGAACTGGACTTTGATAAATGTTAAGTAGAAGAGAAGCATTGTATTTAAAGTGAACCAAGAAAAATTGGTTTGAATAATGTAATGAACATGAAATGAAAGAAGTTAAGACAACTTACTCTAAAATGAAGGAAAAATATGGGAATTAGTAGATGATTCTAAGAATGTAAGTATTACCCTAAAATGATGAGTTTGATGATGCTAGTGAATGACAATCTCAAAGGAGGGATTAATGGATGCACATAATTGTAGTTGAATTCAACTAAAAGATGAAATTCAAGTATTTGAATTGATTTACAAGAATGTGTTCTTGAATTGTGACTTGTACTATGAGAATGGACTAATAATACAAACTTCAAATGAAAGTCAACATGTGTTGATTAGTAACATCATATGAGGAATGTGAAATAAAAGAAGAAGAGAACTAAGTCTGTTATGCATGTATATGCATGAAATTTATTTGCATCTATTGAGATTGGATGGAACAAACATATGTTATATGATAAAGCTATTCTGAGTATGATGAATGATCCATGATATCTATATGCTTTTATTGTTGTTAGTTCTAATGTCTTTGATATATAATGAACTGATAAGAAATATGTTGAAATTGAATCTAATATGCACTCCTTACATTTAAGAAACCCTGATAAGGGTAAATGTTGCATAATGAGATTATGTATAGGGATGAAAGCCCACTGATGATGATAAAACCCTGATGGGGTAAATGTTGTACAATAAGATTATGTCTCGAGCTAAAAGCCCAATGTTGATGATTTCTATGAGATGCTGTAGAAGATAGAAATAATCACATGTGTTGCAATCTATAAATTTATTGTGCTTTGATCATGTCCTTATTGATAAACTTAATATGTTTCATGTTATCCTAGTTATGTGATAATACACGAATATGATATATGATGTTTTGAGTTCTTTTAAGATGAGTAAAAGAGATTAATAATAAGTGAAACGATAAAACATCTAGTTAGGTTCCTTGAACACCGTGAGTTTCCCCCGAGGACCACACTGGGGAAACAAAATGAATCTCCTTGTAGTAATTGATGAATTATGAGAAGGATTTCCGGAGTGTGGATTGAGACCTTAAATGTTAGACCAACAAGATTTAGTAGTGAGTCATCTGGAGTGGCACTGGCCCTAAATCCTTGCTTTTAAAGTCTATGTCTAGATGGAATAGACTCTGATGAAATGAAATATATGAAATGTGAAAATATGTGAAATGTTGTGATATGTGATATGTTGTTTTGATGGTTCCTATCTCGTGTACCTGAGATGAGGATGTGAGCCTCTTTTGGCAACCCTTAGGTGGCCATGGTCTGTTGTTGATATCTTAGGGTGGCTGACTTAACCCTAAGATTGTGATGGTGAGTCACTGACATGAGAATCAAGCGTGGCAACTTCTACTTGGTGAGATACAAGCCAAGTATTTTCAGGACAAATGAATAAAAGATGATAAGCCATGTAGAACATGATTTGAATAGTTGTTACATTCCTTGTACTGCTACTTGATGATTTGTCATTGTTGATTATGCCTCTTGTTATGGAAAGTAATCATGTTGCTATGGACATTTTGTATTTCATATTATGATATGTCCTGTTGAAAAGTTATAAATGATGGGATTTATATCCATTTTGAATATCAGTTGGATTGTTTGCTATTTGATAGTATTGTTTGGTCGATATGTATTATGTGTACTTCAGCTTCAAGACTGTAGGATGTATTCCTAGTCCGGCTGGTGGAGTGTGATAAAATATACTATTATTGTTATGTATTAATTCAAAATACTTGGAACTCGACTTATTACTCATGCGGTAGGATTCTTAATATGAACTAAGAAGTATCTGCTGATTTGTTCATATACATGCTTTAAAATACGTTTCAAGGTTATAATTTGTTATATCCCCAATTTTGGTAAAATTGAATGACATAAATATAATGCATGACCCAATAAATAACTTCCCTGAATTGTATTATTTATGGAATAATATTATCCTTGTGACAAATTAGAGAAATAAAAGGATTTTTGTTTGAAATAATCCACTAAAATGTTGAACATAAGGAAGAATGGAAAATTTTAGAAAAAGGACATATCGTGGGGGTAATGGTATTAATGTTCAAAAGGAACAAGCTTTGTATTGGAAAGGTATCACATTAGATCCCAAAATAATAAATATAATTTGGAAAGGAAATTAATAAGTTCCTATAATTGATGCAAGGATATATTAAGGAGAGAAATAGATGAATAATCCAGAATCCATTATCCAATATGTTTCATGCTTTCCTTTATGGGGTTTTGGTGTAAGAGTTATGGACATTGGTGTCTATATATTGGGAATCTCTTAATTGCGTTACTTTTGACAAATATAAATACTTCACAAAAGATTACCATAACTGTGAGAGGAAGAGAAAAGACTAGTTGGCAATGGATCATTGAGTAAAAAGGAATTTCCTTTTAATGCATATGGAAAAGGGAATATAGTGGGCATGTATATAATTCTTTCCAACATGACTTTCTTACCACTTTTGGAAGGGAGTGCCTTACCACGTTTGAAGGAGAGGATGAAGGAAGATACGAGAGGAGTTCATATGTATATATATATGATCCCCATGATACTATATGGGTACACAACCAACCCTTCACCCTGATCCCTCTCTCTCGATTTCTCGATGATCAACACACACGACAACCGTGCATATCTCTTCGGTAACAATCTGCTGATCCTCACAACCTAACATTCATAACCCAGTAGGTTGTGTCAAGGAGGTGTCCATGGACTTGCAACTCCATCACAATCTCATATCTCGGCCTTATCACACTAGGTGCCAAGTGCAGCATGAGACCTTCCATCATTCAGTCGGTCGTGTAGCAAGAAGGGAGCAAGTAGCAACAAGAAGCTTGCAGAGGTGCAAACATGGGTGCTGTGTGGAGGGAATTGCACCGGGGTGTAGCGTCAGAGACGTTGTGTTGAGGGCGTCGCGTCGGGAGGTGCTGCTTTAGGGACGCTTTGAGGATGTTGCATCGTGGCCGTTGCATCGATGCTGTAGACGCTGTGTGCTGACGCTGGGTCGGTGATGCTGTGTCAGTGTGGGCATTGTGTGTAGACATTGGGTCAACGACACAATGTCGGTGCAGATTAGTAATGAGGTACGTTATGCTGACATGGTGTTACATGATTGGTCCAAAATAGTTAATCTTGTAAATAATGTAGTTAATTAATGGTAGATCGTATGGTAATGAACCTATATATGAAATTCCTTAGAAAAATGAGAGGAATACAAAGAAAATATAATCAGAATATAAATATGCTTCACGTTTCAAAAGTATAGGCAATACATGTTCTAATTTGTCTAATGTAAAGGAAAACCTAGAATTTCCTTTAATCTGATGCTTAATTAAGTAGATTAGGTTATGTTGAGTTGATACCTGATCTAGACATGTATAATGAGAAAATCCTTGATAATGATAAATAAATGATGATTCTAGATTAATGATCTTATTCATGTTGATTTAGGGTTTTAAAACCAATGTCGACATCTTGATATGATCTAATGTTGATAATGTAATCTAGATATCATGAATAGTCTACTATACTTAAGATGATAATTAGGGTTTAACCTAATATGCATAACTGGGTTTGTAACCTTAGAAACTATGATATGAAGGAATTAGGGCTTGTAACTCTAATCCCTAGTCCAAACGTAAGATAACCCTAAACCTTAGTTTAGGGGTGAATCCAGATCTGATTGATGTAATGCGAATACATGGTGACACATATGTATTATGTATATTTTAGATTGAATGTTTTGTTGCTTGGATGTTTGGATACACTCTTAAAATACATGTGATATAATTTGCATTGTTTCTGCAATGACATAAGGTATGTGGTTACGCTTATGAATACATGTATTGAATTTTGAGTTTGTTGAGGTTTCCCGATGAGATTGAACGAATGATAAACTACTTGCTTGTTTATTTACTTCTGGAAAATTATAAAGTTCCTATGAGTATCATGTAAAGTAAGTAACAATATTCTGAACCCTGGGTTAGAATGATCTTAAGGATAATGCACACGAGCCCCGGAAGGACAGTGATTACACCTGAGGTAGTAGACCAGATATGGGTTAGAATATGAAAATAAGTTTATGTTCTTATATGAAAGATAAAGATGTTTGCTTATATGTGTACTTATGATTATTGTTTGAACCCACATACTAGTATAGAGATATACTGATCGTATATTTGTTTGTCTGTATTTTAGGTATCAGGTATACTTGATTCGTGGACATGAGGTTATAGATAAAGATGTTGAAGACAATAAAGTTATTCTTGAAGGTTTAGATATAATGGTATATCATCATACACGTACACGTTAAATCTTTCTAAAATTTACATGACTCCTTAGAGGAGATTTTTATGCAAACACGTAACTATTCATTCATTAATGGAAATTGTTTACTATTCTGTATTATTTCTTGAATCTGATCCTGGAA
The DNA here is from genome assembly GCA_963693085.1 of Alisma plantago-aquatica. Lineage (NCBI taxonomy): Eukaryota > Viridiplantae > Streptophyta > Magnoliopsida > Alismatales > Alismataceae > Alisma > Alisma plantago-aquatica. The sequence continues at coordinate 754,275,963 of OY856412.1, forward strand.
CTTATGAGTAATGATTCACGACTTTAAGGTCTTTTGGACACTCAAAAGTGTGGGTCGTTACATAATTAGTTTAAGTGATTACCTTATCTGTTAGATTAGATTACCATTGTAAGATATATTTAACTTATGATATAACTATATGCTAGACTTTTTAATATCTGCATATTTCTATTAAGATTATTATACTTAATCTGATGCTGATGCATGTACCTAGCTTGAGTGGGAGGTATCCACTCACTGGGGCTCTATATGAGTCTCATGAGGTTGTTTAATTATTTTTAGATATAATTCTATCCAACGGAGAGGTCGTGACAAAGAAGATATAAATAGCATAATCCAGATAGATTATAATGTCCTTGTACTCTCTCTTTCCTGGGATGGGTTGTAGACTAAGTTTGTTCATCAATGTACATATATCTGATGTAAACTGAACTACATATGAAAACAAGATTTGATTGATTATGTTTTAATGGAGTTGAATAAGATTTGATATCTAAATGTGATGTACTTGATGTGACATTGATTTATGAATTTTTGAAGAAGAAAAAGAAAAAAATTATATATATTTTTCGTATATTGTTTAATCGGCTTTGTCAAGAATTCATTATTTTATTTTATAATCTGTGTTTAGATTCAGGGATTATCTCTAATGGTTGGCATTTATGCTGACCAAAAGAGTGGGTCCCTACAAACATGATCTTGTTGCTATGGGAAATACGGATAGATACTTTTTTTTTATTTCCGCTACTTATCTATGTGCTCGTATTTTTTGACAAAACCCACATCAAACATGATACTTAATTTTTCTACGATGGTGCCTTTATAGTTTTGATACAAACTATATTGTATTTGCACCATTGTCCTCCCTAGCTCCTATACCATTTGGTTAAATTTATGATAAAAAAGCTCAATGGGGGGGGGTTTAAAAACATCTACTTTAATAAATAGACTATGTACTAGTTGTTTGAATAGAAGAGTCGCAACTACTAATTTTCCAACAACTACACTTCTTAGAGTTTATGTAAACTTCTCATATAATATACTAATATTTTTAGTTAAAAGCGTAGTATTAAGTGAATGGACACTTCTAAACGAACAAAAAAATGAAGCACGTATGCATTTTTACAAAATTATAATGATGAAAGTTATTGAAATTTATATTGTAGTAAAGAACATGTAATCTAGTTTCCTAATTGGGTGTTAGATTAGGGTGTTATAACTAGTATGACACATATATCCTAATTAGTATTCAACGTATGAGGATTTACAATGTGGGTAACTAACCTTTTCTAGACTAAGATTTATTTTGGTACTTGTTGACAAATAGATGGTGACAGTGAGAAGGAGGGCGACGGGACAAGGACGGGGGAAGGGAAATTTTTTACATATTGTAGTTTGTTAACACCTGCATGAGGAACGAGGAAGAAATTGAAACATATTTAAGAGTGTTGTTTATTATATCGAGGATGTGAATATTTTTTTATAAAAATACCTCATACGATTATAAACTCTATTTTTAAATTTGAGACAAACTCAAACAAAGTTATGTTCAACATAAATAATAAAAAGAAGTCTAATATCAAATTTGTATGAGTATAAGATGTTTATTTTTTATATAAAATATATAAAAAAACTCTTTGGCATGCATGCTATATTTCTTGACCATGACTGGAATTAAAGGAAAATATTTTAAAAACAAAATTATAAATAGTTTTGAGGATGTTCAATCACGAGGAACCAATTGTGGCTGCAATTCTTGATACCCCTAGAAAAGGACTACATAATAAAATACTTTGGTTATATACTCACCCAGCGAGGTTATCTTAGATAATAAATTTTAGTAGTGGAGTAAGAAAAATATCTAGGGAAGCATAGACTAAATCGAAATATTAAATACGATATGAATTAGGCTCAAACGTGGATTTCTCTTAGAAAAATGCAACTTGTATTATATTACATAACATATGATTTTCAATTCAAGGTGACGTGTCCCGGGTCCAAATCTTATGTCCCCACATGTGTGCTCATTTGTGTGCCCGAGAGATCTCATCTATTGGATTGTGGGGCCCAAGGGGAAGTACACAGTTTAGATTCAGTGGACATACATACGACGACATTATAGAGAATTTGAGCCCACGTGTCCCCCTCTCCCTTAAATACACACCATCATGATGACGGGATACAATTACATCATAGTAGAATGTCTCTTTGTTTATCCGAATGCCGTTAATTACCCCAAAAATAGCAATGATACAATGAAATGACTCACGTTTCAAAAAGATATTTTCAACGATATGCTGTGCAATAAACTTACGACTATGTATTGAAGCGGAATACTACAATATTTTGAATAAAAACAAATGCTACTCATATTTCTTTAAGAAAAATGTGCTACATTTTTTTACCTCTTAGCCCAACAAAACTTTTTCAGAATTATTGGCTCATCCGCAGCTGTTTTGATAATTGGAATGTCTCAATTAAAAGATTACTAATATATATGTTACATCTGCAGCTGTTTGATATACCTAATATATCTGATTTGTTTGAATATCAAAATGTTGAATGTATAGCCGAGCTCATTAACTTGGGCTTGTCATCCAAGTGGAGGCAAAAATGTGTTGGAACACTGACTGTGCCCGAATATTCTAGGCGGATATGTTGTGCTAGTTGTCGCTGCACATCAGCCCCAATGTCTATGAATTTGGTCTTAGTGAACTAATAATTTCCACCATTGGATTCTTAGCACCAGAAGTTGTGGAGCTTCTGAAGAGGGTCTAAAAAGTTATGAATAGTAATGTAATGTCTCCTAAATGTATGGATGTAGGTGTTTCAAAGAATTGTTTTGCTATTCAGAAAAGACTAGCGGCACAACTTGTTGCCCACTTGTCTTCTGTTTCGATGTAATTGATGGAATAAAATAATTTTCTTTTTATGTTGAATATGCATACTGTTTGAGATTGAGTATCCGAAGGCAGGACTTTTCGGCAATTCTTGGGTATCAAAGTTTGATAAAAAGTTTCCCTTTTCGCCTTCGTTCTCGCTCTGGCACTGCGGAGTGTCGACGTGAAGTCCGCTGGCCATGGCGATGCACCTACCTTCAAAGTCAACCTAGTCTTCCCTAAGCAGCCGTCCAATCTTGACCCAGTCCCTGCTGTAGTGGTGCCTGTGCCACGGAGGCCTCTGTTCCCGGGCTACTTTACATGCGCCACGGAGGCCTCTGAAAAACCAACCAACCTTGCGTCCGGGTCTTCATGGTCGGGAGCTGCTGGAGCGCCTCCACCCTGTTGGGACTCTGGCGGAGATTACGGGCTCGGGATGCGACCCGGAGACGAAGCGGACGAAGCGGCTGCATCTCCTGGGTCAATACTGTGTGAAAATGATGGGCACTGTCGTTGAGGACGATCCCTTGACCGTCATGGTTCTGCCATTGGTGGAGGAGAATGAACAGGGGAATGCCCAGTTGGAGCGCCTCATAGACAACTGCTCCCAGGTGGAGGTCCTAGGTAGGGAAGCGGTATCGGCTTTCGGTCCATACCGGGATACCTTTCGTTGTTAAAAATAGCATTTAGTATGTCCCAAAATAAATAAATAAATTTAATAAATTTTTTCCTAAATGGGTGTGTCTTTTGGAATTGGCCACCGCGTGATGGATGGAGAGAATAAAAAATATTCTATATAGGGAGTGGTCTTCTCTCTAGGGATTCTTTTTATGTAGCCGAATTCATCTCCAGAAAAATCTAGAAGGAGAGAGAAACATTTCTTGTCTTCTCAAATTGTACGCTCCGTTTTGGAAGCCTCTCGCTTCTGCTCAAGACCGAACGTCACTGCCTTCGGTATCGTCTACACCATTGTGGTCATTGCGTCATGAATGTTCTGACGAATTCGGGTATGTTCTGTCTATGGTATCAATGCATCTAGTTTGTACTTCGGAAAAAACACCTCTCTCCATAATTCGTAGTACTCGGCGGAAACTTGGTAATTTATTTCCCATCCGTCCGTCCTGCAACTTTCCACGGTCCATGCTCGACTGATTTCTATCGTTACCCTGACAATGAATGAATCTGGCAATCTGTGTTATTTGCTTGAGAGAATACTATCGACATTCGCTATCGTATTGTCAAGGGGACATACATAAGTGACGACTGTGTGTAGTTCGATTCACGCTCACATCAAAAGTCATCCCACTGTTTCCATTATATAATGACTATCGTCTTAATAATTAGTATGATCGTCTCGTTCCTTCTCAGATTGATTACTGTGCACTGTCCGACGAATTTCTAGTTTTCTCTCGGACTGTTAGCGTGTACCGTTCCGTCTAATTTCACATATAGTAAATTAATCTTCATTTTTCATTTCCCGAATCTGTCATGTGCATGCGGCATCTGTTGATAACCGAGTTTTGTGTATTTCTGGGCATTCTATCGTAGCCATGACAACGAGTGCTCAGAGGATAACGGCCTAAAAGTTACTTTCTTTGTATTTTATTGAGTTAGATTTTATTCTCGTGAATCATATCCTGTTCGATTCCCATATGTTAGACATTGGTAGCATGCACAAGATTAGTTTATTTATATAGTAAGAATGACTTATACACACGACGTGATGATCTTCAAGATGTTAACCGAGACATGAAATTAAAACTCCGTTGTACAATTATGTTTAAAGTTCTTTTGAGTTTAGAATACTCCCGTCATAGATCCGTCTTTTTTCTGATTTTCTTCTTGAAACAAGTCAAACAGGTATTTCTCTCTGTGATTCATTTTTGTTCGAATCAAACTTGTAAATGAAATTAGATAAGTGTGCAACATTACTTGGTGTTTTTTTTTTGTGTGATGTAAGTTGAGAAGTTATTCACAATAAGGCCAAGTAACATCTTTTTATGCTTAATTTAAGAATGAATATCACCCAAAGGTGTATCATATTTATGAAATAAGCATAATAAGTCAAATAAACATGTCTTTAGATACATAAAATAATTTTCCCAAAGATAATTTATTTTCGAATAAAGTTCATATTGAATCAACCATATCATGTGAGCATGACTCACATCATTATATATGAATCCGACTCAGTATTTCAAATTTATCCAAAGATAATTTGCAATGACTGATTGTGATTAGTATTATAAAAGTAAATAAAGTAGACCTCAAAATTTACTTTTATATTCAAGTTGTGGTTTTACAATGAAAATTTTGATTATTGCAGTTATTTCCTCATCATTGTGTAGTGATAACAACATTCCAAATCTCAACGGTTCAAACTTTAATGAATGGAAAGAAAAGGTCATGTTTACATTAGGGTGTATGGACTTAGACTTAGCTTTTCGAGTGGAAAAACCACAACCACTATGATAAGTGAGAACGATCTAATATGTTTAGTTTGCTTCTTATGCAATCACATTTTGGAAAGCATATTAGACGGTCCATTCCTACTTCGAAATTGGCAAAAGATTTTCTAAAGGCAGTAGAGGAATAATATGTTTCTTCCAGTAAGTCTAGGGCCAACACCTTAATGGCTACGATGTGCTCTATGAAGTATAATGGTTCGTGTGGGATCCGTGAACACATCATGGAAATGAGAGACATTGTTGCACAACTCAATGAGATGGAGTTATCTATCTCTGATGTATTTCTTGTTCATTTCATTTTAACCTCCTTGCCTAATCAGTATGGATCATTCAAAGTCTCTTACAATACACAAAAGGAAAAATGATCAATAAACGACTTATTGGCCATGTGTGTTCAAGAAGAAGAGAGACTCAAGAATGAAGGGGTGCCTACTGTACATTTAAGCACCCATGACAAGCATAGCCGCAAGGGTAAAGGAAAAATAAAAGGAACTGCACCTACCTTAGGTGGAGTGTCCAAGCCAGGTGATGGTAAGGTCGAGGGAAGTAAGGTTAACATGAAATGCTTCTTCTACTGTAAGAAATGACATGCTAAAAAGGAGTGCTTCAAGTACAAGAAATGGTTGGAAAAGAAAGGTATAATGTCTCTTGTTTCATATGAATGTCATCTTTTAAATGTTCCTTTATATAGTTGGTGACTTGACTCTAGTGCCACTGTGCATATTTCCAATACATTGTAGGGATTTTTGAATCAAAGGAAACCAACGAAGCGTGAAAAAGTCCTCTATTTTGGAAATAAATTAGGCTCTCGCGTAAAGGCCGTTGGCACATGCAGATTAATCCTTGATAATGGAAAGTTGCTGGACTTAAAAAATACTTTTTATGTACCAAATTAGAGTAGAAATTTAGTCTCTGTTTCTAGATTAGATAAATTAAACTATAGTTTTATTCTTCAAAGTTGACAACTATCATTGTATAAAAATTCTAGTTTAGTTGGTACTTATGTTTTAATAAATAATCTTTATCAAGTTCAATTAAGCACTCATTTTGAGCAATCATTTATAGTCCAGCATAATATTATTGGAAATAAGCGCACATTACTAGATGAAAAGTCATCACTACTTTGGCACCGAAGGTTGGGTCATTTTTCCAAAGAAAGAATTCAAAGATTAGTAAAGGAGGAAATTTTAGGACCCTTGGACTTTACTAATTTTGGAACATGTGTTGAATGCATAAAGGCTAAGAAAACTAAGACTTCTAAAAAGGGTGCAAAGAGAAGTAATGGAACATTAGAAATAATTCACACGGATATTGGTGGACCATTCCCACCTTATTTTACAGGGGAAAAATATTTTGCAACCTTTATTGATGACTATTCACGATATATGTTTCTCTACCTATTAAATGATAAAAGTGATGTTTTTCAATCCTTTAAGAACTTTAAAGTTGAAGTGGAGAAACAATTAGGTAAGGTGATTAAGATAGTCAGATCCGTTAGAGGAGACAAATATTATGGAAGGTTCACTGAGATGGGACAAAGAAAGTGACCATTTGCACATTTCCTTCAAGAAGAGGGTGTTGTACCTCAATATACAATGCCATGCACGCCAAGTCAAAATAGTGTAGCTGAAAGAAAGAAACGAACATTAACGGAAATGGTTCGTACAATGCTTTGTAATTCATCCCTTCCTTCTTCAATGTGGAGTGAGGCTTTAAAAATGACAGTGCATGTATTAAACAAGGTTCCTAGTAAGTCTGTCCAAAAAACCCCATACGAAGTATGGACAGGAAGGAAACCATCCTTGAACTATATGCACATATGGGGATGTCGTGTAGAAGTTAAAATTTACAGTCCACATGAGAAGGCCTTTGACCCAAGAACCACCAGTGGTTTCTTTATTGGTTATCCAGAAACGTCAAAGGGATATAGATTTTATTGTCCATCTCACCCACGAAAGATAGTTGAGAATGGTAAGGCTAGATTCTTGGAGGATCATCAAATCAGTGAGAATGATCTACTTCAAAATATATCTTTTGATGAAGTATAGGATAATTCAGTCGCACCTACACCTAGTCAAACTTGTATAAGCTATCTAATAATTATTCCTATGAATAATTTTCAAGTGGATGAGCCAATAGAAGTAGATCATGCTCCTAGTCAGGTTGTAAATGAACAAGCTGATAATATTCATGATGAAGGACAACCCGAAGAGCCTATAGAAAATGTAGAACCCAATGCTGAATTAAGAAGATCCACAAGATCAAGGAGGTCTGTCATTCCATTTGATTATATTGTATACCTTCAAGAGCCAAACATGGACTTTGAAGATATTGATCCCTTATATTTTTTTACAAGCAATGGATTGTGAAAATTCCTCTAAGTGGTTTGATGCCATAAAGGAGGAACTAGCATCCATAGATAAAAATCAAGTATGGGACCTTGTACCTTTTCCAGAGAATATTAAACCTATTGGTTGTAAATGGGTCTTCAAGACCAAAAAGAACTCAAATGGTGAAATTGAGAAGTACAAGGCTAGATTAGTTGCGAAGGGTTTCACACAAAAGGAAGATATTTATTATAAAGAGACCTTTGCTCCAGTCTCATCAAAGGACTCCTTTAGGGTAATCATGGCCTTAGTGGCTCATTTTGATCTTGAGCTACAACAAATGAATGTGAAAACAAAATTTTTGAATGGGGATTTATCTAAAGAAGTCTATATGGACCAACCAGAAGGTTTCATTGATAATAGTAGAAGTCATATGGTTTGTAAATTAAAGAAATCAATTTATAGACTTAAACAAGCATCTCGACAATGGTATATAAAGTTAAACACTATTATATCAACTTTTGGGTTTAAGACAAATGTTGTTGATCGGTGTACATACCTCAAAGTCAGTGGGAATAAGTTCATAATTTTGATAATTTATGTGGATGACATTCTACTAGCAAGTAATAACCTTGCTATGTTAAATAAAACTAAATAATTTCTTTCTTCTAACTTTGAGATGAAAGATATGTGAGAAGCTTCATATGTAATCGACATGAAGATACATCGAGACCGAGCTAAGGGCATACTCGGTATATCCTAGAAAGCTTACATATCTCAAGTTTTAGAGAAGTATGGAATGAAAAATTATTCACCTGGACCTGCACCTATAGTTAAAGGAGATAAGTTTAACTCCACAGAGTGTCCTAGTAGTGATATAGAAAGGAATGAAATGAGGAAAATACCATACTCATCTGTAGTTGGGAGCCTACAATATCTTCAGATATGCACCCGACCGGACATTGCTTTTTCTACTGGAATACTTGGTCGTTACCAAAGTAACCCCGACATGGACCATTGGAGAGTTGTGAAGAAGGTGATGTGCTATCTACAAGGAACAAAGGATTACATGCTTACATATAGAAGGACAAACCATCTTGAGGTTACGAGATATTCAGATGCATATTTTACAGGATGTCTAGATAGTAGGAAGTCTACAACAGGCTATGTTTTCCTACTAGCCGGTGGTGCAGTATCATGGAGAAGTATTAAGCAAAAGACTACAACTTCATCTACCATGGAAGCTGAACTTATAGCTTGCCACGAAACATCATCACATGCAATGTGACTTAAGAATATGATAGAAGATCTTAAAGTTGTGGATACAATTCATAAGCCAATACAGATATACTGTGATAATGAAGCTGTAGTCGCTTTTGCTAATAATGATAAGAGTACCACTGCATGCAGACATCTAGACATAAAACTCTATGTTGTTAATGAGCGAGTTGACAACAAGATGATAGTGATTGATCACATTGGTACACAATATATGATTTCAGATCCCTTTACAAAAGGGCTAGCTTCAGGGTTGTATACATCTCATGTAAAGAATATGGGTCTAAAAAAGTCATTTGATGTGTGATGATTAATGTGATTTGACAATGTAATATTTAATGTGTGATCACATATTTGACTCGCTATTTCTGTTTCAATACTAGTTATAACAGAATGTCTGTTTTGACATAAAGTTGGACCAAGAAATAGGTTTTGAGGTCAACCTATATATGAATTTAATATCACTACATATACGAGTTTTGATATTGTGGTGTGTAGAAGAAAGTAATCATTTATTGATTATCAACCGCTACGACTCATATCTTCTTCTCATATATGAAAATGTTTATGTTTAGCATCAAAGGAAAATTATTGAATATTATCGCCATGGTATTTTGGGCCAAGTGGAAAAATGTTAAAAATCATATTTAGTATGACCCAAAATAAGTGTGCGGTTGTGAAATAACTCCTTACTTTCAAGGATATACCTAGTACTGGAGCAAGTCCAGAGACAATCCTCATTGTTGTAAATGTGCAACTTTGAATCCTGGTTGTACTATGACTCTTCAGATTGATGTGCCTCCTAGACTGCACCATGAACTGCACGAAAAACATCATCTTCTTCAGCAGCTCCTCTTGTCACAGACTGTTGGTTGACGTTATCCTCCTAGAAGCAGACAATAGCCTCCCACCTATAAAGAAATCTACACGGACCTCATTGAACTCTTGTCATCCTGCTAGAATGGACGGGAAGGATTTGTCTCTCCTGTTGGTGTATGAGTCACCAACTTACTCTCCCAGAAAAATGATCTCAATTGCACTCTCCCTTTCTGTTCCTCCCTAGTTGGGTAGAACTTTCTTGGACTCTTATGGTTTTACAACTAGAGAGGACAACATTTGTTAGAGCAATTGGTTCTCAATTGTCTGTGTTGTGCTCCGGGAAGCCCCCAGTACCCCTCTATTTATAGGCGGGATTTAGGTTCTGGCTCCCAATCGATGTGGGAATGAAAGGGACCAAAAGATCTCAAATTTCTGCAACCTACAACCACCAAAATGGTCATTTGGAACACCATATGGTCATCTAGCACGTGATACGGTCATCTCGTACTGTGAGACAGTCATTTTGTAGTTTCTCAATCGCTTGTAAAATTGGCAATTCGATTCCCATTAATGTTAGACATTAATTTCCTTACACAACAAGTAATGTGCAAGAAAAACAAACTTAGAAATATCTAGAACCTTCCCTCGACCGAACTAGACCATCTCGCCCATGTGATACAGCTGTCTCGATCACCCAGATAGTCTGGTGACCTGATTCGAGCCAGTCAGTTGGGTCGTTTCATCTTTTAGCCAATTTCAACTCAAATTAGGCCTAACTCCCCAAACACCTATCTCAACACTTGAGACGGCCGTTTGACACTCCATATGGTCATCTCGTATTGTGAGACAGTCGTTTTGCAGTTTCTCAATCGCTTGTAAAATTGGCAATTCGATTCCCATTAATGTTAGACATTAATTTCCTTACACAACAAGTAATGTGCAAGAAAAACAAACTTAGAAATATCTAGAACCTTCCCTCGACCGAACTAGACCATCTCGCCCATGTGATACAGCTGTCTCGATCACCCAGATAGTCTGGTGACCTGATTCGAGCCAGTCAGTTGGGTCGTTTCATCTTTTAGCCAATTTCAACTCAAATTAGGCCTAACTCCCCAAACACCTATCTCAACACTTGAGACGGCCGTTTGACACTCCAGACGGTCATCTCAACACTTGAGATGGGCATTTGGAAATGCAGTCAACCTATATGTTGCGTGAATCAAATACTTAAACACTTTAGTACTTAATTCAATTGTCATTCAAGATTAAACTCATCTTTTAGTTCGAGACCTATGTGTGTGACCCTATAGGTCCCATATTATGTTGGAAGTGAATGTCCATAAAAACTTATGACATCACAAAAAATGAATGGTGCCTAGTTGCACATCAATGCTACCCAAGTAAATGGAAAGTTGGGGAACAACTTCAACCTACAATATGTGTATGGTGTTGCAGTACTTGTATAGTTCCTTTGTCACAAATGTATAGATTGAACTTGAGGCATGGAGCAGTCACCCTCTTTATCATTGTATCTTGTTTCGTGAACTAGAGTAGACTGTCTAAGATATATGTAAGCTCAATATCACATATTGACTCACATGTGCATGGCCATGTAATCTCAGTCTCGCTAATCAAGTGGCCTAGGACATCACATTGCAATAGGAGGGACAAATCCCATTTCTATCACTCACATTCTATCCCCATGTGTCAAAGTCACCCAATCATCACCGTTATAACAATCCATATTTCAGGACTACTTCTGATGACGTCAAAGTGTACCCAACGACATGTGATGAGTGTATTAATTTCAGGTCTAAGAACCACAACTACCCCCATCACTATGAGAGATGACTATGACTTCCACGAAAATGGATTCCATGTGTCAGTCTCATGATGGTCTATCTGATACACTATTCTCTAACATGTATCTGTGTGTTTGGTTTGATATAGCCATATCATGACCAGTGAGATTCTGTCATCAACCAACCCACACCCCGATCTTATGTGTTATTATTATCTATCAACCTTCCATAATAACAATTGATCATGGAAATAATGAGAATATGTATATGTACTCTTAACATCTGTATGATCTCATTTCCCCAAGGCTAATACTTGAAGACATAGATCATTGAGTAATATTATTCTCTAGACATTTATAATGTTAAATCATTATCTCATAAGTGAATAAAATATAATAAATTGGAAGCTTGCCATTATTAATAATCAAATCATTTTTACAAGTTATGCCATTACATTCATCACAAGATTGTCTCTATGGGCATACATACCAACAGACTCCCACTTGCACTTAGAGCCAATCACCCACAAAACATATTCCAAGTGATCTAACATGACCATCATGCTTCTACTATGAAAGTGTGTTTGTCAAGGGGTCAGCAACATTGTTCTCAGTTAGTACTTTTCAAATCATTACATCTCCTCACTATATGATCTTTTATATGAGATGGAACAGCCTTTATATATGCTTTGAGCACTGATGCAATCTGGGTTCCTTAGCTTGTACAATAGCTCCATTGTTGTCACAATATAGCTCGATTGCGTTGTTGATTCTTGGAACGACCCCAAGTTCTTCAATGAACTTCTTGACCATAAAACCTCCTTTGTTGCACTCGGTGCATCAATATACTTGGCTTCTATTATAGAATTGACAATTATCTCTTGCTTGGAACTCTTCCAGCTTACAACTCTATTGTTAAGACAAAACACAAATCTTGATTGCGATTTGTAATTATCTTGTCAGTCTGCAAGCTTGCATCGGTGTAACTCTTTACCACTAACTCTTCTTCCCCGTCGTAGACTAAGAACTGATCCTTAGTCCTTCTCAAGTACTTGAGGATGTTCTTTACAGCTATCCAATGAGCTTCACATGGATCTGACTTATATCTTCTCATCATGCTCAAGGCATACGAGAGATCTGGACGGGTACACAACATTGCATACATGATTGATCCAATTGTTGAGGCATATGGAATCAAACTCATGTGTTCCCTTTCTTCACAAGAGCTGGGACATTGAGCTCTAGAGATGGGGACACCATGACGTGCAGGAAGATTTCCTCTCTTTGAGTTCTGCATGCTGAACTACTTCAACACTTTATCAATGTATGTGCTTTGACTTAGTCCAAGAAGCTGTCTGGATCTATCTTTATAGATATTTATCTCCAAGATGTAGGATGCTTGTCCCAAGTCTTTCATAAAGAATGCATTTTCAAGCCATGCCTTTACCTTTTGGAAAGTAGGGATGTCATTCCCCATCAATAGTATGTCATCTACATACAATATGAGGAATGTCACTATGCTCGCACTAACCTTCTTGTACACACAAGATTCATATTAATTTAGAATAAAGCCAAACCCTTTGACTATCTCATCAAAATAAAGATTCCATCTTCGAGATGCTTGCTTTGATCCATAGATTAACCTTTGTATCTTACAAACTTTATTTGCATCCTTTGAATCTATAAAACCCCCAGGTTGTGTCATTTACACATCCTCAAGAAGATTCTGATTAAGAAATGTGGTTTTAACATCCATCTATCAAATCTCATAGTTGTGATAAGATGTAATAGCAAGCATGATCCTGATGGACTTGACCATTGTCACTGGAGAAAATTTTTTGTCATAGTCAATACCTTGAACTTGTCTGAAATCCTTTTCTACCAATATTCCCTTATAAGTTTGTACTTTACCATCTATGTTGGTCTTCTTCTTAAAGACTCACTTGCACCCTATGGGCTTTACCCCCTCAGGTGGATCCACCAAGGTCCATACCTTGTTGGTATACATGGATTCCATCTCAGACCTCATGGCCTCAAGCCATTTCTCAGACTCAGGTCCCTCAATAGCATATTAATAGGATATTGGCTCATCATCTATGACCAATTCATTGCCTTCTTGAGTTTCAAGATATCCAAATCTTTCAGGCTCAAGGTGTGTCCTATTAGATCTATGAATTTTTTGTGTAACTTAAGGAATTTGAGACTCCACAACATCTTGTGATTCTCTTTATTCCTCTTGTTCATCTATGGGTTCTATGTTTTATTATTGGTCTTGAACCTCTTCAAGTTCTACTTGCCTCTCACTGATTCCTTTGGAAATAAATTCATTTTCTAGGAATGCAATATCTTTGGCAACAAACACTTTGTTGTCAAATGGATTATACAAGTAGTATCCCACAGTCACTTTGGGATACCCAACAAAGTAACATTTATCAGATCTTGGGCCAAGCATATTAGGAAATATTTTCTTAACATAAGCTTCACAACCCCAAATCCTCATAAAAGACATTTTGGGCCGCTTCCCAATCCATATCTCATATGGTGTATTTTAAACTGATTTAGATGGTACTCAGTTAACTGTAAATGTGGTAGTTTATAGAGCATACCCCCCAAAAGTTAGTTGGAAGCTCAGCTAAAGTCATCATCGATTGCACCATATCTAGTAATGTGTGATTCCTTCTTTTTGACACAACATTATGATGAGGTGTTCCAGGTGCAATCCACTAGGATACAATCCCATGGGCTCTAAGAAGGTTCTCAAACTCTTGGTTTAATTATTCTCTATCTCGATCAGAATGAAGTGCTTTAATACTTTTACCAAGTTGGTTATGTACTTCATTCATGAACTCCTTGATCTTTTCAAGAGCTTCTAACTTATGTTTCATTTAATAAACATAGACATACCTACTGAAGTCATTAGTGAAGGTAATGAAGCGCTGATACCCACCTCTGGCGATTGTTCTAAAAGGTCCATACACATCAGTATGTATGAGTCCTAATAGATCATAGCCCTCTCATTGTTACCAATGAAAGGGGTCTTAGACATCTTTCCCTATAAACATCTTGTGATTATGCCTAGTACTGGAGCAAGTCCAGAGACAATCTTGGGGATTGCCAAACCCCAATCTCAAGTGTTGAGATGGTCGTCTGGAGTGCCAAATAGTCATCTCAAGTGTTGAGACAGGCGTCTGAGGAGTCACGCTTAATTCCAGTTGAAATTTACTAAAAGATGAATCGATGCAACCAGCTGGCTTGACTCGGGTCACCAGATGACCGTCTGAGAGACCGAGACAGCCATTTCACATGGGCGAGATAGTCCAGTTCGGTCGAGGGAAGGTTCTAGATATTTCCAAGTTTATTTGACTTGCACATTACTTGTTGTGCAAGGAAATTGATGTCTAACATTAATGGGACATATTGCCAATTTTTATGCGATTGGAAAACTGCAAAACAACCATCTCATAGTACGAGACGATTGTCTCACATGCCAAATGACCATTTGGTGTGCCATACAACTATTTTGGTGGTCGCATATTTTGAAAATTTAAGATATTTCAGTCCCTTCCACTCCCACATTGACTGGGAATTTGGACCAAACCCCGCCTATAAATAGAGGGGTACTGGAGACTTCCCAAAGCACAACATAGACAATTGAGAATCAGTTACTCTGTCAAACCTTGTCCTCTCTAGTTGTGGTAACCTCAAGAGCCCAAGTAAGTTCTACCCAACTAGGGAGGAACAACAAGGAAGAGAGAAATTGAGATCATTATTGTGGGAGAGGAAGTTGGATATTAGTACACTAACGGGAGGGACGACTCCTTCATGTCTATTCTAGCAGGACGACACAAGTTCCATACGGTCTGTGTAGATTTCTCTATAGGCGGAAGGTTGTTGTCTGCCAATTTGGTGTGCCATATACATCAGTATGTATATGGCTTTTTTAGACCAAAATGAGCTCGACCAATTTTTCAATGATATTCCCAATATCCTGGATTCAAATGACAACCTCAGCCTCATTTTGGCTCCTCCTGAAGAAGAGATCTTCACAACCATTAAGGACATGGATTGCCACACTGCCCCTGGGCTTGATGGTTTCTCACTAAAAATTTTCTTGTCATAGGGAAAGATGTTCCTTGATCTATTTGGTGTGCCATACAACCGTCATAGCCCTCTTATTGACGCTTTGCTTGTTATACTCCACCACCGGAGGAATCACCAAATCGCCAGAGGTGGATAGAAGATCTTAAAGTTGTGGATACAATTCATAAGCCAATACAGATATACTGTGATAATGAAGCTGTAGTCGCTTTTGCTAATAATGATAAGAGTACCACTGCATGCAGACATCTAGACATAAAACTCTATGTTGTTAATGAGCGAGTTGACAACAAGATGATAGTGATTGATCACATTGGTACACAATATATGATTTCAGATCCCTTTACAAAAGGGCTAGCTTCAGGGTTGTATACATCTCATGTAAAGAATATGGGTCTAAAAAAGTCATTTGATGTGTGATGATTAATGTGATTTGACAATGTAATATTTAATGTGTGATCACATATTTGACTCGCTATTTCTGTTTCAATACTAGTTATAACAGAATGTCTGTTTTGACATAAAGTTGGACCAAGAAATAGGTTTTGAGGTCAACCTATATATGAATTTAATATCACTACATATACGAGTTTTGATATTGTGGTGTGTAGAAGAAAGTAATCATTTATTGATTATCAACCGCTACGACTCATATCTTCTTCTCATATATGAAAATGTTTATGTTTAGCATCAAAGGAAAATTATTGAATATTATCGCCATGGTATTTTGGGCCAAGTGGAAAAATGTTAAAAATCATATTTAGTATGACCCAAAATAAATAAATATATTTAATAAAAGTTTTCCTTAAAATATGTTTAATAAAAGTTTTCGTAAAGATATGTGTCTCAGGAGTGGACCTTTCTTATGTGCGTAGCAGAAACCATCTCCCGGAGAATCCAGAAGGAGGCATACGCTCCATTTCCGACGCCTCTTGCTTCCGCTCAAGAGGGAACTTCGCTGCCTCCGGCATCTTCTAGGCCATTGTGGTCATTGCGTCATGGATGTTCCGACCAATTCGGGATGTTCTGTCTATCATTCTACTCCTCCGATCACTGACCAGCTAGGATGTCATTGACCCAAATGGTCATGTCGGGCGGCTTTTTAATCAATGGGGCGGAGATATCGGCTTCCTTGCCGACTTCGGTCCCGCCATGATGCCGGTATTCAATAAAGGTCTGCACCAGCGGGCACTAGAAGAGACAAACAGATCCAGGCGGCTGGAGATCACCAACGACATCCTGAAGAGGGAGCAGGAGTTGGACAACTTCACTAGGCAGGTGGATCTGGATGAAGAAGGCTTATCGTATGAGGAGAAGGAGATACTAGCCAGACTGAGGTGTCCGGAGAACAGAAACTTGGTACTAGGGGAGGCTGATATAGTCCGAGGCGAGCTTCTGATGGCATCGTCCTTGCAGATGAGAGTGTGTCTCAGTAAATACCACAATTTGATGCCTCCGGATCATCTTAAGGAATGCATGGATGAGCTTAGATACAGGCGCATCACTGAATATATATTTGGGTATTGATTAGTTAGCTACTTTATATAGATCTTTTAACAACTTACGGTATCATTAGTGATCCCCAGTATCTGATGTGATTATGCAACTATATGAAATCCAACTATATGAAATCAAGCTCTACAGAATACATAGTGTATGATCGTTCTATGTGAATAATTACAGTTTGTTTAACAAGGTTCAGGATTCCTGTTTTTCGTGATGGATGACCCTTTTACCTATCAATTCTTTGTGTTATTTACGTCACCATTGAGACTGAGAACACATAACCGTGGCCTGAATACCCTTACTAGAGACTCGAGTGTTTCAGTGATCTCTCTGAACTGTGATATGTTTTTCTCTAACTTTTCGGATGTTTGTCCCCTTCAACAATTAATCATCAAAGGAAACTGCTCAGGCTGTTGAGATGATGGATTGCTGCAATTATATTTTCCTTTGACTAACTTAAATATCAAGAATGTTCTGTATCTTAATGTTCAGATTCATTGATGGTTGCATTGTTTACTTACTGGTACACGTACCCCTCTCTTTCTTCCTTTGGTTTCAGAAATCTTCTTTTCCTTGGATCCTGCGCATCTTTGTAAAGTCTAAACTTTGATTTGGCACTTAGAAATGACCGAGGGATATGTTTACCAAGGGGCCTGTTTGGTTGTAATTGAATCAAATCGTTTTTTTTCAACTCACTCACTAGCGTTGATGTAATGATTGAATTTACATCATTGAAATGAATTGCATCTTATAATTGGTCCATGTAGTAAACATCTTAAAAGCAACTGCAACCAAATTGGATGGAGTCCTTTTTCTGGTTTATGAAGAGATGGCTTACATATAAAAGATGATAAGGTACTAGGTCAATAATAGCTCCAATGGATCATAATTGAGAATGAAATACAGGTACAAATGAAATCTTGTCACAGAGATTGACCAAGTTCATTGCATAATTACACATCCCTGCTCCTCATATGTTTTTCTTCTTTGATACCCAGTCTGTTCTTTGATGTCTTACTTCTCTCACCAGTGATAAGGGGTACATATTTATGGCCTTAATACCCATACAAGAGAACTCTTGTGTTTCAGCGATTTCTCAAAACTGTCATCTTTCTGATTATCTTCTTTTTCTGCAATTAGTAGGAATACTATATTACTTGTTTCTTTTTGAATAGCTGACTTTATTCATCCTGTTGCCTTGGCAACAATCGATGATGCAACCTCTTGGCTGCAAATGGCCAATTCAACCTGCTAGATGCCACTTATCTGAAAGTTATACTATGGTGCTTGATCTGAGGGATAGTACTTTAACTTTTGAGATACTTCACATGTTGGCGCAATGCAATTTTACTTGGTGAACATCAACATAATGAAAGTTCTATACCTTGATGTTAAGAGTCATCGAAGGTTGTCTCGTCTACTTACCGGTATTCCTCTCCTGCTTCCTTGGCTACCTATCTCTTCTTTTTCAAATCAGTACTTAGACTTTTGAGATACTTCACATATTGACGCCATTGCAATTTTACTTGGTGGATATCAATATAATGAAAGTTCTATACCTTGATATTAAGACGCATCAAAGATTGTCTCGTTTACTTACCGGTATTCCTCTCCTGCTTCCTTGGCTACCTATCTCTTCTTTTTCTAGATTAACATTAACCTTTGAAAAATCACAGAGTTGGATTTGTCACTCGGAATGGACTTTTTTTTTATAAAAAGAAAACACGAAATGGACTTATGTGGGGGCTGGTTTTCACTGAATCACATTGATATTTTAGATTCATCGACTTGTTTTGATGTAAAATCTGAATTTCCATATGTAAATGAACCGTTTGTAATCTTTTCATGTAGTAAACAGTCGAAAAGCTATTGCAGCAAGATTGGATAGTATCCTGTTATTCGTTTGACCTGTGTGCACTCTAACTGTTGTTGGGGAACATGTTACAGCTTGGCTTTTCGGAGTATTGGAGAATTCATATACGCTTTTCTTTTACATGCTGTCTAGCATAAAACTCATTGTTACTCCTTACTTTGAAGTAAGAGGGGCACACCCAACTCAGGTATTGTTGTGTCTTGGGATATGTTTACCTAGGGTCCTGTTTAGTTGTCATTATTATTATTTTGACGGTGTTCAACTTTTAGGAAGTCTAATCGCCCATTTTACATCGAAATAGAAGACAAGCGGGCAACAAGCTGCACCGCTAGTATTTTTGGATGCCAAAATCAATCCTTTAAAACACAACATCCATACACTTGGGAGTCATAACATTACTATTCATAACTTTTTGGACCCTCTTCAGAAGCTCCACAACTTCCAGTGCTAAGAATTCAAAAGTATCAAATCCAAAAGGGATGAAGGCGTGTTGATTCTCAATACACGCTTTCTCATACTTGAACACTTTGGATGAAGCAGCTTTAATGGCAGCATGTCCCGCTGTAAAGGCCCCACTCTTCAATCCTACCAACGGAGAAATTCCTGTCGAATCCACACATACATGTTTTCCTCCGACGCATCCAAAAATCAAAACGTCGACAGGTCTAAGTACGGATCTCTCCTCTTGTGGATTAGTTAAAAAATTCACAGGTGCCTCTTTCTTAGCAGCCACACATGCATGTTTGAGTACATCAAATAGAACGTCTTTAACAAGATCATGCTTGTACTTAAAACCTGGAAGCACCCTGCAATGAACCACATGCTCCCCAGAAGTGTCCAAACATGCCTAACGACAAACTGGACATATCTCTTCGACTGAAAATAAAGGAATCATGAGACGAAATCTGAGGATACTATGATACTCCACTAGTGACATGTGCATATCAAGTCTATCAATAGGAATAGAAAGGAGAAAATATTGAGCATGATCAGCTTGAAGACACCCAAAACTGCATCCTGTCTAACGGTCATGTCAAACTTAATTCCATGTCCTCAATTATTTTACTAAAAAGAACACTCGTTAAAGTATTTTGGGCTTTTGTAGGGACAATGTCTTTTCTAGAAAAACAACTGAGGTCAAAGGAGGGAACCGTGACACGAAGACGATCTAGAGCATGATCAAAGTCAAATTACATACCTTGAATCTCGCAATCTCGCAAGATGTGATCCTGAAGCACCCAAGATTGGGCCCTAAATGTTACAAAAGCATACGAGGAAACCTCAACTGATGAATATAGTCTCAATCCACCAAGCCGAATGGGCAATGAAGCCACTGTTCATTTGCGGTCTCTAAAAAAAGGGACCTCCACAAACTACAATGTCTTTAATAGACCCTCGTAAGCCTCTGTCAAACAATATTGTTGCCTCCTCCATGTACATAGGTTGACAAGTCCTTAAGACAAATAAAAGTTTTGCAATACCCATACACGATCGGAGTAAATGAAGCTCACTCTAGGGATCACCCAACTGAGAAAGAAGATGCATCAACTCAACAGTCTTAGAAGCCCTCTCCATAGGCAACCCCTCAATAAAATTTCTATCTCTACTAACAACTCCAAGTAACTTCACCCCTAATAAAGATCTTCTAATATTCGTCGGGAATAACTCTTTGTGAAGCTTCTTACCATCACATGTAGGCCAACAAAGCTCAGTTGTCATTGAATCATGTTGCCATTTTTCAATTCACACACTTACGTTGATGTAATATTTAAATTTCCATCATGCAACGAATTGCATTTTATCATTGGTTCATGTAGTAAACATCTTAAAAGCAACTACAGCCAAAATGGACGAAAGTCCATTTTTGTGGTTTGTGACAAATTGGCTTATATATAAACATGATAAGACAGTAGGTCAAAATAGCCCCAATGGATCACAATTGAGAATGAGACGTTAGTCCAATGTAATCTCGGTGCAGAGATTGACCAATTCACTGAATGATTACACATCATGCTCATATCTTTTTCTTCTTTATTACCTTGTCTTTTCTTTGTTGTCTTTGTTTTCTCACCAGTGAGAACGGGTACATATTTATGGCCTGAATACCCTTACATAAAAATCTGTTTCAGTGATTTCTCAAAAGTATCATCTTTCTCATCATCTTCCTTTTTCACAATTACTAGTATTTTTGTAATACTTATTTCTGTCTAAAATGGATGGTTTTATTCATCCTATCCTATTGCCCAGGAAACAATGGATGATGCATCCTTATGGTGGCAAACTGATTCAACCTGCTAGATGCCACTTCTGTGGCAGGTATACTATAGTACTTGATTAGAGGGATAGTACTTTAGGCTGTTGAGATACTTTAGAGATTGGTGCAATCACATTTTTACTTGGTTGATATCAATAGTAATAAACTTTTATACCTTGATGTTAAGACTCATCAAGGATTGTCTTGTTTACTTACCAATACCTCTCTCCTGCTCCTTTCGCTCCCTATTTCTTCTTTTTCTAGAATTGCATTAACCTTTGAAATCTGGATTTCACTTGGAAAAGACCCATGCAGGGGCTGTCTGGTTGCCATAGAATCACATTGTCATTTTCAACTCACTCACTTGTTTTGATGTAAAGTTTGAGTTGCCATTGTGAAAATGAACCGCTTCTTATAATCCTTTCATGAAATGAACAGAGAAAAAACAAATGCAGAAAATTGGACGTTCTTCTGTTACTGTTACTCGTTTGACTTCTGTGCATTCTAAGTGCTGTTGGGGAATATATTACCTAATGCTAAACAGGCCCAAAATTACAGTTTGGTTTCTTCGGAGTGTTGGAGGATTCATCTATGCTTTTCTTTTACATGCTTTCCAGGATGTAGATGTTGTCCTTCTTGTAACCTGCACGATTTTTTTATTTTATATCAAGATCACATCCTTTCCAGGCTACTCCTCGGCTTGATGTAAGAGGGGCTTATGCACCTAGGATATTGTGTTTGGGGACTTGCCGATTTGGACCAACTTGCACCTCTCATCGGTATTCACCATAGCCTGATCACTGATGACCAGAAATGCAACTTTGGAACCCAGACCAATGTGGGGAGCACTGATCAGAATGGTAGCCAACGTTGGGCGATGCCAGCAAGGGGGAGGTTGAAGCTCAATTGCGATGCTGCAATGGGACGAGATGGAAAGGTAGATCTGGGTGGGATTGTTCGGGATGATAAAAGGGGAGGCACTGGCCATGATTGCTGAGCAGATTTTGTACAAGGGAACAGTTATGACGGCAGAGGCGTTAGCCATACGCGCTGCACTTTCCAAAGCCATAAAATGGAGTTTCCAGGACATAGATTTAGAGACTGACTCCAAGGGCGTTATTGACGCTTTGCTTGTTATACTCGACCAAAATGAGGCTGAGGTTGTCATTTGAATCCAGGATATTGGGTATAAGATAGGAAAGATGGTTTCAAGGACATGGATTGCCACACTGCCCATGGACATGGATTTCGTGGCAAGCTATAAGTTCAGCTACCATATTCCCATAACCAACAGATCATGTCAATTACTATAAGATAGGAAAGATGGTTTCAAGGATATACCTAGTACTAGAGCAAGTCCAGAGACAATCCTCATTGTTGTAAATGTGCAACTCACTCACTAGCGTTGCACAAGATGTTTATAGGGAAAGATGTCTAAGACCCCCTTCATTGGTAACAATGAGAGGGCTATGATCTATTAGGACTCATACATACTTATGTGTATGGACCTTTTAGAACAATCGCCAGAGGTGGGTGGAGTATATTTGGTGGAGTATATTTGGTCGAGTCAATTTTTGGAATGAGCACTAGATGGTTCCTCCGGTGGTGGAGTATAACAAGCAAAGCGTCAATAAGAGGGCTATGACGGTTGTATGGCACACCAAATAGATCAAGGAACATCTTTCCCTATGACAAGAAAATTTTTAGTGAGAAACCATCAAGCCCAGGGGCAGTGTGGCAATCCATGTCCTTAATGGTTGTGAAGATCTCTTCTTCAGGAGGAGCCAAAATGAGGCTGAGGTTGTCATTTGAATCCAGGATATTGGGAATATCATTGAAAAATTGGTCGAGCTCATTTTGGATTGTATTGTCATGCTCAGAATAGAATGAGGCATAATGGAAGGTGACAACATATGCCATTTCTTTTGGGTGATCTGCGGTAGATCCGTTAGGGAGGGTGATGTAAGAAAGCCCATGTCTCTTCCTTTTGGACTTGACAATAGCATGATAAAATGCAATGTTGCACTCACCACCGTTGAGCCAAGAAATCATGGCTTTCTCTTTCCAAGAGACTCTTCCTAGGCAAGAATACTCTAGCTCTCCTCTTCATCATCTCGGAGGGCATCCTCATTGAGGCGTGAATGGTTCTGATCAAACTCGATCAAACATATGCTCATCATCAATATATATGAGTATACTATACCCAATATCCTGGATTCAAATGACAACCTCAGCCTCATTTTGTAAATGTGCAACCCTCACATAGATAGGAAAGATGGTTTCAAGGATATACCTAGTACTGGAGCAAGTCCAGAGACAATCCTCATTGTTGTAAATGTGCAACTCACTCACTAGCGTTGCACAAGATGTTTATAGGGAAAGATGTCTAAGACCCCTTTCATTGGTAACAATGAGAGGGCTATGATCTATTAGGACTCATACATACTGATGTGTATGGACCTTTTAGAACCAAAATAGTTGTATGGCACACCAAATGATCATTGTCTTGGGATATGTTTACCGGTATTCCTAATAGATCATAGCCCTCTCATTGTTACCAATGAAAGGGGTCTTAGACATCTTTCCCTATAAACAAATTTCACACGTCTCTATTTATTCGAAATTAAAAGTCCAGATAACCATCTTTATGGAGTCTAAAAATGCAATTCTCATTTATGTGCCCTACACGACAATGCCAAAGGTATGTTTTGTTTGAGTTGTTCAGTTTTAGTCTTTTTATATTAACGTTATATACATATGTCTTTAGATCTAACAAATAAAGACCATAAGACATTGGGGCACTGCCATAAAAGATCCCATCTTTTGAAATAGAACATCGACCATTTTTAATATGGAATTCAATTGCATCCATGTCCATACAAGATACAGAAATGATGTTTCTATTTATAGAGGGTACATAATAGTAGTTCTTTAATTCTATTACAAAACTTATAGGTAGATATAAACTATAGGTTCCAACTACGCTAGCCACAACTCTTGCGGCATTAGCAACTCGCAGTTCCACCTCACCTTTTGCCAAATGCCTACTTCCTTTCAGATCCTACATATGAAAACATATTTGATCCTCATCTAGTATATAGTACCCATGATGATGAAGTAGATATGTTTATCGCAATAACGTATATACCTGAAGTGGAGATCACCATCCCCATCTTCTTCTTCCTAAAAGCCTTCTAGTACAAAGGATGAGATCATTTTTCACTTTTCTTTCTCCTTATCTTAAGTGTTGAAGAGGATTTGGACTCAACTTCATAACTCTTCTTGGTCTTGCTTTGATCCTAGGACTCAGCTCCGCTAATAACCATCATGGGCTTTCCCTTCTTCAATTTTGCTTTACTAAGAATCAACATGACTTAGCAAGTCTGACATCTGTCCAGCCATATTGTTCACATGATAACATGCAATAAAGTGGCTATTTGATTTTGGCATAGTCTATAGAATCATATCAGTGGCCAACTCTTGGATCAAGGTGAATCCCAGTTCTTCAAGATGATATGCATGTCCAATCATATTGAGCATATGTTCTTCTATTGAGGTTCCCTCTATTAGCTTTGAGTCAACCAACACCTTCAAGATATCATCCCTTTCTTTCTTTGTAAGACCAAGTGTCACTTTCCTAAGATGTGTTACCATCTCAAGAACACTCATATCTTCACATTGCTCACGCAACTCATAGTTCATGCAGCTAAGCATAAGATACTTTATCTCTAAGGCATAATTGGCATGCTTCCAGTAAGCATCCACTTGTTCCCTAGGTGCATCAGGAGCAGGTATTTCTAGCACTGATTTTTCAAGGACGTAGAGCTTGTACTCTTCATTGAGAACCCTTCTCAATGTCCAAAATCAATCGTAGAAATTTCTCCCATCAAGTTTGTCCTTCTTCATGACCAATTGCAATTTGGATTTGTTCATCATTTGATTCTACAAGAGAAAATTTACATTTATCAAAAACCCATTTCATTTGATTTGATTTGTAAAATATTTGATGATATTAATTAGGTCTTTAATTATTATCACTTCCACTATTTTATTCAAATTGATAGCCCTCAATATCAATCCAGAATATTGCAACGTACAATATTCCTGTGGGCCAAGATCCATATTTTATCAAGTCATGATAGCCCTCAATATCAATCCAGAATATTGCAACGTACAATATTCTTGTGGGCCAAGATCCATATTTCATCAAGTCCTGATAGGCCTCAATATCAATCCAGAATATTGCAACGTACAATATTCCTGTGGGCCAATAGTTTGATGATATTAATTAGGTCTTTAATTATTATCACTTCCACTATTTTATTCAAATTGATAGCCCTCAATATCAATCCAGAATATTACAACGTACAATATTCTAGTGGGCCAAGATCCATATTTCATCAAGTCCTGAGTCGGATTTTGCCAATCGCCCACAACCTAACTATTTAGGTATGCCATCATGCCAATTGCATCATATGCAACTCTTAGATAGTTGATATGTGCAACTCTTTGACATGATATGCATGCCTATGGGCTTGGGCTCTCTAAGTCACTAGTTAAGCATAACCTAATAGCCAACATGATAGATATGCGCCATGCTTTGTACAAATCTACATATCTCCATCACACTTCCACGAGATAGACGACACACCATGCTTTGTGTAAATCTACGCTTGTTGATCAAGTTTTTCATGTGTGTTGCTAATGGAAGTTATCTAAGACTTTATATATTAATTGAGGGAGTTTGTATAAATACATGTAGTTTATCCAATCACCACATATATAGTACGTACCATATACATGCTATATCTCACAACAAAAATATGCAATAAACAAAAGTGATGGTTATAGCCATCCTATTATAATTTCTTAAAGCCACAAGGAATTATGTCATCTAGGTATACATCATATGTAAAAACATGTTGTTGATGAAGATCTATGTGTGCCAATCCGGGTTGATAAGTTCAACCCTTGAACCGATGGGCTCGCCTCCTGTCCAGTTGTTAGGTCGTCTCATTGGTCATTTGGTCCTTCTGACCACCATCTACTGGCTCCTCCAGTTGATCGGTCAGGTCTACTAGGTGGTCAGTTTGGCTTGTCCTTTTGGTCCTCCATCTTATTGGGTCTTCTTTGGAACGTCATCTTCTTCATCATAACAAGAAAGTAAACTATCATACTTTTACATGATTATATAGAAACCCCAAGTTACATTCAAGGAGAGCAAATGTAGGAAAGAATTAACTTTACATTGGCAAGATAAGATAGAGGCTCAGTACGTAGACAGATATAAACGAATAAACCAACCACACAACCATGTACAAAATTTAGGGGCTATTGGCCATAACCATGCTACACATCCATCATCAAAATATCTTTTAGGACAACACATGTAAAAATTATATATATATATATATATATATATATATTTGTTTGGTATTATCATGGTATTGGATTTGACAAGATACCATTCACATCGCATGTAATAATAGAATGACAAAACCAAAATCTCATCATATAAATTATCCCATAATATAGTAAATTGACGTTGAATATAATACCACTTGTTGGGAAATATGTCTACAGAGCAGTCAACGGAAACAAAAATTTTATCTATCATATTCCCATAACCATGAGATCATGTCAATTACTATAAGATAGGAAAGATGGTTTCAAAGATAAACCTAGTCCTGGAGCAAGTCCAACGACAATCCTCATCATTGTAGATGGGCAACTCTGAATACTGGTTGCATTGGGACTCATTGGAGTGTTGCGCCTCCTGGTTTGCACCTTGAACTACAGCCACGAACCTCGTAATCTTCAGCAGCTCCTCTTGTCATGGGCGACTGGTTGACATTGTCCTCCTAGCGGCAGACAACAACCTTCCGCCTATAGAGAAATCTACACAGACCGTATGGAACTTGTGTCGTCCTGCTAGAATAGACATGAAGGAGTCGTCCCTCCCGTTAGTGTACTAATATCCAACTTCCTCTCCCACAATAATGATCTCAATTTCTCTCTTCCTTGTTGTTCCTCCCTAGTTGGGTAGAACTTACTTGGGCTCTTGAGGTTACCACAACTAGAGAGGACAATGTTTGACAGAGTAACTGATTCTCAATTGTCTATGTTGTGCTTTGGGAAGTCTCCAGTACCCCTCTATTCATAGGCGGGGTTTGGTCCAAATTCCCAGTCAATGTGGGAGTGGAAGGGACTGAAATATCTTAAATTTTCAAAATATGCGGCCACCAAAATAGTTGTATGGCACACCAAATGGTCATTTGGCATGTGAGACAATCGTCTCGTACTATGAGATGGTTGTTTTGCAGTTTTCCAATCGCATAAAAATTGGCAATATGTCCCATTAATGTTAGACATCAATTTCCTTGCACAACAAGTAATGTGCAAGTCAAATAAACTTGGAAATATCTAGAACCTTCCCTCGACCGAACTGGACTATCTCGCCCATGTGAGATGGCTGTCTCGGTCTCTCAGACGGTCATCTGGTGACCCGAGTCAAGCCAGCTGGTTGCATCGATTCATCTTTTAGTAAATTTCAACTGGAATTAAGCGTGACTCCTCAGACGCCTGTCTCAACACTTGAGATGACTATTTGGCACTCCAGACGACCATCTCAACACTTGAGATTGGGGTTTGGCAATCCAGTCAACCTATATGTTGCGTGAATCAAATACCTAAACATTTAAGTACCTATTTAAATTGTCATTCAAGATTAAACTCCTCTTCTAGGTCGAGACCTATGTGTGTGACCCTATAGATATCATATTACGTTGGCAGTGAATGTTCATAACAACTTATGACATCACAACCAATGAGTGGTGCCTAGTCACTCATCAATGCTATTCAAGTAAATAGAAAGTTGGGGAACAACTTCAACCTACAATCTGTGTATGGCGTTACAGTGCTTGTATAGTTCCTTTGTCACCGATGTCCAGATTGAACTCGAGGCATGGAGTAGTCACCCACTTTATCATCCAGTCTTGTTTCTTGAACCAGAGCAGACTGTCTGAGATATGTAAGCTCAATATCACATATTGACTCATATATGCATGGCCATGCAATTTTCAGTCTTGTTAATCACGAGGCCTAGGACATCACACTCCCGTAGGAGGGACAAATCTCATTTCTATCACTCATAGTCTATCCTCATGTGTCAAAGTCACCCAATCATCACTGTTATAACAACCCATGTTTCATGACTGCGTTTGATGATGTCAAAGTGTACCCAAAAACATGTGTTTGATGTAGTGATTTTAGGTCTAAGAACCACAACCACCACCATCACTATGAGAGCTGACTATGACTTCCATTAAAATGACTTCCATGTGTCAATATCACGGTGGGTCTATCTGATATACTATTATCTAATATGTATCCATGTGCTTGGTTTGATATAGCCGTATCATGACCAGTGAGATTCTATCATCGACCAACCCACACTCTGATCTTATGTGCTATTGTTGTCTATCAACCTTCCACAATAACAACCTATCAGGGACATAATGAGAATATGTATATGTACTCTTAACATCTGCATGATCTCATTTCACCAAGGCTAATACTTGAAGACATACGTCATTGAGTAATATTATTCTCTAGACATTTATAATGTTATATCATTATCTCATAACTGAATTAAATAGAATAAATGGGAAGTTTGTCTTTATTAATAATCAAATTGATTTTACAAGTTATGTCATTACAATCATCACATGATTGCCTCTCTGAGCATACATACCAACAAATTTATCTTCGAGTTCATATAAACCACTTGAGTAGGACTCTATACTCATTGGATAAGTAGACTCAAAGTCTAGTGAAACTTGTTAGGTGATGAGTCTAGCGCTCCTAAAGGAATCCCAGACAGTGTAAGGTTTCAACCTATAGATTTTTTCCCCTAGTTGAGGTTGTCTTGGTGGAGAAGTTGTTTAAATAGCTCTATATAGTCCTTGCACAAATTGGATCTTCGAGGTGAATATGGGTTTGGAACATGTGCTATAGTTTTACTTCTTGTACCGTATTTGGCAACCAATTGTGTATTATTTTGTGGTATAGTATACTCATATATATTGATGATGAGCATATGTTTGGTGGCTTGTCTTTATATTTGGGTTTCTAGATAATGAGTGCACACTTATTAAGGTGTGGGTAGATTTCACCTATGCTTCGAAAACAGAGAAAATAAATGTTCTACTTAAATCATTACGTGGCTTCTTTGGTTTTTACTTTTTTTTTTTGAATGGTTTCCCTGCTTTCTTTATAAATCTAATTTTTTAGAACAATGCGAGCAGGTATGAGGTCCCTCTCATTGACGGTTCCTTGGCTGCCATGCAAGGCAAGCTTAGCTACCTCATGAGCTACAACATTACAAGAGCGTAAAACAAAATAAAAGGAGCAAGAATCGAAAGAACTAGCTATAAAAGCAATATCCTCTAAAAGTAGTCCCAAAAGATCTCGTCGGTGGTGATTCCTCTGGTGGTGGAGTATAACAAGCAAAGCGTCAATAAGAGGGCTATGACGGTTGTATGGCACACCAAATAGATCAAGGAACCATCTTTCCCTATGAACTAGCAAAGCGTCATAGCCCTCTTATTGACGGTTCTGAGCATGACAATACAATCCAAAATGAGCTCGACCAATTTTTCAATGATATTCCCAATATCCTGGATTCAAATGACAACCTCAGCCTCATTTTGGCTCCTCCTGAAGAAGAGATCTTCACAACCATTAAGGACATGGATTGCCACACTGCCCCTGGGCTTGATGGTTTCTCACTAAAAATTTTCTTGTCATAGGGAAAGATGTTCCTTGATCTATTTGGTGTGCCATACAACCGTCATAGCCCTCTTATTGACGCTTTGCTTGTTATACTCCACCACCGGAGGAATCACCAAATCGCCAGAGGTGGATAGAAGATCTTAAAGTTGTGGATACAATTCATAAGCCAATACAGATATACTGTGATAATGAAGCTGTAGTCGCTTTTGCTAATAATGATAAGAGTACCACTGCATGCAGACATCTAGACATAAAACTCTATGTTGTTAATGAGCGAGTTGACAACAAGATGATAGTGATTGATCACATTGGTACACAATATATGATTTCAGATCCCTTTACAAAAGGGCTAGCTTCAGGGTTGTATACATCTCATGTAAAGAATATGGGTCTAAAAAAGTCATTTGATGTGTGATGATTAATGTGATTTGACAATGTAATATTTAATGTGTGATCACATATTTGACTCGCTATTTCTGTTTCAATACTAGTTATAACAGAATGTCTGTTTTGACATAAAGTTGGACCAAGAAATAGGTTTTGAGGTCAACCTATATATGAATTTAATATCACTACATATACGAGTTTTGATATTGTGGTGTGTAGAAGAAAGTAATCATTTATTGATTATCAACCATCTTTCCTATCTCATAAAATGAGCTCGACCAATTTTTCAATGATATTCCCAATATCCTGGATTCAAATGACAACCTCAGCCTCATTTTGGCTCCTCCTGAAGAAGAGATCTTCACAACCATTAAGGACATGGATTGCCACACTGCCCCTGGGCTTGAACCACCAAATATACTCCACCCACCTCTGGCGATTGTTATAAAAGGTCCATACACATCAGTATGTATGAGTCCTAATAGATCATAGCCCTCTCATTGTTACCAATGAAAGGGGTCTTAGACATCTTTCCCTATAAACATCTTGTGCAACGCTAGTGAGTGAGTTGCACATTTACAACAATGAGGATTGTCTCTGGACTTGCTCCAGTACTAGGTATATCCTTGAAAGCATCTTTCCTATCTTATAGTAATTGACATGATCTGTTGGTTATGGGAATATGGTAGATTAATTTTTTTATTTATGATGCCTTCTCTGTAACCATATTTTCCAACAAAAGTAACAATAATAAAAAAAGAGGATTTGGTTACTCAAAAAGGAATATATATTTAATTGAATATATCAACTAAATGTTGTAATCAACGTATCTTAAAATTTACTTCCACAAGAAACTCATTTCAAACAACAAACAATTTTACCGTATTAACTTATGTCTTTCTTATTTCACATTTTCCTGAAACACTTGAATAGTATCAATTAAGTGATATTTTTGAAGGTGTAATTGTGTCAAATACCCACTATCATAGTAATAGGTGAACACACTACCCTACAACTTAACACTAACATTGGTCCAACACAATGCCTCACTCCATAGAGGAAAACCACATGTACATACATAATAGAAGAAGATACTAGTTTACGAAAGTGTATACATATCATTCGAGTATGATAGGGTCAAATTCATGTACACACTTAAAATTTGTACGACTCAATGACCTAAGAAATATATTTGAGCAAAATAACAATCAATTGGAACAAAACTTTAAATAAGTTCTACTTTGAGTTTTCTTCTTCATAACATGTCTGGGATTTCATTTAATTTTGAAACTTGAAGATAGCATTTAGTTTCTCCAATAAATTTTCCTTAATAAGGGGGAACTAGAGAGATCGATGGTCAAACTTTGTTAAACTTTCTAATAAACAAATATATGATTATTACTCTTAGATTCAAAATTGATATATTTAGTTTCCATTTTCTAAAATTTCAAATCCAATTCCACAAAAATTGCCTACACATTAATTTTGATTAGTGGTTCAATGTTGGAATCTTTTAAAGTTGTCTTCCTATTGAATCTAGGTTGACAACTCAAATCAATGACTGGTTGGGACATATTTGACCCACATGGTTAGGCGGATTGGTACATGAATATTTCGGGTGGTGACATTGGCTTCCTCTCTAACTTTTGTTGTGATGCCAACACTCGACTTGGTCTTCAGATG
Organism: Alisma plantago-aquatica; assembly: GCA_963693085.1. Taxonomy (NCBI): domain Eukaryota; kingdom Viridiplantae; phylum Streptophyta; class Magnoliopsida; order Alismatales; family Alismataceae; genus Alisma; species Alisma plantago-aquatica. The sequence goes on from OY856412.1 coordinate 754,308,129, forward strand.
AGAAAAATAGATACAGTTGTTGGAGGTCAACATCGAGATCCTGAAGCAAAAGATGAGTTTTCATACTATGAGTAGGATGTTCAAACTAGATGACGTCAACTTGTTGGAGGAGGAGAAGGATCTCTTAGACAAATTGAGGTGTTATAAGAACAACAACTTCATGCTAGGGAGACATCCAATGTAGTCAGAGCGAGATTTTGATGTATTTGTTTGTGCATATGAGACTAAGGATCAACACATTCCACATTTTTATGCTTCCAAATCATCTTAAGGAATGTATGAAAACACTCAAACACAAGTGCATCACTGAAGATATTATTGGATGTTAATAAGTTGAATTGTCTTTATATATAACACTTCTTATGACTAGACTAATTTTATAATCTAATATAGTTTCACATATGATTGGATAAAACCAAATATAAGTAAAGATGGTTAGTTTTTGATCTTGATAAAAAATGTCCAACTTAGTTGTCTCACCAATGTTAAGGAGAATACATAATGCCGGAACTATATGTGTTTCAATGACCTTTTAGGGATACCATGTTTCTTATCTTTTCCAACATATCTATTAACTTTCTAGATAATTTCATTAGATAAAAAGATCGAACAATGTATAATTCTTGTATTATCACTTGTGTGTTATGTCCAATATGCAATGATGACAAATGCTACCATGTTAACATTTAGTAATAAGAAATTTCTACAGAAACATGTCAAAATAAAAAGAAATATATCCATCATCTTCTCCTTTTTATTGTTCTTTCATAGCATGCAAGGTTTGATTTTTTTTGCAACTAGATCTTCTTTGATGGGGATAATAAAGACAATATGTAAAAATTTATGGCACAAAGTATTAATTCTTTAAATGTTGGAATCCAAATTAAGCATAAAGATAGATAAAATTACAATTTAAGTTGTTTGACTTATATGTTGAGAAAGTTTTATACAACAATATTAAAGAATCATTGATGATTGGGTCATTATCCAAATTTGGTCCTATCCAACAGTTATGTGCCTTCTGTGAGGCATCCTCCTTTCTCGTGCCTGTCTTTGTGGCTCCAACACATGGGTTGCCTAGAGGTAATTGAACGAGCCTGGAGGGAAGATGTGGTTGGGCATCCATCCTTCATGTTCTTTATGAAGCTCAATAAGACCAGGATTCCCCTGTGTGCCTGGAACAAAGAGGTTTTTGGAAATATCACTCAAAGAAAGAGAGACCTTGAAGATATCATTTTTACCACTCAGATCGAGTTTGATCAGAACCATTCACGCCTCAATGAGGATGCCCTCCGAGATGATGAAGAGGAGAGCTAGAGTATTCTTGCCTAGGAAGAGTCTCTTGGAAAGAGAAAGCCATGATTTCTTGGCTCAACGGTGGTGAGTGCAACATTGCATTTTATCATGCTATTATCAAGTCCAAAAGGAAGAGACATGGGCTTTCTTACATCACCCTCCCTAACGGATCTACCGCAGATCACCCAAAAGAAATGGCATATGTTGTCACCTTCCATTATGCCTCATTCTATTTTGAGCATGACAATACAATCCAAAATGAGCTCGACCAATTTTTCAATGATATTCCCAATATCCTGGATTCAAATGACAACCTCAGCCTCATTTTGGCTCCTCCTGAAGAAGAGATCTTCACAACCATTAAGGACATGGATTGCCACACTGCCCCTGGGCTTGATGGTTTCTCACTAAAAATTTTCTTGTCGCGTGTACGTTTATCAAAGTAGACTTTGCAAAAGTCACAAAGTCCTTTTTCAACATGCAATATTGTTATAGGAGCTTGTCATGCTGCCACCTAGTGCTCATTCCAAAAATTGACTCGCCCATACATCTCATCTTTGAGTTCAGACCTATCTCCATAGAGAATGTCACCCTCAGGATTCTTGCGAGAACCCTGAGCAATAAGTTGGCACCTCCCTTTCCTCACTTCAGCTATGAGCATCGAGGAGCATATGTTAGAGGTTAGCACATTACCAACCATATTTGGCTCACCAGTGAATTGATTCATTATCTTAAACAAGGAGGCTCTTCCCTGAACACAGTCGTGAAATATGATGTCCAAAGCCTATGATTGAGTTGACTGGGATGTCCTTGCCCATGTCTCGAGGAAGCTTGGATTCTTCCAAAAGATTATCACCTGAGTGAGTGTCTCCTTGAGATCACATAGTGGATTTCTTCCAAATGAGACATGGCTTGAAATAAGGAAACACATTATCACCATTCCTTTTTACCATCTTAGAAGAACCTCTATGCATGTGAATCTTATGTGATGTCACCTACCACAAGAATGCCAGATTCCAAATTTGAGGCGCAAGGACCGCGCCTCTGATTCTCCTATACATAGATAACATCATTCTTTTCCTCAACACTGACCCTGGATCCACAACAACATCTAGGGGTATCTTCCTCTCATATGAGCTTGCCACTAGTCAACTAATTAATAGGAATAAGTATGTATGCCTAATTGGATGCTTAGATCTGGATGAAGCCACCCTCGTGGTCTCATCACTTGAGGTTAATATCACAATCGATGCTTTCTCTTACCTTGGGATCCCTATCACATACAATAGAACCAATCTCTCAACATTTGAATTCCTCAATGAGATGATGGCTTTAAAGATTGCAAATTGGAAAGCAAACCTCATCTCTTTCACTAGACAGAGATTACTGATTGCTCACTCTCTATCCTCTACCACCTTGTACATGATGGTGATATTCGATCTTCCCATAGGTGTATGTGATAGGCTTGAAGCGATCATTTCTAAGTTCCTATGGGCAGACTACTCTAACACAACCATGTGTGCTTGGGTTACTTGGCACTGGGTTTCATCCACAACCAAGGCTGGAGGTTGGTCCTTGATTCCCTTTGATATCTCTCAGATGCCTACGCCTACAAAGCTTGTTGAGAAATAGTAGTAGAGAACTCTCTATGGTTGAATTATTGTCGAGAAAAATATTTGTTCCCATATAAGAATAGGTCTGGTTGCTACCCGCCATTCATCAAGCTTGGCACCTCGGCCTCCCCTTACTGGAAATCTATTTGGAAAGATTTTCCCACCTTCTATCCTTGTTGAAGATGGATATTGGGTAAAGGCGATTTCTCTTTCTAGGTCTCCAGATGGTGCTGAGATCCTCTTAACGATTACTCCTTGTTTTCTAGTGATCACAAGTGGGACTTCTGAGTCTGAGATTTTTGGATTGATGAGCAAGGTTGGGATTGGGACTCCCTCAGACATGTTCTTGATGACAATGGACTGTCACTGATTCTTGAATCAGGTGTGGCCATCTCGGACGTAGATGACCAAATCTTCTGTTCCCCTACAAACTATAGTAGGTTTATAATCAAGTCGACTAAGTGGTTTCATATTTCCCCTCAATCTTTGCCCTCATTCTCACATTTGGTTGATTGGTGCTCCCAAGGAAACTTCCATAATATGGAAAACCACTAGAGGGGACATTCCCACCGATGACAATGTGTGGAGATGCTAGGTCTCAATTGTTTCCAGATGTTTATGTTATGAATTACCAGTGATAGAAGTCATTCAACACCTCTTCTTCCATATCCATCTTATGCGATTTTCTTGGGACTATTTTAAGAAGATAGTCAAGGGTCCTACCCCTCACAAAACTACTTCCCTCCTAGACTATTATGATTGTAGTTTATCTACCTTTACAAATACCTGGATAGCTTCTTGGCTTGCGACCCTTATCCCCTGGACAACCTGGTGGATGAGATGTACAACCAGGTTTGATGGAAGATCATCCTCTCTCCTCTTTAAGAGGACATCTATAACATTCATGATAAATAGATATTTGGATTCACTTTCTTTCTATAAGATCGAAGAACCCAAGTTCTATGAGGCCCTCTAGAAATTTCACCTGAATGAACCACACTCCAATCAAGAGGATCCATCTTATATGGTGGTGGCCACTGGACATGACCAACTTGAAGTTGAACATCATGATTGGTTGAGTTCCCGACCCCCTAGATGCGAGAAGAAGTTGGGCCGCATGCGTTGTTCGCAACTGCCATGGTTATGTCTTCTTGACATTTAGATTTTGGCTTTGTAGGGATGATTACACCATTGCTTCCATGCAAGCATGTCTCATAGCCCTAAAAATCACAAACACCAAGAACATTCCTATCTCCATCTTCGATTTGGATGATCAGCTTGTGAATAATGTATTGTGGGGTAACTCACATGGACCATAGCCTGCATCTATATACAACAGGGAGGTCAATCAGCTTATTTCAGAATACATGATAATAGGCTTTCTTGTCCCCAAGGTTATAAACTTTTCATCCCACGAGCTCGACCTCTGCACCCGACATCTAGAAGACCTCATTCTATACAACGAGTCATCCCTCCTGCCAATGAGAATATGAGGTATGCTCATCCTTGAACGGTAGGATATCCCATACCAAGACTCAGAGTGGACTGATGTTTAAGGAAGCATGGAAACTTAATGATCAGAAGCTGGTTTTTCTTCCCTTATGGTCTCCCTCATGTAAGCCCATGTTATGATCTTGTTATTATTATGAGATGCCTACATGAGGGGTAGGATGAATATATGTCCCCTTCCATTAAAAAAAGGATTATGTCATTCACATTACTATCCTTCTGCATTTGGCTTCGTATATCTTCTTTACTAGGATTTCATGTCTATAAAAAAAGCAATTTCCATCTAACACTTGGAAAGGTCTAATGGATATATTTATCTAAAGGAAAGTTTAGGTGCATTCGGATCATTGTCATGTTTCAATTGACTCACCCATTTTGATGTAAAATGTCAGTTTCATATTATAAAAATGAACACCATCATCACTAGTTCATGAAGTACAATTTATGAGAGCAATTGCACCTAAATTACATAAAGATCATTTTCTTCATTTTGAGTTGTGTGCTTTCAAACTCTTGTTAGAGTTAGTTTACCTAAGGATCAACATGACTAAAGTTGAAGTTTGGTAACATGATAGTATGGGGGACTAATTTGTGTCTGTTCTATTAAATACTTCTAGAATTAAGCTTACTCATAATTCATATTTTTGAAAAGATACATATCCAACTTGCATGTTAGTATGTTTTGATACTTTCATATCAAACTAAATTGCAACTGTATGCAACTTCTCATAGGCCTAGAATGTTGGGGCGTATTGCCCTCCATATTACCATGGACGGTCATGTAGAGTGTAGAAGCTATAGTGACTACTTCACCTAATCCAACCTTAATCTTTATGGTCCAAGTATAAACAAGAGAATCAATATATCATCATTACTTAAAAATAAAATTACATTATGTATTTTAATAGAGATGCAAAACCTTATAATAAGTGAGTCCTATCTAGAGAACTACATATCAATCAATATGATAATAGATATATCCCCAATATAAAACATTGGCATACATTTTCTCATAGGTTTATAGTCCAATATATTCAATAAGTATGTTTCTTCTGTATAAATACAAATGATTTTATTGAACTACCCCCTGGTTACACTCCTCTTCAAGGCTCTTCTCTATCATTTTCATTTGCTCCAACATTTTCTCTATTCTCTCCTTCAAGAAGATCTCCTTGATGCATTTTAGAAAAATAAGCTAAGGGCATGTTGCATGTGGTGTTTCAAACAAATTTTCATGAGTTCCATATCTAGTTGGTTTTGGCTTTGGGTCCTATGGACAATTTGATCAATCTTTCACTATGACATGTATCATGTATTTTTTTCTTAGAAGATTGTATTTTGTTGAGCATGTCCTCATGTTGGTGACAAATTCAATGACTTTATTGGAGTCTTTAATGAGAATACAAGGGTGGATTTTGTTCTTCCACAAGAGATGCTCCATCCAACATGGAATATATCTCATTTTTTGATGGTTCTAAACCAAAGAAACAACATGTATTTCTTGCAATCCATTCCCTTTTATGGTTCCTAATTATGAAGCTGATTGATTGAAGATTTTAGTTACTAGTTGTAGTTGTCTACACATTCAACACAAAATATCCTTTTCATGGAGGATCCCAAGTTATCAACTTTCTTTTCTTCTTCTGAACCTAGTGTGCGGGGTCTTCACATTCATTAATGATCAAGGCAACCTTTGCCTTGCACACAGCTGCCAACTCAAGGAGCTTTCTCTATTTAATTGAAGATCTTGTCATTTCTATTCTTCCAAATCCTCCAACAAGTGACATAAAATAGGGCAGTCCAACCCTCAATCCTTCTTAGTGGTGTAAGGTTTTATTTTCTCCTCCTTCCATTGTTTTGTGCATAAGAAAATATGAAATTCCAACTGACATCAATAATAACCACATGAGGGTTGATTCTTAGTGGTGTAAGGTTTTATTTTGTCCCCTTTCAATTGTTGTGTGCATAAGAAAATATGAAATTCCAACCGACATCAATAATAACCACATGAGGGTTGATAATCTCAGTCGTGTGTCACATGTGTTAGGTTTTATGGCCTCAGAGTAGGCAACAGAAATAAAAAATTTACTGGACATTAACCCATAATAGGAGATCACATCAACTACTATGTAATGGTAAGGATGATTTCAGCAAGATATGCCTGGTCCTCGGGCTTGCCCATCGACAATACCTCGCAGCCATGTGCGGACTACAACGCCATGTCTTGGACGGTGTCTGTATAACTCCTGGTCTTCGCCATGGACTCTAGCCTCCACCACGTACTGCGGCTGATGTGTCCTCCTGAGCGGCAGACATTTCCCGCCTCTACGGATAGTCCACACAGACCACCTGGAACTCCTGCCATTCTAGAAGAATTGATAGCACTAGTACAGATATCACCTTTAGTGTTGGTTAAATATGACTTTGGAAGTCAGTTTCCAACCGACACCCAAGTGGGTGACACTAAATGTAGAGGTCTTCAACGTCGGTTTTATAACTGACTACACAAAGCCGTCCGCTGATTGCAACCCAAAAAACATGCCAGTAGGGGGACCATAGGCGTCAGTTATCAAGTCAAAACCAATGTCACTTCCCATCCTGAACAAAAAATTTGGCCGCAGGTTAGACCATAGGTGTCAATTTGCAACAAAAAACTGACCCTATTGACCTAAAATTATTGATGGTTTGTAAGTTAACCAAACAGTAACCGACATCATTAAGGAAAAAGATGTCAGTTAACTATTAATCATTGACGAGTTAAGTTTTTGTTGTCACTTTCTTTTGTTAACCGATGACTATGTTTTGATTTTTTTGTCTTATCAGCTTGCAGGCCTACTGTCCGGCTAGTCAGCAGGATGCAGAACCTACAGTTCCATTCTGAACTGTAGGTTTACAACATCTATTGATTTCAGCCAAACAAACCTATAAAATTAATAAGGATGGACACCATTATATATGGATCATATGATTCACACACATGTATAAGCACATTTAATTCAATATATGATTCATCACACACATGTAGAAACCTGTAGTTCTATTTCATTCCTCCATTTCATATTCTCATACATGTAGCAACCTACAGTTCCATTCATTCATCTCTTTTCACATTCAGACACATGTAGAAAGATTCATGTATTCATCTTCACATTCACACATATGTATATAGATAATACATTTAAAAAAAATTCATACAGACATGTATATATAAGTGTGTCTTTCAAAGTTTAACATGTCGTCAAATACAGAAATAATTATGACAACAAAGTTTAGAAATAATATTCTTTATCATCATCATTATCATCATCGTCATCATCGCCATCAGTATTCTAATGTTAATAAAAAAATTCCCACTACTTGTAAGGCTTTTTCCCATTGTTCTCTTACATCATCTAATTCGTCCATCGTATAGGGAGTATGTACATCTAATAACTTTTCACCTGTAAGGAAGTCAGTTTTAAACACCTGCAAAGAGAATGAGATATATATATATAATTAATAATATATAATGAGATCGATATATTTCATATTATCTAATGAGACTATATATAATACATGTTGTATGATATCGATTTCCATTGCAGCATGTTTGATAATTAGGTCCATATATCGCATCACATAGTATGCACATGCCCAGTCATTGTTTTGTGCAACACACTATAAATTGAAACATACACAATGTTAACAAATACAAACACGCATAGTTCACACAAATAATATATACATTGGAGTCAGGAAATTACTTTCACATTCTCCTAAAGTAACAGTTTCTTTGTCTTGGACATGTTTCCTCCAGATTTTTTGAACTCTTTTAAAGCCCTACATGTTAATGTAACACATTAAATTGTATTATTAAACAGTAATATAATAATAGATGTTAACATATATAAAATATGAAAGATTTCTCACATGAATAATGGCCTTTTCATTGGGTGTCCATATAATGAGTCTAATTCCTACCCCGAAGGATCTAGATAATAAATAGTCCACATCTTGGGGATAATAACCAGTAACTCCCAATGCTTAGCACTAGAGGTAAGAAAGTTCAAATTTATAACTCAAAATCCACAATAAAATGTAATTTTCTTAAGTCCAAATTATAAGAAAAGTAAACTTACTCAACATTGAATGGAGCTATTATCATCGCCTTCTTTTTTTATCAAAATATTTAAAAGCGACATAGCAGTATGAGGTAACTGATGAAGGCTCTTTATCTACGCAACTGATCAAAGATGGAATTAGAAATCCCACATGGGGAAATGAAAAATCTTTACAGATCGTGTGTAAGTGGATGCAAAACATATATTACGTATACATTAATATATAAGAAACCAGATCGTCGTATATAAAATAAGGTATATGGATATATAAATAAGATATCACCATATCCATAGCTCCATCCTAGATGTATTCAGCCAGTCATAACAAAACAACTCCAAAATATCTTGTATAAATATATTGTTATTGTATGATTCTCCTACATCATCCATTGTAATAGAAACATTTATAGGACAATTTGGGTTATGTTCGCCTATCCATACTGCCATACCCTTACAATTAGGACCAATTGAGTCGTATAGGTCCCTTGGAAGACAACTAGGTACTTCAAGAGGAGGTGGAGGTGGAGACCGAGTTGTAGCGGGTTTCTTCCTTTTGACCTGTATATATAATTTCAAATCAATTGATTCGTATATACACGCTAACAAATTAACATAATGTAAATTTAGCATACAATATTAGTATAGACGACACCCATTTTGGGCCACAATATCACTCCTCTTTCTGCTTCACCAAGCGTTTCAGAATCTGGGTGGGCATATGACAATGGATGATGCCTCCAATGGGGGAGTATGAGTCTCGAGTTCACACGAACCGCACCATCTGGTACTGGAGTGCCATGAAACATGTCCTCTGGAAGGGATGGGTAAGCCTCAACCACTTCAACGATAAATTCTTTGCTTTTTAGACGACATGGCTTCAACCCCTACAAATTTACATAAAGTATGTTATATACATATATACATAAACATATCATCTTGAAAAGACTAGCTACTATGTCATAAAAATACTTATAGAAAATGTGTTAGGTGGTGGGTCTATAAGATTACTCCCAACCACCTCTATAGTAAGAGAAGAGTGATACGCCACAGGTACTTTCTGAGTGGCAGTCTGAGACGCCTGCCACTTGCTCATTGCTTCATGGAGTCTCTTATCAAGTGCTTCCTCGACTCTCCTATCAATTAACTCATCTACCTATACATGGACAAAAAAAACAATAGCTTTTGATTATTGAATTTCCTTTTGTAATAGCATTCTAAAAAAAGAATAGGTTACCTTAGCTTTTGAAAATCAGGCTTTTGGAACATGTTTGTGCTATGATGGCCCAAAGAATGCTTTAATGCCCACACCAGCACCTGCACCCCTAACACGTCTAGGATGTTCTGGGTTACCAAGAGCAACTATCAATTCATACCTTGTGCCCACATGGATGAACTTGCCTTGCTTCCTCTGCTCATAAAACTCCCTCTAATAGCCATCAATAGAAATTGGTAAGTCAACATAGAAATAATCAATATCGATTGCTCTGAGAGTTGAATTTTACCATTTTTGTAGCTGCCTCAGTAGTTGCGGGCTTGGTTATATCTCCTTTCTTATTTTTCCTCCCATCTATCCACACAACATGGTGAGACAGAGGTGCAAGAGTAACAATAGAGGACTCCCCAACCTCCTGAGTAGCAGTAGGCTCAACAGTAGCAGCAGCCTGTAGTCTTTGACGAATGCCTATATAGCCTTTTGGACCCATCGTGTGGTCATGCACATTCAGTGCACGCCTTGCTCTTTGAGCATCGCTGATAGCCTTATTAGTAAGCACATTGATTTAGTTAGTAACACTAAAGGTCAATCTTAAATAGGTGAATACATAAGAATGTATATTAATCAAATTGGGAGTGGTGCTTAATACCTTGAATTCATCCATTTTTCTTTTGACAACAAACTCCTCCCAGTCATTGGGGTCCAGGTAGTTCCATTGCTCAGTGACTGACTTCTTCCTCTTCTCAGCATCTCGTATGTAATCTCAGGTGAGATTTTTCCTATAGTTCCTTAGGACCCTCCCACGGCGCTGCATCATGCATTTATGATGTAGGCTTTCATCCAGTTCAAATATACTCTACAAAATTTATATATTTAACTAGTATCCTAAAAATTAGTAATATGTAAAATAGAATTGCAAATAATAATAACTCACACATAGTTCCTTCCATACTAAGTCTTTCTTCCCCTTAGGAACTTTATGCCAAGATTCTACATTAGGACTACAATGGCTATAAGTAAGAATCCCAAGATATGAAATAAACGAGTTGTGGTTCACTCCAACTGGATTTCCTACATGATCAAAATCCACAACCAGTTTGGGTCCATTGCTCCTTTGCTGTAGTAACTTGTTCATCTAGTGATGCCCCTAACTTTTTCAATTTTTTTTCGCTGCTCATCAAGTGCCCCAAGTTCTTCAGGGGGTACATCATCAACATAAAATTTGACCCAAAAAACACACTTAAAGGATATAACTTATAAATGGACATATAGATAGAAATATAGGATATATTTTAAAACTTACATTGTGATGCGGCGCATTGACATCCTCACCCTCACGGTCATCATACTCATGCGCATCCATCTGAAAGTGTCATTAAAAAATTAAACATTTAACATTTAACATAACTAGATCTTCACATTCAGAAAAATAAAACATATAAAAAAATAAAAACATGCCTGTACTACTACGATCTTTTATCAATTAACATTCCTTCAGTGTGATCTTCGTGCACATACAAGTCATTGTTAGCTTCAATATTTGGTGGTGTTGGCAACCCAACTGAGAATGGACTCGAGTCATCATACTTATCATAATACTCTTCTTCATCTATATGATCTTGAATGAACTATCTTTTACCATGAAGAACAACTGACCATTTATTATTTGCATGATCATTGATATAAAATACTTATTTCACCTATGATGCCAATATGAATGGTTCACCCTTCTCGCCAATCTTTTCAAAGTTCACTAATGTGAAACCCAATTCATCCACCATAACTCCTTTGGTGTTATCAACCTAATTACATTTAAAGAGTAGAATTTTGAAATCTACGTAGTCAAACTCCCATATGTCTTCAATGACACCGTAATATGACATTTTAGCTTCACATGGACTCTTATCCTTTACACCTACAAAAAACAATGAAGACGCTTGAAGGGTGACCCCACTATTTTGGATGACACTCTTATCATCTTGACACTTTGTGTAATATGAGAACCCATTTATGTCAAACCCTTCATAACACATCACATTCAATTTTGGTTTAAAGGCGAGGCCTTTGATATTTTCAACAAGACTATTTGGTATTTGAGATAGTTGATGTAAGACTTTATCTTCAAACCACTTAATAAATGTCTTGCATGCTCTCTAGCAAGCCACATCGAATTAACTCGAGGATATTGTTTCTTGAAGAAATTGGTATGTTCCTCGATATAAATACTCACTTCGTCGATGTTGTGTAAAATATACAAGTGAGTTTGTTCCAACAGCTCACAGCTGATTACTTTCATCTGTGACCCTAAAATTCCTTTCCCAGAATACTCCTCAATTTCTTGTCATTGACAGAAGCGTCATTACCACTCAGAAAGTCATTGCAAAGATCCATAACCTCTCTCACCACATAACCCTTAATAATACTCCCTTCAGGTTGATAATAGTTTTGAACATCACCTTTAAAAATGCTCATGTATCGTTCAAAAGGATCATCCAATGCAAGAAAACCGGTCCTAACATTTTCACTTCCCTAGTCAAGTGTACAACAAGATATACCATGATATCAAAGAATGAAGGAGGAAAATACATCTCAAGATGACATAGGGTAACAACCACTTCTCTTTGCAACTTATCGAGAGTCTCAGGATCAATAACTTTGATACATAGACTGTTGAAGAAGAAACAAAGTCTGGTGATTGCAAACCTTACATACTTCGACAGTATAGATAGAATTTCCACAGGCAATATTTGTTGCATAAGAGTGTGACAATCATGAGATTTAAGACATATCAACTTCAGATCTTTCATTGATACCAATCTATGGATGTTAGATGAGTAACTATATGGCACCTTAACATTTACCAAGCAATCGCAAAAAGCTTTCTTCTCCTTTCTAGACAACGTGTAACAAGTAGGAGATAAGTATGTTCTCTAATCGCTAATAATTACTTTTGTTAACTTTATACTTATTCCCATTTCACATAGGTCCATTCTAGATTTTATCCCATCTTTAGTCTTACCTGGTATATTCAACATAGTACTAATGATGCTATCACAGACATTTTTCTCAACGTGCATGACATCGATACAATGCCTGACTGCCAAAGAACTCCAATAAGGAAGATCCCAAAATATTGACTTCTTCTTGAATAAAGATCATCACTCCATGTGCCCATGGTACATTGTGATCTCTTACCAAATTCATTGAAAAAGTCTTTTACTCTTTCATAAACAACCTCCCCTGGTATAGGTTTAGGTGCACTCTGTTCCTCATTTCATCTATTGAACGCTTTGTAAAACCTACGGTACAGATGGAATTTTGGAAGAAACCTTCTATGACAAAGATATACAGTTTTGCCGCCATGTTTTAGTCGTATTGAATCAGTGTTCTCTTCACATATAGGACACACTTTAGATCCTTTGACACTATATCCAGACAAATTCCCATATGCTGGAAAGTCATTAACAATGCAAAACAACATAGCATGCAAACAAAATGTCTCTCTTTGTGAAGCATCATAGGTCATCACACCTTCACCCCAGAGTTTCTTTAATTCATCAATCATAGGTTTAATATAAATGTCAATATAATTTCCATGTTGTTTAGGGCCCGATATCAACAACGACAACATAACATACTTATTTTTCATACACAACCAGGGAGGAAGATTGTATATAACAAGCATAACAGGCCAAGTGCTATGTTGGCTGCTCAATGTCCCGTACGGATTCATCCCATATGTACAAAGCCCAAGTATTAGAATCCTGACTTCTTCACCAAATTTAGGGTACAATAAATCAATCTTCTTCTACTATGGGGAATCAGACGCATGTCGTAGGATCACATCATTATTTTTCTTAACATCTACATGCCACCTCAAATTCTTTGCATCCATTAGATTGGCAAACAAGCATTGAAACTGTGATATTATAGGTAGATACCACATCACCTTAGAAGGAGAACCCATTTTGGACTCCTCCGAAGTCATCATTTTATACCTTGACGCACCACATTTTGGACAATCCTTGAAATCCACATAGTCCTTTTGAAATAATACACAATCATTCAGGCATGCGTGCATCTTCTTGGCCTCCATTCCCATTGGGCACAACAATTTCTTTAACTCATATATTGAGATTGGCAGCTCATTTCCTTCAGGAAGAATTTCTTTCAACAAAGACAACAATAACGTGAAGCTTTTGTTACTCCATCTATTGTTAGCTTTCAACTTATACAATCTTCGTAAACTTAGTACAACCTATGTATAACGGTCTCTCGGCATCATGCACAATGTTTCTAAACATGGGAGGTGGATTTGTATGCTCTACCCCACAACTATCCAACATCACATCAACGATGTCTATTGGAACTGGCTCGTTCACATCTATGTCATCAGAGGCAATTTCTTCTTCCACACAAGCACTGCTATCGACATCCACTGATTTCAAGTTTGAAATATCACCATGCTAGTGCCATTCTGTATAGCCTTGTACAATCTCGTTGCACATGACATGACTTTTGATTTCATCACCAGTGCTAACTATGACATCCCTATGTCACATAGACAACGGAATGCCACACGAAAACACGCTGAACCACCATAAACCTCATATTATCAAAAACACGGGTTAATTAAAACCAATTGCGGAAAGTAGATAAGAAAGGAACTATTACAACGAGATCCACATCCTGTAAAGAAACATCTTATATGAATATACATAAACTTGACACATGTCCACAGCTCATAGAATCTAGCTATCCAATAAGCACAAGAGTTCACCACCTGTTTATGTACATAACAGACCTAGCCAGGTCAACAATAGGATAAGAAAGCCATAACAACTATGCATCGTGAAACCTCATCAAAACACCTCCAAGGACCTGAGAGTACACAGATGATGACTCTAGGACTCTACTACAAAACAACCACAAAAGCAGCATATCCATCTCTTGCCTTCTACTATTCTTCTTTCTACTCAGCTGCAACACCACAATCACCACCACGTCTAGCACGTCCACCTAAAAAGGGTTTAAAACCAATGGGGTGAGACACACAGACCCATCGAGAAATATAGCTCCCCGCCAAACTATAAAACCTCAGGAGAGCTAGAACATATAAAGTAGGTAACTGATATAAGCAGATCATATATGCAACATACTGAGCAGAACTGTCTCTATAACATCTTACCAGGATATCTAAGAGGCATATAAATAGATAATATATGGAACATGGTTGACAAGACAAGTCTTATAGGATCTTATCATAACATCTGAGGAACATGTAATTAGCTGTAAGATATAACTAGGGAAACTATACAAACAAGGCCTCAACCAATGTTCCATGTTTACCCT
Organism: Alisma plantago-aquatica; assembly: GCA_963693085.1. NCBI lineage: Eukaryota > Viridiplantae > Streptophyta > Magnoliopsida > Alismatales > Alismataceae > Alisma > Alisma plantago-aquatica. The sequence continues at coordinate 754,323,212 of OY856412.1, forward strand.
AAGTAAATATAGTATACAGCTGGATTACGATTTATTATGCCCTAAGGAAGTGAGTCGTACCACTCAGATCCAAACCGACCACCGCTTGGTCGCAATCGATTGCCATACAAGGTCAATGGGAGAGTTGGGCTCCACAAGAACCAACAAGTAGGACCACAATCTCATGCTTAAGTGGCCTCAGCCACATAGGGTCAGGCTACCCTCTGCCTAGCCCACCTTGGTATAGATATCGGTGCTAAAAAACCGAGCCTCAGGCCTGTTCACCATGCTCCATCATCACTGAGCCATGGGCCTATTCACCATGCTCTATCACATATCTTGAGCCATGGGACTGTTCACCATGCTCTAATCACACTGAGCCACAGGCCTGAAACCGTTCTCTAAACATTCACTACTACTTAGGGCGTAGGCGCACCCCACATATTCAACAATATGTGTTCCAGGTTATCCCTTAGTACAACCTATTTCACCATCACCAAACTCCTGACGATGATGGATCTATGGCCAGGGCAAACTACATGAAAGATTCATCTGTAATTTATTAGCATATTTTAAGTGGATTGCAAGATTCAACCAAGTTATGTAACATGTAAATTATAACACAAGTAAACAACATAGATCTCATTATCATGTGTTACATTGTCATTCTTATTCTCAACGCCATCAACATCATCCTGATCCATCACAAGGATCCAACATTACATGTTACCACTTGGCCTCTGGCCAATCATCAAGATCCATCTCAAGTATCAACATCATAGGGATTCAATCCCACCATCATGGTACATCACACCCATCATATGTCACTAGGTTCATCGTAACTCTTGATGTTCCACATCATATCATTTCCATGCCATCACCATGGCCTCATCATACAAATGGTACCTGCATGGTTAGCATAAGCATAGAGGTACAACTATACTCATACAAGGAACATCTTAAACTTATTGCATATATCAAGAGAGATATAATTATGATATTGTATGAGCATATCTATGCATGACATTATCATATATAACTTTTCAATCAAGCATTAGGGTTATCAACCGAACACAAAGTACAATCCTCACTATAGATATATCGGGTAAGGGACAACCCTCACCAAAGGTATCACAACCCATAACGTTCCTCACTATAGGTGTATCAACCCTCACCAAAGGTGTAACGTTCAACACTGTCTTGGTTAACACTGCATAAAGGGGCTGACATTGATGTCGGTCAAAATGTATCTCAGGTTGACACCCATATCGGGCAAGGCACACGCCAACTGATATTGTGTAGTAGCATAGCGAGCAACCTATAACGCCCAAGCATGCAACACAATGTTATGTCGGGTAAGAACCTAACGTGCAACGCCCGTGACGGGAAACACTGTACCGGGTAACACCATGGTAGGAAACACACCTACATGAGGTAACGAGCAACAACATGCAACACAACAGCAACACCAAGAAGCGCGTCACAATAGAGTGTCAGGTAGCACCAATCAAAAGAATGTCGTGTAAGGCACCAACAGACCTAAATGCCCAACACAACCCTATGTCATCCAAGGGAACAACACATCAACCATCTACTGTATCCCCCAAGGGATCACCAAAGTAGCCACCTATTATATCGCCCAAACCTAGCTCAAGGGGAAGAGAGGGATATCGGGCAACACTACCCATCATGGGTATCACGTAAGGCAAAGTCATGACGTCTAAGAGGGAGATATCGCACAAGAGCTCAACTCCTCTAGAGCACATATCTCAGCCAAGGGACCAACTAGGTGTCAACCAACCATATCAGCCAAACCCTAACCCTAGGGTAGGAAAGGGATATCGGTCACCACACCTTCAAAGCATATCGGGTTACTAGGGTAGGACAACCCTATATCGTTCAAGCCAACCACTATGTCGCCCAACACCATAGGCTCGCCTCTCAAGTCCAAGGAGAGAGAGGGGTATTGCCTCACAGGCACACTACACACACCTTTGATCTAAGGAACCCTAAGCTCTCCTCTCAACTAAAGGGAGAGAGGGGTTTTTCTCAAGATCCCTTAATTCAAAGGATAGGCCGACACAAAGGGAAACCAACACACCACATATCGTCCAACATGATCTAGGGCACATGTAGGGCAGCAACACTACTAGCTAAAGCAAGAAGCATTACTAAAAAGATATGTATGGCCGATCAAGATATCATAGCAAAGAAACATAAAAAGGAGATAGTATAGTTAGGGTAAGGAGTTATGTAACCCGCCTCAAGCACACTCCTCAAGCTCAAAAGCTCCAAGCTCCATGCTCCAAGCACCAAGGCACCACCATAAGAGAAGAAGGAGCAAGGACACTCTAGGGTTTCGACCACCACTAGAGGAAGAAGAAGACTAGAGCTATGGCTGCCAAGGATGTCACCCTCCAAGCTCCACCAAAGGATATCGGCCACCAAGAGAGAAGGGAAGCAACTAAGGAGACTAAAGGGGTTACAAACTAGCAAAGGAGGGGGTATATATACAAGGGGGTCAAGTGGACATCCACTAGAGGGCTGCTCCACATGTGCTCGTGCAAACCACCACTTGTCCAAGCTATGCCACCTTGTTAGCAAAGAGAAACAAGTGTCACCAAGGGTGACACAAACGAAGCTAGGTTACAATGACCACCTAGGCCGATATCACCCCTTTGGGCGATATCGCCCTAACCCAAGAACTCCTCCAGGCTAATACACCACTTGCCCAATACACCCTTGCCCGATACACCCAGCAAGGAGGCGGCACCAAGCCCAAACAAGGCCCAAGAAAGCCCAACAACAAGCCTAAGCTTCAACAAGCTCAAACGAGGCCCAAAGCAACTCAAGCAAGGTGCCCAACCCATCCTCTCAACTCTAGAGGATGCAAGGAGAGGGAAAGCCATCTCTAAAGGTGACAAACTTGCACACCAACCCTAAAACTTGGGTAATTTGCAAGTTGCACCTCAACCTCTCAACAAAGCACTAGCAATCCCTAACCACAACTTAGGTGATTAGCAAACATCTAAACACAAGGTTTAGGAAAAGCAAATAGGGTAAGCCTAAAACGAAGGTCAGGGTCCTTACACTAGCTTTCAAGTTGTTACCGCAATGCCTACATGGATAGTAGAACCTATCTCCAAGTTGTTTCCTATGTTCCTCGGCAAATCTAATAAACTAATCAAGACCAGAAATAAACTCTAGGGTGCAACAATTTGGAATGGACATCCATGATCTATTCATTCTATGATCAAAGAGAAAACAAGTATATATTAGGGTTTAGGGTTCATGGTTAAAAGATTAGGGTTTATGGTTAAAAGTTTAGGGTTTAGGGTCTTATATATAATAAATGTGTACCACCTATCCCATTCTTGATCACCTAATCTCACTAGTAAGTGTATAATGTGTATTCAATTTTCAAGAAATTTCGACAACATTTCCCCACAATTCTCCAAGTACACCGATGTACATGGGCAAATGCCCACCGACATATGTACTTAGAGAACAAACGGGGAAGTGATGATGAAAAATCATGAAAACTGAATACACATTATACACATACATCGTAAGTGCGATTAAGTTTTCAAGAACAGTCCCAAACCAGGGACTATCCAAGATTTACTCCTAATGAGTAAATCTCAGACGGGTTTCTAGGCCAACAAAATACATGTATATATGTTGTCATTCATATACCTACAATCATAGTATCATCGTTCATATCCTAGGTTTTGTGTAAAATCATTTAATCCAATTCATTCTTCCATTTCGGTAAGTTCATTCATTCATCATTAACCCAAATTAATCATTAATATTCAACTACACAATTTTGAAGAACAATTATATTTGAAATAAGTTAAATCAATCACTAACAAGAGAGAAAGAAAGGAATACCAATTAATTAAATTCATTCATTCATCATTAACCCTAGTTAATCATTATTAATCAACTACACAATTTTGGAGAACAATTATATATTGAACTAAGTTCATTCATTCCTCATTTAACCCTTATTAATCAATAATCAACCCTAATTAATCAATAATAATCTTACAGAAAACTCACCTCATTGGTGGAGTAGGTTGTGGTGGCGACGGTCAGAGGTGGAGGTGGTCGCAGTTAGAGGTGAAGCATGTGGCATTCGGCGGTAGCAGAGATGATTGAAGCTGCGGTGAAGTAGGTGGCAAGTGATGGCAGGATGGCAGGTTGTGGATGTGGTCGTTGGTGGAGATGACTCAGCAACTGAGCGGTGGCGGTGGCAACTAAACTGGAGCGGCGGCCGACGACTGGAGCGACGACGGCGAGCTCCTTAGTGAATGAACTGGAGCGGTAGCGATGAGCTCCTCAGCGGCAGTGAGATCCTCAATGGCTCCTCTCCATAGCAGAGGTGGCGAGCTCCTCTCCACATCGACGGCGGTGAGCTCCTCTCCACAACAGCAGCGACAGCGAGCAGCAACACAGAATTATGAGACCTAGCTTGAGCAGAAATAGAGAATCGTGAATGAAATAGAGAAGGGGAAGAGTCTGGCTCGTGTAGGTGCTATTAAGTTAATTATTGACATCAATTATTATGTAAAACTAACGCTTAAAAACAATAGCCGTCAGTATAAACTGATAACTGACACCTATCTACAACTTCAAACAAATAAATTAGCATCGGGATGGGCTGTTCATCATCGCTTTCAACGACGTCTATCCACATATGCCAAAAAAAATACTTCTTGAGTACAATCATAGTTGTCGGTTTCTCCCCTAACACCGATGTTGATTAGGAAAATTGGGGGGGATTTTTTCATAGGTACAACACGCAAACACACATCCTCATCGGTTGTTGTGCATCCTCATCAGACCTATGTCCATAGAGAATGTCACCCTCAGGATTCTTACGAGAACCCTGAGCAAAAAGTTGGCACCTCCCTTTCCTCACTTCAGTTATGAGCATCAAGGAGCGTATGTTAGAGGTTAGGACATTACCAACCATATTCAGCTCACCAGTGAATTGGTTCATTATCTCAAATAAGGAGGCTCTTCCTCGAACACAGTCATGAAATATGATGTCCAAAGCCTATGATCAAGTTGACTGGGATGTCCTTTCCCATGTCACGAGGAAGCTTGGATTCTTCCAAGAGATTATTGATCTATGTCTTAATTTCTTCTCAAATACATGGGCGAGTGTCTTCTTGAGAGATCACATAACGGGTTTCTTACAAATGAGGCATGGCTTGTAACGAGGAAACACATTATCACCATTCCTTTTTATCATCTTAGAAGAACTTCTATACATGAGAATCTTATGTGATGTCACCTACCACAAGATTGCTAGATTCCAAACTTGAGGTGCAAGGACCGCGCCTCTGATTCTCCTATACACAGATAACATCATTCTTTTCCTCAACACCAACCCCATATACACAACAACATCTAGGGGTATCTTCCTCTCATATGAGCTTGCCACTAGTCAACTAATCAACAAGAATAAGTTTGTATGCTTAATCAGATGTTTAGATCTGGATGAAGCCACCCTCGTGGCCTCATCACATGAGGTTAATATCACAATCGATGTTTTCTCTTATCTTGGGATCCCTATCGCATACAATAGAACCAATCTCTCAACATTTGAATTCCTCAATGAGAAGATGGCTTCAAAGATTGCAAATCAGAAAGCAAACCTCATCTCTTTCACTAGACAGAGATTACTGATTGCTCACTCTCTATCCTCTACCACCTTGTACATGATGGTGACATTTGGTCTTCCCGTAGGTGTATGTGATAGGCTTGAAGCGATCATTTCTAAGTTCCTATGGGAAGACTGCTCTAACACAACCAGGTGTGCTAGGGTTACTTGGCACTGGGTTTCATCCCCAACCAAGGATGGAGGTTGGGCCTTGATTCCTTTTGATCTCTCTCAGATGCCTACACCTACAAAGCTTGTTGGGAAATCATAGCAGAGAACTCTCAATGGTCGAATTATTGTCGAGAAAAATATTTGTGCCCATATAAGAATAGGTCTGGTTACTACCCGCCATTCATCAAGCTTGGCACCTCAGCCTCCCCTTACTAGAAATCTATTTGGAAATATTTTCCCACCATCTATCCTTGTTGAAGATGGATATTGGGTAAAGGTGATATCTCTTTCTAGGTCTCCAGATGGTTCTGAGGCCCTCTTAATGATTACTCCTTATTTTCTAGTGATCACAAGTGGGACTTATGAGTCTAAGATTTTTGGATTTATGTGTAGGGTTGGGATTGGGAGTCCCTCAAACATGTTCTTGATGACGATGGACTATCACTGATTCTTGAATTAGGCATGGCCATCTCATACATAGATGACAAAATCTTTTGGTCCCCTACAAACTGTAGTGGGTTTACAATCAAGTCGGCCAAGTGGTTTCGTCTTTCCCCTCAATCTTCGCCCTCTTACTCACATTTAGTCGATTGGTGCTCCCAAGGAAACTACCATCATATGGAAAATCACGAGAGGTGACATTCCCACCAATGACAATGTGTGGAGATGTCAGGTCTCGATTGTTTCCAAATGTTTATGTTGTGAATTACTAGTGATAGAATTCATTCAACACCTCTTCTTCCATATCCATCTTATGATATTTTCTTGGTACTGCTTTGAGAAGATAATCGGGGGTCCTGGTCGTCAAAAACCTACTTCCCTCCTAGACTATTGTGATTGTAGTTTATCTACCTCTACAAATACATGGATAGCTTCTTGTCTTGCAACCCTTATCCTCTAGACAACCTGGTGGATGAGATGCACAACTAGGTTTGATGGAAGATCATCCTCTCTCCTATTTAAGTGGACATCTATAACATTCATGATAAACATATATTTGGAATTAACTTTCTTTCTATAAGATTGAAGAACCCAAGTTTTACGAGGCCCTCCAAGAATTTTACCTAAATGAACCACACTCCAAATCAAGAGGATCCATCTTATTCGATGGCCACCAATGGACATGACCAACTTGAAGTTGAACATCATGATTGGTTGAGATCGTGACCCCCCTAGGTGCGAGAAGAAGTTAAGCCACATGCATTGTTCACAACTGCCATGGTTATGTCTGCTTGGCTTTTAGATTTTGGCTTTGTAGGGAAGATTACACTACTGCTTCCATACAAGCATGTCTCATAGCCCTCAAGATCACAGACGCCAAGAACATTCCTATCTCCATCTTCAATTTGGATGATCAATGTGTGAATATTGTATTGTGGGGTAACACACATGGACCATAGCCTGCATCTATATACATCAGGGAGTCAAGCAACTTATTTCAGAATAGATGATAATAGGCTTTCTCATCCCCAAGGTTTTAAACTTTTCATCCCACGATATCGACCTCTGTACCCGACATCTAGAAGGCCTCATTCTCTAAAACGAGTCCTCCCTCCTATCAATGAGAATATTAGGTATGCTCATCCTTGAATGGTAGGATAGCCCATACCAAGACTCAGAGTGGACTGATGTTTAAGGAAGCATGGCAACTTGATGATCAGAAGCTGGTTTTTCTTCCCTTATGGTCTCCCACATGTAAGCCCATGTTATGATTGTGTTATTATTATGAGATACCTACACAAGGGGTAGGATGAATATATGTCCCATGTCATTTAAAAAAAAAGGATTGTGTCATTCACATTACTATCCTTCTCCATTTTGCTTCGTATATCTTCTTTCCTAGGATTTCATGTCCATAAAAAAAAGCAGTTTCCATCTAACACTTGGAAAGGCCTGATGGATATATTTATCTATAGGAAAGTTTAGTTGTATTCAGATAATTGTCATGTTTCAATTGACTCACCCATTTTGATGTAAAATGTCAGTTTCGTAAAATAAAAATGAACACTATCATCACTAGTTCATGAAGTACAATTTATGAGAGAAATTGCACCTAAATTAGATAAAGATCATTTTCTTCATTTTGAGTCGTGTGCTTTCAAACTCTTGTTAGAGTTAGTTTACCAAAGGATCAACATGCCTAAAGTTGAAGTTTGGTAACATGATAGTATGGGGGGGGACTAATTTGTGTATGTTCTATTAAATACTTCTAGAATTAAGCTTACTCATAATTCATCTTTTTGAAAAGATACATATCCAACTTGCATGTTATTATGTTTTGATACTTTCATATCAAACTAATTTTTGAAAAACAAGCTAAGGGCATGTTGCATGTGGTGTTTCAAACAAATTTTTATGAGTTCCGTATCTAGTTGGTTTTGGCTTTGGGTCCTATGGAAATTTTGATCAATCTTTCACTATGACATGTATCATGTATGTTTTTTCTTAGAAGACTGTATTTTGTTGAGCATGTCCTCATGTTGGTGACAAATTCAATGACTTTATTGGAGTCTCTAATGAGAATACGAGGGTGGATTTTGTTCTTCCACAAGAGATGTTCCGTCCAACATGGAATATATCTCATCTTTTTATGGTTCTAAACCAAAGAGACAACATGTATCTCCTGCAATCCATTCCCTTTTATGGTTCCTAATTATGAAGCTGATTGATTGAAGATTTTAGTTACTAGCAGTAGTTGTCTACACATTCAACACAAAATATCCTTTTCATGGAGGATCCCAAGTTATCAACTTTCTTTTCTTCTTCTAAACCTAGTGTGTGTGGTCTTCACATTCATTAATGATCAAGGTAACCTTTGCCTTGCATGCAGCTGCCAACTCAAGGAGGTTTCTTTATTTGATTGTAGACCTTGTGAGTTCTATTATTCCAAATCATCCAACAAGTGACATAAAATAGGGTAGTACAACCCGCAATCCTTCTTAGTGGTGTAAGGTTTTATTTTCTCCCCCTTCCATTGTTGCGTGCATAAGAAAATGTCAAATTCCAACTGACATCAATAATAACCACATGAGGATTGATTCTTAGTGGTGTAAGGTTTTATTTTCTCCCCCCTTCCATTGTTGTGTGCATACGATAATATGATATTCCATCTGACATCAATAATAATCACATGAGGGTTGATTATCTCACTCGTGTGTCACATGTTTTAGGTTTTATGGCCTCAGAGTAGGTAGTATAAACAAAAAAATTACTAACCATTAACCCATAACAGGAGATTGCATCAATGACTATGTAATAGGAAGGATGGTTTTAGCGAGATATACCTAGTCCTGGGGTTTGCCCATTGATAATACCTTGCATTCGTGTGCGGTCTTCAACACCATGTCTTGGATGATGTTTGTGCATCTCTTGATCTTCGTCATAGACTCTGACCTCCACTACAAATTGCGGATGGCTTGTCCTGCTGAGCGGCAGACATCTACTGCCTCTACAAATAGTCCACATAGAACACTTGGAACTCCTATCGTTCTAGAAGAACTGGTAGTAAGGAGACGAACCTCATGTTGGTGTACTAGCACCAACCTACTCTCCCAAACTCAGACTGCTTTTCTGCAGTTGTCTTTCCCTCACAGTGCCTTCATAGTCAGCTGGCACTTGCTCGGGCTCTCTTGGTTACCAGTACCATAGAGGACAACAAATTTGCAAAGCAATTGATGTTCTGAGTTGTGTGTTTTGAGAAGCCCCCAGTAACCCTCTATTTATAGTAGAGGGCAGGGTCAGGGTTCCCAGTCTGTTTGGGAGTAGAAGGATCTAGAAATTCCATGAATAGTTTGTGCAGCAACAGGCGAACCGATCAGTTCACTTATGAACCAGTCTGTTGGGAATGTGATTCAATTGATTCACCCAGTGAACCAGTAATTTCACTTCCCAGACTTTCATGCAATTGACTTTCCTCAATCGTTTCCAATTAATGCAAAGATTAATCCTTATTCCAATTGAATTGAACAAGTGAAATGTGAAAGTTTTCTTCCAATCAGACAAATCCTTATTTCCTCAGTTGGCAGGACTGTGAGCTACTCGATTCACCAAGTGAACCGGTTGGTTGGCTCACACCAGCTGATCGGCTCACAAGGGTGAACTGGTCAGTTGGCAGTCCTGACATTGCCAATGCAGTCTCCAATTGACCTGACACTCTAACCAGCCAGTTCAACACTTGAACTTGATAGTTTTGAGTCCACCCAGTCAATTGTATGTTTAATTGAGTACCTAAACACATTTAGTCTCAATCTAACCATCATTCATAGACAATATCCTCTTCCAAGGGTATCCTATGTGTGTGACCCTACATGTTCCAATTTACATTGCCAGTGAATGTTCATAACAACTTATGACATCACAAGCAATAAGCGGAATCTAGTAACTCATCATTGCTACCCAAGTAACTCAAAAAATTATAGAACAACTTCAACCTACAATCTGTGATTAGTGTTACTGTGATCGTATAGTTCCTTTGTCACTGACATTCGGATTGAACTCGAGGCATGGAGCGTCATCCTATTCAACATTCAATCCATGTTCCTTGACCTAGAGAAGGCTGTCTGAGATGCATGTGAATTCACATATCATATATTGAATCACACGAGTATGGCCATACAATTCTCAGTCTCGCTTCTTAAGGGGCCCTGGATATCAAACTCCTTGCAGGAGGGACAAATCACATATCTATCACTCACAGTCAAGTCCCCATGTGTCAAAGTCACACAATCATCACCATTATAACAATCCATGTTTCAGGAGTGCATTTGATGATGTCAAAGTGTACCCAATCACATGTGATGAGTGCAGTGATTTTAGATCTAAGAACCACAATCACCACCATCACTATGAGAGACGATTGTGACTACCATTCCATGGTATCCATGTATCACTCTCAAGGTGGGTCTGTCCAATATACTATTCTCTAACATATATTTGTGTGATTGACTTGATATCATATATCATGACTAATGAGACTATGTCATCAGTCAACACACACTCTAGTCTTATGTATGACTAAATTCTATTTTGCTTCCATAGTAATATCCAACTAGGGACATAACAATAATGTATGTACTCTTATCATACATATGGTCTCATTGTTTAGGTCCTCAACCTAAAAACATATATCATCGAATCACATCATTCTTTAGACATCTATCATGTATGTGCCATCATATCATGAGTGAGACAAACATAATAGAAAGAATTACCTTTATCATTATCAAATCAAGTATCATATGCCTCATTGCAATCATCATATGATTGGCTCTATAGGCATACATTGAATGTCATGGACTTTGTACTAATGGTTCCTACTTTTCTCCATGTAGGGATAATACCATCGCTTTTCATTTATCACTTGAGTCAAAGGGTGTTCATCACTAGTCTGTCATGGTGAAGTATCCACAAGTGAATCTAATGCGATGGGGGAGTGGAGCATTCCATACCAATTCATATGCACCAATACCTTCATTCACCATAGTATCAATTAAAATTATATACTTTGAGTTTGTGGTGAAGGCATCATCAATTATCCCTCTCCAAATAAGTTTCTCTACCAAATCTAAGAGTGGGGTGGGCATTGTCAATATGGCATTGACTGTAGGTGAAGTGAATTGTTCCTTTTAGAAATCCATGTCTCAATGACTTTCATCTACCATACTACTAACTTTAGGGTGCAAGACATCTTATGTAGGGTGTTTGTTAGGTTCTAGGGTAGGCAACATACCATTGACAACCCACTCCTCCATCCACATTGTGGTTTCAAAGCTTGAGAGTATTACCATTCTTGAGTTCACCCTCAGATTTGGAAAGAAACACATTAGAATGTGCCCAATGTAGGAATCATTATTACAAAGTCCTTGACATTCAGTGTATTTCATCTTCATAAGATCGACCCATGGAACTTGTTTGCCTTACAATAGTCCCAAACCATCTCAATATTTAAGGCCTCATTGAACTTTCTTGTCTAGAAGATTACTAAGGCACCTTATTCTAGTGTTCTTACCTTGTATTTCCAAGCAACTAAATTAGTCTTATTTTAACAACACACCTCTTCAAATGAAGTTTCAAATCAATTGATCAATTTTGTTACAAACTGAGATAAGAAACTTTATAGTTTGCATAGTGTAAGTGGATTGTTAGACTAAAATTAATTTTAATAATGTCACTTGTCCATCTAGGAACATAAACAATTCTTCCAACCTTGAATTTGTTGTTGCAATTTTGTAGTGAGGTATGTGAAGTGTTCCTTCTAATTTGTGTGGGGTGATTGGAAAACCTACGTGGCAACCCAAGTTGTTGGTTTGTTAAATTCTTGACCATATACATATATTTTTTCTTAAAGAGATAGGAGTGTTATATGAGAAAATGATTCAGGATTTCATCTCAGAACAGAATTGAAATGATGTAGATAAATTGTTATGTAGGCATTGCAAGATGATTGATATATGTCTAACTGAAGCTTCTCCAAATGGTATGATGTCATTGATGAACCTGTCATGGATGGATTTCAAATTCTTTCTAGTTAGTACAATCAACTTCCATCCCTCATTCTATTCCTCTTCTTTAATCAATTGACTAAACCATTTAAGGCATTGTATGAATAAATATGGTGATAAGGGATTCCCTTGCTTGACTTCACATGGTGGTTTGAATTCTAATATATTTGTCATTCAAAAGGATGACAAATGGTTCGTGATGAAATTATCTACATAATAATGGAAGTAATGCTAGAAAATAAATAATTTTTCTCCAATGTGTCGAGGATGAAGCTCCAACTCATTTTTTCAAAGGAGTTTACACGGTGAAGTTTGATTTGCATAGAATTTATTTTTCTTGCCTTACTTTCCATAGAGAACAATCTCTTGGACCAGTGTAATGTTGTCCCTAATCATGCGTCTAAAAACAAAGATTGAGTGTAGTGGGGAGATCCATTACTCTAGAAGAGGTTTGACATTGGAGGCAATGGTCTTGGATAGAGTTTGAGGTAAACATAAATCAATGATATCAGACAAAGATGGAGCTAGTTTTAGTTTCAAGGTTAAGGGGATTAGGATAAGGGATGAATTTGGGAGCTCAACACCAAAGGGCATACCTTATAAAGGATTTTCTATGAGATTTCTAATATGCAATTAACACATGCCATTTTTTGGCATAAAAGATGCATCAACCCCATCAGGGCTCAGTGCTTTCAACGAAGGCATATATTATAGTGTGTTCAAAATTTTGGACTCATCGGGTACTCAAGCAAGCCTCTCTTTGTCTTCCTGATTGATTCCATGAAAGAACCCAACCCAAAATCTGCCATTCACCCATGATCTTTGATTTTCTTGAGAGAGAAGGATATTTCTAGGATTTGAATATTCTCAAAGTTGGAAGTGCATATTTAGGGTTCTAGATTCCAAAAGTTGGTGAATTAATCATATTTCATCAATCTTTGCTATTTTTTATTCTCTATATTCCTTCCTAGGTCTGAAACTGGTGACCCTTCTCATTTAGATCAAAAGAACTGAAATCCAAATATTTTCTCACTTTTTCCCTATCTTCTTGATTAAGATTCTTGAGCTAAAAGGAGCAAGAAGAAAGTAAATTAATTGACGCTTGAATTCCATTCATAATTTTTAGTAGCTGAGGATATGTTTTTGTGGGGCTTGGTGAATGAGGTGAGTGGATAGTTTCCTTTTCATATATTTATACATGTGGAAAGGGTAATCATATCAGACTATATGATAATGAGCTTGTAGACCCATCTTTCTAAATAGTTAAGTGATCAAAAGGCAAAATGTTGGGCAAATCTATTCTTATGTTTTAGTTTCACTCATGATGAATAATATTTGATTTAATTATATTCTATAAATAAGTATCTATTATGATTTTTTGCTAAAAAATTATATTATTTTATGCTCGTAAAGATGTAATTATCTTAAATGAACAAGATTTTTGGAAATTAACTAATCCTGAATGTAATGATGGTTGAATTGGAAAAACATGAATTAAATATAGATTCTTAGTATCTAATATTGAATCTATCATGAATTTCACATGTTTCCATATGAGAGTTAATGCAAATATTTTAAATTAAAATTTTTATTATTAGGATCAGTTTTGACATATTGATTAAAAAGAGCCAATGATATGATGTATTTTGTAAGTTATAATGTATGAAACTTGTTAGAACCCCAATTTTTGGGTTCATATGGTTGGAAATGCAATTTTCCCAATAAATGTATGATTATGGGAATTGTATGATTTATGTGTATTGAATGGATTTCCTTTGCAATATTTCCTTTGTGCATGTGATTTCCTGGATCATAATATGTTAATGAGTCCAATATGATTAGAAGAAAAAGAAGAAATCAAATAATACATTATTAAGATGGAAATTTGAGATAATGATGAAAATATGAGAAATATGTGGAAAGATGTATGAATGATCATCATGGATGAGATTTCAAATCCACAAGGTTTCTAATGGTAAAAGGAATCCAAATAAAGAGAATAAAAGAGTAAGAGAGAGAAAAAATGAATAAAATATGCCTTAATAAGTGATAACTTGCTTATGAAGAAAAGTCCCTCATACTTTCGAATTTGAGTCCCAAGCTTGGCACACAAGTAGTCTAAGTCATTATGGACTTTTATTTAAAATTTGGGATCGATTGGATAAAAGAGGAAACATTTATGCATTTATTAAATTTCCTCAAAGTGAATGTTTAACTAATATAATAATGTGATTTGTCAAATTTCAATTCCAGTCAGGAAACTTAGGCCCGACCTAGGTGTGTATCATGCCCAATGACAGTCGTTGGATGGATATCTGACAATCCTGAGATCGCCTTCTACCTCGAACTGGAAAGGGAAAGTAGAGAATAGTAACTAGGAATCTTCCTGAGCGAAACTCTTGCGAACCAAGGCACAACCAATTTAGGAAATATGTCCAATGAAATTGGGAGATCGGTCCGAGTTGGTCTACCCTAAGTTTCATCGGGTTTCTTTGCCTAAAGGAGTTTTTCCCAAATCAGGCTTCTCGGCCACCTAGTAAACCTATATATATGGGACCGTGGACCCCCAAAAAAGCGGCAAATAGGTTCCTTGTCTTCGGCCGACTGTTGCGAGTAGACTTGCACAAACAATTGTAGTGTGAGCTGTGTTCCTTGCACCTGTCATCATAGGGATCCTGCTGGAGGGGCAGGAAGTCGGTGGCTCATTTTCGATCGCCCTCAGGGCAATTGAGACAACAACCAACTTTGACAGAGCCTAGAGGAGGTAGTGGTGGTTTTTCCAAGTGGAGAGAAGGTCTAGAACATGGCGTCAACTAGTGGGTTGACTGCCCAAAAAACCTAGTTCACGAAGCTCGGGCGAACGGAGGTTGAAGATAAACCCCACGGAGATGACCGTTCTACCCCCGAGATTAACGAAGAGAGTTGGGGGTAAAGAAGTATTTTTGATATGTTTTAAGACCAGACCCCACTGGAGCGAGCCACTAAGAGGGCTGCATGCTATTGACTAAGGAATATCCAAGAAAAGGAAAAGAAAATGAAAGGATGATGTGGCAGCCAACGATTGGCTGAAAGGTAATTAACTTGCGATATGTATAGCTTACGATTGGTAACTCTATTTGGGGAATGTTATATATTAAAATTGATCAGAAAAATGCAAGGAATCCAGTAAAAATATAATTGAAGCCTAGTATCACTTGCAATTCAAAAAGTTTATAAAGTTATCATCTTTAATGGTTTAATTGATGAAAAACTCTAAGAATTGAAGATAATTAGATCTAATAATATTATTTGAATGTTATGAGCAAATATTAACTTGTTGTTAATAAAAGAGAGAATTAGGCCTAAAAAGATGATCTTAATGCATAATTGGCTTAATTTAGGGTTCCATGTACATGAATATGCATTAATGGGCCTAGAAACCCTAATTTTGATAATTATGACTTTTAATGGTTTTAGTTGTGTAAATCCATGAATAAGACAGAGATATGTCGTTACAAAGACAATGTGAGTATAAAAGATCCTTAATGTGGATAGTTTGAGTAAGTAGGGTTTTTATGAGTAGAAAAACTATTTTAGGGTTTGTTGACCTAAAAAGGATAAAGTTTAAAATTTTGATCTAAGAAACCCTAATGAATCCTAATGAGACTTAGAAACCTTAGAAAGGTGTCCCAAGTCAATAAGGAGTTGTTTGGGATATGTTTGTGACAATTAGACATTATACATGTTTTTGGGATCAGTGTTTGCTTGATTGATTGATTGGCTTTCTTGATTGGGCATCTTGATTGGATTGGATATCTTGCTCCAAGTCAGGTATGTGGTTACGCTTATGACTAATCGCTCTAGTTTCACGATGATTTCTGAGGTTTTATTGGTTGCTTAGAAATAACTACTTGGTTGACTCTTATTTCATGCAACTGTAAAGTGACTATGACTATCACCATAAGTATATGTGCATGACTAGCTCAGATCCTAGTCCTCCTTTGTAGCTTTGATGATGAGATGGATGACCCAGTACATGCTCTACCCTTAGGGTAGGATCATTAGGTTATCATGAGTTGATGTGTTGGTCTACCCATGGGTAGGACCATACGACTACACCGCCCTAGGTCGTGGTCTACCTGTAAGGTAGGATCATATGGGCTATTTGAGATCTACCATATGAGAGAGGTAGTATCCATGTCCACTACAGGGACAGCACAGAGGAAAGGATATGTAGGGATTGATTAGTTATATGTAAAATGTAAAGTTTGATTTGTTAAATCATAATTTGATTGCAATACGGTGTCAGAATTAGATGCAATATTTTTGTTCCACCACATACAAGTATAATTCATTATACTGATCGATGTTTTGTTTGTCGGTGTTTTAGGTTTATCAGAAAGTGGATATTCCTTTAAAGTGACATTGAATGAATAACGATCAATAAAGAATTGGAGGATTGTAGATAGACAGTTTCTTATCTAGGTAAAGTCCCTCAAATCCTATATTTTTCAAGGTATGTGAAAAGAAAAAAATTTATCCTGTTTCAAGCTTAGTTGTGGTAGAATTTATTAATTATTTTTTATTATTTGTAAAACCATTGATCCTATTTTGGGATAGTGGCTTTGACTTCGTGGTCTTCCTTAATTGGGGGTTATTGGGAAGTGGGGTCATGACATTTGGTATTAGAGCATGGTTTTCCATTTGATCTCTAATAATTATTAAATTTTACAAACTCTTTAGAACCCAAGGGAGTTATTAGAGGATTTTCCAATGATGGATGTGTCTAGAAAAGGATCACAATCTGGGGGCTAGCAAAATTTTCCTTCACCCCACTAGTTGGTCTATGAGGACTCCCAGATTTTGTGTGACAGTCTGGCCAAAATTGGAGGATTCGACTCAAAATAAGACACCTCTAGGTATTCTCTCATATGTCTTCATCCCTTCTCTACCCCATTCGTTGGATAACTCTAAGAGATTAGGGTTTCTCTCTCTCCAAACACCTCCTGTGTTTGGGATAAGATTAATAAGGATTAAAGAATCCTCCATCAAATAATAAAAAGCATGTAATAAAGATGTCACAGACATAAGTTAGGATAATTAGAAACTCAGACGGAGTTTAGTTACATGCTTAGGTTGCATGGACTGTGTTGTTGTGCCCTTGGTTACCCCTCAGGAGAACATTGAGGTTAAACCATCATGTAGGAAGAGAAGAGAGTTATCCTTGGAGGAAGAAGCCTCCAAGAAGAGGTATAGACCTGACGCATCCTCTGAGGATGATGCTAAATCTAAAACCTTAAGCAGTGGATAGAGAAAGAGAAGACATGATGACTTGGATAATGTAGTTGACCATGCATGTGTGTATGTGGGTTTCACGTACATGCTTTATGTAAAGGTTTTGAGTGTCATAGGAGAATCCTGAACCTGGTGTGGCTGCATGACCCCTAATGCCTTTTGGTGACTAGACCTTGGGTGGGTCGTGCCTGTTAGGATGAGGGATAGATCCCTCATTGAGAAGGTTGATGGTGACATTATAGGAACCCTAATGGGCATATATGAACAAAAAAGAGCTATGTGCCTACCTAGGAGAGAGTGGTAGCAAGGCTGATAGTAGGTTGAGACCTAGGCCAGAAGCGTTATGCCTGATAGTTTATGAGGCGAGCGTGCAGAGCTTTAGCCGATCTTGGTTGGACGTAGGTCTTGATAGTATGTTTCACTCAGGTGAGGATAGATGTGTATCCTTAATAGCTCGACCCATCTTCTAAGAGAGAACCTCTAGTAGTAGGACCAGTTGTAGGGTTAGATCTAGAGAAAGAGAGCGAGACCCAATGAAGAAGGTTTGAGACCTTGACTCCGAGACATGAGGAATCATGAGAAGTTGGGTATAATATGGCCTGGGATAGATGACCCTAAGTAGATATATGTGGTTGCCTCATACATGATCCTTGGAGGCTTATCGTACCTTATATGCCTTTAGAGGAACCAAACCCTAGAAGTAAGAAGGAGGCTTTTTGAGCAAATGTACAAATGATATGAGTGCCTACCTTTTTTGGGTGTAGGAAGGAGAGTTCCATAGACCCTGAAGGGGTATAGTAACAAGTTGTGGGGCCTCACACCCAGTTGGTTTTCCTGGTGTAGGACTCTAAGGGTTGTTCACGTGGAAGAGTGTGAGGATGTATATACCCTATCTGGTAAAGGTTTGGTTCATGGTTGAACAGCTGAGCAAGTAGTTAGGCAACTGATGCAGAAGAGGTGAACCTGGGGTTCCTAGACCAAAGAAGGGAAGTAGTTGTACCCAGTGCATATGATGCTCATGAGGCTAATTGAGTTTATAGGATGTAAGCTTGGCACCCCTTCCCATGTGTTAGAAGGAAACCCCGTTTGAGCTGAGATATATGGTTGTTGGCAACACATGCATGTGTGTTATTAGTCCAACCTCGAGGAATGATGAACAAGTATGTTTTGTCAAGGAACTTGGCATGGAATAGTAGGTTGTCTTCTTGCTAGTTACGTACATAAGTATCATGCTAGGAGATAAGCATATACATGACGATGTAAACCTTGGAGGTAAGAACGTTTTGTGACCTTTGTTACTATCAAGATATAGTTTTCTCCCATCCTGGAAAGAAACTCTTTATGTAGGATGAGCACCATATCTTGTTTGGGTTTGAGGTAACCTGAAGAGGTCACTTATAAGAGCTTGATGAGCTAAGTGTAAGAGCACGTAGTATGATGATGAATCTATAGACCCATGTGTGACCACCTCTTAGGGGCATGAGGATATGTTTCCATGGAGGTAGCTTGTATGGGGCCCCGAGTCAGGTAGGTTGCCATGATTCCTATGAGGGATGAAAAGTTAACCATGAATGCCCAGAGATAGGATGGAGTTTTGGGTGAGGATTCAAGGATGAGATGTGCTTGAGTATCAACAAAGGAACCACAAGCTACCGAAGAGTCCTAAGTCAGTATTAAGGTCAAGTAGAGACAAGACCGATGGAAGTGGGATTTGTATGTTCCCTGAATGCACAAAACCATAGGGTCGGGAAGTAACAACTACCTTTGCTCGAGGCCCATGGGTTAGGAGGTAACAAATATGGTTCCACAATATTTGAAAATAGGAGAAAACATTGCTCGAAGCGAGAAGTTTTTCCAGATTCTGTTGAACCCATTCATGAGGTGGACGGGTTCAACCTAAACAAGATCGGGTTCGAAAAACTTAAGCTTGGGTTTGACCCTTAGATGGCTGAGTTCAACCAAAAATTCTGAAATCATCATAGAGAAACTCGATTTTGCCTAATCCGAAAAGAAATGGAAATTCATGTTTTGTTCAAAAGGTATTACCTCAATAGCTTTATAGGTGGAGTGGCAGAAATGCATGCAATTGATAATGAATAAAATGATGTAACAGAGAAGAAAAATAAAGTTTGAACAGTTTGAGGAAAGATAAATATGTAGCTAAAGAATTTGAAACAACTTTTATTATGAAAAATTAAGAAAGAAAAAATGTGTAGGTAAAAGGGGGTGGTTTCCCCACAATTCCTATACGTGGATCCCAAATCCATAGTTTTGGGCTCCGGGTTACCTGTGCATTGATGTTGCTGACTATCTTCAGAAATACAAAGTTTGCATTCTGAGACTGATGTTTTGAGGTATTATACCTTGACTTGGAGTGATCTCTTCTATGTTGAAATAACATTGGACCACATGGGGGAAAATCCTTGAAAAGATTGGGCTCTCCCATATGTGAATATTTTGATATGTATGCCCTGAGTATCCATGAAAAGTGGGGTGGATGATTCCACCCCTGACTCAGAGGTTTGATGGCCTAAAAATCCATCATTGAAAAGTTGACCCCCCCAATCTAAGTTGGGATATGAAGTGACCTTGGATAGGTTCAATTGCCTTCCTACTATCCCAAGATTGTCATTTTCTATGGGTTTCAAGTCATCTTCCTTTGTGATAGCCATTTGTGATGAATTTTCCATCTTGCTCCCTTAATGCCCACCAATCATTGTAAGGGAATGGTAGCAAATTTCAGCTCATGTTGCTCCTGATTATTGTCGTCACTTTACTTACTTTCCCACTTTGAGAAAATGTCGGCATCCTCTTCAAACAAGTTATTCCAAACCATAGTATCCATGTTGCTTGAGGGGTATCACCTTGGTTTGGGAGAAAATTTGATTCAGGCTTCTCAAACTGACCCTTAAATTGTAAGGTTGCTTAGCTACCCTGAGGAGTATATAAATGATCATCTTCGTCAACCATATTTGCCAGATTTGTGATTCCTCTGCTGATTTTTTAGATGAACCATATGGAAAAAATCAAGGTCCCACTTGGTTGAGTGAGTCTTCACACAAGAATCATGGTGATTCGATCTAGTCACCCAAGTAGCAAGGTGAGGTATGTTCCTCATTGGGCTCAATGGAGTGGTTTTGATGACTATAGTCTTCATTATTATGCTCTGGTGCTTGTAACCACATGGTAACCAAATTGATGAGCTCCTGAAGTCTCCTCTCCTGTTCAACATCCTTTTCATGAAGTTGTTGGACTTGGGTGGAGATGCTTTCTAGGTTCGTCAACTCCACCATGCACTGTTGTTGGAAATTTGCGCTATCAAATTGTTGCACTTGGATGGATCCTTCTTCAATAGCTTGAAGTAAATTTCTATTTCGGTCTGGATCTCGGTGGCCACTTGGATCTGATGATCTTGTCTTTGTAGTAGTTGTCGAAGTGGGTCATCTTATTCTTGGAGATGAAGTGCTAAGGAGATGAGTGCATAAACACTTTCTCCAGCTCCATGATATTATAGAGGTCGAGGGTTTTTTGTCAATCTCCTTTACTGAAACGTCTGATAATGATGATGGTGGGGGAGAATATAGCTCTACTAGTTGCAGCATATGTTTTTTAATTATTCACCAACAGTTGGGGCTACGGAAAAATTCAGGAGAACAAGTGGACAAGATAACCTGCCTTGCAGAAGCAAGGTCCATGGATGAAAGGTATAAGAAAAGGAGAAGATATTTAGTATATATGAACAAATATATGTTAAACAAAAGAAGAAATATGCATATATATAGGCTTATGGATTATAGAACAAAATCTTTGGGCGTGCAAACATGGAAAATAACATCCTCAACAACAATGCCAAAAAGTTGATAGGCCCTGAGAGTGTGTCCCAAAAGTTGATCAGCCATGAGCATGCACCTGAAATGTACATGCATGATCCCAAAGGTAAAGTGGCCCTTTTAAATCTATAACTTGAAACCTTCGAGGACCCCCGCAACTCAGTACAAGGTCAAAGTAGATATACAGGGTCAAACACAGGAACATGGGGATGTTTAGGATGCTTAAGATCTCGATCTTAGCAAAATGATACAAAACAAAATAAAACAAAGTAAAGAAAATAGAGACCATGGAATGCTACTAATCAGAAGGAGTTACTGGATGAATCCTACTAATCAAGAGAAGGAGATCCTGGCTATTTAACCACAAGTTAGACAGTCTATGCACCTGTTCTCGGGCATAGACAACCCTCAAACATCCTAACAAGCATCTGACCTCCAAACTTAGCATGCATCGTGGTAGTTGTTCGTGTGGGGGTCATCCCACTCACACTCGTGCACCATGATGAAAACCCCATCAATGATCTAACCCTCTATCGAGAATAACAGATCATATCCCCTAAATATCTTGGATACCCTCTCAGGTCCATGATATCCAAAGATGTTAGGAACACTAGAGAAAAAGCACAAAACACTGACAGTGGACCTGAGCAGGTGGAGATGAACCCGACCGAGTTTGGATGAGCATGATTGTTTTCAACCCATCCTGACCGGATCTAAGGTTCTGGTAGAATCTCTCCTATAGGTATTTTGTAGTGGTCCTCCTTTAGACGTACTCTTCTCATATTTTGATCTAAACTACCTTATCTTACCCATTTCCACAACTACTCTCACGATCTAGGTAGAATTGGAAGTTCAAGCAAGAAAGTGATCAACAAAACCAACAATCATAATCGAAAGGATAAGATAGAATAGATAACATGCTAGATTCCGAATAAAACTACTTGCTTAATCTAAAAGTACATAACATGTCCAAAGTGGGATGCATAGCCAAGAAGGAGCTCAACTAGCCATGGAAAAGTATAGTTGGCACCGAACAAAGATGGAAGAACATTATTCGTACAAAAACAAAGGAGAAAAGTTGAGGAAAGAGGTCAAAGAAGAGATTTAGCCCAAAGAGGAGAGGTGGATCTATCTCCTTATCCTTTTGAGAAGGATGAATCTCATCATTGGGTCATCATCCTTGATCTTCAAGACTCCTTGGCCTCCTTTATCCTTGATTCCATCCCAAATAGAAGCTTTGGTGGATGTATGGATTTGGAAGGTGGTTGGGAGTGGATGGAAATGGGTGAATGATGGTGGAAATGATAGTAGATGGAGGAAAATCAAAGGGGTTGATGTAGGGTGTGCTCTTCATCCCTTTCATACCATGGAGCTCTCCCATAGAGCTCTGGGAACCTCTCAAACCTAATGAAACATGGAATCAAAATTGGAACTCAGAAGGAACCCCTACTAAGTTAGCAAGGGGTGGCTATTTATAGGCGTGGGTGGAGTGTGTGTTAAGTGGTTTCTAGTTTCCCAAAGATCACTATTGATTTGGACCTAACAAGTTTAGGATGAACCTGGGCAGGTTGATGCCCAGTGGTTGCTAATATTCTTGGTAGTTGTGATCGATGATATTTCCCCTTTCGATAGTCACTAATTTCTTGGTGATCATCAACCTCGCAGCGGTCGTCAATAGTCTGGAGTTCCAACAGTCGCTGACCTCTTTTCGGTGAACCTGGTTGCTTTGGGATGAACCCAAGAAGGTTCACCCTCAGCGATTTTTGGAAATGGAGGTTGAGCGGTCAATGATGTGTGTGCCTTCGGTAGTTGCCAACATTTCAAAGGTTATCGATAGTCTGGTGAATCTTAGTAATCACTGATGGGGAGAGGCTCATCGATCGCCAAATATGAAGGATGATCTTTTTTGGAGATGGAAGCCCAATGTTCGTTGAGACATTTAACTACGACAAAGTCGAGGGTTGAACCTGTTTGGGTTCAGGGCAAGAATCTTGGAGATAATATCTTTTCAAGTTTGGTACCTACAAGTCCCAAAATTGGCTAGTTGAGAAAAAAGATCTAAATTACTAAAACATAAGATTCTAGAGTATTTTTGGTGTATTAAGGATATAAAAATACAAAATTATAAATAAATACTTAGCATAGATGCCTAAGTTTGGATGTTATAAACATGGTCACCACATTCACTTATTGATGGAGAGGAGTGTTCTTGTTGTGATTGCAGTGGTGGAAGTGGTATTTGGTGTTGGGAGTGAGGTGCATATTGAATGTGTTGATTGAGATTCCCTTGGTGGGTGGTTTTTGACGTGTAGGTAACTGGCATTGTTATGGTAGTTGTTGTGATGGAGGTGTGTACAGATAAGGTGGCCCTTGATATTGTTGTACAGGATGCACTTGCATTTGGGGTGGGCAGTAGGTTTTTGAAGAAGGCCCATTTTACCACTAGTGTTGTTGAGGTTCACCATGGTATTGTGAAGGAAGTCTCCCCTCTTCATAGTGACCAAGTGTAAGAAAGATTTGATCCAATTTTTTTATAGCCAATTGATTATTTCTCCATGAGTGGACACATCCTTCTTCACCTCATTAAGACTTGTTAGTCTACCAATCACTTCTTCTTAAAACTTTGAACTACAGTGTTGACTTTGATGTTGGTGTGGTTGTTGTTGTGAATTGTTCCCTTTTTGTCTCAAAAAAAAATAAGATGGGAGAATATGATCATGACATCAGAGCATTGGAATTTTCATTGCCAATGTATTGAAGAGCTTCCAAAGATTAATATATTTCACTAGTTTTCTTGAAGCCCCCACCCCCAAGGTTTTTCATGAGATTCATCATATAACTTAGAATCTTCACCAACTGAGGATTTGCATCATTTAGGGAGGGAGGTGGCGGAGTAGATAAAGAAAAATCAACATTTATGTCATAATCACTCGTTACATTAGATGCACAGTGTCTATAGCTTTTAACCAAGCTCTAAAAAATAGGACATGATTCTCCAGGAGGCTTTGTCATGAATGATCCACAACAAGAGGATTCAACCACCATTTTACCCATTTGAAATAAGGTTGAGTAGAATGATTGCACTAACTTCCATAAGGGAAACTCATGGTGGGGTCAATCTCTCAATAGCTTTTGGAATCTCTCCCAACTCTCATGAAACTGCTTGTGACCTAACTAACTAAAGGAAATGATACATCTCCTCATTTGTGTGATCTTGGATATAGCATGTTTTTTTTTAAATCCATTCTTCATTGCCTCTCACTTCTTTATATTAGTCTTTGTCTGGTACCACTCCGTAGGTTCATCATTGAAGAGAATGGGAATAGACTAAGCATAACTGGATCTTTAGTAGCAATTGGAGTAAAAAAGGAAGAACAAGTCTCTAGGAAGGCCTCAATGTGCTTTTAACGGTTTTCATTCTCCAATCTATCAAGTGTTGGAAGAAGTACTACTAGAGATGAAGGAAAGAAGAACACTTGCTCATGCATTTAATCCACTCTTGTAGCAATTAGTGAAGTTTAGTTGACTGGCATGAAGTTGCAATATAGAGGTCTTGGAGGAGGTGGTGAGTCATGAGAAGCTTTAGGTCCTTCCTCTTTCTCACCATGATGAGGTGGTCCTCCAACTCGGTTATCCATATCTTGTTATCTCTCTTGGTTTTTGTGATAGTTGCTTTGTCTCCTTATACCTATCTTGGGATCCTCAAACAAGGTATCCAAGGATAGAGATCGATGACTAAACATGCATTTCACCTAAAAAGTCACAATTCTTCAAGATGAGTTAGTAACTAATAAGGTGAAATTGGTAGAAAATAAATAATATTAATGTTGTGGGAAACTGAAAACATCAAAAAGAAATAACTAGATAGGTCTAAAACACTACTCACCAAAAAAAGCGCCAAAACTCTTGATGTGAATCTAAAAGTTGGTGCTTGGTATACATCCTCAACCCAAGATATATTGGGATTTCTATGACAAAATGATGCTAGAAAGCTTTATGCACCTTAGGAACACTGAGTACATTCCATATCTATATTGCTTGATATAGACACACTCTCAATGAAACAATATACAAGTGCACGGGATCAAGATACAATATACAAGAAGTAGGCCAGTCGTGGTCGGTCCATAAGGAGCAGAGGAGGGACCAAGTATAGGTTGATTCTTTGGATTCTTAGTGCATAGTGTTAGGGTTTCAATTGTTTAAAGTTGGTTTAGTATGATTACACTAACGATCAAGCAATTTAGAGACAATATTGAAACTAAAATTACTTCTAGAAATTAGGGATAAAGAACTAGCTAAGTGAGAAATTAATAAAGCACTAATAAAGAGCAAGCAATTACACAAACTAGAAAGAGCAATACTAATTATCAACTAAACAAGGAAATTCAATAAAACATGAAAATAATATTGAGATAAAAAAATTAGCTACCTCGAACAAACAAAGGAATCACAAACAAGAACTAACTAAGTATAATAAACAAATTCATTATTAACTATTCAATTAACACTAGAGAGCAAGACAGTGAGCAAAGTTATATAACACTAGCAATTATGGTGTCAAAATATTAATTAAGGGAGTAGGTCATTTGGGGGTATGTATCAACCACATTTAGGGTCATATTGTGAATCACATACAACAAGTATGATACCAAACCAAATAATAAAGGATGATGAGGATCGATATTTCCATCCTAATAGTGGCCATGAGTGGCATAGGGTGTGTATAGGGGAACTAGTCCCTACTACCTCGTATCCAACCTTACAAGGATCAATTGACTAGGGGATATATAGAATCAAATCAAGATCACCCTATTCTAGGTGTTTAGGTATGATTATCCTAATGCACTTTGTGTCAAGGGACTTCTCTTTCCCCAAGACTCTACCACTATGTATAATTGTTGCTCTAGATTGTTGATTAGTTTATGGAATGTCAGTGTTTCTTGGAAATCCCCACAAAGTAGGATTTTTCATTGTTGCCACATCTGTTGTTATTTGTAAAATTTGATTTTTCAAACTGCGGATTTGAGATCCTTGGTTTTGTTAGTTCCTTTTTTATTGGTCTAGGTAGGACTAGTTCTTTGTTATGCATGTTTCATTTCTACTCATGAGTTTTCTAAATATATTCCAACTTGTCCAACCTTCTAGGACCCCTTTCCAGCTAATTTTGATGTGGAGTGTTGACATGTTGTTGTTGAAGTCATTGTACCTATGATGGATACTGGTGAAAATTATTAGGGTCCTCCCATGTGAATTTAGGATTCCTCCTCTATGCATATTTATTGTTTCTCCTATTGTTATGTTGACTTAGGTACATTCACACCACCTCCTCGTCTTCATACAAGGTTTCAAATTTCTAATCTAACTTCTCTATAAGTTGTGCCATCTGAGCTTCCAGCTCCAAGACTTACTAATATTCAATGACACTTCTGACCTATGCTTGTGTCTCACACTCCTCTCCTAAATATTGATTATTGGATGTTTTCCTCAGGATCTCGTGACATCTTATCCCGTTGTGATATAAGAAAAATCATGCCCCCGCACTATCATGAGTAGTCCTCTCCCCTTTCTACAAGTTGTCATAAAATGTCTTTTTTCGATCAAGCAAGTTCGTCTCGTGATGAGGGACTTTTCTCAGCATATTCTAGAATCTCTTCCAAGTCTTGTAGTGGGATTCTTCAATATATTGTTTCAAGTTGTATATTTTTTCTACTAGATCATTAGTATTGTATAGTGGGAAATACCTCTCAAAGAATGTGCCAATCATTTCATCCAATGTCTCGATTAACTCACAAGGTAAACTAAGAAAGAAAGCCTTAGCCTTGTCTGATAGAGATTATGAAAATAGCTTTAAATTAATCACTATGGCTGGGACCCTATCGAGTCTAAGCATTTCACAACATTCCACAAAGTTGTTTATGTGTGCCATTGGGTCCATGCACTTGTGCACATGGAACTCCTGAGATTTGATTAATGCCGCCAGTCCCATATCAAATTTATAACTTTCCATGTTCATTGTTTGGTGCTTAGTTGGTCCCAATTGAGTAGTCTTCAATGATTCCTCAATTTTCTCCCATACCATCTTCTCCTCTTCTAAATCCTACAAGTCGTCTGCTCAATCATCATTGTTCTGCGACACGTCTTCTAACTGTTCTTTATTTTCCTATGGTGGAGGAGTTTGAATGAGTTGAATGAGTATCTTAGATGAAGCTCCAAACTCATGTGCCTTGCATAAAATCTCCTCTCAGTCTACACATGATGGAGTTGAACCTCAATAATCCGTAATCCGAGTATGGAACATATACTAGTATCTAAAAATGCTATTGGAACTATAAGCACATATAATACTAGTAAATTGAAAAAGAAAATTTATCAAATATGTTATGTGCTCAAAATTAAAATAAATAAAGAAAAATGGCTGAGAGTGGCCATCTGCAACACTAGTGTTGGTTTTTTCGATTCCCGAAAATGTCACCAAAAACTTGACACACATAAAATGTGTGTGCAATAAGAAAGTGTAGATGTCAATGTAATAAGGGCCACTTAGGCCTGAGTGTAGAATTCAGGGAATCATTTTCAAGAAACTACTACTACTTGTGACCTAATCATCTAGCCTAAATAAGGAGGTTTCTTGGTTGTTATTAGCTATGAATAGAGATTGAAAAGTATAAATCACAATGAGTGTAAGTAATGTTTATTTAATTCCTTAGGACTTGTGGTTTTACCACAACATACACAACATACACAACATTTAGTATCCTTTATATATATATATATATATATATATATATATATATATATATATGTCTATTTATTTTTACCCGGTGGGTACTTTTACCTAAGTTACCCGGCAGCATATTCACAGTGGCAGGCGTATGTAATTAACTCCAAGTTACTGTAGCACGCGTTCAGCAAAGAAACCGGATCGTCTCTGCCGCCGCCAGCCTGATTCTTCCGGTCTCCCCCCATCTGTCGATCATCTTCGTCATCCGCGGTCATCTGTGCCGCCGCCAGGCTGATACATCCAGTCTACCCCCATTCGCGATCGTCTCTGCCACCGCCAGCCTGATTCTTCCGGTCTCCCCCATCTGCCGATCATCTTCGTCATCCGCGGTCGTCTGTGCCACCGCCAGGCTGATACATCTGGTCTACCCCCATTCGCGATCGTCTCTGCCGCCGCCAGCCTGATTCTTCCGGTCTCCCCCATCTGCCGATGATCTTCGTCATCCGCGGTCGTCTGTGCCGCCGCCAGGCTGATACATCCGGTCTACCCCCATTCGCAATCATCTCTGCCGCCGTCAGCCTGATTCTTCCGGTCGCCCCCCATCTGTCGATCATCTTCGTCATCCGCGGTCGTCTATGCCGCCGCCAGGCTGATACATCCGGTCTACCCCCATCTGCCGATCGTCTACGTCATTCGCGGTCGTCTGCGCCGCCGCCAGGTTGATACATCCGGTCTTCCTCCCATCTGCCGATCATCTACCCCCCATCAGACGCTTAACACCCTGCATATGTAATTCCGCCTCTGATTCCAACTTCCTTGGCGTATTTCAATTTCCATTTTACATTTCTTCCTCAGAAATACCTACATTCATTTCCTCAGAAATACCTCTGATAACGGTTTCCCTTTTTATCAATCTTGCAGAGAAGGACGACTAAGGTGTCTCCCACTGTCGTTTGTGTATCATGTGACGGTATCGATTTTCACCAAGCTGATTCCACCGTTTAGACCTGCTGTTCTGAAGCTCACGCCGTTGAGGAGGAGGGAGTGGGTGTGGTTGGAGAATTCCCTACTCTATCTGCATATTCAGGAGCAAATTGTTGTTGAGGGAGTGGAGGTGGTGGGAGAATTCACTGTTCTATCTGCATTTGTACGAGCAACACTTTTTTCAAGCTACATTCAGGTAGATTTTGTATTTCTCTTTGTAAATTCATTCAGTTATACTCGTTTTTTTTTATTTTTTCTTATCATTTCAATGTTTATTCATCCCTTTATCTTGTGTGGGAAAGAAACCCAATTTTTGTTTCTGCATTGTCGTTTTTGCAGTACTAACTGGCATTCATGTTTTTATGTTTTGCGTAGTTACTCTCTTTTTATGATTGGTTACTCTTTTGCCTTACCGAGTTACTCTATTGTTGTATTTGGTTACTCTTTTGCCTTACTGAGTTACTCTTGTTGTGTTACAGAGTTACTCTTCTGATTTTCCGAGTTACTCTCTTGTTATAATTGGTTACTCTTCTGCCTTACCGAGTTACTCTTGTTGTGTTACAGAGTTACTCTTCTGATTTTCCGAGTTACTCTCTTGTTATAGTTGGTTACTCTGTTGCCTTACCGAGTTACTCTTGTTGTGTTACAGAGTTACTCTTCTGATTTTCCGAGTTACTCTCTTGTTATAATTGGTTACTCTTTTGCCTTACCGAGTTACTCTTGTTGTGT
Organism: Alisma plantago-aquatica; assembly: GCA_963693085.1. NCBI lineage: Eukaryota > Viridiplantae > Streptophyta > Magnoliopsida > Alismatales > Alismataceae > Alisma > Alisma plantago-aquatica. The sequence continues at coordinate 754,353,077 of OY856412.1, forward strand.
TACAGAGTTACTCTTCTGATCTTCAGAGTTACTCCAACACACTGTCATGGATCCCAGCCTTGATACGGATGCTGCTAATGCAAGTGTCGGCCGTGATGATGATAATCCTCAGTCTTCTCATTCTATTGGTGTTTCTTCTTCGTCCACAGTTGCAGTTCCTAGAGTTGGCCTTCAGTTTGGAAGTCTAGATGAAGGTATATCCTTCTATTCAAGTTATGCTGGAATGAGTGGGTTTAACATCAGGAAAGACGACAATAGATATGAACGGGGAAGTAAGATTCTGGTTGCTAAAGATCTGGTTTGTGACAAGCAGGGTAAGATTGGTCGTTCTAAGAGGTCTAGAGGGCTTCTGAGCCCTATTTGTGATGAAATGGGTAACTTGCAGGATAAGTTGTCAAAGAAGCATAGGCGTTCTGTGAAGAGGTGTGGTTGTGAAGCCATGATACGTTTCACACTGGAAAAGTCCTCATCCATGTGGGTCGTGACTGCATTTGTTGAGGAACACAACCATGAACTTGTTGACGTTGCTCATCTCCGTTACCTCAAGTGTAACTCATCTCTTGATGAAACTCAAAAAGAGATCTTTTCTTCCATGAGCCAAGCTAACATACCTGTTTCGAGACAAATTGCATTAATAGCATCCGAGTCTGGTGGCTATGAAAATATGACATTTACTAGTAGACAAGCTCATGGACACATCAGTAGCAAGAGGAAAGAGTTGGCCAAATACGACGTCGACATGGTTTTAGATCGCTTTTCTAGTTTCAAAGCCATTGATCCGAAATTCTTCTATAGCTACCAAAAAGACCCCAATTGTTGCCTTACTCATCTATTTTGGGTTGATCCCATCTCTGTTGAAGACTGCAGGCTGTTCGGGGATGCAATTGTGTTTGACACCACCTACCACACCAACAAGTATTCGATGGTTTTTGGAATGTTTGGTGGAGTTGATCACCATCGCAAGACATTGTTGTTTGCATCTGCTCTGCTGGTCGATGAGAAGTATGACTCATTTGTTTGGGTTTTCAAGCAGTACTTACTTTGTTTTGGCAAAGATCCGGTTTCCATCATAACCGATCAGGACCCTGCTATGAATGATGCTATCATCTCTGTTTTTCCCAATTGCAAGCATCGCTTCTGCAGCTGGCACATCCTACAGAAGCTTCCCTTCAAGCTTGGTGGCATTCCTAACAAGGACCAGATCATAAGCTTGTTGAATGATTGTGTCTGGAATGTGGATGATGTCGACATTTTTGAAGAGAGGTGGGATTCTGTAATTCAGGAGCATGATTTGTTGTCCATCACCTAGCTTTCTGATATGTATGCGATGCGTTGCGATTGGGTTCCGTGCTATATGCAGTCCTCCTTCTTTGCGGGCATGAGGACGACTCAAAGGAGCGAGAGCCTGAATGCGTTCATTAGGAGCCATGTGAATAGTAGGAAGACTCTATTTGAACTTGTATGTTCGTTGGAGACTGCGTACTCTCATGTGTGAGAGATTGAAAATTTCAAAGATTTTGATGATGAGTACAGTAACCTCCCTTTGTCATCACTGTGGCCCCTAGAGGAGCAGATGAGAGGTATATACACCAAGTCCATATTTAAGATATTCCAGTCCGAAGTTCACCAAAGTATGGTCTATAATGTAAAGCAAGCTTCAGAAGGTGTCTTTGAGGTGTATCGCGTCGGTGGACTTGGAACTCCCCGTATATTGAAGAAAGAGTTATCTAGTGACATTGTTTCCTGCAGTTGCTTCATGTTGGAATTCAAAGGCATCCCTTGCAGGCACATCCTCTCTTATTTGAAGAGCCGTGACTATTGCACTCTTCCCGAGCCTTACATTCTGAAGAGGTGGACAAAAGGGTACAGAGAACACCCTTTGATTTTTGGCAAAGCGTCAGTTAAGCACCCATCCACTAGGAGGACACTTCATCTTGTTTCTGCCTGCAATTCTATTGTCAACATAGCATTTAGGAACAATGTTGTAGATCTTTGCCATGAAAAACTGTTAGCTTTGCGAAAAGAGCTCTTAGATTTGGATCTCCCTGATCCTGGTGCAGGCGCTGGTGCAACCGCTTCTAATACAGCTTCCTCTTCTGCTGTCAAGGTCCATATACCTAGTATTTGCAAAACTAAGGGAAGACCTAGATCGATCGATGTGAGGTTTAAATCTGGAGTTGAGATTGCATAGTCTAAAAGAGAGAGGCAGTGCAAGAATTGCTTAGAGTTTGGGGTCAACCATGATAGCAGGAACTGCCCTATGAAGAAGTAGTCCATTCCTATTATGGACTATGTGTTGTTGTTGTTTGCTATTCAATGATTATCCCTGTTGCTGATCGTGTGGTCTGTTGATGCTGGACGTTTTTTAGTTGAGTTTGTAGTTTATTAGCGCGTGAGTGAGGGATATTCAAACATGTAATGGGTTGTTCTTTTTGTCTGCAGTTTTTGTGAAAGTGATTTTGTAACCATCCATGTATTTTTACTTTTGTGTTTTGTAATGTATTTTATGTGTTGCGTTGAACTCCACCAGCTATATGTATACTTTGAATATGCTTCAAAGAATCTGTTTTGATTAGATGTTACTCTTTTGCAGAATATTTTTTGTTTTATCTTAGTGTGCATTGAATACTCTTTTCTTTTGGAATACATAAATTTTTGGTTTAGTACAATTTTTTTCATGGTTTGTTCAGTGTACTCACGAAATGTCAGTTTTTGCTACTATACCGTACACTGGTAGAGTTACTTTCTGGTTGCTGGAGTTACTTTTTATATTATCACAGTTACTCTCAGTGCGTATCAGAGTTACTCTCAGTGCGTATCCGAGTTACTCTCAGTGCGTATCAGAGTTACTCTCAGTGCGTATCAGAGTTACTCTCAGTGCGTATCAGAGTTACTCTCAGTGCGTATCAGAGTTACTCTCAGTGCGTATCAGAGTTACTCTCAGTGCGTATCAGAGTTACTCCTTAGTGCGTATCAGAGTTACTCTCAGTGCGTATCAGAGTTACTCTGAGTGCGTATCAGAGTTACTCTCGGTGCTATCAGAGTTACTCTCAGTGCTATCTGAGTTACTCATAGTGTTTTCTCAGTAACTCTTAGTGTTAATTGAAAGTATATATAATCAGACAAAAACACTACAGCTAAACATTCAAGATTACAACATTCAAAGCATAAAATGTTATATATTGTATAACCAGATCAAATATAAAGAAGTTCCTTCAACTGAACATAAAAATACAGAAAAATACAGCCAGATCAGATATAAAGTAGGTCCATTAACTAGAACATAAAAATCAAATAGCTCAGGGGGTCGGATCCATCCCTGGCGACACCTATTTGTGAAAGGAACGCTGGACAGACGAAGAAGCAGTGTCTTCTGCAGATGTTGAGGTGTCCGCTGTTGTGGATGAGTCAACCTGAACGGGATTTACAGCTGATCCCGGTGCTGCTTGGTATATGTCCCTAACGAAGAGCTGATCTGCAGAGTCCTCCGATCCAGAGTATACTTCGTCGCCAGGCATTCTGAAGAGCGGAATAAGCTCAGTTGGTGTTTCTAAGAACTGATCTGTGATCCATGCTGTGATGGTCTGGTGATCAGTTGGTTTGAGGTAGATGATCCAACCTTTGCGAAGACTGAGCTGTGCGATCATCCTTTTCCAGCCCTTAGCAGTTGAAAGTGACCCGTTTTTATTCTGCATAAGGGTTATATGGAAAGACTGGTTTCCGATTAGGAAGGTGGTTTTGCCTGGTTTGATGTGAAAATGGAGATGGTTCCATTCTATAGGAAGTAGAATGGATTCCACTGTCTTGTCGTCAATGGTGTAGTTGATTGGTTGGATGAATGGCTCCATGGTAGGCTGTGAAGAAATGTTAAAGGGGATCTGAGGAGATGGTCAAAGGGGGTGCTACTGAAAAACTGTACCTTCTGTAAAATTGTACCTCCTGTAAACCGTAACAGTCACAGATGAAGAAGTGGACGTCGAGGGTGTCGTCGAGGATGGAGATGTTGAAGATCTGAAAGCCACCCGCTGTGTTGTAAACCGGAGCAGTCGTGGATGAAGAAGAGATGGACGTTGAGGGTGCTGTGGAGGATGGAGATGTTGAAGATCTGAAAGCCACCCGCTGTGTTGGAAACTGTAGTAGTTGCAGATGAAGAAGAGATGGACGTAGAGGGTGCCGTGGAGGATGGAGATGTTGAAGATCTGAAAGCCCCCCGTTGTATTGTTGGTGCAGCAAATATGTGCAGCAGTGAGAGTAATGCTCTGTGTTGTTGGTGCTGCAATTATTGACAGCAGTAAGATTAATGCTCTGTGTTGTTGGTGCTGCAATTATTGACAACAATGCTCTTTCCTGTTGGGTTGCAAAGATGCCAGCAGTTCTGTTCTGTTCTGACGACATAGTAGTGCACTATGCTGTGTGTATGTGCATTTACATCATACAGTAGACTCTTGTAGATATCTTTATAGCTCTGTGCTCTCTTTTCTTCACTTTTCTGGTTCCTTCTTTAATAAAGAATCATGTACAACAGACTCTTAGTGTTCTATCAGTTACTCCTTAGTGCTGTCACAGTTACTCTCAGTGCGTATCAGAGTTACTCTCAGTGCGTATCAGAGTTACTCTGACTGCGTATCAGAGTTACTCTGACTGTGTATCAGAGTTACTCTTAGTGTTCTCTCAGTTATTCCTTAGTGCTGTCACAGTTACTCTCAGTGTCCTCGCAGTTACTCTCAGTGCGTATCAGAGTTACTCTGAGTGCGTATCAGAGTTACTCTTAGTGTTATTTCAGTTACTCTTTAGTGCTGTCACAATTACCCTCAATGTCCTCGCAGTTACTCTCGGTGCTATCAGAGTTACTCTGAGTGTTCTTTCAGTTACTCCTTAGTGTGTATCAGAGTTACTCTCAGTGTGTATCAGAGTTACTCTCAGTGCGTATCAGAGTTACTCTGAGTGTTCTCTCAGTTACTCCTTAGTGCCGTCATAGTTACTCTGAATGTTCTTTCAGTCACTCTCGGTGCTATCAGAGTTACTCTGAGTGTGTATCAGAGTTACTCTTAGTGTTCTCTCAGTTACTCCTCAGTGCTGTCACAGTTACTCTGAGTGTCCTCACAGTTACTCTCAATGTCCTCGCAGTTACTCCTTAGTGATGTCACAAATACTCTCAGTGTCATCATAGTTACTCTCAGTGCGTATCAGAGTTACTCTTAGTGTTATCTCAGTTACTCCTTAGTGCTGTCACAGTTACTCTCAGAAGCAGACATATCTCGATACAGGTATGTTAGCATTGAGAGTAACTATGATATGCAAAACCAAAACAGTCTAACTCAAACTATATATCTGCATACAAAATCACAACAGATTTACATTCAAGAACACAACATTCAAAGCACAAAATGCTATATATTATACCCAGAAATACTCATATTTGCAATAAGATGTTCACAGCACACAAGTAATGTATCTCATAGTGGTTACACATCAAAATTCCAGAAGCAAACTGTTCAAATTTTACATTTCAATTAATAATTCACTTTTTCAGCTTAAATCCAGCCATTTATCTAGGCTTGAAACAGCTTCTTCATTCATTTTCTTCTCTTCAGCTGGTGCTTCTGTCTTCTCTTCTTCTTGTTGCTTTTGACATTCATCTATTCCTTCCTTGTTCTGCTCAGATGGACCTTCTTTGATGACGTCATTGTTATCTTTTTGATGTCTTTGTACAGGTTGCAACTCCCCCCTCGCCATCATTCTCTGAAAAATATCAGCCCTTATGGCCGGCATGTCCTTGCAGGTGAAGTCCATGGGTTTTCCATTTACCAGGCATTCTAGGTACTTCATGACGAAGATCCCATAGTCAAGTGAGTCTTCTGCCTGTTGTGGACAAAGCGGGTACTCCTGTCCCCATTGTGACAGTTGGTCACCTTTTTCTGCCCCCCTGAAGAATTCATGGACAATACCCACCTGCATTAAAAATTAAAAACTCTTATTAATCATCTATCAACAAACATTAATCATATCAATCAACTACAAATAGAGTTTCTTTTTATAGATTGCTTACCCATCTAAGGAATTCCCTTTTCGACTTGCTATTTCCACTCATTGAGTTATAAGACTGGTGTACTCCTTCCCTGAAATTTGCCTCGTACAAGTGCCAGTGGTTGTCATTGTTCAATATGGTGAACACTGAGTCCATTGTGTCCCAATCTTTCATCGGGACATTGAATAGTGGAGATAGCATGTCGATCTGCTCCAAGGTTATGTTTTCAACGTCAAATGACAACTTCTGCTGCAAATGCAAATTCACATCTATAAGTTTCAGTTTTGTGTATGTATTTTTGTATTTTTGATGTAATTTTGTATACCAATTTTGTTCTTCTTACCGGAGCATATGTGCTCAAGCAGTTCCATGACAGACCCTTCTTTCTCCTTTTACTTGTGGTAGCTTTGAGCATCTGTACAAAGCAGTCCATAACCTGAAAAAATAACCACAAGATTTCTTTGTTTAGAAAAAAAACGACAAGTTCTTGAAGAGTTACACTACTATTTATTAGTTTCTTACTGGTGATTCTATCATTTGATCTTTGTACAATATGGTGGCGAGGTCCTTCCCCGTGCACCAAGTGTCATCACTGAATCTCCATTCTTGTTTTGACCTGTCAATCGTTTGTATAGATGTTATACATATTAGTTTTGGATATTGAATAAGCGATGTTTTATATGTGTACACTTGGAAAAATAACAAATTCTCTTACATTTCTTCTATATTCCATGAAGTGGTGGACAATTTCCCTGGATTGTTTTGTTTTGAAATGCTCGAAACCAATAAAGTTTGACAACTTGTGTTGTCAACAACAAAAGAGCACTTCATGTTAGAATCAGTATTAGTGTTCTATCAGTTACTCTTAGTGCTATTAGAGTTACTCTCAGTGCTATTTGAGTTACTCTCAGTGTTCTACCAGTTACTCTCGGTGCTATCAGAGTTACTCTCAGTGCTATCTGAGTTACTCGTAGTGTTACTCTTTATATTACTACAGTTACTCTACTTCTATTACACAATTACTCTACTGTATTTACACAGTTACTCAAGTATTGATATAATTTAAAGGAGATGCAACCTTACCTTTTCCTCCCTCCTCTTCTTCATGTTTTTCTCGATGCTGCCTATGATTTTCTGTTCTATCTTTGACAATTTTTTTTTGGGCTCCTCCTTCTGCCCTTCTTCATCGATTATATTCTTCTGCTTGTCCAAACCTTCAGTTTATTTTTCTTTCTTCTCCTCCTCCTCATCATTTTTCTTCCCATCATTTTCATCTTCTGAGTCATTCTGTTGCACATATCTTCTTCTGAGGCTCAGCCTGCCTCGCTTCATCGGCTTGTCGTCCTTATCCATACCCTCATTATCTACTTTGCTCGTCGAAGCAACATCCTTATTGGGTTCTTGAACATTCCCCGACGAGAACCTTTCAGCAGATTGTTCTAATCCACCGACAGGTGACTGTGATTTGTCACCTTCATCTCCAAATTTTATCCTCAGTTTTTTGTTCTCCTCTTCCAGCTCGGCTATTCTATTTTCTAGCCGTTTATTCTCTCTCCGCAGCTCAGCGAATGCTTCAACAGCAATTTTCGTGCATATCTCCTTCTGCATCTTTAGCTCGTCCTTGAGTATTTGTATTCTTCTCGCCAGGTTGGAGTCAACAGCAGGCACTCCTTCTTGGATTACTGGCTTTGTTGGTGCCTTGTCTGGCTTTTGTTTACTTTTCGCCCTTTTATCCGCAAGGTAGTAGGGCATGTCTTTCATTGTTCTTGCAGATTGCCAGTTATCCCCCTGGTCTATATTTATACCTTCACAAACATGTCCATAAAAAAATCAAAAATAGTATTTAACAATGCAAACTTTCAGGATTATGTTATATATTAGTTTTTATAACAAATAAGAAATATTCTTACATCCTTACGGTTCACATCCCCTAAATCCATCATCTTCTCAACCGACACAGCCCACTTCTTTATCCTTGGCTTTGCATCAAGGAACGTTGGCTTTGCCATGTTTGTCATCTCATATGCCCAAACCTACATTTAAACAGAGTGAAAATTCAATGCATATGTAACTGCCCCCCATAGTCATTATTGTAACAATTTTGTAGATGAAGTTAATTTCGTTCACTTACACATAGGCACATCACACACTCTGTTGTGTAGAGGGTGGTTTTCCCTTTCTCCCCTTTCCTCCTCAGCTGGACATTTTGCTTCAGCATCTTCATATTCCTGAAGATGCTCCCATGCACCAGCTTTGCCCAATTCATCTGCGTTGTTTCAGTAACATTGTCTAGGTAGTGCAGTATGTAGATTGGTGTGCAATAGCTGGTGTCTGGGAGTAGGAATGTTGCCAGCAGGTATAACATCCATGCACGGCACATGTTCTGGTAGTCTGATGGATCGTCGGTATTGGCAAATTGTTGCCAAAGCTTTGCTAAGTTGTCCTTGTGCAGGACATCCTTTTCCCTTAACCTCTTATTGGTGTCCTCTTCATTTCCTTTTTTACCTATTGCGTTGGCAAATTGTTGCCATATTGATTTCACAATCTCAGAATTTTTCCAAGGTATGATGTCCATACCTTTGCTTGGGATACCTAGAATTACCCCTACATCCTCAACCGTCATCCTTCTTTCCACCCCTCTGGCCAGCAAAAACATGTCATCATCTACATATCTGTCTATCAAATCTTCCAGGAGGCATACATCAACCATAAGATTTGGCATATTTATCATGTTTGCAAATGTCGTCGCCCTCATCATTCTTATCTGGTTACTTGTATACACCAGGCTCTTGCTTGCGGTGATGTAGCTCTTTAGGTAACACCTGTGGTATAGCCTCTTTATCCCCACTGCAAACATATGAAAAGTGTCATATGATAGTAACAGTAATTTAATAAGTTTACAAATCCATTCAATATTACCTTCAGCTGCCTTTTCCTTTCCCTTTTCTTTCTTCCTCCTTATTTTCTCTTCTTCTATCTCGTCAGCAGCCTTATTTGTATCATTAGTTTCTTCGGCCTTCCCTTTCCTTTTACTTTCTTTTCCTGTATAGGAATGAAGTTATTCTAGTTATCATGCACAGTTACTCCAACATTTACTCTAGTTACTCTAGGCTATCGTACAGTTACTCTAATGTTCTGTATCAGTTACTCTTGGTATCATGTAGTTACTCTTGGTATCGTGCACAATTACTCCAGCATTTACTCTAGTTACTCTAGGCTATCGTATAGTTACTCTTAGTATCGTGCACAGTTACTCCAACATTTAATCTAGTTACTCTAGGCTATCGTACAGTTACTCTAATGTTCTGTATCAGTTACTCTTGGTATCATGTAGTTACTCTTGGTATCGTGCACAGTTACTCCAGCATTTACTCTAGTTACTCTAGGCTATCGTACAGTTACTCTAATGTTCTGTATCAGTTACTCTTGGTATCATGCACAGTTACTCCAGCATTTACTCTAGTTACTCTAGGCTATCGTACAGTTACTCTAATGTTCTGTATCAGTTACTCTACTTCTTATAACAATTACTCTTTTACATGCTATCATAAATTACCTTTCCGTTCTTTGTTCTCCGCTTTGTCACTCTGAGGTTTTCCAGTCTCGGTAGATCCTTTGCCTTCTTTCTCAGCCGTAACTGGCTTACTTCGTTTTGCTCTTTTCTCGGATGGTTTGCTCGTCAGGGGATCTGCAGCCCCTCTTTTCTTCCTTTTCGTTTCTGACAGAGGAGTCACAGAAGCAACCTCCTCCCTTTTCGCAGCTTCCTCTTGCCCTATTTCACCGGTGTTCGCATCCCCTTTCTCAGAAGCAACTGATGTCCCTTTATCCTCTACATCTGTTGTCTTGGGCATCGTAGCCCATTCGGTATCCCCTTTCAGGGTAGCAGCTTCCTCTTGCCCCGTTTCACCGGTGTTCGCATCCCCTTTCTGTCTAGTATGTGATTCTGCGGCCGCCGCTTCTTCTGGTTCTTTGGCCATCTTCTCCTCGGCCTGATGGGGCTGCATTTCGAAGTCATCATCTTCTTCAATCACTGGTCGTGGACGCCTTAGCCACGGCGGCCCTGTCGAGGTCTTCCTTGACGCTTGCTTTGTTCTTGTCATATTGGAAGAGGTAACTGTTGGAATTGAGATGCAGCGAGATGGAGGAGCAATTACAGACGGAGGAGTTCGGGTCGCCGGTGATTATTGCACGACAGGCAGAGCGATGGCAGCGGGAAGGCAGAGCGACGGCAGCGGGAAGGCAGAGCGACGGACTGAGCGAGGGTTTTGGGCAGGTCGCATTCGAACGCTGTCCGCTGTTTTTATTTTTTGAAGTATTTACGGGGCTATGCCACTGTGTCTTCTGCCGGGTAGATTTGGGCTAAGTTACCCGTCGGGCAATGAATTCTATCTCTCTCTTTCTCTCTCTCTCTCTCTCTCTCTCTATATATATATATATATATATATATATATATATATATATTCACCCTTATTCTGAACTAAAGACTTATAGCCAGCATTACCCACTCCCACAGTGTAATGCATTGCCTAGACCCAAGGAAAACCCTACTCACATTGCAGTTTAGTAACTTTATCTAGACAATTAGTTAATCTCCCAGGGTTATTCTTTCATAGTCATAAGCCTTCTCTTGAAGCGTGGTATAAGCTATATGCACCTATGATTTTTCCAACTCCGAGTCCCTCTTCTGGAGCAATTAGCAATCTTTTAATCTGATTATCTTGATCAGGCATAAGCAAATCATTGAAAATACCATATATTTACGTTCAAAATAATGGAAATATATTCTAAACTTATTGGATCCAAATACAATGTAATGTCAGACTACTCCTGGGTTCTTAGGAACAAAACAGTTTACCTCGCATGATTGTCATAAAACCTTAGAAAGAAGAAAGGGAGAAAGAGAAGCTAAACATAAAAAAACTAATGTAAAAACTCCTGGAGAAATCGTCTTGATGGTCCCCTCTAATCAACACCCTGATCTGTAGCTTTCCAGTTGCTAATCCGTCCTCTAGAATTTCCTAGATCATCTCATTGGCAGCTCTCACCTTCGTTTCCTCTCCTATTGGCCCTACTTCAAAAACTTACATGATACCTACATTGCGTCCACCTTGCTTAGGTCATAAGTGAGGCTTAACCCCCATTTATTTTGTGACTATTAGATCTTATCTAATTTAATATATGCTTTGATTGTGTTGCGTCGACATCGATAGGGTGTCGGCGGCACTGATTCAGGTGACCTTTCACATCTCCACTATTTTCTTTGGTACTACTGACAAATCTATCAGTATCACTGAGTTGATTCTCATTGGAGTTTGAATGTTGAAGTTGGTATCATTGATACTCTCTAGTTTATAGGTTGATACCACCGAGTGTGCATCTTGGTGGTATCAATCACTCTCTTGATAGCACCGAGATGACTCTTAGTGGCATTGTTGGTATGTATGCCCAAAGAGCCAATCACATGATCATTGTAATGGCATAACTTGTAAATGATTTGATTAATAATAAAGGCATGCTTCCAATTTATTCTTTTTTATTTAGTTATGAGATAATGATGTAACATAATAAATGTCTAGAAAGTGATACTACTCAATGATGTATGTGTTCAAGTACGTGACTTGAATAATGAGATCATATGGATGTTAAGAGTATAAATTCACATTATGTCCCTAATCAGGTGTTATTGTGGAAGGTTGATAGATAGCAATAACACATAAGACTAGAGTGTGTTTGTTAATGACAAAATCTCATCAGTCATGATATGGTATATCAAACAAAACACATAGATACTTGTTAGAGAATAGTGTATCAGACAAACCCACCATGAGAGTGACACATGGAGACCATTACCATGGTATTCATAGTTAGATCTCATAGTGTTGGTGGTGCTTGTAGTTATTAGACTTGAAGTCACTACACTCATCACATGTCATTTGGTGTACTTTGACATCTTCCACCATGATCCTGAATAAGGGTTTCCATAAAGGTGATGATTGGGTGCATTGTGACACATGGGGATGACTGTGAGTGATGTAGATGGGATTTGTCCCTCCTATAGGAGTATGATATCATGGGCACTTGATTAGTTAGACATAAGAAATGCATGCCATGTACATGTGAGCCAATATGTGCTATTGATCTTACATATATCTCAGACAGTCTGCTATAGCAAGAAACATAGATTGAATGTTGAAGAGGATGACTACTCCATGCATCGAGTTCAATCTAGATATTAGTGACAAAGGAACTATACAAACACCACAACACCAAACATAGATTGTAGATTGAAGTTGTTCTCCAAGTTTCCATTTACTTGGCTAGCAATGATGTCCTATTGGGAACTGCTCTTTGCTTGTGATGTCATAAACTAGTTATGGGCATTCACTTCCAGTGTAATATGGGTCCTATAGGGTCACACACATAGGAACTAAACTAGAAGAGGAGTTTTGATCATGAATGATAATTGAATTTAGTTCTAGAGTGTCTAGGCATCCAATTCAAGCAACAAATCAACTGATTGGACTCCCAACCGATCTGATCATGTGATGAAATAGCAGGTTGGAGTGTCAGGTTGATTGAGTATTGAATTGACTGAGTCTTGGATGAGTCGAGCAACAAACCTACCAGTTCACCAAGTGAACTGACCGGTTTGAGATCACGAGATGGTTGGTTCGTGCTTGTGAGGTCTCCCGATTCATGATGCAATTTGATTACACAAAGGATTAGTGTTGATGTCATGTCGTGCATTAAATAGATTAGAATTGTCAATTCATATGTGATTGGGAAACATGAAGAAATGATCGGTTCACTGGGTGAATCAATTGGCTCACATGCCAACTGATCAATTTTCTCAGTGAATCGACTATTTTTCCATTTACAAATTGTAAAAATTCAAGATTTCGGTCCCTTCCACTCCCACACAGACTGGAAATCCTAACCCCTCCTATAAATAGAGGGGTAGTAGGGATTTCTCAAACACATCAATTGCCTCTGAAAATTGTTTATCTTCTCTAGTTTTAGTAACCGAGAGAACTCAAGCATGTCCTACCCGATAAAGGGAGGGATAGCAAGGGAGAACAACTGTGGGAGAGCAAGTTAGTGACTAGTACACCAATAGGAGGGACAACTCCTTCCTGTCCATTCTAGTAAGATGACGGGAATTTTAGATGGTCTGTGTGAACTTTCATAGAGGCGAGATGGCCTTTTCCCATCGTTAGGAGGATAGCGTCAGCTTGCAATCTGTGGTAGAGACCAGGAGTTGTTGTAGATGTCATTTGAGTCTGTTGTCAGTGGTGAAGTTGAAGACGATGTCCCAATGCAACTAGGAGTGCTACACGACTACAAAAATGAGGAGATATCGTTGGACTTGCTCTAGGACCATGTATATCTTTAAAACCATCATTTCTATCATATAGTTATTGACGCAATCTCTTGGTTTAAAGGGAAATATGGCGGTAAAAAAATTGTTTCCGCTACCTACTTGATGCCATATTTCCCAATAGTGGTATTAGAGCCACGTTAATCGGCTATATTTTAGGATAACCGATCTGATTGTATTTTTGGTTTTATCCTTTATTTATTGCATATGATGCAAATAATTGTGTCTGATCAAATACCACATATAAATCCCAAACTAATACATATATGATATATATGAAATTTACGTGTGTTCCCCTATAAGTGAATTTTGATGGTAGGTGTGTAGCATGGTTATGGACAATAACCTTAATTATTTGTGCATGGTTGTGTGTAATTGGTTATTCTTGTTTTATCTTGGTTTGCGTACTATCTTTATCTTATCTTCTAATTGTAAAATTATTATTCTCTCCTACCTTTTCTCCCATCGAATGTAACTCGAGATTTCATTATAATCATGTAATAGTAGGATAATTTCATTTCTTATTACAATGAAGATGAAGACACTCATACCATGCCAACTAACCATCTCGAAGGTGCGTCGACCAGCTGGAGGACCAAGGAGGATGAGTTGAACCAATCTGTTTATGGACCCACCCAATCAAATGGAGGAACTAGAAGATGGCGGACCGTAGACTAGACGACTAGTGTGATGACCAACCATCCATCTAGGAGGCGTGCTGATCGGATCAAGGGTTGAGCCGATCAACCTGGATAGGCAATCATGGATCTTCATCAACAATAGGTTTCTACATGAGATGTAGACCCTAGGTTGTGGTAATTCCTTGTGGCTCCAAGGAATTACATTAGGATGGTCATAATTATCGCTTTTATTTATTGTATATTTACATTGTGGGATATAGCATGTATATGATACATATTATATGTAGCGATTGGAAAAATATATATATTTATAAATACAAACTCTCTCAAATAAAATATTAAGTCTAAGATGCCTTCCATTATCAGCACACATGAAAATCTTGATCGACTAAGCGTAGGTTACGTCCAAGTGTGGCTCGTCATCCATATCGTGGAAGTGTGATGGTATATATGTAGGTTCTTCCCAAACAAAGTGCATATCTATCGTGTTGGCCTTTGGGTCAGTCTTAACTAATATACTTAATGAGATTAAGCACCAGAGGCATGCATATGCATATGGAAAGGAGTTTTGCATATCATCTATCTAAGAATTGCATATATGCAATTAGAAAAAGTTACCTACCTTAATGATTGTGTATGGATGTCGGTGTTTGTTGGGTGATAGTTGAATTATTTTCAATCTTGGCTCACTAGAAGGTTGCACGATGCAATCCTACAATTTGATATGTGAGGGCTATCAATTTGAATAAAATAGTGGGAGCAAAAATTAATTAAGGGCATAATTAAATATTGTCAAAATTTTCAAATCAAATCAAGTGTTTGATAAAATGTAATTTTTCTCTTGTAGAATCAATTGACAAACAAATCCTTGTTGTGATCAGTCCTTAGGAAGAAAAAACTTGTTGGGACAAATTTCTACAACTAGTTTTGGAGTTTGAGAAGGGTTCTCAATGATGAGCATAGGCCCTATGTTCTAGACAAACAAGTGCCAGAATTATTTGCGCCTGATGCACCTAGGGATGAAGTGGATGCTTACCGGAAGCATGTCAATGATTCCCTGGACATAAAGTACCTTATGCTAAGCTTCATGAACTATGAGTTGCATGAGAAATGCAAGGACATGGAGATTCTTTAGATGGTAACACGTCTTAAGAAAGTGAACCACAATCTCACAAAGCAAGAAAGGAACAATGTCATAAAGGAGCTCTTTGAGTGTGAGATGACAAAGGGAAATTTAGTAGAAGATCATGTCCTCAATATGATTGGACATGTATACATCTTGAAGATTTGGGATTCATTTTGAGCTAAGAGTTGGCTACATATATGATTTTGAAATTATTTCCAGAATCATATACCCAATTTATTGAGTGTTACCACTTAAATAATATGTCCAAACCGATGTCATATTTTCTTAATATGATGATTCATGTTGAAATAAGAATGAAGAAGGACAAATCTGTGATAGTGATCAGTGGAGTTGAGTCCAAGGATGAAGGCAAGGCCATGAAGAGTTTGAGGCTAAGTCCAAATATACATCTTCAACACTCAAGATGAGGAGAAAGAAAAGTACAACAAGAACTTATCCTTTGTACTTGAAGGCATCTAGGAAGAATAAGATGGGGATAAGAGATCTCCACTTTAGGTATATACGTTATTGAGATAAATTTATCCAGTTCTTCATCGTAGGTATAGGATACCGGATGTGGATCTCATATATGCTCAAATATGCAGGATCTAAAAAGAAGTGGGCCTTTGGGAAAGGGTGAGGTTGAATTGTGAGTCCCAAATGGATCAAGAGTTGTTGCCATTGCAGTTGGAACATATAGTTTGTCTCTATTCATAGGGCTTGTAATAGAGATATTGAATTTCTATTATGTACATGCCATAAATAGAAACATCACTTCTGTATCTTTTATGGACAAGGATGCATATGAATTTCATATTAAGAATGGTCGATGTTCTATTTCTAAAGATGGGATCTTTTATGGCAGCCCCGATGTCTTATGGTCTTTATTTGCTAGATCTAAAGAGAGATGTGTATAATGTAAATACTAAAAGATTAAAACACAAAAACTCAAACAAAACACACCTTTGGTGTTGTCATCTAGGGAACATAAATGAGAATCACATATCTAGACTCCATAAACATTATTATCTGGACTCTTTTAATTAAGTATCAATAGAGACATGTGAAACTTGTTTGTTGGTCAAGATGACCAAGACCTCTTTCATTGGTAACAATGAGAGGGCTAGTGATCGATTAAGACTCATACATACTGATATATGTGGCCCTTTTACAACAACTTCTAGAGGTGGGTATCAGTACTTCATTACCTCCACTGATGACTTTAGTAGGTATGGTTATGTTTACCTGGTGAAACATAAGTCATAAACTCTTGACAGGTTCAAGGAGTTTATGGATGAAGCATAGAACCCACTTGATAAAAGAGGATAAGTTCTGTTTTGTTGGATATCCTAAAGAGACAAGAGGATATGGATGAAGCATAGATGCTTCTGATCGAGGTGGAGAATACATAAGCCAAGAGTTTGAGGACCTTCTGTGAGCTTGTGGTATCGTATCATAGTAGACTCCACCTGGAACACCATAGCACAATGTTATATCAGAAAGAAGGAATCACACATTGTTAGATATGGTGCAATCAATGATGAGTTTAGTTGAGCTTCTGACTACCTTATGGGGTTATGCTCTTGAAACCTCTGTGTTTACACTAAACTGAGTACCATCTAAATCATATCAAAAGACACCATATGATATATGGACTGGGAAGCGTCCTAATATGTCTTTTATGAGAATTTGGGGTGTGAAGCTTAAGTAAGAAAAATATTTCCTGAAAAGTTTGGCCCTAAATCTGATAAGTACTGTTTTGTTGGATATCCTAAAGAGACAAGAGGATATTACTTGTATTCCCTATCTGACAGCAAAGTGCTTGTTGCCAGATATGTTGCATCTATATAAGAGGAATTTATTTCCAAAGGAATCAGTGGGAGGAAAGTGGAACTCGAAGAGGTTCAAGACCAACAAGAAAGCATTAAACCAATACATGCACAAGAGGAACAAAGAGGATCATAAAGTGTTGTGGAATCTCAAATTCCTCAAGTAAAACAAGGACCTCATAGATCTAGTAGGACATACCTTGAACCTGAGAGATTTGGATATCTTGTGACTCAGAAAGGCGGTGAGTTGGTCATAGATGATGAGACAACAACTTATTTAGAAGCTATTAAGGGACCAGAGTCTGAGAAATGGCTTGAGTCCATGAGATTTGAGATGGAACCATATACACCAACAAGGTATGGACCTTGGTGGATCCACCTGAAGGGGTAAAACCCAAAGGGTGCAAATGGGTCTTCAACAAAAAAACCAACATGGATGGAAAAGTTCAAACCTTTAAGGACATATTGGTTGTAAAGGGTTTCAGACAAGTTCAAGGTGTTGACTATGATGAAAACTTTTCTCCAGTGGTCACGGTTAACTCCATCAAGATCATGTTTTCTATAGCAACTTATTATGACTATGAGATTTAGCATATGGATGTTAAAATTGCATTCCTTAATGAGAATCTTTTTGAGCATGTCTACATGACACAACATGGGGGTTTTAAAAATCCAAACAATGGAAATAAAGTTTGTAAGCTACAAAGGTCGATCTATGGATTGAAGCAAGCATCTCGGAGCTAGAATCTTCATTTTTAGAGACATTTAAAGAGTTTGGCTTTAATCAAAATGAAGATGAACCTTGTGTGTAGAAGAAGGTTAGTGGGAGCATAATAGTATTTCACATATTGTATGTGGATGACATACTATTGATGGGAAATGACATCCCTACTTTACAAAAGGTAAAGACTTGGTTGGGAAATACGTTTTCTATAAGACTTGGGAGAAGCATCCTATATCTTGGGGATCAAGATATATAGAGATAGATCTAGGTGGCTTCTTGGACTAAGTCAAAGAACATACATTGACAAAGTGATGAAGAGGTTCAGCATGGAGAGCTCAAAGAGAGGAAACCTACCCATGTGTCATTTAGTTATCATCTCTAAAGCCCAATGTCTCAGTTCTTGTGAAGAAAGGCAACACATGAGTTTGATTCTATATGTGTCAGCAATTGGATCAATCATGTACGCAATGTTATGCACCTGTCTTAATGTCTCATATGCCTTGATCATGATGAGAAGATATCAGTCAGATCCAGGTGATTCTCACTACATGGCCATGAAGAACATCCTTAAGTACTTGAGAAGAAGTAAGGATCAGTTCCCCGTCTATGGCGGAGAGGAAGAGTTGGTGGTAAAGGGTTACACCGATGCAAGCAAGTGACAGTTGTCGATTCTATGATAGAGGTCGAGTATATTGATGCATTGCATGCAACAAAGAAGACTATACGTATCAAGAATTTCATCTCAGAACTTGGGGTTGTTACAAGCATCATTGGCGCAATTAATGTAAAGAGTAGGATAAACTACCCTCTACTAAAATATGGTAAACAAAACACATTAGAAAGAAGCGGAATAAAAAAAATTCTGACTATATTCAATTTCATAAAAGATTGTAAAAGATACATCAAAAATCTCCCTTTTAGGGTTACATCAACATCTCAAACTAGGATCTCGATAGAGGGAAGTCTAACTACCACAGCCTTGTCTCCCAAATCATAACTCCATCAGCTAAGTCCAAGCCAAAGACATGGTCTTCAAGTCCTATTCATCACCTTACTCCACATCTAGGTGGTTCGGAAGGCACCCAGCAAAAGGGAAAGGAAAAATAAGTATGTGTTACAAAAACTATTCTAGGATATCAAGATAAGAAAAATATATAAAAATGTGATATGGTTCATCATATGATGAAGAAAATTAATAGAATGAGGCCATTTATATAAAATAATATTTTAATAGATGCTTGTCATAAACAAAGTAAAACAACAACATTGCATGTATGATTAATATTGACTACCTTAACTATGTAGGGTTGAGGCACCTACCGGATCTTCAACCAAAGGGTGAGGGGAGAATAACACATTCCCAGTCACCTACACATATTTCATGTGTGGGGGAAAGTATCACATTCCCCGGGGCAATTAAATACATGCCCAACTATGGGTGGTTGTACAAACAAGTACCACTACGCCAGTTAATTAGTCTAATAAAATCAACATGCTAGAAACTATGGCAAGTAATAGCATCATTTAAATAGAACATGGCAAAGGGGTACCAAGACCCAAGAACAATATTCCAAACCGATTATGAGGCAAGTATAGCAAAAGAATCAAGAGTATAAGAAATAGGATTCAATGAAGCCTCATTATTGAAAAGTAGGTCAAGGCACAAATATTCCCAACTGAAGTGTATTAAGAACATACCTTTAATATTGATTCCAATTATCAACTTGCACCACTTAATCAATTCCATGTTCCACTTTTCCTAACATCAATACCATGTTTATGTATTAGAACTATATTCATTCATTAAATGCTTAAAACCCTAAAGTTACTAACTTTTTGTGCAAACCTTCAAATTGGACTCCATAAACATCACCATTGTCTTATTTAGGGTTTTTTTATTGAAATAACATATAATATTATGTATTTTGAAGATATGAACTTTTATATGCATTTTTGGTGATTTTTACTTAATTAATTCATATTCTAGAAAATCACCTTCGACAAAACTCGAAATAAACCTTTGTAAGTATTTTTATTAGAAATAGAACATTTTTCCAAGTTCATAACATATTTTAGATTTATTTTTGGACTCACGGTTTAGAAGATATGAATTTTTGAAAATGAACTAATAAGAAATTGCCACGTAGACACTTTGTACCAAAGAGAGGAAGAGAGTGGGGGTAAAATAGTAAAAATCCATAGTTGTCTCCCCCAACCCAGCCCACGCCATGGCTGCGAGCAAGCAACAGCTTGCTTGCGGAAAGATTGGGCGTTTGCGCTATACTCAACCAAATTCGAAGTGCAAGTATGCGATGGAAAGCTTTGAACATGAGGGATTCGATGGTACCTTTAATTGTGCCAAAGGTAGATAATACATGGAGATATGAGCGCCACAATCTGGATGTCTTCGGCTGCTACACGAGGTCCAAATGGAAACAAAACACGAAATCAAAGGTTGGGTTGAGTTGCTAAGGTGATGACGGTGCTTAGGATAGGTATTTATAGGCAAGGAAGTCTAGGTTAGGGTTTAGTAAGGTGGGGTGAGAGAAATACTTCAACCATCATGGGAATTTCTCTCATTCTCACCAAAGCTCGAAAATATCAGGTTAAACTAGTGTGAAATCAAATGAGAAATCCAACAAGCCAAAAATCTCGCAATTTGGTTGAGAGATGAGAGAGATATCGGCGAATTACCAGGTCACGTTTCCAACTGTCACTTGCCTTTTAGGCGCAAGGTAGAAGACAAAGCAGACACCATCCGATCCTCATTAGACGGCTCACAATGAGCCTGAAATCTTGTCATCAAATATAAATCCCAATCCGATTAGATTAAAGTTCTATTTAAATCATTTAACCTTTTCTCTTTCCTTATTTGAGGGTGCAAACGACTTTTAAAATTAACCAAAATTGATATCCTGACTTATTTTGATGTGTAGAATCCAAATATGAAATTAATTTTGCCTTTTGGGGACTTTTAATAGGTTAAATAATTCAAATGTCATTTTCTCTTTCCTCCTTCATTAATGACTCTAGGATTCTCCAAAAATTACACAAATTCACCCATAACTCATATTAAGTATGTTAGATACTAATTTGACATTACTTTATTTTTATAAAGAGTTCTATTATTTTATTCAATACAATTAAATATTATCATTTATTTTGTCCTTTTGATTTATTAGAGGCATCAAGAAACTTCCTAAAAATATGAAACTTGGTATACAAGTAAAAATAAATGTGCGGAACACTGTTGTGAGATTAATTAATTTTTATTAACATATATTTAATATTTGTTGCCTTTAAATCATTTTCTCTCTCCTAAATAAAATAAAATATTAAGCATTGACCAAATTAGATGCAAATTTGCCCAAAGGATTATTTCCATGCTTAGATTACGAATTTGGAGTTACTTTTTCAATTTGAGGATATTAGATATTTTATTTCTCTTTCTTGGCTTATTTCCCATTATCCTGTAATAAAGGATTTTATATATTTATTTATTATCCAAATTAGATGATACATGGCCATTAAGTTTCTTTTAAGCCAAGAAAACGAGATTGATATCCAAATTATCTTCATGGGTTTCCACTTATGATTTTTGGGACAATATGTTCCTCATTATCTCCTTTTATCCATTATATTCCATATTATTTCCAATCACCACATTTATCATTTCCTTTATGCATATTTCGAGAATTATCTCCTTTTACATATTCTAAAAGATACTAGAAAGTTCTAACACGAATTTCTTTATTCTTTTTATCACTCAAGTGGACATTTTGCATATTTGACTCATTACTAAGCTTCTGCTGAGGTATTTGTGCATAAACCCAAATATTGGAATAAAAGGTGAACAAATGTTCATTAAACCATAATATTCTCCACAAATTAAGGTCAAAGAGGATATAAATGAAAGGAAAATATGGGAAAAAGGGTTAAAAGACAA
This sequence comes from Alisma plantago-aquatica, assembly GCA_963693085.1. Classification (NCBI taxonomy): domain Eukaryota; kingdom Viridiplantae; phylum Streptophyta; class Magnoliopsida; order Alismatales; family Alismataceae; genus Alisma; species Alisma plantago-aquatica. The sequence continues at coordinate 754,374,749 of OY856412.1, forward strand.
AATGTCCAAGATTCAGTATGTTACAATTAAGTTATATTGTGACAACAATAGAGCTATTGCACAAGCTAAGGAACACATATCGCATCAGCGTTCCAAGCATATACAATGGCATTTCTATATCATATGAGAGATCATACATTGAGGAGATGTGAATATTTGTAGAGTACCAACCGAGAACAATGTTTCTGACCCCTTGACTAAGGCACTTTCACAGCGAAAGTATGATGGACATGTTTAGATCACTTGGAATAACATTCGTGGGTGATTGGCTTTAAATGCAAGTGGGAGTCTATTGGTATGTATGCCTAGAGAGCCAATCATATGATGATTGAAATGGCATAATTTGTATTTGATGTTATTACTAATAAAGGCATGTTTCTGATTCATTCTTTTTTATTCACTTATGAGATAATGATGTAACATAATAAATGTCTGGAGAGTGATATTACTCAATGACGTATGTCTTCAAGTACGTAACTTGAACAATGAGATCATATGAATGTTAAGAGTATACATTCTCATTATGTCCCTAGTCAGATGTTATTGTGGAAGGGTTATAGAGAGCAATAACACACAAGACTAGAGTGTGTGTTGGTTGATGACGGAATCTCATTAATCATGATATGGTATATCAAACCAAACACATAGATACTTGTTAAAGAACAGTGTTTCCATTTAATTGGACAGAAATGATGTGCGTCTAGGCACTACTCTTTGCTTGTGATGTCATAAGATGGTTATAAACATTCACTGCCAGTGTAATATGGGGCCTATATGGTCACACACATAGGAACTAACCTAGAAGAGGATTTTTTATCATGAATGATAATTGAATTGAGTAGTAAAGTGTTTAGACATCCAATTCAAGCAACATATCAACTAACTAGACTCTGAAACAATGGGCTCATGTGATGAAACGGTCGGTTGGAGCGTCAAGTTGATTAAGTACTGAATTGGCTGAGTTCTAGATGAGTTGAGCAACGAGCTGACAGGTTCACTAAGTGAAATGACTGGTTTGAGATCATGAGATGACTGCTTCATGCTTGTGAGTTGCCCGCTTCATGGTGCAATTTGATTACATCAAGGATTAGTGTTGATGCCATGTCGTGCATTAATTGTATTGAAATTGTCAATTCATATGTGATTGGGAAACGTAACAAAATGATTGGTTCACTGGGTGAACCAATCGGATTGCATGCCAATTAATTGGTTCAGTCAATGAATTGACAGTTTCATTGTTTGTTGGTTGTGAAAATTGATATTCTGATCCCTTCCACTCCCACACAGTTTGGGAATCCTAGCCCCTCCTATAAATAGGGGGCATTGGGGATTCTTGAACACATCAATTGCCTCTGACATGTCTTCTCTAGTTATGGTAACCAAGAGAACTTGAGCAAGTCCTACCCAATAAAGGGAGGGATAGCAAGGGAGAACAATTATGGGAGAGCAAGTTGGTGACTAGTACACCAACGGGAGGGACAACTCATTCCCGTCCATTCTAGTAAGACGACATGAGTTCTAGGCAGTCCGTGTGGACTTCCATAGAGGTGAAGTGGCCTTTGCTCATTGGAAGGAGGATAGCGTCAGCCCGCAGTCTGTGATAGAGACTAGGAGTTGTGGTAGACATCGTTCGAGTATGTTTTCTGTGGTGGAGATGCATATGTCATCCCAATGCAACTAGGAGTGATGCATGACTACAGTGATGAGGTGATGTCATTGGACATGCTCCAGGACCAAGTATATCCTCAAAACCATCCTTCCTATCATATCTTTATTGATGTGATTTGTTGGTTTAATGGGGAATATGGTGGTAAAAAAAAATATGCTACTTACCTGATGCCATACTTCCTAACATGCAGCAATGGTGCTCTCCTTTGTTGTAGCTTGGCGTGATTTTTCACTACCACCAACATAAACGTCGGTAGCACTGAGTTGTTCAATAAATACTCAAATAGCCTAAAATAAGATAGATATCAACATAAGTATGAGAAAATGATTATAATATCATATAATTTGATATAATTGCAAGATAATTGATGCATAGGTGATTCACATGCTAATAAATGGAAAATAAAACAAAACATGTATAAATGTGAACATCTATGCTTGAAACGTCACAATATAGCCTATGAAATGTGACTCAAAATCATTGCATCACATCTCCATGGAGATCATCTCCACTCTAGTCACTTCTTCCTTATATACTATCCATGTACTATGAGATCTCCACATCTAGAGTCATCTCCAACAATTGCATAAATATGATGTCCCACAGTGTCAAAATTCAAGATGGAATGTTGTTGCTAGGTCTTCCCTTTCATCATCGGCTTACATGTGGGTCAAGATCTGACACGTCATGTTGCCACTTAGTTTTATCCCCGTATCTGACTTGCTACCCGACTTATGTGTCGTGTTAGTCCAACAATATGTCGTATTGTAGCCTACATGCACTATATCTTGAGAGATGTGAAGCCTCCACATCCTACATCACAACTCTTCTTATCTAAAACTTTGTCTTCACTTCGATCAAACTAAATGGACACAACTTCAATTAGTGGAGTAATAATATCACTATCTTGTTCAAAGGATAGGGTAAAGGGAAGAATCTCATAGAATGATCTCACACTGATGATTATCCTCCATAATGAGAACAACATGATGCTAGCCTCCTCTCTGATCTATGGAACTCAAGGGAACCCCATATTGTTGATATCACATACCACCTGTCTGACTAGAAGTCAGATCAAGATCATATCCAACTGATATCCTTCAACAACATCTCTCAGATGTATGACATGACGGTCGAGATGTTAAATATTCATCAGTAGAAGAAGAGTCTACATAAATATTTTAGAGATGTCACTTGAATCGTAGAAGATCTAAACGCTCTCCTTCCTATCTCCATGGATCTTGTCACACTTCAAAAGAAACAACAATGGTTGCCATAAAGTACCTTATCAGTCTTCATAAGGAATATGATGGAGTTAGAGGCCAAATTTTGTCAGGAACATAGCTTCCTTCCTTAGTAAAATCATATTAATGTAACTCTAGTGCCTTCTTGGAGGAAAAACTATTCATCCAAACCTATCATACATTCACATGATTTTGTCTCTCACAGTACCACCAATCTATTTTGTAGAGGACATGGTAGTCATGGGAGAGGGGGAGGACGATTTGGGGTAGAGGACGACCCAAGTGTACACACTACAAGAAAAAGGATCAATGGAAGGAGATGTGCTACTCCATTCATGGCTTCCCATCCCGGGCTCCTAATTATGTTATCAACCTCAACACCATAAATAATATACCTAGTAAACTCCTCATTAGATCAAGATGAGTGATGAATAATAAAACCAGCTCCTTCAGATCCGAGAATCCCAACAAGAATCCTCATATGTTGCTTCATATGTTCAAATGTTAGGCACATCCAATTCTTCTAAAGTAAGCATAGCTTGATCCCCAAACACATGTTCATCATCTGGGATACGATGTGTGTCGTTTACACAACAATTCACTAGGGGGTAATTCCTACAGTTTAACCTTTTTAACGGCAAAACAACCACTTAAATAGTTGGTTAATTTATTAGTATAGAAAGGGTTGGTCCCAAGGAACAACGTTTTTAAGATTGGATTTTTGAAGCATATTTGCTTTGAACAATTTTCAACAAGAATTAAATTTTGTTGATTTGAGGGTGATTATGCTAGAATATAATGAAAGGAAATTACACTAAGAATAAGAATTAGAAAATTGTGCCAAGAATAGGAAAAGAATAATGCTAGGAACAAGGGAAAGAAAAGTATGCTATGAAAGAGGTAAGGAAGTATAAGAAGTAAAGGCGATTGAAAGTGGAGATCAAGTCGATAATCCGGAATATCAAAGTCATGAGGTTTGCAATCATAGCCTGCATAGAAACTTACAAGGAAGAAAGTGGAGATCAAGTCGATAATTAGGATAGAATTTGTGAATTCAAATCCAGTTGGATGAGGGCATGACGAAACATTTCTTAAAACACATTACAAACATTTTGAACTTCTCGCAAACATGTTGATCTCGTGTCTAAGGGTCCTTGCTTGATCATCTCAACAGAGCTTCTTCAGAAATTTCTTTCAGAGCTCTAAGCATTTGTTTGTTGTTATGAGCCTTTAGGGTCCGAAATCTCTTTACCTATGACTAACATGTGCCAAAATAAGAGATCAAGTCAATAAACTATGTGATAAACCAAACAAAACACCATATAACATGATTTATCATGGAGTTAAATAAGATATAATCATCTACGGGTTATGGGGCTACTCCCCATACCCTGATATATGGAACTACTCACATGTCATAGAGAACCAGACAAGAATGAAGGAAGGAATAAGGGAAGCCATAGACTTGTGATAGAATAAGAATCTAAATAGGAGTTTGATCTAGCAACAATGACATTGCACCCTTCTTCAATCCGTGCTCAAGTAATAAAAGAATGTCAAGAATAAAGGACTCCAAACTTGAAATTCAATATAAAAAAATGAGTACAAGTTATAAGAATTCCAGATAAAAATATATAAACAAGATCTTAAAGATAAAGATCAGATAAAAAGATGATGCCCCTTCTTTGTGGAATCCTCCCTCCTTTTATAGGGGTAAGGAAGGGTGAAAACCCTAAGGATATTGCTAATTGTGGTCAGTGACTGCTAAAGACTATGTTTCACGATCGCAAGTTGATCAAATGGAAGTCACAGTCAACCGTTTGGGATGGGCGAGTGATGCAGTCCCATTTTAGGGCTTCATCCGGTGTCTTTTTGCATCTTAATCACATCTCAACATTGTTAGATTACAAATCATTCCCTCAATATAAGTTTTACTATCAAATGCAGTTATGGAGGCTTTTGCATGTTTTATAGGTACTTTGGCCACTACTTGATGGAATGGAGAGAGGAAGATTGATTATAGGGCTTCCCCTTGTTTGGAGGAGTCCAAAATGAAGCCAAGACAACTCCGAAACTACCCCAAGTGATCAAAGAATGTAATGAATCAATAGCCTCCATGGATCTCATAGAAAAAAGCTCAAAGTGATAATAAATACTCCAACACAATTTTGGTACCAAGGAACGGACGTGCCAACTCATATAAGAATCACAGAGATGATTAGAAACTTAACAAGATATAGCAACATGCCCAAAATGGTCGTGTTGGCTAGCATGGTCGTGCTAAGAAGCCACCAAAACGGTTGTGCTAGCCAGCACGGCCATGTTGCCAAAGACTGGAATGACCTTCACTCCATCTCACCTGCCACGGTCATGCTACCCAGCACAGACATTCTACCTAGCCTCCACCACAGTTGTGCTATCCATCATGGTCGTACACCAACCTTCATTTCACCACCTTCAAACCTAACATTTTCCACTTCCCAACACAGCCATTCCCTTCCACCAGGGTCGTCCTACACTCTACCCACTACGGTCGTAATGCCCAACACGGCCTTGCTGCCACCTAAAACCCTAGTTTTTTTGCACTATTTTCCCCATTTTACCCCCACTTAACCTAGTGCTTCCCCACCAACTATATATACCATTGTGGTGGCCACATCAGTAGGTTAGCTGCCTCTAGCATTCATTTCCATTCATCTTTGCATTCATGAGCTCCACCTACCTTCCTCACTCCATACTCATTTCCACCCAAAAACCCTAGACTTTCTAGGGTTTTCACCACCAAACCTCACCCATTCATGACATTTCCGACCTTGGAGGGAGGTGCTTTGTCTTCTACAACAAGGAGGTGAAGAATGAGGGTTTTCTATGAGCTACCATGGCCTTCTACCTCTTTATTCATTCCTTTTTGCTCTTCTGCATGATAATGTGTAGCTAAGCCGCCTTGGTGGGTTGTTTGGGAGATAAACATTACTTTGACACCATGTTGGGAGGAAATAACTTGTGATCAACATATTTTCATTCTAGGATGATTGTCTCTTTCTTCTATCTCATTTCAGATTATTTTACTTGTGATTTATGCTTCTAAACATGGAGTGTTTGTTGTGTGATGCTTAAAAACACCTAGTTCTAGGGGAAAACGGATTGTATGTGGATATCATAGGAATTTATCCTAGGTCCAACTAGTGGATCCCTATCTAGCACCCTATCTTCCTACACACAAATCCCTTCTCCTACAACTAGGTCTGAGATCTAAGTAACTAGTGTAAGAGTGATTAGTGCAACTGCCTAGAGTTTTCTAAAGGTTAGATGGTGAGTAACATGGTGTGAAACATCCTCATCTCTACCCCCATTCCTATGCTTAGCTCTCAATTGCCTTGATACATCTTACCCTAGAAACCTAGACTTTCCTAGTCCTGTTAGAATTACATTTAACCCTAGTTCTCAATTAGTAGCGTAGGGTAAATTCAAATATCACTTGTATTGTTGTTTGGTTTGGCAATATAGAATAAAAATATAAGACTTGCATGCTATTTTAACCCCCAACTTGGATTCTTATGACATTCCCCCAAATGGACCACTCTCCCTTCTAATTGCTAAAACCCATCTTGCTCTCTATTATCTTGTTAATGCTACTTTAGTTAATTGCTTTTATTGCCTCTTAGTCAATTGCTTATATTTGGATAGTTTGGTCTTTCTTGAGTAGTTAATGCTATTTTGAGCTTGCTAGTATTAATCTTGCTAATTAGTGATAACCTAGGTCATTAATTTCTCTAGTTCTTAACTTGTCTCTTTAGTGCTAACTTGCATTGCTAGTATAACTTAGTTGTAGTTTCTCACTCTTACTTAGTTAATTGTCATATTTTGTTAACTAGGCTTAACTTGCTTAGGGTTCTTTTAGTCTAGTTCCATTTATGGCTTTCAATTGCTTGCTTCATTAGTATAATCAAAACAAATTGCCATCAAACCCTAAAAACCATACACTTCGCATTAGGAACATAGTTGCACTAACTTAGCTCTAGTGCCCCCTCTCTCCCTATGAATCGACCTATCACTTTCCATTCACCTATACTACGACATGACCTCATTCTCTTGCAAGTGAGTATGTTAGTATTGTGAGTGAATCTTGTCTAGGGATTTATAAATTTGAATGATCCAAGTGTGTGAAAATTGCACAAAGCTTTCTGGCGTTGTTTCTGAGGAATGAGGCATTTGGCCTAGCTAGTTAGAGTAAGTTAGATTTTCCTACTTGCCTCACCATTGCTATTCTTTATTCTCCATTTACCTTTGTATATATGCCTTCTAATTTGGCTCTTGGTGTTTGTTTGTGTATTATGTAGGTGATAGTTGTGCATGCTTGGCAGACATTTGACTTCTGTTGCCTTTGTTCCCTTCGACCCCGAGATAGGTAGAAAAAGATGTTAGCACGACCACAAACAACACAAAGTGGCTAACATGGCTGAGGAAGGTCCTCATGGGGAAGCTCAACCACCACCCAATGGCCCCCTCCATGAGTACTTCACTCTAGGGAACTACACTTCGCCTATTTCCATCCTTATTGACCAAATGTTCCATCCGTGATGACCAAATGTTAGGTCAACCATTTTCCATCCCACCAGCCCTTCTTGGACTCCTACCCACTTTCTATGTGATGGAGAATGAGAACCCATACCCATACCACCATATTGATGCTTTTCTGGAAACATGCTCCACCTTGTGTATGCCTGCAGCCACCAACGACTCCATAAGAAGAAACCTCTTCTCTTTCTCCTTCAAAGAAAAGTCAAGGAGCGGTACATGTCCAAGCCCGAGCTGGTGACCTGGATGGCAGTGAAGAAAGATTTCATGAAGAAGTTTTATCCAATATCCAAGCTAACTCAGATGAGGAGATGCGTCACATCCTTCATGCAAAAAGAAAATGAGCCTTTTCATGAAGCCTGGGAAAGATTCCAAAAGATCTTGGGAGATTGCACCCACAATGAAGTTCCTCTATGGCAGCTAGTGCAGTCTTTCTACACTGGACTTGTTAAACTGAGCTAAACTATAATTGACTCTTCTTGCAGCGGAACATTTGTTGCTAGACCTCCAGAGGAGTCATGGCCACTCCTTGAGCACCTTGCTGAAAACTCATGCCTCCAAGCTTCAAGCAAGGGGGGGCACTGTGATAGAAATTGGGAACCTCCTCCTCCTCCCCAGCTCTAGTCATTGAAGAAACCAATACTCAAATGATGAAGATCCTAATTGATATGATGAACTTGAGGAAGAATCAAGTAGGAGGGTCTTCTATCCACTCTACCAATGTCATGGAGGCTATTTGTGAACAATTGCAAGCCTTACAATCCTTTGGGAACAAAAACAACCATGGCCCCATGTCCAACTCCTACACTCCATAATGGAGGAATCACCCAATTTTTTCTTGGAGGCAACATGGTAATGAAGTACAAGGGAAATAAAGGCAGCACCAAAGATCAAAGTACAACTCTAAGTTTGAAGAGGAAGTTCTTGGAAGGAGAAGCAACTTTGATGATGTGAAGAAAGATTTGTCCGCCCATGGACAAACTATTATCCACATTGAGCAAAGATTAGTCAAATCTCTCTTTCACTTGCCCGCCATGAGGAGGGAAGACTCCCTTCCCAACCCATGGTGAATCCAAACAATGTTATCCCACCACAAATACAAGTGCCTATTCTTCAACAATACCAAGGATCTCCTAATCCTTATTCTCCTCCACCTCCACTAGCCAGCTACAATTATCAATACCCTCCACCTCCACCACATTCCTATCAATAACCACCTCCACAACAACCAACTTACATCCTCCAAAATCCTATCCCACCTCACTAAAGACCACCACCACCATCATCTTCACAAGCTCCCTCTCCTCCCCATGAGCAAGTGAATATGGTGTCTGTCATATGGAGGAAACAGATATAGGGGAATTCATGGAAAGGGAGGATCAGGTAACCAAGGTCTGTGATGAAGAACCATTGCTAGAGAAGTCTTGTGGAGATTGTAAGAGCATTGAAGATTTTGTTGCTCCATTTTTGCTTGAGAGTGTCAAGTGCACCAAAGCTCTTGTTTCCCCTTTTGTAGTGAGAAAGAAACCCCAAGTGTCCTACCATTAATGAAGGTGGCAATATCATGTGTTTCACCCCCACTGGAAGTCATGAGATTATCTATCCCATCCTTTCTTGGAAGTGCCAAAGGCACTAGAGATTCAGTTTTCTCCCCATCTTGTGATGGGATCATATCTGTTCTCCCACATGTTGTTGAGTTGGTAACACATGATGCACCACCCTATTGGGAACTGATGATGGCCCAAACTCTCCCTTATGAGATGAAGAAAACCCACACGCTACCCAAAAGCCCACAAGCTATTGTCGAAGGAGTTGATACAAGTAGGAGATTTCCTATGATTCCTATAGGAGATCCATCCACCAAGATCAAGCGTGGTTGTACTGGGAGCTTCTTAGAACCCTTGAAACAAAGAATGGAAAGCTTTCAAGCATTCCTTTCCATGGTTAAGGATGTTTTCACTGGGAAGAGGAAAGTGGTGTTGATGCCACACAAAGGAATCATTGTGACAAAACACGTAAATTTCATCATGGGAAGTCACTTCCAAGAAAAAGGTGGGACCCTAGAACCCCTCTTATCACTTGACATCAACCTGCAACCCGTCAAGCTTGCTCTTATAGATTTGGACCCAGGCGCAAGCATTATGCCATTTTATATATATTTATGGCTCAGCTTGGAAAAAATGAAACCAACGGACTATTTCATTACAATGGCTAATGGGTCTAGGAGGATGCATGTGGGCATGTTGCTAAATGAGATGGTAGCATTAGATTAGAGTACAAAAATCACTTTCCCAACCAATTTTCTGGTCATGGACATGGATCCCATTGATGGGAAGGATTACATAATCTTAGGAAGGTCCTTCTTATCCACAATTGGTGTAGAGATCAATGTGTGTTCAGGTACTCTGACATTCACATATAGAATGAGGAAGATGGACTTATTTATGTTTACAGAAGAAGAAAGGCAAAATTTGAGTGATGAGGATCTATGTACCAACTTGGACTACCCCGATTTCCAAGAACAATGGTTGACAAGCCCATATTTCTTATCAATGTACATTCCATGGGATGAAGATCATGTTCCTAGAGTGTTAGGAAGGGTTACTATGGAAGAAGAAAGAGACATCTAGAGTGTGAACACTTGATGAAGTAAGAACAATAAGCCTGATTGATGGCTCCAAATTTAGCGCTAGTGGGAGGCAACCCACGTGGTTTGAGATTCTCAAAACCCTCTTGTTTTGCTACATTTTTATTCTTCAAAGAACACACACGCACACTTGTGCTTGATAGTTTTCTTTAGTTTTTATGATGAGACAGATAAAACAGGTGAAAGTTTGAGAAATATGGTGGATTTTAGTGAAAAGTATTGATAAAATATCAAAAGGATTGAAGTTATTGATTATGGATTATTGAGAGAATAGAGAGTTTTGGAAAGATTTTGAACTTGGTGGAGCTAGCATGGCCATGCTGGCGTGGAACGACCGTACTGGCATGGTCATTTTTACAGTAACAAACTCAAGTTTTGGGTACGATCAGCACAACTGTTCTGGCCAACACAGTCGTGCTGGCGCTTCACCATAACGGTTGTGTTGGCCCAACCCGCAACTTAAGTGACTTGATCCTTTCCTCCTCAACATGACCTTTTCTTCATTCCCTCAACCCATCATGTCCATTCCATGGCAAGTGGTGACTAGGGCGACTTTGGTTCTTCCCCAAATCATCCCCCCTTCCTCGCAAACAATTTGAGTTCCCTTTGGATCCTAATCACCTTCCCAAACCTCCGGCTCCTTTTTCCACACTCCCTCCACCTTTATTTCTCCATCTCCAAGGAGATTTTTCCCCAACCTTTTGGAGGTGCAAAAACTATTTTTCTTTCCCCCTTTCTCTACCAAATCCACTAAAAAGATGTCAAATGTAGGGAAAGCAATCAAGAAAGGCTTCAAAGGTGGCATCAAGGCCATCACCTGAAGTAAGGGTCGACTAAGGAAGGGCAACCCGTCTTCACACAGCCCTACTCCATCGCCCTCAAAATTCAATTTCCCAATCTCTCCAAAGGTTGGCATCTATGAGTGGCTCCCTTCTTTGATTCTTCTCAATCCACCATACCTCAGATCCAAGCTACAGTAACCCCAAGGAAGAGGAAGAAGAAGAAGAAGAAGAATGGAGAATATTGTTGATTCAGTTAAGGTAGATGCATTGACTCAAGAAAGAAGAGCCAGGAAAGTTTTTGCGGCATCGTCATCATGTTTTCCTCCACGACTCACTCTAGCGAGGCACTCCACCTCATCATCCCAGCCACATGTCGCACAACAACCCGCTTAACGCCGGTTGTTAATTGAAGCAGAAGATGATGATGTGCCAATTGAGATGGTGCTCTTGAACTTGGACACAAGCTCGGGGTCCCATGACTATGAAGAAGAAGGGGGTGACATTGAGAGTGAGGAAGTGAAGGATGAGCCAGTTGATTTTCTTTCAAAGTTGGAGGAAGACCGGATGAAATGGCCCATGGGAAACAACCTGAGGGAGTTGTATGGAAGAGGCACATCAAGAAGAGTGTTTGTGAGGCCTCTCCACACTGAATGCACAACAAGATGAGTAATCCCCACCAGATATGCATGTATGTCTACCGTGTAAGCTATGGGGATCAACTTTGTGTTAAAAAGAAAATTGGAATGATGTGGGTTATTCAAGTTATTGACTGAGGTTGAGGAAACCTGCCTTGAAATAACCCATGAATTTTTTGGGTCACTGGAGAAGGCTCAACATAGAGGATAAGATGACATATGGTTCAGACTATAGAATTCTACCAACGTGCTTAGAGCCTTCCAACTCAATGAAATATTTGCTCCCACTCTAGAGATGTAAAAGAAATTTGATGAGGGAAGACTTGACAGGAATAGAAAAGAAAATTATTCAAAGATGTGGAAGGCTATCACGGGCCAAGAAACTTTATATGTAGGAAAATCTAAGACCAACAAAGTGTATAATCCTTACTAGCAAATACCATTTTTGGTCGTTATGACAATAAAGGCAACTATTCACAAAAGTATCTATTTGTGATGGCTACAATAGCAAGTAATGGCTTTGTCAACATAGGAAGCATGGTGATTGACCACCTAAAGATGATTCCCTCATAAAGAAAAAATACATTCATCATGGGGGGAATAATCACCACAATTGCCAAAGTGATGGACTGTGATTTCGAGGGACTCACTAAGGTAGAAGGGATGAAATTGGTTGATTTAAACTACCTAGCAAGATCCCAAATGATCTCCCTCTAAAACAACAAGATTATCTATATCTTGAACCCTAGGTATCTTGGCATCACTTTAGAACTCCCATATCATACCCCTAGTTTACTTATGGATGTGGGACCACCAGATGATTTTTTGGGGTTGATATCAAAGTGGGAGGAGGAAAATCCCAGATAAAGATATAAGGAATTACCAGTTAACTTACTTGAGGAAGGAGGAGAGACAGATATACCAGAGCAGCCTCGCCGCACAAAATAGAGACATGAGGATTTTGACGCCCAGCCACCTCCAACAAATGCATATGACATGTCATCCATTCATGCATAGTTGGAGGTGATTCAGTAGACACAATTGTACATGTGGCATGATCAGCAGTAGATGTACTATCAGATCAACCACATTTATCAGTATCAGCATGTGCAGGTGCAGAGAAACCCCCAATGGAGGGAGGATTTATGGGGAGCCCTTTCTGGATATCAGGAGACATACTTGCCTCCATAGGCGGACTACTGGGGATATTACTACCAGCACCCTCCTCCATAGGTCGGCCCACTAGCATTAGGATACCAACCATAGGATCCACCACCACTAGAGCAGTGACCCCTACCCTATCATTCCTATACTTTAGTTTCATGTTGAGAACACCATGATTCAAAAGTTTGGGGTGGTAGGGCGGTATGTCCTCTTGTCTCAGCTTATTTTGTTTATGCATGTTTCACCCTATTTCACCTAATTGATTGATTGATGGAATCAACATATCTAGTGTAGATTTTCTTTTTCTTGCATTCATGCATACATGTAGTTCTTTCTCGTGCATTTTTTAATAATTTTTCAAAAATTTTGCTCTTTTCACCATTCCATCTCATGCATTGCATTTTCATGTAGATTTTGGTAATTCTTGTGTGTTGTAGTTAGAATTTGCTGCTTTATGCTTTAATTTTCCTAAATTAGGTTTGGATGTGATTGAATGAAAATTGGCACATTTGGCCAATTTTGCCTAAATTTGGAACTCCTTGTCCAAGAGCATGTTTACACTTAAATCTCCAATTTTTGAACTAAATGTTGTGATCTATGACAAATGCATGCCACATTTTTAGATTTTATTGCTAAATGGTCTTGATTGTTGAGTTGTTACATGTGAATCGCCTTTCTTATGTTTGTAAATAGTTTTTTGAATTGTGATTTGAGCAAGCTACAAATGCTTAGGGCCTATGGAATCATTTGATAGAAGTATGAACTTCATGTTGCTCACTCATTTTGTGTGATATTATTTGATGAAGTGTTTTATTAGTTTTCATGCATGAGATTTTTTTTTGACAACCACACTAGTTACCCCTCTTTGATCCGACTCTTCTGTCATCATCTTCATACCCCTCTGCCTCATGAAAGGATGTCTAAGTGCACATATTCAGCCTTGACCACCTCCAAATGTTTGAAGTGGCCATATCTATACATCCCCGCTTCACTCTCACCACTATATGCCCTACCTACACCAAGGGCAAAAGAAAAGAAAAGAAGAAGAAAAAAAGGCAAAAAAACAAAATAAAATATGCTCATGTTCAAGGGCATCTAAATAAAGAAAGGATGAAAGTGTAAAGCACTCCAATATCTTACTGCAATCCTTTCTTCCATTTTCATACCCATTGAGCTAGGAACATCAAACCTAGCTCATTTCACCCTTGTTCCACAGTCACGTGGGTCACTTTGTGTGGTTTGAATCATAAGATTGAATGCATGAAAGTGAAACAACACTCCTAATCATCATTGATTAACGCCATCATGAGACGGTTTACCCGGAAATACATGAAACACATATGGATAGCTTGTGTGTTCTATGCTCTATATTTGAAGTTTGTATTCTCAGTTTTATTTTCATGATTGGATTGTGAAAGTGGAGAGGAGAGAGGCGGAACATATGCACTTTGTCATTTTTGAGACCATTTAGTCAATAATCATCTTTTGCAAATGCATTTATCATTCTTGCTTTTTAAAAGAAACTGAAGAGAGAGATTAAGTTGGAGCATACTTGAGGACAAGTATGTTTTAAGTTTGGGGTGGTGATGCAGTCCTATTATAGAGCTTTATCATGTGTATTTTTGCATCTTAATCACATTTAAACATTTTTATATTACAAATTATTCCCTCAATATGTGTTTTACTATAAAATGCACTTATGGAGGTTTTTTGCATGTTTTATAGGTACTTTGGCTACTACTTGATATAAGGGAGAGGGGAAGGCTGAATCTAGGGCTTCCCCTTGTTTGGAGGATCCAAAATGAAGCCAACATGACTCTCAACCTACCCCAAGTGATCAAAGAATGTACTGAAGTTATAGCCTCCATTGACCTCAAAGAACAAGGCTCAAAGTGATAATAAATACCCTAGCACAATTGTGGTGCCAAGGAATGGTCGTGCTGACTCATGCAAGAATTACAGAGATGATCAGAAACTTAACAAGCTACAACAGCATGCTCAGAATAGTCATGCTAACCACCACGGTTGTGGCAAGAAGCCACCAGAGACCATAACGACCATTTCATGTAGAATGACCTCCGATCCATCTTTCCCACCACAGTTGTGCTACCTAGCATGACCGTTCTACCTAGCCCCCACCACGGTCATGCTGCCTAGCATGGCCATGCTACTAGCCTTCATTTCACCACCTTTGAACCGAACATTTTTCACTTCCCAGCACGGTCATTCCCTTCCACCGTGGTCGTGCTACACTCTACCCATCACGGCCATGTTTCCACCTAAAATCCTATTTTTTCTACATTATTTTGCCTATTTTACCCCCACTTATCTTAGTGCTTTCCCACCACCTATATACACCATATTGGATGTCATAGCACTAGGTTATCTGCCTCTAGCATTCATTTCCATCCCTCTTTGTGTTCAAGGGCTCCACCTACCTTCCTCACTCCATATCCACCTCATTTCCACCCATAAACCCTAGTTTTCTAGGGTTTTCACCACCAAACCTCACCCATTCATCCCATTTCCAACCTTGGAGGGAGGCGCTTAGTCTTCTACAGTAAGGAGATTAAGAAATAGGGTTTTCCACGAGCTACCATGACCGTCTACCTCGTTCTTCTTTCCTTTTTTCTCTTTTGCTTGATTATATGTAGCTAAGCCCCCTTGTGGGCTGTTTGGGGATAAAATGATACTTTGATACATGTTGGGGGGAAATAACTTGTAATGAACACATCTTTGTTCTAGGGTGACTATCTCTTGCTTCTATCTCATTTCACATTATTTTACTTGTGATTTATGCTTCTGCACATGGATTGATTGTTGTGTGATGCTTGAAAACACCTAGCTTCTATGGGAAAATGGCTTGTATATGGCTATCTTAGGAATTTCTCCTAGGTCTAACTAGTGGATACCTAGCTAGCATCCTATATTCCTACACACATATCCCTTCTCCTACAACTAGGTGTGATATCTAAGTAACTAGTGTAAGAGTTATTAGTGCAATTGCCTAGAGTTTTTTAAAGGCTAGATAGTGAGTAACACAGGGTGAAACATCCTCATCTCTACCCCCATTCCTATCCTTGGATATCAATTTTCCTAATACCTATTACCCTAGGAACCTAGACTTTCCTAGTCCTATTAGAATTACACCTAGCCCTAGTTCTCAACTAGTAGCCTGGGTAAATTTAAATAGCAATTGTCTTGTTGTTTGGTTTAGAAATCTAGAATGAAAATATAAGACGTGCATGCTATTTTAACCCCCAACTTGGATTCTTGTGACATTCCCCCAAACGAACCACCCTCTCCATGAATTGCTAAAGCCCAACTTGCTCTCTGTTATCTTATTAATGCTAGTTTAGTTAATTGCTTTATTGCCTCTTAGTCAATTTCTTAGATTTGGATAGTTAGGTCTTGCTTGAGTAGTTAGTGCTCTTTTGAGCTTGCTATACTTAATCTTGTTAGTTAGTGATAGCCTAGGTCACTAATTGCTCTAGTGCTTAACCTGTCTCTTTAGTGTTAACTTGCATTTCTAGTACAACTTAGTTGTAGTTTCTTGCTCTTTCTTAGTTAGTTTAACTAGACTTAACTTGCTTAGGGTTAACTAAGGGTTTCTTGTAGTCTAGTTTCATTTCATGCTTTCAATTGCTTGTTTCATTAGTATAATCAAATCAAATCACCATCAAACCCTAAAAACCCTACACCCTACATTAGGAACATAGTTGCATTAACTTAGATCTAGTGTCTTCTCTCTCCCTGTGATCGACCCCTCACTTTCCACTCACCTATAGTACGATACGACCCCATGTGCTTGTGGGTGAGTATTTTAGTATTGTGATTGAACCTTGTCTAGGGATTTATCAATTTGAAAGATCTAAGTGTGTGAAAACCACACAAGTAGGTGTGTGGAGTCAATGCTTTGACCGTGAATTTTGAATTCTTTGACTTGGCTTAAGCGGGGATCCTAAAATTCTTATTGATGCCATTGATGCTCTTGTCTCATTTAAAGCTAGTCGGTCGACTGGCACATGTGAATGTGGGGGAAGTGAGTCTAAAACCTAGGGTTGGAGGCAGTGTAGAGGGATCTAGGGCCGATGCATATGCTTGGATATGTAAATATCCCAGTCGACCGGTTGGAAAATGGGTCAACTAGTTTTTGAGGTGGCACTGCTTCCAGTTATGGAGTGAGTCTATCATCTAGCTGAGTGAGCCGGTCAATTGGCTAATCTGTGCTATGGGGTAGATCTAGTTTGCGAGTCAATCGACAACATGGATGAGTCAATCAACGGTGGCCTGAGAGGTTGATTATGTTCAATTTAATTCCTCCACTCTTCTGATTCTTTGTATGATCTTGTGTTTTGGAGTTCAATGAAAGTGATTCCTACAAAATGTAAAAAAAAGTGATAAGAAATTTAATTAACAGGACAAAGTAGGTAAATTTCAATTATTTCCTAAAATTTGGGAAAAAAATAAGATAATATCCTAAACAATGACCTAAAAGATGTGATGAAAAAGGGATGAATATGCATTCATCAAAATACCATGTACTTGAATGTTTACTCATCCTCGAGCAACAACAAATCACAAATTATTCCAATTTGTACTAACAACATGTATTTCCTCACTCGTGTAGCATTTCTTTGCTCCCTACCTCCTTTCTTGGCCAAGCAACCCAATATCTTGCAATCTCAAAACATAAAATACCACATTCTCTACTAAAACATGTTTCATATATTGCTTCTATATCAAGATTTTATGAAAAAGTAGGTTTCATCTCCCTTTAATTTTGACACCCACATTTTCTTGTAAGTTTTGTATAGGACATGGGTTTGAGTGGATTGTGGGGCTATATAAATTCCCTAGGAATAAAATGGAGTGAATAAGGTATGGAAGAAGATGATCTCTCCTCTATTCGACTTGAGATCTTTATTTGTAATGAACTGAAATTATATTGATTGCATTTTTTCAATGTGCACTTAAGCATCTTTTCTTGATGGCATGCCCCTATGAGATTTACAAGGGGTATGGAAGAAGTGATGAGAGGAGAAAGATCATGCCACCCCAAACTTGGGGTTTGGCATAAGGTTGTTTTAATTATTGTTTTTATTTTGTGAGGCGAGGGGAATGAAGATGGTGGAATAATATGTAGAATAGGTTGATCATGTGCATCTCACATTTTTGAAATTTTTTTCTTTTGGGAGTATCATTGCATAAGTTCAGTTCTTCCTACTACCACATCATGCAAGAGATATGAAAAGTTATTATGTAGTTTTAAAAAAGAAAAAATTGTGTTTGATTCCTGTTAATTCAATAATGCTTGCTAACATTTCCAAGGATTAATGCTAATTTGAGATTCTAGGTGACATTGTGAGTTCTAATCATTATAATTTGTAAAATGATTGTAAATAAGGTTTGCATTCAAAAAGGGTACTTTGATACAATATATCTATTCATCTGACCGCCCTGATAAGGACCAATTCGCATCATTAAGGAACAAAAGCAAACCAAAACTTTAAGAAATGCAAGCTAAAACTTCATGCAAGAAAATATAACAAATATATATGTTAAAAAAGGAAGATAAGGGGTGGAATTGGTATGTACCACCCACCTCCACCTCAGACTTAGAATTCTACTTGTTCCCAACAAATCCCAAATTCCAGATGGAGGGAAGATAATCATTGTGGTCGTGTATATTGTGCTTTCGTTAGGCAAGCATGATGGAGGGTTACTCAACTCACTAGTGGAGAGAGTTGGGCTTATGAAAAAGAAGATCGAGGGGGTTTGGTTGAGAGATGAGTTGACCCCCCTAGGTGTCTTATCTTTATAGAGTCTTTTTGAATGACAAAATGATCGACTCGTAATGTGAGTTGCTTGATTTGTTAGTCGTGTGGGGGTAGATGAAGTGATTCAAATTTTGACTCATGTGCCAATTTCAATCTATCGGTTGTGGGATCAACTGATAGATCAATTTTTTTTACAAGAGAGATAGTAAAATAGATTTGCAAGAGTAGAAAAGAAAAAAGAAAAAACAAAACAAATAGTTACAAATATTTTGGGTTGCCTCCCAACAAGAGCCTGATTTTACATCAAAGGCCCAATGCATGTGTTCATGAAGCCGGTTCTAGTTCCAGATTGGTTGGGGCAGAGGTTCGCTTTAATATAAACCTTTAAGAATAGGGAGGTGTTTTTCTCCCTATTCCATGAAATCCTCAATTGTATCACTTAAGTCTATGAATATTTACTACAAAATCACCCTTCCATTTGTCCCAAAGAAGAAAAGTAACATGTCGATAGGCATGATTTACAAAATAAGGTCCATACCATCTAGATTTTATTTTTCTAGGAAAAGCCTCAACCTAGAATTATAGACTAGGACTTGGTCTCCCTCTTGAGTGTCTTTTCACCTAATATGGCCATCATGTCACAATTTGGATATGTTTTGTAAATCCTAGAATTCTCATAGGCGGTCATTCTAAGTTCCTCTAATTCATGTAGTTGAAGAAAATGGTTCTCACATGCTGTAGATAGGTCAAAATTAAGGGTTTTTATAGCCCGGCTAGCTTTCACTACTACAGAAAATGCTTTTTACAACGGTAGATAGACAACAGTTCTGATGATTGTGTTGTAGTTAGCATACTTATCACAACAAGCCCATTTTTGTGTTGTATATTGTATATTTTATACAATACAAGTCATTTACAACATGCCAAACTTGTTGTAGTATAGGGGGATACTACAACAACTGCTAAAGTGTTGTAATAGGTTGTAGTATCACAACATATTCAAAACCATTGTAAAAGATTTTATTTACACAACATATTTTGACCCGTTGTAATAGTCACATGTTGTAATAGACCATCATTACACAACACAGACTCACCTATTGTAGTATGTATTAATTATACAACAGGATTTTACATGTTGTATTTGGTACATGTTGTAATAGACCACCATAATACAATATATTAAAACTCATTGTTATATCCCAACATGAGACAACAGACTCCAACCTGTTGTTATATATTATAATTACACAACATGTTGTAACATGTTGTAATATCCACACATAAAACATCGTCGTAATAGACCTCCATTACACAACGTAAACTAAACCATTGTAATATACTATTATTACACAACATGATATCACTTGTTGTACTAGCTACATATTGTAAAAGATCATAGTTAAACAACACGTCATATTCACATAATTCTCTGAAATTTTCAATTATTTGCATATAATATGCAAATTTTTTATTAGACGTATGGTACACCTGAATTTTGTATTAAACCCGTATTTTCCCCGAATTTTACGAATTATTCGTGTCTTATTCGTCATTTATGCATTTTCAAGTATTATCCCGAACAAAACAATTTATTTCCGAAATGTTTAAAAAAAATACTCACTTAGCATTATTTCACGTTTCAATATTTTCTAAAGACTATTTCCCCTCAATCACTACTACAAAACTCAACAAGGCCGAAGGATTTTTCCTCAAGGACATAATCCCTGACAAGTATATTAATTTTTCCGAAGGCTTATCCCTGACCCTTGTGATGCTATCCTTGATGAGTATATTAAATTTTCCCAAAGGCTTATCCCTGACCTTATGGAAATGTATCCCAGACTATTATTTAATTTACCCAAGGATTACTCCTGACCCTCATTAACTTTTTTCCTAACCAATATTAACTATATTAAACCAACCATTATCTCTTTTACTTCCGTGAAGAGGATCCATTTGATTGTGGACATTTATCCTTTTCTTTTTAGATAATCATAATTGTTTAAATGGATCAACCGTTGATTTTAAACAACAATTACAGTTTCCTTTTTGTACCTTGTTGAATCCTAATTCATTTAGATGGTGGATTACTTTCCAATACATGCCTCCCTTCCGTTCTATATCTACCGCTCCGAAAACAAAACAACGGTGCCAAACCCTCGCTCTCGCTCCCGCTCCAGAAATAGAACGATGCCAAAGTCCCGCCTCTAAAACCAGAACAAGCACTCCCTCTCCTTGTGCCGCTGCAAGTCTTCTTCTGTCTGGTCTCCTGTTGTAATAGCTATTAGACCATAGTCACACAATACGCTATAATCCATTGTTATATGCCAAGATTATACTATAGAGTCTGACTTGTTTTATATAACTGGAACCGAGCTAAACCCAATTTCTTATTAGAGAATTTTATCATGAACATGTAATCAAATAATTATTTTTTCATATAAAATTATTGTCAAATATGGGTCTGAGTTCTTTTGGGGATTTAATTTTTATAATATGGGTTGGTTTTAGTTTGAGAGGTCGATTGAACAAAATTTAATTTTGTGTGGTCATGGGAATGACAATTTTTTCACTCTGGGTAGATGTTTTGACCCGGAACCGACCACCCAATATTATATCACACGAAATATAATCATGAACATCTAATCAGAGATTTTTTTTATTCATTGTCAAATCTGGCTCCGAGTTTTCTTTCGAATCTAATGTTTTCAATCTGGGTCATTCTCAATTGAGACACCATTTGAACAATTAAAACCTAGTTTTGCATTTGGGTCTGACATTGACAATTGAACTCTCTAACTGGGCCATGTTTTGTCCCAAAACTGACTGACTCGAAACCAATTTTTAACACCTTGTGTGATATTATAACATAGTAACTAATCAACCTCTATATTTACATGTTATATATATGTATCTACTATTTTACATACAAAATAGCCTTTGAATTATTTTGCTCGAAAAAAATTCAATTTTAGATTGGGTCTGAGATTGACAGTTAAACAACCTGGGCTGGTTCATTTTTTTACCCAGAACTAACAATTATTTAACACCCTTATGCGATATTATTGCAGAATAATTATTAACCTACATGAATCCTATACATTGCATATATGTACATGTACATGTATAGTACATGTATAGATCTAATTAATAAATAGGTTTAAACAATTCAACACCCGCGCTTCCTCTTTTCCTCTGCGCACCCGTTTCCCTCAAAATTCACTCCTTCCTGCTATCAGCAGTTTCCACCGCAAACTTCCTTCCGTCCCAGAGCTCCATAGAGCATCTATACTCCTGCTGCGATCAGTAGTTTTCACCGCCTTCACATCGTTGCCATCCCACTACTTCTCCGAAAAGCTCTACCTTGGAGAGACTTATGTGATGATTTTGATTCGCATTTATAGACATATGTTACTTGTGTTTTATGCGTTTATTGGTCATTTTGGTGGTTAATATTGCATGATTCATCTACTTTGGTCTATGATCCTTCTCAGTGTCAAATCTCCCTTATTTCAGTATTTGAGCATAAATGATTACAATAATATGTTTTATTTCGACTTGTGTGGTTCTGTGTTGAAATTTCAGGAAAAATGAATATATGCTGCTGTCGATACCATCGACAGTGGTCGATACCATCGACAAGACCACAGGTTGCCAGCCGCAAGGAGCATCGCAGAGTCGATACTATCAACACAGAAGTCGATGGTATCGAGATACCATCAGGTTACTGGCGAGAAGACAGTCGATACTATCGACACAAGGAGCTTCAGCGACGGAAAAAGACAAAAGCGACGCCTAAGAGAGTCGATACCATCGACCCTCATCGATGGTATCGAGTTAGCATCAGTCGTGACAAAGAAAAAAAAAGACCAGCCGATACCGTGCAAGGTCGATACTATCGACTCGCATCGATAGTATCGACACTGTCAGATATAAGTTGGTTTCAGATCGTTCTAAATCTGATGGCTGTGATATTTTGGCAACCTAACTCGGTGATTATACCTAATGACGGCGGCCAAGAGCAATCGATCACGTCATTAGCTGCTGCACACGTCCCGAGAAGGTGTGGAGAGAAGAACGAAGCCCAGAATCACGCCCCAGTCATTCCGGATGCCAAAGAAGACGTTTTCCACCGCCGAAAGGCTGGAGATTGTGCATTCTACGCCAAGGACCGCTTGGATCTTCTCCGTTCAGGGGTTTCACCACTCAATCACATTTTTCTTCATGTTTCCCCTTTTCTCTACCATGTTTTGTTCTGAGATGAACATGCGGGGCTAATCCCCTTTATCTTTAGGACTGGGAGTATCTCGGGGAAGCATTGTATGACAATTTTATCATAGTAATTCATCATTTATCTCTTAAATCCGTGGTATAATTTCGTTTTCTCAATTATATTGTTATGCTTAATCACCATAATAATAATCTAATGCCCTTAATTACTTTGAACGAAGAATTAACGGTTGAAAAGAGATGAAATTCACATAAATTGACAAATCCCTTGAACAAGGTGGTGTAAGGTTAATGGTGGAAACCCAGAGGTCGTTTCTAATGCACCTAGTCTAGGGTATAGGTTACTATGACGGTGGAACCGACCTAGACATAGGTAGTGAATTGTACCACGACAGTGGGCAATTCTGTTTACAGGCCACTACCCGAAAAGAGAGATAAATCTGAGTTGCTATATAGAAATTCATACAATGAAGACCCACGGTGAAACCGCAATCTTAAAGATCTCCACTTGAATTGATTAAACTAAACCTTTAATCGATTGTTCTGTTTCATTTTATTTTAATTTTATAACAACTTCCAACTTTTTAACCGGTCTAGGTGATTGTGAGTAGTTAGTAGTAGTATCCAAGAATTCAGTGTCCCTGAGTTTGATTCGGGCCTCACAAAGGCCTATATTACATTGACGCGTACACTTGCGTTTGATGTACGGTAAAATTGTGTCAAGTTTTTGGCGTCGTTGTCGGGGACACGGCAATTGTCGGCACTACGAGTGCTGCAAGCGGGCCACTCAAGGCCACATTTTTATTTTATAATTTTATTTTCACTTTTGAAATTCATAGCCTATCTTTTGCATTTTGTAGTTGTCTAGCATGGTACTGAACTCAATTTACCAATTTTGCAGGTACCTGTGCATGGTGCAGACGCGTAGCACCGACTACACGCAACAGGCACCAAAGTTTCCACTACTGGGACCTGACGACGAGGAGGAGTACAATCAAGACCATTTGGAAGAAATCGATTCAGGATCCGAACAAGAAGAAATGGTAGAGGAAAAGACGATATGGGAAAAGATCAAGGCGTCTTTCTCATCTGCTTCAAAGGGGCCAATCAAGAAGCAGACGATTAACATTCTGACGTACAAGATTGATCTTGTGCTAATTAACTTGGTCAAGTCAAATGTGTTCCATGGGCTAAAGAATGAAGACCCAGTCACTCATATAAGCCAATTCGTGGAGAATTGTGACATGATTAAAATTGACAGATTTCTACAGGAGACGCTCTACCTAAAGTTGTTCCCGAGTTCTCTGGCAGGAAATGCACGAGAATGGTTGCACAATCTGGACGATGAATATGTGGAATCATGGAACCACATGGTGGAGGTCTTCTTTGAAAGGTTCTTCCCGCCCGAGAAGACCAATGACATGATCAGGAAAATCCACAATTTCACCCAGAAGGAAGGAGAGACCTACTCTGAGACCTGGGAAAGGTTTCAGATCATGCTTAGGAGATGCCCGCATCATGAGCCTGATAAGGAGACTCGGGTTAAAATCTACTATTTTGCTCTTTCTGAGCATGACAGAAGTAATCTAGATTTCGTGGGCTCAGGATTCTTTTTGAACAACATGGACACGAGGTGTTGGGAAATTCTAAAAAACATGGCCAAGAAGAAATCCTGGGGCGACAAGGACGTCGTTGAGCACGTACGAGTTGTGGGGGAGTCAAAGGCCATCAAAGAGCTGAATGAGAAGATGGACCTTCTAGCAAAGAAACTGCTTGCAAAAGAAGATACTAAATTCGAGGATGAATCCCAAGTCAAATTTATGCGCCAGCAGCAGGGGTACAGAAATAACGATTACTCATGGAGGAAGGACAAGAAATTCTCATGGAAAGATCTGAATAACTTTTTGCAGGATCCCGATGCAAAACCCCAGCCGGTGGTGGAGGATAAGAGCACAGAGCTGCTCAACCAAGTGATAAAGCAAAACCAAAAATTAATGACTACTTTTTTCCAGCAGATAAAGCAACAAGGGGAATTTATGAATCAATTTGGACAGACATTGCAGAGCCATGGGGCTCAGATGAGGATGATAGATACATCGATGGCGCAATTGGCAGCTGAGATAGCCAATCTGAAGAAGCCAACGCAGCAAGGTTTTCCGGGTAACACAAACATTCCAGGAGGAAACCAACAGGTGAAGGCGATCTTGCTAAGGAGTGGAAAGAAGCTTTTAAACCCCAGGGCCGATGAACCAAGAAAACCCCAAGCAGAAACCGAAGGTGAGGCCACTGAGGAATTGCCAAACTCAATCACAGATCCAGTTGAGGAAATAGCAGAGGATGTCACCGCGGAGCCCATTGTTGTTGAGGAGGAGACGTAGAGAAGGACACCATAAGTGCTGCCGCATCAAAGGGCACAGGTTGTCCTGGTTCCATATCTGAATAGTGTGAAAGCAAAGAAGGTGGACGCATAGTTCAATAAATTTCTAGACAGTTTCAGAAAGCTCTCAGTCAACATCCCATTATTAGAAGCAATAGAGCAAATCCCCTCTTACGGCAAGTTTTTGAAAGACATCATTACTAAAAAGAGGAAAAACCCTGACACGGAGGTTGTAGTTCTTAAGGAGAAAGTGAGTGCCTTCATCATGGGCACATTGCCACCGAAGAGGTAGGATCCGGGCTGCTTCAATATCTCATGTTACATTGGAAAGGTGAAGTTTGGTGAAGTGCTATGTGACTCCGGGACAAGCATAAACTTGATGCCCCTCTCTACAATCAAGAAACTGGGATTAAAAGAGTCAAGGCTGAGCAGCATGACAATACAACTGGCGGATAATTCTGTGGTGAAGCCATATGGTATTTGTGAAGATGTGTTGGTGAAAGTAGATCGATTTGTATTTCCAGCAGATTTTGTCGTAATGGAGATGCAAGATGAACAAGGCAATGAGTTACTACTCAGACGACCCTTCCAAGCTACAGCTGACATGATACTTGAGATGGGGAGAGGTCTTTTGACCTTGGGCATCATTGATGATCGCTTTGAGATGGTCATGCCTTCCAGCATCACGTCATCTAAAGCTACGGAGCAGTGCCGCATGGCAAAGCATTTTGATCACAATATCTCACTTTGTCTAGGGAAGCCATTCTTAGATATGGCTCATGTAATGACTAAGGTGAAGAGAGGGACATTGGATGTAGACATCATGGAGCAGACCAAGGTTGTGTCCCTTAGCAAAGCTGTAGGTTTTCCTAATGATGAAGAGGAGGACATTCCCCCCTCTACTGAAGATGAGGCCATAGCGAGTTCGATTTTCAATGCATATCCAGAACTACCACTTGAAGCCTGCTTGGTCAATATAACACATGATTAGATGAGAAGCAAATCACTATAGGCATGTGCCAAGATGCTTCAGTTGCTTCTGTGCTTTTATGCTAGGTACTATGAAGACCTTGGCAAACTCCCACCACTGCTTCAGTCATCCTTAATCAGCCCGCCAGAGTTGGAATTGAAGCCATTGCCACCGCACTTAAAATACACATTTCTAGCTGAGGAAGAGAAGCTGCCTGTGATTATTTCGGCATATCTGAGTGTCGAGGAGGAAGATCAGCTGCTAATTGTGTTGAAGAACCACCGAGGTGCATTCAGGTGGTCGGTCACAGACATCAAGGGGATCTCTCCTACATTGTGCCAGCACAAGATTCGGCTCGAGGAGGGAGCCAAGTCGGTGATTCAACCACAACGTCAACTAAATACTAGCATGATGGAGGTCATCAAGAAGGAGGTGATCAAGATCCTTTCTGCAGGTATCATCTATGCTATATCCGACTCGATGTGGGTGAGTCCCATACAAGTAGTCCCTAAAAAGGAGGGAATCACAGTTACCCATAATCTACTAAATGAACCTGTCACGACCCACTTGGTAACTGGGTGGTGTGTCTGTATAGATTACCGTCGATTGAGTGCTGCTACGCTTAAGGATCATTTTCCCCTCCCATTTATTGACCATATTTTAGAGCGTTTAGCCGGCCGATCGCATTTTTGTTTTCTTGATGGTTATTCGGGGTACAATCAGATTTTGATTGATCCTAAGGACCAAGAGAAGTCCACCTTCACTTGTCCTTACAGAACATTTGCATACCGTCGTATGCCTTTTGGGCTGTGTAATGCACCGGCGACCTTTCAGCGTTGCATACTTGCCATCTTTTCTGATATGGTTGAACGCTATTTGGAGGTTTTTATGGACGATTTCTCCATCTATGGTGCGTCCTTTGACGAGTGCTTATACAATTTGGACAAGGTGTTGCAACGTTGTGAGGACACACATTTGGTCCTTAATTGGGAGAAGTGCCACATGATGGTGAGCGAAGGGATAGTGCTAGGACATAAAGTGTCTAGCAAAGGGTTGGAGGTAGACCCGGTAAAAATCGAAGTGATTTCCAAATTGCCCCCACTGAATTCGGTTAAAGGGGTTAGGAGTTTTCTAGGTCACGCCGGTTTTTATCGCCGCTTTATAAAAGATTTCTCTAAAATCGCCAAACCATTATCTGAGTTGTTAGAAAAGGATGTTGTGTTTGATTTTAATGAAAAATGTCTACATGCGTTCAGCGTGCTTAAGGAAAAACTGATTTCCGCACCGGTTGTGCAAACACCGGACTGGACTAAGCCGTTTGAATTAATGTGTGACGTGTCCGATTTCGCAGTTGGGGCTGTTTTGGGACAGCGTGTGGACAATAAACCCACTGTGATTTTCTATGCATCAAAAACATTGAATGATGCTCAATTGAACTACACAACAACCGAAAAAGAACTTCTCGCCGTTGTTTTTGCTTTTGAAAAATTTCGAAAGTATCTGGTTGGATCAAAAGTCATGGTATGGACGGACCACGCCGCCATTAAGTATTTGATGGAGAAAAAGGATGCCAAACCTAAATTGATTAGGTGGATCTTACTTTTACAAGAATTTGATATTGAAATCAAAGATAAGGTGGGCATTGAAAATGTGGTCGCGGACCATTTGTCTAGGTTGGAGAGGGTAGATGAAAAGGATTTGCACATACCCATTACCGAGACATTTCCTGATGAACAACTCTTATTCGTGAAATCGAAAGATCCTTGGTTTTCTTACATTGTCAATTATC
Source organism: Alisma plantago-aquatica (assembly GCA_963693085.1). NCBI lineage: Eukaryota > Viridiplantae > Streptophyta > Magnoliopsida > Alismatales > Alismataceae > Alisma > Alisma plantago-aquatica. The sequence goes on from OY856412.1 coordinate 754,402,617, forward strand.
TCGCTTGCAAAATTATCCCGGATGATTGGACATACCAAGAGAAGAAGAAGTTTTTCCATTCCTTGCGTTATTATTTCTAGGATGACCCTATTCTGTTGAAGCAGTGCAGGGATGGTGTCTTACGTAGGTGTGTGCCGGAGGTGGAATACAAAAGTGTTCTTCGTCATTTTCATACACTATCGACGGGTGGCCACCATGCTAGTACTCGCACTGCAGCTAAAGTACTTGAAAGTGGCCTATACTGGCCTACTTTGTTCAGGGATGCTTACGATTTTGTGCGGAAATGTGATTCCTGCCAAAGGGCGAGTAACATCTTAAAAAGACAAGAGATGCCCCTCAATGTATTTCAAGAGGTTGAGGTGTTCGACTTGTGGGGTACAGATTTTATGGGACCCTTCGTGTCCTCAAATTCTAATCTGTACATACTTTTAGCTGTTGATTATGTGTCGAAGTGGGTAGAGGCAATACCCACAAGGACTAATGATGTTGTTGTAATGTGCAGGTTTGTTAAAGAATATATTTTCTGCAGGTTTGGTGTACCCAGAATGATCATTAGTGATGGGGGTACACATTTCCAGAATCAAAAGTTCGCGGCACTGTTGAGAAAGTACGGGGTAAAACATAACATTGGTACCCCGTACCACCCGCAAACTCAAGGGCAAGTGGAGGTCTCCAATCGGGAGATTAAGAAGATCTTAGAGCGCACTGTGGCTTCCACGAGAAAGAATTGTAGCACCCTGCTACCAGATTCTTTGTGGGCGTATAGGACGGCGTTTAAGACACCTATAGGCACTATGCCTTTTAGGTTGGCTTATGGTCGGGCCTGCCATTTGCCGGTGGAATTGGAGCATAAAGCGCATTGGGCGTTGAGGAAGTTAAATTTGAACTATGATGAAGCGGGAAAGAAAAGGTTGCTTGAGCTCAATGAACTTGACGAGCTGCGGATGAATGCATATGAAAGCTCACGGATCTACAAGGAGCGAACAAAGTTGATTCATGATCTCCATATTCAGATGTGTGTCTTCAAGAAAGGAGATCGTGTAGTTTTTGTTCAAGTCTAGGTTGAAGATGCATCCCGGGAAATTGAAATATCGATAGAGTGGACCGTTCACCATGGAAGAGGTCAGGCCACATGGCGCAATCATGGTGCGTGATGGCGAGACAACATTCCTGGTCAATGGACAACGGTTGAAATTGTACTTCGGTGAATATTACACAAGAAAGGTGAATGAGGTCAAACTCATTGCGCTTCCTGATGCATGAGAGCTTCAAGTTGTCTAGCCTAAGATGTTAAATAAGGGCACTTGTTGGGAGGAAACCCAGCCATCGGTAGTTTAGTTTAGTTTCTTTAACATTCATACTTTGGTTTGTTTTTACTTTGTTTTTAGTGTAAAAAATATATCGTGATCGTTTGCTTAATGTGCAGGACTGAGGCAGAGTCGATACCATCGACCCTTGTGTCGATGGTATCGAGTTGGGCATAGGTTGGCGACTGCAGAAATCACTCTGCGTCGATACCATCGACGGCCTCGTCGATGGTATCGACCCACCAACAGGTTAATCGCAAGAAGGAGGTCGATAGTATCGACATGGGTGTCGATACTCGCGAGATCTCTGGAGATTTTCATAAGAAATCGTCTCAGTGAAGTTGATACCATCGATGGGCCTGTCGATGGTATCGACCCAGTTATAGGCAGAAGGCGGCGGCCGGGCCTCGCGAGGGTGTTGCCCTAACCAGAAGTTGATACTATCGACTTGCGTCGCTAGTATCGACGTGACACGTCACCGATCCGCGAGAGGAGATCAACGACGATCGTTGCATCGAGAGAGTCGATCTGTGGGACGGGTCGATACCATCGACACCTGTCGATAGTATCGACACGTCATCGATTCGGGCCCCCACATCCAGCCATCGACGACCGTCGATACCAGCGGCGAACGGATTGTGCTACAGGAGTCGATACCATCGACTCGCGTCGATGGTATCGACGGGCATACAGCAGCGCCGGCCACAGTAATATAAGAGATGTATTGTCGTCATATGACGTCACACCTTTAGAGAAATCCTTCTCCACTTGTGCTGAGAATCTTTGTGAGCAATATCGACGGGCATACAGCAGCACCGGCCACGGTAATATAAGAGATGTATTGTCGTCATATGACGTCACACCTTCAGAGAAATCCTTCTCCACTTGTGCTGAGAATCTTTGTGAGCAATCGGAGCCCGGCTACGAGCATCTACAGCGAGTGTTCTTCACCAAGCCTTCATCGAGCGGAGATAATCTTCTGCGACCTTCTCCGAGCTCCATCTTCTAATCCCTCTTCTTCTTCGACAATGGTGCACACCGCTGGCGCATCTTCTTCACGCGTGACACCGATGGAGATCCCAGTGTTCGTTCCTCCACCGATAGCATCCATTCCACGTCTGCGGATTGTCCATCCTTCCGCGGAAATCAAGAAGGTCTATGAGGAACTAATGAAGCGTAAGATTGAGTCGACCCGCTATGTTGATCGAGAGATGATCCGCAACCTGGGGTTCGAGGCTAATCTGGCCTACATTCTTAAGGGACAGGCGAGGCATACGGGCATGAGGCCCGATGAGATGGAATTCCACGCTGACGGCCAGCCGTTCTTCAGTGAATGGCCGACATACAAGGAGCTGGTGGTGGAATTCATGGTGTCGTTGGATATTTGTGTCGTGCCAAATGACGTCATCGCCACAGACCGCGAATGGATCAAAGGTCGTGTTTCCTTCTGTCTGTACAATAATGATTACACTCTCACTCTCCAGTAGTTCAACTCCATCTATAACTAGAATCATGGGCGAGAGAAGTACCGGTGGCCAGACAAACGGACTGATTGTGATGCTATCTTCGCTGAGCTAGTGACTGTGCCACCGGGCAAATCTATGAGCTACCACAACATGGCGGTAGCGGACTTCGAGCATCCGTTCGTGCGGATTCTTAACCGCATATTGTGCACCACACTCTTTGCTCCTGGTGACCTGTCTCTTAGCAAGTTTTAAGAGACAGACCTATTTTTCCTCCACAAGCTACTGAAGCGGCAAGAGTGTAACTGGGGAGCATTTTTCTTGCAGCGTGTGTTGGCTGTAAAGAGGAGCACGCGAAAGGCTCCAATTCATTTTGGAGGGCTCATCACACCACTGGCCCACTATCTTGGGTTGAATTTCTCTCAGCTGACTCCTCTCTCCAACAGAAGCAGGGTCAATTTGCAGCACCTTCACCGCTCCAACCTCATCCTACTGTGTGATGGATTGGTGTATGCCCACTGCCACGTTAATCACGCTTATCAGGAGTGTTCACTCCCTGACCCTGTCTTCCACATCGAGGGTGCTCAGCATTTTCGATGGCCGGTTATCGCCATTGATGATTCAGATGAAGACGGCGGCAACGACGATAACGACAATGATGGCGACAAGGCTGAAGAGGAAGAGGAGGCCTACACTCCTCTTCGTGCACGAGTGGCACCTAGGAAACGTCCTCGCATGCATCTGGGTGCATCTTCTTCTTACCGGCCTCCGCCACCATAGCGACCACAGCCCTCACAACAAAGCGAGAATGTCTACTCTATGTAAGGAATGTATGCCATGCTGCAAGATATACAGCAGACGCAGCAGCAGCATACAGCGACATATGCTGGTATTCATGATACAACGAACTGGCTGCTTGACAATCAAAGGGCTATTTTTGAAAATGAGCGCCTCCTCCTCGACAACCAACAACACATCCACGATAGGTTGCATAGGATGGAGATGCAGCAGCAGCCCTTCTATGATCATTACTGGAGCCAGAACTACTTTGGGGGGGTATCCACAACCTCCGCCCATGCCCCAGTATGATCCGAGCTTTCAGGGGTAGTACCCATCTTGGGACCCCACGGCCCCCACAATACCTGCCTCTGCCAGAAGAGTGATCGGTATCTCTGTTCCAACCTTTAAGATTGTTTTTGACTATGAGGACATAGTCGAATTCAAGCTTAGGGGGGAGTTGGAACAGCTCTATCCTTTAGTTTTCTCACTTTTTAGTTTTTATTGTTTTAATTCTTGTCATTTAGTTTTTGCAATCTTAGTTTGTTTGTAGGATCCACATTCTATATAGTGTAATTGTGGATGTCTTAAGTCATGTATCATCTCATTTGTTTATACATGGGGATCAAGGGAAAATTTAAAAAAACATAGTGTTTGCAAACTTGCTTGAGTTGTTAAACTTTGAGCACATAACTTAAGAAAATGATTGGGTTTGTCAACTCTAAAACAGAAAATCACAACTTTACATTCATTTTGATTCATGAAAAGTGGATGGAACTGGTTGTTTGAGCCTAAACTGACCAAATGATAATAAGACTCTAATTTGAAGTAAGAGAGAGAAACCTCTTAATTACTACACAGGTCAGTGAGGAGGGACACATAATACTTTTCAAAGGTTCGGTCAATTAGTCTAGTGATCTTTCCACTCCATTGTTTTTCACAATCCACCATAAGAATTGGAAGTACTTTACCATTTTAATCTTTTTGATTTCATCTCATGTAGATAGGTCTTGCATTGCAAAAGTATTTTCACATAATTTGCATAAAATAAGAAAAAGATTATAAATTAGTATACATGCACTTTCTCCTTAGGTGCATGTCATTTAGATGCATCATGTATCATTTTGTAGTTGCATTCATATTTTTATGCATTTAACCCACATCATGTATCTTATTTCTTCTGAAACATTAAGGGTGATGAACTTGTTCCATACCTTCTGAATGTTTCAAGTATATAGTTATGCAACAAGAAGTGATCCCGACAAATAATTCAGTATTGTTATTGGATACAAGGGCCTTGAAAAAAAAAGCTATGAAAATGAAAAATAAAAAGAATTGAGAAGTAAATAGGAATGAGAAGGAGAAAGGAACATGCTTTTCACTACATATGAAGAAGAATAAGAACATGATGTTGTTCTCTTAGATATTCCATCTCACCTTGAGACGGAATGATAGTGCATGCATCATTCCACCCAAATGTAGGCATTAGGGCAATTACACTTGCATAAGCATCATTTAGGTCATTTTTGTTTTGTGCATGTTGAAACCGTATAATGCTTCCATTTCTTCTATAAGCCACCCATTCCATTCACCCGTTGCTCGAATTGGTAGGCCGCCGTGATTTTCTCCTCACTTATGAATATCAGGAGAGTTGCTTCCATGTAGATGGTAGTTAGGGTGAGCAATATAGCATATGAGATCACAAGATGCACCAAGTCTGAACCGGCAAATTTTATTATGTTAACTGCCTTATATGATTGTGTTCATCAATTTCCGAGGTATATATCTTTTATGGATGATTATTGTCAACTTTAGGGTAATTATCATTCCGTGGTTAGTAAGGGTCGGTTTGTGAATGTCCGGTGGGGATCATGTGGTGATGTTTGTTGTGATGATCTGTTCTTTAGTTGACCCTCGCAATTCTATTCTAAGGTTTTGTTGCTCGAGGGCGAGCAATGTTCAAGCTTAGGGGAGTCTGATGCGATGATTTTGATTCGCATTTATAGACATATTTTACTTGTGTTTTATGTGTTTATTGGTCATTTTGGTGGTTAATATTGCATGATTCATCTACTTTGGTCTATGATCCTTCTCAGTGTCAAATCTCCCTTATTTCAGTATTTTGAGCATAAATGATTACAATAATATATTTTATTTTGACTTATGTGGTTCTGTGTTGAAATTTCAGGAAAAACAAATATATGTTGATGTCGATACCATCAACAGTGGTCGATACCATCGACAAGACCACAGGTTGCCAGCCGCAAGGAGCATCGCAGAGTCGATACTATCGACACAGAAGTCGATGGTATCGAGATACCATCAGGTTGCTGGCGAGAAGACAGTCGATACTATCGACACGAGGAGCTTCAGCGACAGAAAAAGACAAAAGTGATGCCTAAGAGAGTCGATACCATCGACCCTCATCGATGGTATCGAGTTAGCATCAGTCGTGACAAAGAAAAGAAAAGAAGACCAGCCGATATCGTGCAAGGTTGATACTATCAACTCGCGTCAATAGTATCGACACCGTCAGATACAAGTTGGTTTCAGATCATTCTAAATCTGACGGCTGTGATATTTTGGCAACCTAACTCGGTGATTATACCTAATGACGGCAGCTAAGAGCAATCGATCCCGTCATTAGCCGCTACACACATCCCGAGAAGGTGTGGAGAGAAGAACGGAGCCCAGAAGCACGCCCCAGTCGTTCCGGACGATGAAGAAGATGTTTTCCACCGTCAAAAGGCTGGAGACCGTGCATTCTATGCCAAGGACCGCTTGGATCTTCTCCGTTCAGGGTTTCACCACTCAATCTCATTTTTCTCCATGTTTCCCCTTTTCTCTACCATGTTTTGCTCTGAGATGAACATGCAGGGCTAATCCCCTTTATCTTTAGGACCGGGAGTAGCCCGGGGAAGCATTGTATGACAATTTTATCATAGTAATTCATCATTTATCTCTTAAATCTGTGGTATAATTTTGTTTTCTCAATTATATTATTATGCTTGATCACCATAATAATAATCTAATGCCCTTAATTACTTTGAAAGAAGAATTAACTGTTGAAAAGAGATGAAATTCACATTAATTGACAAATCCCTTGAACTAGGTGGTGTAAGGTTAATGGTGGAAACCCAGAGGTCATTTCTAATGCACCTAGTCTAGGGTATAGGTTGCTACGACGGTGGAACCGACCTAGACATAGGTAGTGAATTATACCACGACAGTGGGCAATTCTATTTATAGGCCACTACCCAGAAAGAGAGATAACTCTGAGTTGCTATATAGAAATTCATACAATGAAGACCCGCAGTGAAACTGCAATCTTAAAGATCTCCACTTGAATTAATCAAACTAAACCTTTAATCGATTGTTCTGTTTCATTTTATTTCATTTTCTTTTAATTTTATAACAACTTCCAACTTTTTAACCGGTCTAGCTGATTGTGAGTAGTTAGTAGTAGTCTCTGAGAATTCAGTGTCCCTGAGTTCGACTCGGGCCTCACAAAGGCCTATATTACATTGACACGTACACTTGCATTTGACGCATGATAAAATCGTGTCAGAGATCGACGACGACTCGACTCTGTTGCCCTAGAGAGACCACCGACAACGCCTCCTCATTCACCAGAAAGTGTTGTTGTCCTCTGTAATTTCTTCGCCATACCCTTCAATCCAAGGTAACCTCCAGGCCTGTCAGTTTAACGGTTGTTCGGATTTTTCCCTTAGGGTCTGGTTCAATGTAAATTCGCTGGAAAATAGGGGAACTCAAGTTCCGCATCTAGTTCTGCTCGACTGGTTCAATGGAACTCTGTAAATTGAGTCATGCTTAGCTTTCTGAATTCCGAAGATATAAATATCACGATGTTCCTGACTTCCGCTTGAGATCATTCGGAAAACAACTTCCACGCCCCTGGATGACCCTTCTCGTCATGCCCTAGTTTCTCGTGGTCTAGAGACTGGCTTGGTGATTCATGACGGTGGAAAATAAGATATAGATCTGACAATCTGTCTTGTTCTCTGCGATTACTTTTTATCCTATCATACAGATTAGGCCGTTATTGTTGGAGAGCGGCGACTTGATCGTCTTATTTGAGAGTATTGAATTTGTGGCTGAAAGGTAGTGTCGTTGTTTCTACACAATGGTTTATTGGGGAAGATGCTTTGATTTGGTTGATCGTATTGGTTGAAATTAACTATGCAGTGGTTTTTTGGGAAAGAAACATTGATTTGTGTTGTCATCATAATGGGATAACTGCACCGTGTACATAATTTGGGTATTACTATGATGGAGCAGTAAGGATTTCATCATCTAGATTTTAAAATGTAATTCGATCTCACAAACAAATCATCTATAAGTCTATAATTCAACTTCTGGAAACTCTTCTTCAGTTCTTAGAAAATGTGGTCCTTCACCTGTGTTCCCTTGTTCCAGATTTGATTACCAATGGCGCCAGCTCTATTTTATTAGATCATTAATGCCTTGAAGTTGTTCGATATAATACCAAAGACATATACTAGCATATTTGATGTTATGCACTGAAGGCGTTCGGCGAAAATCCCAGATTGCTAATTTGTTAGTTCTTAGTAATATAATAAGTTTATTAAGCAACTTACAACAAACCAATACGATGGAAGTCAAATTTTAGAAAAACTCCTATTTCAAACCAATCTGCTGGAACTCATCATCTCGGAACTCAATTTCATTTCCGGGAAAAGAAGTTCCTGAAAAGTTACAGTTACACCAAACCAGTCAGACCCTTAGGCTTTGATTGGTTCTCCGTAAGTGGGAGGAAAATGAAAGGAATTGCAGTTCCCAATCAAAATTCGCCCCTTTCTGGCCGCCGGATCGGGTCCTCTGGACTGATGGCGTTTTGGGTCGTGGGGTGACTACTTTAGGGCAGTGGCTACATCTCCAACGCAGCGTCTTTTGGTGGAGGTGCGGTGATATCCAGGGTGATCTCATGGAGGTCATATATTTCTTGTCCAATTTCCACAAATCTTCTCCCAATATAGGCTCGTCATGGTTTCTCTATGTTCCTTATTCAACTTTCCTGCTATTCTAGTTCTTTTGCTTAGACAGACATTTCATGTCCCCCGCTCATGTGCAGGTTGTGCTCCACCTCATATTTTGACGGGGTGCAGCTTCATAGATGGGCATGGGTTCAATTCTCCTTTTTCTGCAATTTTTTTGTTGATGCCTAGGTTGTCTGGATTATCAGCCACAACATTGATGTTGGCATTCTTAAAACTAGTGTGGCGAGATGCCATGCTTGCGTTCGTGAAGGGTTCTATCATCTTCTCCTATTCAAGCTTTGTTTGTGTCTGTACTACAACGTTTCTATTTGTATCCGTTATAGATCTTGTACCAGCCAAAGCTTCTCTTGGGGCACTAAGCCACTAATGTCATGGGTAGTTGTTTGAGGTTCGACCACTACTTCTTTGAATGTCCCAGGGATAGTAGTGGTGGGTGTGATCACTGAATGTTCTGCTTCATTCCCTGTGAGATTTACTGCCTCAGGTGTGGGGGATTTCTTTTTCTTTGGTTTTGTCACCATTTTCTTTGGGAGGCGCAATATCACTTTTTTCTTTGACAAGTTTTCTATAGAAGTATCTTCTACCTACTTCATTTGTGGTCTTGTTAGTGTTTTCTTGCTGATAGTTTGGATGTGTTTAGTTGTATCCTTCATTTTTAGGATTTCATTCTCCCCGAATATGAGTTTTTCATAATCGAATTGCACATTTTGGGGAGGGGCAAAAATCATTGGATTTGTAGAATCAGTAGAAATATTTTAGCTTCTGCCTCTTCAAGACATTGGTGGCGGTAAGATACTTGGCTTTACTAGTGTTTACCCGTCAGATCTGAGTAAGAACTTGAATTCAGTGTGGTATCCTAGAAGGTGAGTGATGTAAGTGACAAGCCTCCCATGCAGAAGAGGTCACGAGAGCCTTGCGGCCCAATTGCTGCTACTAGCCTATCAATTAGTATTCATCTGATATTGATCAGCTTGCCTTCTATGATTCTCCATAGGACGTGAAAGCCCATTCTTGTCATGTTCCATGTGTCTGTAATGAAGAACAGGGTGTTGGAGAAGATTTTGTGTAATACTCGCATGAACCCAAAATCCATCATAGAAGCTTTTCACTGCCCCAAACAATACTGACTTTCTTCACATAATTTCTCCCATGTTTGGTCGGTGAAAAAGCCTCAAACTTATTTATTTTCTTTTGCTCTATTGGCTCTTTCTATTTGTTTGTTAGAGTCCATTAAAATGGAATTGAGACATTTATCGGTGAGCATATATTCTTCTTTGACAACTCACACACTAATTTGTAATGTCCCACACACTCTTTTGCCTCTTCCTTTGTTATAGGCAACTTATTCAGAGATGACATGAATTCTAGGGTGAGTTCATTGTAGGATAGGTGCATGTTGAAGCAAATTTTGTAGATTCCTTTCTTTTCAAGACTCTCCTTCACTCTTTGATGAATCCCCAGTCTTTTTAGGGTGTCTATAACATCCATTTGTTCATCATCTTTGGGCAGGAAATAATTATCAGGTTGTTCCTTATAAACCACATTTATTGTTTGTGGAATAACCCTTGGTGAGAACTTATATAGTAGTGACGACTACTTGATGTGTTACTACTTCTTCTTTGGTATTATCCATTGTTGACGTCCTGGTCACTTTCCTCGGTCTATCTTGGGGAGGGGGCTTGGTTCCCTCCTTTTCTTGGGATTCTAGACTTCATTAGATGGCATATATTCAGAATTCTCAGTCCTCCTAAACTCAACCTAGTTGGAGGATTCTTTAGGAATTGGCTCATATATCATTTTGAGTCTATCTAATACGACATGGATCTAATACTTTCTGGTTAGGCTCCATGTGGATCTTGATATAAGCAACTTCTTCATCTTTTAATCTTTCAATTCTATCTATTTCTTCCTAAGTCATGTTGGCTATAATTTTGTTGGACTCACTTTCTTGACTGGACAGACCCTTTTTGGTGCCTTGTTTTTTGCCTGTATTACCTTCCATTTTAATAATTATTTGCTATGTGGATACTTGTGTATCTCTTGTAGGGTTAGTCCAACAATTAATTTCATATTTTAGAGTTAAGTATATGATCACAAACTAATGGTTTGTCAAGTAAGATCAAACACATGATGGATTTACTTAGGAGTTAGACAATCGATGGTTAGAGGAGAAATACCAACCGAGGGTTTCCCTGGATACCTTAAAAAATGGAGAATCGATGGTTCCACAATGTTTGTGTGTGTAACACCTTATGCAGTTGATAATCCATTACGTGCAGTAGCTGATGGAAGGGTGTATATATCTACTAGATTGTAGCCATTATATTTTTGCTAGTAGATTCAACTATAGTAGCCATTATATTTTTGGCCTGACCACATTATGTTTGATCATTTCTTTATATACCTAATTCACTAATACCCCAACATCCAACCATTCCTATGGTGAATTGGACTTTGATCCATAATGGGGGTTGTGACTTTCATTTTCCATGCATTTGCTAGCCATGTTTCTAATTTTTATATGGGTCTAATTTTCCATATGGTATGAATTCCTTGACCATGCAGTGTCATATGGTACTAATTCCTTAACCATGAAATGCCTAGATAGATATGCGTTCATTGATTATTGTGGACCTAAGATTAATCTATTTGATAAACAAGTGGATGTCGATGGAAAGTTAGTCAATTAACCCTACTAGGGCCTGACATCCAGTTTCACTAGCCTGTTACAGATCAATACACTTCTTATTAGGTCAATGGTTATTAGACCTAGTGTAACAAATTCTAAAAAAGTAATTAAAATCTAAGCCCTATAGTGGTATGTCTTTCCTTAACATTAACTCATTATTGGTGTATACCTATCAATTTTTGTCATCCTTTTTTCCAACATACATTCTAGTTGGGTTCTAGTTAAGGTCATTTGTCATTAGTATGAATCTAGCTAAATATGTTATGAATTTATTCAGGTACGCAAAAACCTTCTTATTTTATTTTTTTACTAATTCGTGTTACCTATTCACTATGGTTGTCCTGGCATGAAGAATTCCATGTGAATGTTGTACTATAAGTGGATCTTATTATTGAGGTATTCCCATTAATTATGTACATACAAAAAGATCATGCTTTTCTATCCATGTTTGCATTAACTATCCTTTGTTGAGACGTGCCCATTTAATTCAGCTTTTCCCATTGTGTCTTGTTAGCTATTCTTTTTGTAGTAAATCATGGACACCATGCAATCTTGGTGGCATCCAATTGCTAGGGGACAACATGTCATTGGTTGATTCAAATTGGTTTTGAGCCAATTATCCTTCACAATGTGGCATTGGATCCAAAACACAAAAAAATTGGTGGGAAACTTGGAAACTCATATAGAACTTGAAAATTTGGTAGGAAAGTAATAATTTGAAGGGAAGACTAAAAACTTAAGGGGATGATTAGAAACTTAAAATAGCACAAGGTTAAGAAACTTGAAATAGCATAAAGTTAAGAACCAGATGTAGTAGGTTACACACATGAGCTAATTATCACACCAGAATTGGTTAAAATATGCCATGATAAAGACCAACTAGAAGCCTCACACATATCAGTGTACATAAAGTAAGTTTCTATATGAGTAATATGTGTTTCTATACAAGTTTCTATACAAGTACAAAGACTAATTATGTGTTTCTATACAAGTACAAAGACTAAATATGTGTTTTTTGTAGGCATTTGTTCAACAAAGTGACCTCGAGAAATATATTTAATATATTTGGATTTATATGTCCACATTTTATAGATTCGTTATACAATGATAAAGTGGAGACTCGTGCGCAGTACATAGCAGATCAGTTCATTAGAGGGAAGAAACAAAGATTAGAATTGTTCTTTATACCTTATAATGTGGGGTACGCATACATTTTGTCGACTGTATGTTATTTGCTTACTTTAAATGTTGCTTAAAAATACATTAATCTTAAAATGTAATACTCATGTATGCGTAGGGGACATTGGATACTTTGTGTCTTCGACCCTATGTGGGGTAAGTGCCACTATCTTGATCCGTTACGAGGAAAATTACGTGGGAACGTGGAAAAACTCATGGAGTTGTAAGTACTTCATAAAACAATTTCATTTACATAATACATGTATTGAAAGTTCCATATATAGTTACTAATGCATAGAATTCTTGATATGAATTTGAATAGGACTCATAAAGTTTATCAAAAGAGAGATGTGCAATATAGGAAGAATTTGAAATGGGAAATTATCAAGGTAATTTACCATTTTGATCCAGAAAAATACTACTTTCTGATTCACCAATAGAAGTGTTGTTCTAGAAAATATCATATTTCAACACATCACCTTTCATATATAAAAATTGATTGCTTACGGACGATACTTTAACATTTCACATTAATTTGGAGTAATACACATTAGATGTCGAATTTTGATATCCCATTAAACAATAGATGAGTCTTTACACTCTTTTGTAGTGATAAAATACTTATCAAAGTTTGACACTAAATAATGATGGTCCATTGTAGCAAAAAAAAGTTAATATTTTAATATCCCTTGTCTAGTCTACTACTTCCTAGAAAAAAAATTGAACTTTGAAGCAACCGTCAACTCCAGACCTAAAAAAAGACATCAAGATAGTAAGATACATTAGAGTTATTAAGGGAGTCCAGTATACTATGAACAGTTGGAGCCGAACCTTTTAGATTTCTAGAAAGGGTACTAATATATCATTTTGTTAAGCCAAAAGATCATTACAAATATCATATCCCTCTTGTCATCAAATTATTTGTAGTATGTTAGATACAAATTTCATTTTGATCTAAATATCAGGAACCACACAAGCATAAATCTCTCTTCGAGCATATGAAGATTATTAATGATAAGAACAGACTGCAGATACCCTCTAATTTTTTAATTAGTATCATCATAATTCTAGAACAATATGGACAGCTATGACTACCCTCTGTTACAAGTGATGTTTCAATAAGTGGTTTGGAAAATAGACCAGATTTTTAAAAATTGAATACAACCTATACCAAAATCTCAAAACTTATTCCCCTATAAGGGTTCAGGAGGGTCATAACTACTACTGGACCATAGATCAAGAAGAGACTATATAACCTGAGCAGAACACATCAGCAAAAGCAAAGTAAGAAAACATACTATTTGAAATTTGAATTACTAAGGAAACCATATCCACAACAGGATAGATATTTCAGACTATATCCAGAACTCAAGCCATTTCTTAAGCAGAATTGTTAACATAATGTGTTCAAGTAGTAGGCACCTACTTGAGGTTAGTGTGGTTTGTTGGACCCCCTAGCTGGCAGAGATTATTCTTGCATCGAATTGAGATCCTTTTCATGGCTTCTTTTCTGTTAGGGAATCCATGAGTGATTGGTATTGAGGTCAGGGTCTCAAGAACCGTAGCTCAAGGTAGCTAGTCTTATGCCTCTACTTCAGTTGGAACTCAATAAAGGATCAGAGTAAAAATGGAATCTTGTTTCAGTTAAACTGCTCTAACAAATTGGATGGATAAAAAACTATGTGCTCTTTGTAAGGTTAGATAGATGATGTCCTAATTAACATCATGGATTCATTGCTTCTCAATTAGAATATTATCCGGAGCAGTTCTTAGTGAAGAAGAAGGATATATGTAGCTGACCCCATTGAGGCTTAGATGAGATGACAGTCAGTGATGCTTTGCTTAACATTGTTCAGTTATCTGTTAGTATACATATTTTACTAATATATCTGACCTATATTACTTGGATAAATACTAGCATTATGTTTATCTATATGACATATGTTACTTATAATAACAATAAAGGATATATGTAGTTGACCCCATTGAGGCTTAGATGAGATGACAGTCAGTGATGCTTTTCTTAACATTATTCAGTTATCTATTAGTATACATATTTTACTAATATATCTGACCTATATTACTTGGATAAATACTAGCATTAAGTTTATCTGTATGACATATGTCACTTATAATAACAATAAAGGATATATGTAGCTGACCCCATTGAGGCTTAGATGAGATGACAGTTAGTGATGCTTTGCTTAACATTATTCAATTATCTGTTAGTATACATATTTTACTCATATATCTGACCTATATTACTGGGATAAATACTAGCATTAAGTTTATCTGTATGACATATGTTACTTATAATAACAATATATTCTGAATTTTGGAACTTAGGTATATTACTCTTCCAAATGGAGAAAAAATGATTTAGTTAGAGAGGATCATTAAGAGTTACTGGGTCGTGGGAGCACACCTAGGTGTCTAGACACCCCAAGGGAGTGTGCCAGGACCTGTCTTATGACCTATATGTTCATTGGCCCATTTTTGTTGGTTTGCACACCTATTTATGGGTTTTAAGGTGTGTTTTAGGGTTCAAGTGTTCCTCCTAAGGACTATTGTCCATGTTAGATTGCCTAACGCTCTGATTTTAGAGATTAGTACCCTAAAATGTTCATTTTGAGGTTTTGCCTTGGTTTGTCCTTTTAATTTATCACACTCAGTCATTATTAGACTTTTTAATAATCAGAGTATATAAGATCATAGTATCTATATTTAGAACTGTTAATACTCAATATAATGTAAGGCTCATAAGGGCAGAATTTATTGAATATTAAATCTTTGAATGGTTAGACTAATTTAGACCTGCTAATTTGAACGATCGCCATTACTTTGTTGAAGACTTGGATATTGTTACACGCTTGATTGACCAAAAAATAAAAAATCTTTAATTGTTGTGTGGAGACTGTCTGTCATACTTTAGAACTATTTTCTATTTATACATGGACTACTATAAGTTATAAATTAACAAAATTTAACTTGGATATATTTATGTATGGCTTAGGGCTTACTTTTGAAGATGAACCATGAAGGTATGTATATAACCCTAAGATATGTATAGACTTGTGCCCATAAAAGTGTACAATACAAACAAACATACACACACTCTCTCCCCCCCCTATTAAGATAATAATGCCTTAGTGATGCTTATATAAAAGTAGTCAAGACATAAACAATGCACAACTTTATGTCATTGTTTACTATTTTAAGTTTCCAAAATACCAATTTGAGCATTACAAATATGTTTAGTAATTATTGGAGCAACTTAATTAAGAGTCCTGAATTCTGATTAGACTCTACTAAAGGGAAGAGTTGGAACTTTATTTCATAATTGTAGTACAATCTGATGATTTGGTGTGGAATAGACTCTACTAAAGGGATTAGACTCTACTAAAGGGAAGAGTTTGGCACTGATGAGACAAGACAGATAGACTATGTAGCTTTGGTGTGGAATATTTGAAACAACAAATTATCTACCAAATGGATGTAAGAACCTTTTATAGATACAAAGGTGGATCATCATAATTTCCTGATGTGTGAAATTAGTGCAGTAAGGAAGACACAATGGGCAGCAATAATTTTCACCATGTGGAATTAGACAAAATTTCCTAATGTGGAATGAATAATGAATACAATGAATAAGAAAAAATGATATATATGTGGATAAGTCCTATAGATACTGATAAAATCCTACCCATGTCAACAAACATCAATGATAACAAGGAACATGATCCCAAGGCAAAATTCTAGGTACCCCTTTTGGCAAACCTGACTCAATCATAGCCCATTTCTATCTAAACTCTCTCCGTATATGCATGTACCATTTTTAAAAGCAATTTTGCAACTCTACGTGCCATCTAGGAATTCGGCTTGGAGAAGATAACTTGGACTCATAAAGTTTATCAAAAGAGAGATGTGCAATATAGGAATAATTTGAAATGGGAAATTATCAAGGTAATTTACCATTTTGATACATTGCAATTGTTTGAGTGGATCTAGATAATGATAGGTGTATGATTACTTGATTAGTAACTTCTTTTGTGCTAAAATCATAAAAAAGATGTAAAGTAGATAAAACTGTGAAACAAATATAAATTAGCATAAGTAAACCTATAAGAACTAGCAAAAGATCTTTGTGCATAAGTTTTAGTGGATGCACATGTTCTCAGTCATTCGGATGAGGCATATTTCCAGTGTGTCAATCATTTGTATGAAGTCGCCAATCTGCTATGAAGGTGTATGCAGAGGCAATCATGACTGTTTTCTTTGTCCTTTTTTCTCGACTGCCTCTTGAATACTATCCTGGTTTTGGAACATGGTTGTTAAGGTGGGTGTTTGAGCACAAACTTGGAGGGGGTGGTGACCATCATGGAAATCTATTTTCCACTTATTATTTTTATCTATTATTTGATGTGTAAAGGCTCTTTGTGCATTGTAAGGTTTGTGTGACGTTCCTACTTATTCTTTTAGGGGTAATGGGCATGAAAAGAATCCATGAAGTACCTATTAGTATTTTAAACATATGATACAGTATATGGAATATATAGAACAAGTATGAGCGCCTAGCCGCCTAGGTAGCCAGCTAAGTACATTGAGCTCCTTGACTCCTCAACAAGGTTCGTGACAATACACGATAGGGTCCATATTGTGATTTACATATCAGATCTATCACTGGTGTCAACTTCTACAAAAAACAGCCAACTCTAATCTTCTGACCTTCCTCACGTTCAGCTTTTTACTCTGGACTTTTCTGTCCTTGTTCTCTTCTGACCTTCCTCTTCCCGCTCTCCTTGCTTCTGGGCATTTTTGTTGCTCAGGTGGCAGCCTAGGAGCGGCAGAAACACGAAAGAACGGGGACACTAGAATCAAGAAGGGAAAAGAAGAGGGGAGAGCTCAGGTTAAGAACTCAGAAGTATGGTGGGGAGTGCTAGACGTAGTGGCTATGTTTCTCACTAATGGGGTGTTTGGAGGATGGAACATCCTTCTAAAATTAAATAACATGATTAAAGGATTTTGAAAGACAAGCTAAATCGTGCACTACAAATGAAACAGCATAATACATTGAGAATCAATACTTTGGGGTAGATCTGCTTTGGCTTTCTGTAATTTTCTTTCTAAGTGGTAATGCATCCACATAAGTGCAAAACCAGATTGTATTGTGTGGACTGTTAGCATGGAAGTTCTGATCCACATTTGGAATATAATGTTTGGACTTGAAGAATATCACACAATGTACCTTGAAGGGACTTGAGTTATTATAACTATAAGAAACCAGAAAATCTGTTGTGCGTTCCTACTTGTATCCTTATACTAATCTAAGTTGTCTTTCGTGAAATTTGTGTGGTAGCAGTGCATATACCACGGGGAACTAACCTATACCTCTGACCTATACCTTCTGTGATTGCGTGAAGTTTGAGGAAACAAACAATTCAGGCTTCATGAGAATTATCTATTAGGCACTTATACGAAAAGATACCGATATTTTATGTCATGCAATAAGTGGTAGCCACCTTCTAATGAACATTGTGTGCCTTCCATTTGATCACTTTGCCAATACTGTGGACTTCAGCTAGTTAAAGGGATACTCTTGGCTGGGCTAAATACAAAGTTGAGTCTATCAAACTGAATTGGGTGGCAGTTTTGCCTAGGATACACATAGAGCCTTTAGCTGTAATGTAATGTAGGATATCATATGATTAAATTAAATAAAATCAAAGTTAAATATGAAAGGGCTGAAACAAAAAAAATAGAAAAAATATATTAACCAGGAAACTATGAATCTGGAACGTGGATATTAATATCATGGTAAGGCATCATAGGTAGGCGGTGGAGTCTTGGGTCTACTTCATCATACTAAGGCCCTTCGAAACAAGTCAATCTTTAACATGCGTATGATGAAAGAATGTTTCTGTTTAGACAATTGTTTAAATATGTGATACTAATATCAAGAAACCTCTGTTGATTTGACAGTCATTCATTACACTTTTATGCTATCTTAGGCAGTGTTTGTTTTGCTAGTATAGTGTCGGTACGGTAATTAAATTATGGGTGGTAAGTTAACTTATGTTTGCTATTCCATTTAGAAGATACATAGATTGTCGTAGAGATAACTTAATCAAAAAATTGATGGATAACGTGTCGTCTCGATTTCTTGCGGCAGTGAAGAGATTAGTGTGTCGTAGCTATTCATTTCCAGCCCAGCCCCTTTAACAAACTTTTAGATACATGTAACAATAGGGCAAAATGGACTTTGTCTAGACGGAAAAAGACTACTTACTTGTGTACCAAATAGTGGATAGCTTACCATTTAATTTATTTATCATTGTCCCAAACAACAGTTATCTCCCACAAGATTAACATACCACCGGTTAATATATCCATATCAACTAAATTCACCATAACTGTGCACCAAACGCAGCCTTAATCTTACTTCAAGTATATGTAGTGGAAGGAAAGAGAACTGGATAGTAGAGTAATCTACTGCAGAGTAATCTACTGCCCTGAGTCCAACGTCACCTTGTTGTTGCTGACCTTGACCCACTGTCCTGGGTCCAAAACTCCTTTGTCGTTGCTCACCTTAACCATCATTTTTTTGCCTTAATTGTCCTCTTAGTCTTCTTCCCAACGTTATGTTCCTTCACCAAGCCGGTCTGTTGTTGCCTTTTCTTTTTTTTGTTCTTCTTCTTCCCTTGTTGGATCTTCCCGTACCTCTTCCATGACGGTGGCGGTTTCATCTGTATAAAATGAAATAAAACTCACGATATTTACAGTTGGTAGAAATATCCCTATATATTTTTGCTAGTCTCTTCAGTTACCTTGCTTTCGTCATCACGAATCTGACCCTGAATATTTATCTCGTCGGGGGAGCGGGTGGTACAATGAGAAATATTGACCCGGGGTGCTTCACTTCAGTCTCTGCTGCTAGGAACATCGAGTAGTGTATTGTATCGGAAGGTTGTAACGTTGTGGTGGGAGAGGATGACAACAGTGGAGGGAGCACGCGAGCAGGTGTAGTTGGGATGGGAACTCCTTTGCACCGTGTCGTTATCGTCATCGTCCCTCCGTTAGCAGCAGGTCGTAGGTTTTCCATCTAACCGTCTTGCAGTATCAGTGAAAGGGTTAAATTTAGGTTCTGTGTTTTCTGGAGCTTCTTCAACTTTAGATGCCTTACTAACAGGAGCAGGAGCAGCAAGACGCTCAGGTTATATAATGTGCTTGGTTTCTATAATGTCTATGTAGTATTTTTTTTTGTTATAAGCTACCATGATACTGTCGCCAGTTGTCAAACACGAGTAGTTACTGAGAGTTGTTTCCAAAATAGCTTTGGGGTTTGATATATCTAAAAATCTTTTGTGTGAGGATGTAGTTTAACAAAGGTTCCTTTTGGAAGGGTGGCATTCTTCACTCTTACAATATCCCCCTCTTGTAAGAGCAAGTTTTTCATCATCCAGTATGGCATATAAACCACACCTTCTTCAGCAATAAACCATGCCTTTTTCACTCTTATAGCATTTTTTATTTTGTTTACACATACCTTTTATTAAGTTTCCTAGCTATTTATACCTTTCCATCCTCTTATTTGCTAACAAGTTCTCACAATTATTTGGATAACAAATTAATAGTTATTTTGTACAGTGTCCAAAGCAGCCGAATAATACAGATTGCGGGTATTATGTGCTGAAGTATATGAAAGACATCTTTGATGTGAGAAATAGAAATATTCCTGAATGTGTAAGCTACTTAACATTATATTCTGTTAGTTTGTTCAAATTTCTAAATAAATTGAAAAAATCACAATATATTGATATATTTGTCATATGATTGCAGTATTATTCGAAGTATATTGGTCGTTGCTTCAACCAAGAAGAAATCGATGAGGTCCGAAACGAGTGGGCGACATGTGTTCTTGAGCACACATAAAATTATGTGACATGTGGGGGAGACATTTGTTCTTTAGCATAGACCAATGTGTGAAACTTTTTTAGTTAGTTTTCAGTTCGATTCTAGAGTGGATACTCAGTACTTTGTATTATTGAATCATTGTATTTGATGATTTAATATTAATTAAATTTAGTACAAGTTTCTTTCAAGATTTGATGGAAATTTGGTTCAATATGTGTTTGTTTGTGAAATGAAAAAGTATAATTGCATATTTATTATAATTTATAAATAATATGGTTAATTTGATCAATACAATTGGTTCGATATATGACCTGTCAAACTCTAATCAAAGACAACAGTTAATGATATGTTGTAAAATGTATGATTCTACAACAAACGGCACATGTTGTGTTATCCACACCTATTACAACATGTTTGTCTGGAAAAAAATACACCTATTACAACAGGTGTTTCTAGTGAACTACAACATGCATAACATGTTGTATAAATTGTGTATATTACAACAGACACACACCATGTTGTCTAAACAATCCTATTACAACAGTTCAATGTATGGAAAGACAACATACTCCAACTGTTGTATAAACATGTATATTACAACAGGTGCACTGCATATTGTAATAGACCTACCTATTACAACGGGTGTGTTTAGTGAAATACAACATGCTTCGACTGTTGTATAATATATATTACAACGGGTGAACCACATGTTGTAAAAAATACCCCTATTACAACGGGTGTGTTTAGCGAAAGACAACGTCGTTCAACTGTTGTATAATATATATTACAACAGGTGCACCACATGTTGTGTAAAATACTCATATTATAACAGGCCATTCCTTAAAAGACAACATGTTTCAACTGTTGTATAAAATACATCTATTACAACATGCGATCACGTGTTGTGTAAAGCACCCCCCATAAGACCATGCGATCTAATACAACGGTTAACACCTACTGTAAATTGATAAAAGGAACTGTAGTAAAAAGCATTTTCTATAGTAGTGTTTGTGTTCTAATTCTATGGGGAGATGACAGGATTTCCCATAGATCAGCCTGAAGGGAGTGGTGCCTAAGGGTGTTTTGAAAGATGTTCTATACCCCCACAAGGCATAATAGATTTTTAAGGCCTAGTTTTTTAGGAAAAGCCTCAACTTAGACTTATAGACTAGGACTTGGTCTCCCTCTTGAGTGTCTTTTCACCTAATATGGCCATCATGTCACAATTTGGTTATGTTTTGTAAATCATATAATTCTTATAGGTTGTAACATCCCTGACATGGGTTATGTTTTAACCCTAGGTGTTTTACTTAATAAAGTTGATTATATGCTTGCTCTTATCTTTTAAAAATTATATAAGGCTTTTGAGGAATTTATATTTCTTTTTCAAACCTTTTTTAATAATGTTGAAACATTGTTTTGTTAATTTTGGACTAAAGTGCAAATTACCCAAGTTGAGGGGTTAACTTGCAAATTGCACATGATAAAATGTTCCAATGATGTTGAGACATCATAATAATGAATATGATGTAGTGGTATGGTTTCCACAAGCTTGGGCATCAAGATAAAGCTTATAGAGCAGTCATTGTGCATTAAAACCTAGTTTTGGTGTAATGTGCAAATTACCCAAAACCTAGGGTTCAATATGCAAAATACCACCTCTAGAGGGTCTCTCATGTTTCTTGGCATCACGTAGAGCAAATAAAATGAGAGGGTCGCCTCATTTGAATTATCATGGAGGAGAGAGAATCTTGACATTAAAATAATCAAGATTTAATCGTAAATGGAGCTTTAATTTAATTTAATGCAAAAAGAAATAAATTAATTGAGGAGCCCTTCAACCAAAAGTTGAAGGATGTGTTTGCAATAGTTTTGGACGATCTTGTGCCTTGCTATGGCACAAAAAGATCTTGGTTGAGTGGAAGCCACTCACATTATCATAATAAAAAGTATTATCCACTAAAAGTTGGATATTAGTATAAAACTCTTTAAGGTGCTTAATTCCTTTTCCATTAATTCTTGGATAATGAAGAGTTTTTGCAAGAAAATGAAGGTGGCTTCGTGGCCAATAAATGGAGGGGATTTGGTGGAAATAATTTTGGAATTTAAGGAAAATAATCCCTTTTTCTCTTTCCTTGAAAATCCTTATACATATCCTTTTTCCAATACACTTAAGGATCTTTTCCTTAGTTTTCTTTTCTCACCTTGCTTTGGCCGACCAAGAGAGAGCTCAGGAGAAGGAGGACGACAACCATAACCTGTTGGTAAGTTTTGATCATCTTCTACCTTGGATTCCTGGTGAAAACCCTAAATCAGTGCTTGATTATTGGTTTTCTTCACTCGATTTCCGATCCTAGCCAACTTGTTCATCCAAAAGCTCAAGAACGGACCTTGGACAGTTGCTGGAACTCCATCCACCATTAGAGCCGTGGAGCTTGGATCTTGGGATCAGTTTTTGAGGCGGGTTTTATAACTCAAACCCTTAAACATTAGTATTGCATTCCACTCTTCAATAATCTTTGGTTATTTTCTTCTATTTGCTATTCTTTTGGTTCATTGTTGTAATTCCCATGAAGAACGACTGCAGTTCTTGGATGAACGAAGGAAGAAGATGATGACATCATCATGGATGTTTATCCAAAGAAATCCCTATCCAAACGGTTTCAATTGATGAGCTCAAACGGTTTCCCAAACCGTTTGGGAGCAAACGGTTTCAAAATGTTTGAAGGGAAACAGTTTCACCAAACCACATGGGGGCAAACGGTTTCAGACCGTTTGGTGATGTTGACCAGGGTTGACCATTTTGAGGTTTGTTCATAATAATGTAGGTTAATGATCCACTAATTACAATTGATTAGTTCCAATTGGATCATGAGTTGAAGGTCCATCAATCACCAAACCCTAATCGGGTTAAGTGATGATTTCATAATTGATTGAGTTAGAAACTTGGGTTGATTGACCCAAACGGTTTCAAAATGGTTTGGGGATCACCCAAACAGTCTCAAGACCGTTTGGTGATCACCCAAGACCGTTTGGAGGTCTAGGGTTGACTATGGTTAGGTGTTTGAAGATCTAAAGATACCAAGTTGATTTGCAATCAAATGCTGATTTGGTGATCAATCCAATGATCCAAACCCTAATTGAATGACATGGATTTGGGTGATGAAATGGGCAAACGGTCTCAAGACCGTTTGGAGGTCATCCAAACGACCTCAAGACCATTTGGGGTCAGGTCATGTACATTTTGGATGGTGGTCCAATAGTTTCAAAGTAATTAGTTTCACAATGATCAACATTGAAGGATCATCGATTCCAAACCCTAACCCAATTGATTCAAACCCTAATTGATGATCAATTGAGGGTCAAATCAGTTGAAGGATGACCTATTTAACTCAATTGAAGTATGGTGTTAGGACCAATTGATGAGTGATAACATGATTTCAATCAATGAAGGAATCAATCTTGGAAACCCTAATTCAATTTGAGTGGTGGAGACCATATTTGGTCCATGCAGTTTTGAGGAGGTTTGGACCAAACGGTCTCAAGACCGTTTGGGACCAAACGATCCCAAACCGGTTGAGTTCATGCAGTTTCAAAATTATACTTTGGCAAACGGTTTCAAATACCACCTTTAGCAAATGGTTTCAAGGGTCACCTTTAGCAAATGGTTTCAAGTGTGCACCTTTAGCAAACGGTTTCAAGGGTCACCTTTAGCAAACGGTTTCAAGTGTGCACCTTTAGCAAACGATCTCAAGGGTTCACTTTGGCAAACGGTTTCAACCTCAACTTTACTAAATGGTTTCAAGTATGCAACCAAGACCATTTGGAGGTTTATTGAGCAAGACTGTTTGAGGTTTGATTTGGTCAAGACTGTTTGATGGATAACTAACCAGAACTGCATGGATACTTAAAGTGGTTAAAGGACAAATTGATCAATTAATTAATACATGATGTAATCAAAGATTATTATAGTAATTGTATCTTAATGAGATAAGGTGATTACTACTCTTGAATGAATAAGCTTTAATGATCAAGGTAATAATGACATAACTCACGGTGTTAATTCTTCTTCAAGTTGAATTGACTTAGCTTAATCAAGGCTGAAGTAAACATCATCCTATAGAGGATGAGAGAGAGAAAAGACTTCCTACATGAATGATAATCATGTAGTGGACTTTCAATATGAATGAATGTTTAATTAGGGTATGATCCTTAATAGTGAGATCATGAAACCCTAATTATGAAGGTTAATGAATCATAACCCTAACTGAGGGTATTAATAGGTGAAATCTTAATACATGATGATGGTATGATCTTAATTAATAGTGATGACATGAGAAACCCTAATTCAGGGTACTTTGATGATCACTCCTACTTGGGGTGAACAGTAAACCCTAATCTAGGGTGATGTGAAGTGAATAGTAAACCCTAATTATGGGATGATGATGTTAAACCCTAATCTAGGGTGATGCAATGTGAATAGTAAACCCTAATCTAGGGTGATGCAATGTGAATAGTAAATCCTAATCTAGGGTAATGTGATGTGAATAGTAAACCCTAATTGTGGGTTATTAAACTTAAACCCTAATCTGGGGTAATGTGATGTGGATAGTAAACCCTAATTGTGGATTGTTGAATATAAACCCTAAAACTAGGGTGATATGATGTGAATAGTAAACCCTAATTCCAAATAAGGTGAAGGAATATGTGAAACCCTAATTCTGCGTTATACTTTATAGCATGAAGCTCTAAGGTTGGATAATGAATTGATGAGTCATTAATCCTATTTGAGCTAAAGGGGGTGATTCACCCTAATTGAATTGAAAAGGGAAACCCTAACCCTAGCAAGGGCATAGTGGTGTATTCCTTGATTAAAGATGTTATAGTTGTTTTACATTGTGCTCATATGAAATAGATGTATCTGTTATCATCTATACTAATCATGTAGGTTTTATAAGATATTGAACATAGCTAGGTATGAGCTATGATTCTTTGTTTATCGAAAATACTTTATGAGCTTTGTAAGCAATAATATTCTATGTTGCCTGGTGTAAGGTAACAAAAGAGATTGATAGGTTGTAAGAGCCATGTGAAATACCTACACTGCAATTATCATATTTACACTATCAAATGACTTGATGGAAGTATGTTACATGTTAAAGTGGTAACAAGTATATTGATGATCTAAGGGTTTTAACACCCAGATTCTTGAATCATGATGATGAGATGATAAGGGATTGAGATCACAATGTTAATAAAGTTGTGAAATGAACTTGATAGAAATAGTACTCTTTCTTTATAGAAATTGTATAATGTTTTATGTTTGAAAACATGCCTGATGCTAAAAGAATGTTGTAATGTACCTAAATAATCAAGTGAAATGATATCATGTAGAGCCCTGATCATAGATCCATCATCGTCTGTAGTTAGGTGATGGTGAAATAGGTTTTCCTAAGGGAACTCCTAGAAAGCATACTTTTGAGTATGTGGGGGTTATGGGCGTGAATATCCTTACGCCCTAATGGAGGAATTGATGTGATATAAACATTAAATCTCTCAATCCTTCATTATATGTATATGTCGGGATGATGTATCACTAATCTCTCGATGATGATGTTAATGTCGAATCGATGTGAGATAAACAAGAAATCTCTCGATTGCGAAGAGAGTACGACATGCCACTGTAACTCTAATAGTGAAGTTGCCAATATACCCTGGAAAGCTATTTGGTAGAGACAAGAGATGTCCTACATGTTGTTCCTCACACTGACTAAGGAAGATGAGGTCATGGGAATTCAGCTATTCTATTGACCTATGTATGGTACCGATTTCGATTTCGCAATGGTCGGTTGGAGTATGAGTGGTATACCTCATCTCCTCAGGGCATAAGTATGGTTGTAAAATGTAATCAGCCGTGTAGCATATTTGCTTAGGGTTGAATTATGAGAATCAATGATTGATGATACATTGTCTATTATTGTCCTAGTTGGATAAATGATATACATGTTCTTCATATTCCTTATTGAATAAATAACTTACTGCTTTATCAAGTTATAATTGAAATGAACTGTATAGAGAATACTGCTCTACTTAGTTTATTCAATGAATTATCTACTGTTGAATATTTATAATTCTACTGCTCAGTGATATTCTATTATCTGCAATGACAATGTTTCTGGCGGAGAGTTATATCTCTTGCTGGGACAATTTTCAATTGTCTCACCCCCGTGGGATTCAACTTTTTAGGTAGACATCGAGGAAGAAGAAACCCTTCAGTGGGTGAGCAGCAATAGCAGCCACAACAGCAGCAGCAACAGCAAGGACAACAGTGATCCTTAGGTGGAGACATTGTCTGTCAAGTCTTGTATATAGAGAGTCCTATGTGTCGTATCTATACTCTTAGGTCCTAGGAGTCAGTAGATGGTTTGATATAGATCTGAGATTTTTGGCTTGATGCCTCGAGATTTTTGTATATTGCTTTCATACAGTTTAACAGGGCAGTCAATGTTATGACTCTCGAGATGAGATGATAGAGAGATGTACTGATGAATCAGAATGTAAATAAATTACTTTGGTTCTTTATGATAGAGTTCTACAGTTTGTGGATCTCATTGCAAAAAATTTTAATTTTTAGTGATTTTCAGTAATTTTGTTGTTAATAATTCGCTTCTGCATTAATTAATCTTGTTTTCTCGAGTGAATAATCACAATTTAGTGGTATCAGAGCTCTAGGTTTGCTGAGTCTACAGAGACATAGGACTAAGATTGTTGAGTCTATTCTAGTGTCTTCCAGTCTGTCTGATAGTGTCTTCTGCTCATATAGGAGCAGAAGAGAAAACTAAATATGTCTGGATCACATGATGAACATGTTGCTGAAAGTAGTGTCGCTGCACCCGGAGGAGGTGCAAGAGCCCAAGGAAGGGAGGAACATGTGCCTGAACCACCCCAGTTCAATCAAGCTGACATGGGGAATCCATCCTTCCAAGCCATGTTTGGGAAGTTTATAGCTGCCATGAGACATATGACTGATAGGATGCCAATACATGCACCTAGGGCACCTACCCATGATGAAAGACAGGGAGCCGGCAAGAAGTTTGAGCAACTTCACAGGGTTGGAGCCACAGAATATGCTGGGATAGCTGACCCAGCAGATGCTGACATGTGGCTAACTGAACTAGAGAATGCCTTTAGAATCCTTAATATCCCAGAAGCTAAGAAGGTTAGACATGTTGTGTACCTTCTTAAGGGGAGTGTTGGTCACTGGTGGACCATAGAGGAGGGAAAAAGGCCAGGTGTGGAGATTGAATGGGAAGTATTCTGATGAGAATTTGTCAACAGATACTTTCCTAAGATGTTCCTAGATGAGAAGATCTCTCAGTTTCAGATGTTAAGACAAGGACCAATGAACATTAGCGAGTACGAGGCTAAGTTCATGGAGCTTTTGTGGTTCTGTCCGCATATGGCAACCACATATGAAGAAAGGATTAGGCATTTTGAGAAGGGATTAAACGCAGAATTGACCACCCCTGTGTCTGCTCTGGAGAATAGGGAAAGATTTGCTATTTTTGTAGAGTCTGTCAGAAGGATAGAGAGGTCTGTGACAGAGAAGATACAGAATATGAGTAAGAAAGTGTATCCTCAGTTTCATGGACAAGGATCCAAGAGCTTTAAGAAACCAAGGTTTTCTTCACCAACGGCACCACCCAGGTTCAATACCCAGACACAGTGGACGTCAAATAGGGGTAGAGGATGAAGTTTACCACCAGAAGGAGCCCACAGCTCAGCATCTGTGTTGGTTACAAGACCATCCAGACCACAACTAGGGATCATAAGTTGCTTCATATGTGGAAAAATGGGGCATCTAATGAAGGATTGTAGAGTTTGAGAGGCAAGTGTGACTCAACCCCAAAGGCAGAGTCAGCAAGGTTCTCAAAGGAGACAGTTTCCCGGTGGCACTAGAGGATGTGGACAAGCATCCCAAGCTGGATCATCAGCACCCAGTCATCGAGCACCGAATCAACCGCAGGCGACGGCGAGATTCTATGCGATGAATCCACCTAATGCAGTGAACAACCCTCGGGTTGTGACAGGTCAGATGAAACTATTTTATTTTGATATGTCTACATCATGCATCGTATCTATTTTAATTGATCCGGGTGCTACGCATTCCTTTATCACTCGAAGAGTGCTCCTTAACTACAACATGACTACCAGTCATAGAGCAGATAGTCTGTTGTTAGAAACTCCTTTGATGGGATCTGCTGTGTTGCAGGAGGTGTGTTCTCCCTGTATTCTTTTCTTTTCTGAACATCGCATTCAAGTGGATCTTATACCCCTTGAGATGCACGGATTTGATATAATTCTTGGGATGGATACCTTAGAAAGGTATAAGGTTGTCTTGGATTGTGAATCTAAGCAGGATGTGTTCACAGATGAAAGTGACACATGGATCTTTCAAGGGGATAGAAATATTCTTCCAACCTGCCTTATGTCAGCTATGGTAGATGAGAAGTTGATGAGGCAAGGATGTTATGCATTCTTGGCCCATGTGGTAGATACCACCATGGAGAGTTCTAATCCTACTGAAGTTCCTGTACTCAGAAAATTTGAAGATGTATTTCCTGAAGAACTTCCAGGTGTACCTCTGCCCCGAGAGATTGATTTTGAGATTAATTTAATCTCGGGCATGCAGCCAATAGTACAAACATCGTATAGGATGGCGCCTGCTGAGATGGAAGAACTCAAGAAATAACTACAAGAGTTGCTTGAGAAGGGTTTTATCCGACCGAGCACTTCACCCTGGGGTGCTCCGGTCCTCTTTGTTAAGAAGAAGGATGGATCGATGTGGTTGTGCATTGATTACAGGTAGTTAAATAAAGTAACAATAAAGAATAAGTATCATTTTCCAAGGATTGATGATCTATTTGATCAGTTGTGTGGTGCAACTTTCTTTTCAAAGATAGATCTGAGGTTGGGATATAATCAGTTGTGTATTAAGGAGGGTGACATACCTAAGTCTACCTTTAGGACAAGGTATGGTCACTATGAGTTCACAGTTATGTCGTTTGGACTAACTAATGCACCAGCTGCATTTATGGAACTCGTGAATAGAATCTTTCGACCTTTTCTTGATCAGTGTGTTTTCGTCTTCATAGATGACATCTTGATCTACAGTAGAGATGCTCAACAGCATGAGAAGCACCTCCGTCAGGCTCTAACTTTGCTAAGAGAGCATAAGTTGTATGCTAAGTTTAGCAAGTGTGAGTTCTGGTTACCAGAAGTTTCTTTTTTTGGACATGTAATATCTGCTTCAGGTATTCGTGTTGACCCTAAAAAGGTAGAATATGTCTTCCAATGGGAACAGTCAAAGACACCGACGGAGATTTGCAATTTCTTAGGTTTGGCAGGCTATTACATGAGGTTCATTACGAACTTCAGTTCTATATCTTTACCCTTAACCAAGTTGACTAGAAAGGATGTTTCTTTTGTCTGGAATGACAAGTGTCAACAATCATTC
The DNA here is from genome assembly GCA_963693085.1 of Alisma plantago-aquatica. Taxonomy (NCBI): domain Eukaryota; kingdom Viridiplantae; phylum Streptophyta; class Magnoliopsida; order Alismatales; family Alismataceae; genus Alisma; species Alisma plantago-aquatica. The sequence continues at coordinate 754,432,499 of OY856412.1, forward strand.
TAGTTGTTGAAGGAAAGGTTGACAAGTGCACTTGTGCTAGTGTTACCTGAACAAGGGAAAGGGTATATAGTTTTTTGGGATGCATCTAAGAATGGACTAGGATGTGTGTTGATGCAGGATAAACAAGTGATTTATTTTGCTTCTCGACAGCTTAAGAAACACGAGGACAATTATCCAACACACGATATAGAACTAGCTGATGTAATCCATGCCTTGAAGATCTGGAGACATTATCTCTATGGAGAGACATTCCAGATTTTCATAGACCATAAGAACCTAAAGTACATCTTTTCTCAGAATGAGCTTAACATGAGGCAATGCCGCTGGATGGAATTAATCAAGGACTACGATTGTATAATTGATTATCATCTAGGAAAGGCCAATGTGGTTGTTGATGCATTAAGTAGAAAATCAGCAACACCAGCCTTAGATAGAGCACAGTTGAATTCTTTGGTATGCTCTAGGAGGGATATGCTTATCTCTTTTAAGGCAAGACAATGCACAGTTAAAAGTATCATTGTTATCTGGGTTGTTAGCTGAGATGCACATAAAACCTACTATGAGACAACAGATTAAAGAAGCACAACAAGTTGATGTTGTAGTTCAGCAGATTAGATTAGAGTATGGTAGTGAGAAACAAGATGGTTTCCATGATTCAGATGATCAGGTAGCCTGTTATCATTATAGAATGATAGTACCTGATGTTGATAACTTAAGGAAGTTAGTCCTGGAAGAAGCTCATTCTTCAATGTATGTTATGCATCCAGGAAGCACCAAGATGTATCATAACTTGAAAGATATGTATTGGTGTCCTGGTCTGAAGAAGGATATTGTTGAGTTCGTTATGCGATGTCCGGTGTGTCAGCAAGTTAAAGCTGAACACCAGAAGCCTGCAGGTACACTGCAGCCTTTGCCCATACTACAGTGGAAGTAGGATCATGTAACCATGGATTTTGTGGTTGGTTTACCCAGAACAGCCAAAGGTCATGATTCCATTTGGGTAATAGTTGATAGGTTGACAAAGACAGCACATTTCTTACTTGTCAAAACAACCTATTCTGTTGAGAAGTTGGCACAGTTATATGTAGATGAGATAGTGCGGCTGCATGGGGTCCCAGTTACCATTGTTTCTGACAGAGGTCCCCAGTTTACGAGTCATTTTTGGGAGCGACTTCACAAAGCTTTAGGGACACAGTTAAGGTTTAGTACAACCTTTCATCCTTAGACCGATGGACAATCAGAAAGGACTATACAGACCTTAGAGGACTTGTTTAGAGCATGTGTCCTTTAGTTTATAGGAAGTTGGGATCTACATCTAAGTTTGATAGAGTTTGCCTACAACAACAGCTATCAACACAATATTGACATGGCACCTTATGAAGCTTTGTATGGTAGACGTTGTAGATCTCCCCTATGTTGGCATGAAACTGGTGAATATCAACTTTTGGGTCCTGATCTTATGCAGAAGACCACTGAGAAGATTAAAATAATACAACAACAGTTAAAGACTGCACAGGATAGACAAAAATCTTATGCTGATAAGCATCGTAGACCTCTAGAATTCCAGGTTGGAGACAGAGTGTACCTCAAGGTCTCACCTTGGAAAAGAGTTCTTAGGTTTGGAAGAAAAGGAAAGTTAGCTCCTAGATTTATGGGGCCTTATCCAATCATTGAACGGGTTGGAAAGGTAGCTTATAAGTTGGAGATACCACCTGAGCTGCAAAAGTTGCACCTAGTGTTCCACATTTCCATGCTAAGGAAATGTCATCCTGACACAGAATCAATTCTACAGCCTATGGAAGTAGAATTAAATGATGATATATCCTATGTTGAAGGACCTATGTTGATTCTTGACAAAAGGATCAAGAAGTTGAAAAAGAAAGACATTAGTCTTGTAAAAGTCCTCTGGAATCATCGTGGCATTGAAGAAGCTGCATGGGAACTAGAGGAAGAAATGAGAAGGAAATACCCTACTCTTTTCTCTTAATGTTTTTGTTAATGATTTCGGGGATGAAATCCTTGTAAGGGTGGATAATTTGTAACATCCCTGACCTGGGTTATGTTTTAACCCTAGGTGTTCTGCTTAATAAAGTTGATTAGATGCTTGCTCTTATCTTTTGAAAAGTAATTAAGGCTTTTGAGGAACTTATATTTCTTTTTCAATCCTTTTTGAATAATGTTGAAACATTGCTTTGTTGATTTTGGACTAAAGTGCAAATTACCCAAGTTGAGGGGCTAACTTGCAAATTGCACATGATAAAATGTTCCTCTGATGTTGAGACATCATAAGAATGAATATGATGTAGTGGTATGGCTTCCACAAGCTTGGGCATCAAGATAAAGCTTGTAGAGCAGTCCTTGTGCATTAAAACCTAGTTTTGGTGTAATGTACAAATTACCCAAAACCTAGGGTTCAATATGCAAAATACCACCTCTAGAGGGTCTCTCATGTTTATAGGAATCAAGTAGAGCAAATAAAATGAGAGGGGCGCCTCATTTGAATTATCATGGAGGAGAGAAAATCTTGACATTAAAATAATCAAGATTTAAGCATAAATGGAGCTTTAATTTAATTTAATGCAAAAAGAAATAAATTAATTGAGGAGCCCTTCAACCAAAAGTTGAAGGATGTGTTTGCAATAGTGTTGGACGATCTTGTGACTTTCTATGGCACAAAAAGATCTTGGTTGAGTGGAAGCCACTCACATTATCATAATAAAAAGTATTATCCACTAAAAGTTGGATATTAGTATAAAACTCTTTAAGGTGCTTAATTCCTTTTCCATTAATTCTTGGATAATGAAGAGGTTTTGCAATAAAATTAAGGTGGCTTCGTGGCCAAGAAATGGAGTGGTATTTGGTGGAAATAATTTTGGAATTTAAGGAAAATAATCCCTTTTTCTCTTTCCTTGAAAATCCTTATACATATCCTTTTTCCAATACACTTAAGGATCTTTTCCTTAGTTTTCTTTTCTCACCTTGCTTTGGCCGACCAAGGGAGGGCTCAGGAGCAGGAGGACGATGACCATAACCTTTTGGTAAGTTTTGATCATCTTCTACCTTGGATTCATGGTGAAAACCCTAAATCAATGCTTGATTATTGGTTTTCTTCACTTGATTTCCAATCCTAGCCAACTTGTTCATCCAAAAGCTCAAGAACAGACCTTGGATAGTTGTTAGAACTCCATACACCATTAGATCCGTGGATCTTGGAGCTTGGGATTAGTTTTTTAGGCGGGTTTTATAACTCAAACCCTTAAACATTAATATTACATTCCACTCTTCAATAATCGTTGGTTTTTTTCTTCTATTTGCTATTCTTTTGGTTCATTGATATAATTCCCATGAAGAACGACTGCAGTTCTTGGATGAACGAAGGAAGAAGATGATGACATCATCATGGATGTTTATCCAAAGAAATCCCTGTCCAAACGGTTTCAATTGATGAGCTCAAACGGTTTCCCAAACAGTTTGGGAGCAAACGGTTTCAAACCGTTTGAAGGGAAACGATTTCACCAAACCGCATGGGGGCAAACGGTTTCAGACCGTTTGGTGATGTTGACCAGGGTTTACCATTTGGAGGTTTGTTCATAATAATTTAGGTTAATGATCCACTAATTACAAGTGGTTAGTTCCAATTGGATCATGAGTTGAAGGTCCATCAATCACCAAACCCTAATCGGGTTAAGTGTTAATTTCATAATTGATTGAGTTAGAAACTTGGGTTGATTGACCCAAACGATTTCAAAACCATTTGGGGATCACCCAAACGGTCTCAAGACCGTTTGATGGTCACCCAAGACCATTTGGAGGTCTAGGGTTGACTATGGTTAGGTGTTTGAAGATCTAAAGATACCAAGTTGATTTACAATCAAATGTTGATTTGGTGATCAATCCAATGATCCAAACCCTAATTGAATGACATGGATTTGGGTGATGAAATGGGCAAATGGTCTCAAGACCGTTTGGAGGTCATCCAAATGACCTCAATACCGTTTGGGGTCAGGTCATGTACATTTTGGATGGTGGTCCAATAGTTTCAAAGTAATTAGTTTCAGAATGATCAACATTGAAGGATCATCGATTCCAAACCCTAACCCAATTGATTCAAACCCTAATTGATGATCAATTGAGGGTCAAATCAGTTGAAGGATGGCCTATTTAACTCAATTGAAGTATGGTGTTAGGACCAATTGATGAGTGATAACATGATTTCAATCAATGAAGGAATCAATCTTGGAAACCCTAATTCAATTTGAGTGGTGGAGACGATATTTGGTCCATGCGGTTTTGAGGAGGTTTGGACCAAACGGTCTCAAGACCTTTTGGGACCAAATGATCCCAAACCGGTTGAATTCATGCGGTTTCAAAATTGTACTTTGGCAAACGGTTTCAAAGACCACCGTTAGCAAACGGTTTCAAGGGTCGCCTTTAGCAAACGGTTTCAAGTGTGCACCTTTAGCAAACGGTTTCAAGGGTCATCTTTAGCAAACGGTTTCAAGTGTGCACCTTTAGCAAACAATCTCAAGGGTTCACTTTGGAAAACGGTTTCAACCTCAACTTTACTAAACGGTTTCAAGTATGCAACCAAGAACGTTTGGAGGTTTATTGATCAAGATCGTTTGAGGTTTGATTTGGTCAAGACCGTTTGATGGATAACTAACCAAAACCGCATGGATACTTAAAGTGGTTAAAGGACAAATTGATCAATTAATTAATACATTATGTAATAAAAGATGATTATAGTAATTGTATCTTAATGAGATAAGGTGATTACTACCCTTGAATGAATAAGCTTTAATGATCAAGGTAATAATGACATAACTCACGGTGTCAATTCTTCTTCAAGTTGAATTGACTTAGCTTAATCAAGGCTGAAGTAAACATCATCATATAGAGGATGAGAGAGAAAAAAGACTTCCTACATGAATAATAATCATGTAGTGGACTTTCAATATGAATGAATGTTTAATTAGGGTATGATCCTTAATAGTGAAATCATGAAACCCTAATTATGAAGGTTAATGAATCATAACCCTAACTGAGGGTATTAATAGGTGAAATCCTAATACATGATGATGGTATGATCTTAATTCATAATGGACATGAGAAACCCTAATTCAGGGTACTTTGATGATCACTCCTACTTTGGGTGAACAATAACCCTAATCTAGGGTGATGTGAAGTGAATAGTAAACCCTAATTATGGGATGATGATGTTAAACCCTAATCTAGGGTGATGCAATGTGAATAGTAAACCCTAATCTAGGGTGATGCAATGTGAATAGTAAATCCTAATCTAGGGTAATGTGATGTCAATAGTAAACCCTAATTGTGGGTTATTGATGATAAACCCTGATCTAGGGTAATGTGATGTCAATAGTAAACCCTAATTGTGGGTTATTGAACTTAAACCCTAATCTGGGGTGATGTGATGTGGATAGTAAACCCTAATTGTGGATTGTTGAATATAAACCCTAAAACTAGGGTGATATGATGTGAATAGTAAACCCTAATTCCAAATAAGGTGAAGGAATATGTGAAACCCTAATTTTGTGTTATACTTTATAGCATGAAGCTCTAAGGTTGGATAACGAATTGATGAATCATTAATCCTATTTGAGCTAAAGGGGTGATTAACCCTAATTGAATTGAAAAGGGAAACCCTAACCCTAGCAAGGGCATAGTGGTGTATTCCTTGATTAAAGATGTTATAGTTGTTTTACATTATGCTCATATGAAATAGATGTATATGTTATCATTTTTACTAATCATGCAGGTTTTATAAGATATTGAACATAGCTGGGTATGAGCTATGATGCTTTGTTTATCGAAAATACTTTATGAGCTTTGTAAGCAATAATATGCTATGTTGTCTGGTGAAAGGTAACAAAACAGATTGATAGGCTGTAAGAGCCATGTGAAATACCTGCACTGCAATTATCATGTTTACACTGTCAAATGACTTGATGGCAGTATATTACATGTTAAAGTGGTAACAAGTATATTGATAATCTAAGGGTTTGAATACCCAGATTCTTGAATCATGATGATGTGATGATAAGGGATTGAGATCCCAATGTTAATAAAGCTGTGAAATGAACTTGATAGAAATAGTACTCTTTCTTTATAGAAATTCTATAATGTTTTATTTTTAAAAACATGTCTGGTGCTAAAAGAATGTTGTAATGTACCTAAATAATCAAGTGAAATGATATCATGTAGAGCCCTGACCATAGATCCGTCATCGTCAGTAGTTAGGTGATGGTGAAATAGGTTTTCCTAAAGGGAACTCCTGGAGAGCATACTTTTGAGTATGTGGGGGTTATGGGCGTGAATATCCTTACGCCCTAATGGAGGAATTGATGTGAGATAAACATTAAATCTCTCAATCCTTCATTATATGTATATGTCGGGATGATGTATCACTAATCTCCTGATGATGATGTTAATGCCGAATCGATGTGAGATAAACAAGAAATCTCTCGATTGCGAAGAGAGTACAGCATGCCACTGTAACTCTAATAGAGAAGTTGCCAGTATACCCTGGAAAGCTATTTGGCAGAGACATGAGATGTCATGCATGTTGTTGCTCACACTGACTGAGGAATATGAGGTCATGGGAATCCGGCTCTTCTATTGACCTATGTATGGTACCGATTTCGATTTCGCAATGGTCGGTTGGAGTATGAGCGATATACCTCATCTCCTCAGGGCATAAGTATGGTTGTAAAATGTAATCAGCAGTGTAGCATATTTGCTTAGGGTTGAATTACGAGAATCAATGATTGATGATACATTGTCTATTATTGTCCTAGTTGGATAAATGATATACATGTTCTTCATATTCCTTATTGAATAAATAACTTGTTGTTTTATCAAGTTATAATTGAAATGAACTGTATAGAGAATACTAATCTACTTAGTTTATTCAATGAATTACCTACTGTTGAATATTTATAATTCTATTGCTCAATGTTATTCTATTATCTGCAATAACAATGTTTCTGGCGGAGAGTTATATCTCTCGCTGGGACAATTTTCAATTGTCTCACCCCCGTGGGATTCAACTTTTTAGGTAGACGTCGAGGAAGAAGAAACCCTTCAGTGGGTGAGCAGCAACAGCAGCAGCAGCAACAGCAAGGACAGCAGTGATCCTCAGGTGGAGACACTGTTTGTCAAGTCTTGTATATAGAGAGTCCTATGTGTCGTCTCTGTACTCTCAGGTCCTAGGATTCAGTAGATGGTTTGATATAGAACTGAGATTTTTGGCTTGATGCCTCGAGATTTTTGTATACTGCTTTCGTACAGTTTAACAGGGCAGTCAATGTTATGACTCTTAAGATGAGATGATACAGAGATGTACTGATGAATCAGAATGTAAATATCTTACTTTGGCTCTTTATGATAGAGTTCTACAGTTTGTGGATCTCATTGCAAAAAGTTTTAATTTTTAGTGATTTTTTGTAATTTTGATGCTAATAATTCGCTTCCGCATTAATTAATCTTGTTTTCTCAAGTGAATCTTCACATAGGTGGTCATCCTAAGTTCATCTAATTCATCTAGATGAAGAAAATCGTTCTCACCTGCTGTAGATAGGTCAAAATTAGATGTTCTATACCCCCACAAGGCGTAATAGATTTTTAAGGCCCAGTTTTTCTAGTGCTACTTTTTTGTCCAAAATTGATTTGATTTGATAATTTGAGACCTTGACTTGGCCACTGGTCTGGGGGTGGTAAGGGGAAGTGATCATGTGGTGGACATCGTATTTCTTAAGCAAGGATTCCAAGTTTTTCTCCAAGAAATGTGATCCTCCATAATAAATCACAATGTGAGGCACTCCAAACCTAGGGAATCCTTAAAAGGTTTCACAACGGATTTGAAGTTGTTGGTTTTGGTAGGAATGGCTTCTACCTATTTTGAAACATAGTCCACAACCACTAGGATATAGGAATACATACAAGAAGAAAGAAAAGGACCCATGTAATCCAATCCTCATACATCAAAGATTTATACTTCTTGTCAGGAAGTCGTCGACATTTGATCTCTCTTAAAAATGTTTCCAGTCCTATGGTATTGATCATAGCTAAGACAAACTCATATGAATCTTTAAACAAAGAGGGACAAAATAAAGACCGGAGCACCTTCCTAGCGGTCTTTAGAGAGCTCATGTGTAGGCGGGTCGGATATTTATTAATTCGATCCAAACATGATCCGACCCACAATTGCAAAACACCGAACCCGATCCAACCCATAAAAGTCCGCAATAAAAAAGCCCGTGCAAGTCTGGTCTATAAAAATCTGACCCGGTCCGCAAAAATCTGACTCGATCTGCAAGTTATCAAAACATTACATGTATGCATTCTAGCTTGAATTTAATTATGATCCACACAAATCCAACGTAATACACAAGTCAAACAACATATATGTATATAAATCCATTAACTTCAGCCAACCAACGATACACATTATCGCCAAACTATTATAAATACACACTATACTCCCATAATGATCATATATTGAATTTGCTGCTAGGTTGGATTTTTACTGATCCATTTCACACCCGACTTTTTTGCCATGTCTACCCGTAGCTCCACCGTTAATTACTACGGCAAAATCAAGAGTGGGCATGCACTCTGGGGCAAACAAGCTCCCGCCAAGCAACCACCACCTGCAGTTCTCATCTGGAAAGCAAACTGCTCTACAGCTCTAGACTCTTCAATATGTTTTCCCTTGATGTCACACCTAGGTCCAGGAGCCGTCGTCCACGGCAGCACCACCCAATGGCCCGTCTTTCCCAAATAACGTGAAGAACTCTGCAACAGTCAACATTGTCGTCCAACGACCAACTAGTCGATCTCCGAACCCATTCTACTCCGGCTTCACAAAGGGTGGTGCCCCAATTGCAACAGCGCCCTTCCCTACCGACCCGGCATCATCGAAGATCGACTGCATGAGTCCAGGTCAAGGGCACGGTAGGTAGCGGAGGAACCGAGGGCCAAGGTAGTGACGGGTCTGTGTAGGGTTCCGAAGGAGGAAAGTAATGGAGGACTATCAGAAGGAGCAGACCAAGGGTGGGGGCGGGGCGGATCCGGTGGCAAAACGGTGGTGCCGGGAAGGGGGGGAGGCAGCCACGCTGGCCAGAAGAAACTCTCCACAACGTCAGAGAGACAGAATGTGCGGATCAAATGGGTCGAAAGAAAATATGCGGACTTGTTGGTTCTCGGCCCGTAATGAACTTATGATCCATAGGACCGATCCGCGGCAGCTGCAAAACCCACAAAATCCGCAAATTGCGGTTGGGTTGAATGAAGCGGGTTCTGAGCGGATTGAATCCGATTTTTTTGCCATGGCTACTCATGTGCCCTCCATGGGGCCAGAATGACATTATTCAAGAATATTATGAGCTTCTTCCTCGGCCGCACATCAATGATAGAGGACATTTGCACACAGTTTAAAGGAATAAGGGTCATCCCAATAAAAGTGTTAAACATCATGTAAAAAAATTCCTTAGCGTGTCCCATGTAATCAAGGTGCAGGACACCTGCCGCAAGGTAATTTACATAGTCAACCAACCATGGATATTGGGATTCAACTTTAAGCATATTGTCCTATGGCAAGGAATTGTCAATGGAATTCCATCGTCGTGACACAAGCTAAGGCGGCTAAGGTGGTCAAAAAATGAGTTTTCAGAGCCCTTTTCTGGAGGATTTCTAAGTCAAAATCTTGAAGTAAAAGGATCCAACGAATGAGTTGAGGTTTGGCATTCTTTTTGATCATTAAGTAGTGAATGGCGGCATGGTCCGTGTATACAATCACCTTGGACCCAATTAAGTAGGATCAAAACTTGTCGAAAGCATATATAATTACTAACATTTCCTTCTCGGTCATGGTGTAGTTCCAATGTGTGTCATCTAAGGCTTTAAATGCATAGTATATAACATGATATTTCTTCTCAACTCATTTTTCAAGAATGGCTCCGACAACATATTCATTGGTGTTGCACATAATTTGGAAGGGTAACGACCAATCCAGTGCACGAATGGTGGTGGTGGAGGTGGGAGCATCCTTCAAACTAAGGAAGTTGGCCATGCATGTCTGTTGAAAGCAAAGGGGACATCTTTCGTGAGAATATTGGTAAGAAGCTTGGCGACTTTTGAAAAATCACAAATGAATTGTCAGTAAAACCCAACGTGCGCAAGGAAGGAAGGAATTCATTTGACAAAGGTAGGAGGGGGAAGTTTGGTAATAACCTCAATCTTAGCTCTATCTACTTCTATTCCTCGATTGCTAATTGCATGTCCTAGCACAATTCTCTCTCTCACCATGAAATGGCATTTTTTAGAATTCAAAACTAAGTGTGCCTCTTCACACTTTTCTAGTATTAGGGATAGATGCCTTATGCAAGAACCAAAGCAGTCTCCATAAAATGGAGAATTTTCCATAAAATATCTATGTCGGTCTCAATTAACCCAATAAAAATAGCAGGCATGCATCATTGAAAGGTGGCGGGGGCTTTACAAAGACTGAAGGGCATTCTCCTAAATGTGTAAGTGCCAAAGGAGCAAATGAAAGTGGTATTTTCTAATATTCAAGATGAATAGGAATCTGATAAAAACTCAAAGAATCATCTAGGTTACAAAAATACTCTTGATGGACAAGGTATTCTAGTACTTGATCCAGGAAGGGAATGAGGAAGTGATATTTCCTAGTGGCCTTTCAATTTCCTATATTTAATATACATCCTCCATCTCATAACGTTAGGGGTGGGGATGGGCTCGTCATTATCATTCTTCACAATAGTGGTGCCCAAGAGGAGTTAGAGATTGGGTATATGATTCCTACAGTGAAGAGCTTAATAATATCCAGATGGACAACCTCTTTCATATTTAGATTTAGTTTGCATTGAGGGTCTCGGATGGCTTATATTCTTCCACTATGGGAATTTTGTGCATGCAAACGGCTTGACTAACCCTTGACAGTTCAGTCATTTTGTATCCCAAGGTAGCTCTCTTTTTCTCAAATCTGACATGAGCTTGTCTTCTTGCTCGAAAGTAAGGTCAGAATTGATTATGACTGGATAGATTTATTGTTCATCAAGAAAGACATATTTGAGTCCTTCCATTCCATGAGGGGTTTCATTTCTGGGGCTTTAGGAGGTTTAGGTTTCTCTTTTATAAGAGATATCATCTTAAGGTCCTCAAATTGGGCTTGGGAATTTCCTCAAAATTTTCTACATGAGCCCTGTATTAATTTAATTTCTCATCATCAAGGTCAAAGTCAGTCGGGACTCTAAGGGCAATGTGGAGTGATCCTCAATTAATTCCCATTATTGTCTCAATTGGGAAAGCTTGTCAACACAATCTTGAAGATAAACTTCCTCCTAGATGCTTGGGCCCTTCATACATTCAAAGACACAGAACTCTAGAGTTTTTCTACCTAGCTATAAAAGGATGGTCCCGACCTCAACATAAATAAATGCTCAGGCGGAGGCTAGAAACGGATAGCCAAAAGTAAGGCTATAATGCAAGTCCTCTTTGATGTTCATGATCACAAAATCACATCGAACGTAGGCGTCCTTTCCTACCTTCACTTGTATATCTTCTATGATACCCATGGGTTTCATCATGGATGAATCTTCTAACTAGATAGTCATGATTGTGGGAAGTATGTCAACAAATCCAAATCTTTTGCAAAGACTATAAGGAATGATTGAAATACTTGCACCTAAGTTTAAAAGACCTTTTCTAAAAATGTTGTCGCCTAGATAACACCCAATCCCAAAGGAACCAGGGTCTTTCTATTTTTTAGGCATCTTGTTTAGAATCATATTAGAGGTGGTCCTAGAAAGTTTCACAATTTGGTATTCCTCGGTGGTATACTTCTTAGTCAATAGAGTTTTCATGTATGTAGACCATGCATGCATGTCGACAAGAGCATCTAAAAAGGGAATGTCTACATGAAGTTTCTTCATTGCATCTCTAAATTTGATGAACTTGGAGTCTAGCCTAGTTTGTTTGAGGTGGGCTTCATATGGTGGACGAGGTTTTTAAACAAGGATGTCAAGTTCATTAGCTTCCACTTGTGGGGCTTCAGGGATGGGGGGTTTATAGGCATTGGAACCGGTGGTGTCTTGTGAAGTCTCCTTTTATCGTAGTCTTCTAAACATATTAGGCACAATGGGGGATTATCTAAAGGAGGGGGGAGCATAAAGATTCCCAGAATGTGTGGAGATGGCCTTAAGTTGTTCATGATGCTTCTGGTTGCTTTCTGGCTGCCCAACAAAGGTGTTAGAGTAGGAGGTCTTTGGCTGGATAGGGGGTTGGGCCAACTGAGAAGTTTCCTTCTTATGAGCTTGTTGTGAAAGGATGATCTACTCTAGAGTAGCTATTCCATCATCAGAAGAAGGTATGGGTGTGTGTTTTTGCATTTGAGGTGATTGGTTCAAATTTGGTATTGTTGCCCTTGGTAAAATCCATGGTTTTGGAAATTACCCTAGTAATTCCCTTGGTTCTTGAAATTCCTTCAATTGTTATTGTATTGGAAACTTGGGTTGGACAATTTGAGTTGTTGACTAGGGGAGGTCTTTGTTGGGAAACATTTTCAGCACCACTCAGATTGCCATATTGGAACTCAAGGTGTTCCTTTCCTGAATGGGATTGTAGTAGGCTTTATTAGGTATACAGTGGATGGATTTGAGGTCCTCCATTTGCTATCCAACTTCAGGTCGCATGGGAATGTTATATAGGAGTTGGCAATGTTGGGTCTCATGGTCATATCCTTGACAAATGCTACAAAGAAAATTGTGGCTTTGACCTATTGTGGCCTCTCTCTTCTTTCATAAACATTGAAGAAAGATTCTAAGTGATCTTGTTTTAGGACGAGGAGCTTAACACTCTCGACAATATCTTTAATGTCATATTGTCTTCAGCCTTTACCACCTTGAGGACCCCTCCAGTCCCTCCTACTTGAGTCTGAGAACTATGTTTGACAATCTCCTATGTGCTATCAAAATTTGGGAACATGAATTACCTCTAGACGAGGTATCAAGAAAAACATTGGTGTTGTCGTGAACACCACAATAAAATGTTTTGATTAATTGGACTTGGTAGATGTCATGGTGTGAGAAACAATGGAGAAGGTCTTTGAACCTCTCTCAAGCTTCACCTAAGCTATCACATGGGATCATGGAAAACTAGGTGTTTTGTCCTCTAATTTGATAAGTGAGAGATTGGGTACAATAATTCTCTAGGAACTTGGATTGGAGTGCATCTTAAGTAGTGGCATGATCTCCCTCCATGACATTGTACCAGCTACTAGCTTGTTTTGACCAGGAATATTAGAACAATATCAATTTTATAGAGTCTTCATAGATGCCATGGATCTTTGTTAAGGAACATAGGTCGAAAAATCACTAAAGGTGATCCTAACATCTATCGCCCCTTATTTTCAGTGAAGGGGTTGGCTTGAAGCATTGTGATCCACTGAGTGCATATCTCAAACTGGGGAGTGGTGATATCGGGTGGCACAACTTGTTGTTGTGCATAAATAGTCTTAGGGACTGAAAAGTCCTTAGTTGTTTTTTCGTTCAGCCTCGTGTATTGTGGCCTCTCGAGCCTCTTGTTCGGTCAGTAAGATTGTGTGTAACATGTCTACCTGATTCGCTCGCTCAACTAACATGGCTTCTCTTTGGGCGGTGAGGGCTCATTCAACCCTACGGTTCACTTCTTGTTCATCCCTCTTGTATCGATGTGTTTGGTTCAAATGATGGAAAGTCCTATCTATCACAGAATCAAAAGCGGACGGTGCAGAATCAGCATTTTGTGAGTGTGGCATACACCGCTTCATCCTTGAAAATATTGGAAAAAAATTGAACAAATGAATTTTGATTTGAGAAAAGAAGTGCGATTGTAGAAAAAATAGTACTACCGGAATGGAACTTGATAGGAGGAGGAGTAGCACTATCAGAATGGGACACGACAGGAAAAGAGAAAAAAATCGTTCAAAGTAAAATGGGGTTTAAAAAAATAACTCAATTGTCCTCAGCAACAGCGCCAAAATTGATGTACATCATTTTCAAAACAATTCACTAGGGGGTTAGTTCCTAGAGTTTAACCTTTTTAACGGAAAAACAACCACTCAAATAGTTGGTTAATTTATTAGTATAGAAAGGGTTGGTCCCAAGGAAAGATGTTTTTAAGATTGGATTTTTGAACCATAATTGATTTGAACAATTTTTTACAAGAGTTAAATTCCATTGATTTGAGGGTGATTATGCTATAACAAAATGAAAGGAATATACACTAAGAGCAAGAGTGAGAAAGTTTCTCTAAAAACCAGAAAAGAATTATGCTAGGAACAAGGGAAAGAAAATTGTGCCATGAAAAAGGTAAGGAAGTGCAAGAAGTAAAGGCAATTGAAAGCAGAAATCAAGTCGATAATGAGGAATAATGGGGTCATGAGATTCACACCCGTAGTGTTCAAGGAAACTTAGATCGATGGAATTTGTGAATCAAAATTTGGTTGGATGAGGACATGAGAAAACGTTTCTCAAAACACATTACAAAAGTTCAAACTTCTTATAAACATGTTGATCCTAGTGTTTGCGGATCCTTGCTCCATCATCCCAACAAAGCTCCTTCCAAGATTTCTTCAGGAGCTCAAGTGTTTATTTGGTTGTTCTGAGCCTTTGGGATCCAAAATCTCTTTTCCCAAGACTAACAAGTGGCAAAACAAGAGATCAAGTTGTTAAACTATGTGATAAACCAAACAAAACACCATCTAACATGCTATATCACAGAGTTAAATCAAATTTAGTCACCTACAGGCTATGGGGCTACTCCCCTTCCCCAATATATGGAACTAATCACTCATCATACATAACCACACAAGAGTGAAGGAAGATATAAGGGAATTCGTAGGCTAGTAATAGAAGAAGAATCCAAACAGAACTCTGATCTAGAAACAATGAAATGACACCCTTATTCAATCCTTGCTCAAGTAACAAAAGAAGACCAAGAACAAAGGATTTGAAACTAGAAATTCAATATAAAAAGATGAGTACAAGTTATGAGAAGTTCAGATACAAAGATGTAAAGAAGATTGTAAAGATAAAGACAAAATAAAAAGATGATGTTCCTTCTTTGTGGGGTCCCCCCTCTTTTTATAGGAGGGGAGGGGTGAAAACCCTAGGAATATTGCTAATTGTGGCCGACAGATGTTGGAAGAGTCTATTTTGTGGTCACCACTCAGTTGACTGGGATGTGTGGCTGCATGGAGTGAATGCTTTCACCGTAAGTTTTGAATGTTTTGACTTGGTTCAATGGGAATCCTAAAATGCTTGTTGGCGGAACTGATACCTATCTTGCATGACGCTTGTAGGTTGACTGGCACATGTGAATGTGGGGGAAGTGATTCAAAACCCTAGGGTTGGAGACAGCATAGAGTGAGCTATGGCCAATGCATATGGTTGGTGTTACGACCCCACCTCCCGATGACCCCCAATTAAGGGAGACCAAGAGGTTGAGCCGCACCCATTAATCCCGGATCAAAGGTTTGACATATAACCATAAACAATTATTAAATTCTAACATACTATACTAAAAATGGTAATAAAATTTTTCTTTACATACCTTTTGAAAACTTGGATCTCTATTCTTCTATCCACACCGAGACTAATCTATCTAATCCTCCTTGCACTTTAATTCTCATTTAGTATCACATGTGCCACTTTACTATTTGTTCTTTTCATTGTACCTAAAACGCTGACAAACAAAACGTCGGTCAGCCGTAGCTGGTATGTGGGGGAAACAACAAACATGCAACTATGATAACAATGTAATCATTCAATTACTTATTTAACAACCAATATTACATTTTAGATGTAACTCCGCGATCCAAGAGTACCCTATCCTCTGTATTGCCCCCATTAAACCCCTCATGATCCACCTATAAGTGAACCAATTTCTAGGGTTGAGTCACATGGCACTACTCGTAAATAGACCACTCCTTAATTCGGGATTTGCTAAAGAGTCTCTAATTCACGGTAACCTAGACCTTACTCTAGGATTACCCCTTTTTAGCCTTTTCAAAGTAACAGAGGTGGACCCGGATCTAGCCAATTATATATGCACATTTATGGTGATAATCATAGTCACTTTATAGTGGCATGAAATAAATAAACATCCAACAGTTTAGTTGCATTCAATGTGATTAAACATCCGAGAATACATCGGGAAACTATAGCAGTTATTCATAATCGTAACCACATACTTGATCCATAGTAACTTGATGTCCATGCATTAACATTCAACACAATTAACAAGCAATCAACAATATCCTGAAAATAATGCATAACATCCAAGTGTCATTGTTTTATTCAAAACATCCACAAGATCAACTTGGATTACACCTTATAATTTCTAGGCCAACCTTAGGATTTTATTAGGTTTTTAGCCTTCATTATGCATTTATCACTTTTAATGCTCTTTTAGTTCACAAACCCTAATTTCTGCATCATAGGCACAATTGAATGTCAAATAAGTCTAATATGTTTCTTTTACACTAAAACTATTATCTTTATCCTTTTAGGTCATATCCAAAACATTAAGGCTAATTATCATCTTCGATTTCTTTCAAATTGACAAATCATATTTCATTATAGTTCAACTCACATATATGAACCTTATTTATTACTATTTCCACCTTCATACACTAGGAAACACTAATTATCCAAATAAGTCACATTAAAGATCTTTGGTACTCAATTTATCTTCGAATCATCATATCTCCATTTTATTCTTCGATTTGTACAATTAAAACCATCAGAATTCATATCAACATAAATTAGGGTTTCTAATCCCATTAAGGGATATTCATGTTCATAGAACCCTAAATTAAACCAACTATATCAAAAGATCATCTTTTTCAAATCCTATTTTCACTTTTATTAACAACATGTTAATATCAGCTTGAATTATCCATCTATCATCAAATCTAAGGGTTTTTCCTTAGTTAAATCATTAAAGAGGATAACTTTATGTATTTTTCCAATTTCAAGCATATAAATTCTAAATTAAACTAATCATGTGCAAAGTTCTTCCTTTTTGAACTCAATGTTCCTTTTTACATTTAACAGGTTAATATCAACTCTAATGATCCATTAAACCCTATTAATCACTTTAATCATATCAAAGTAGGGTTTCTTTAATCATCATTATGTTAAAGTTGATAAATTACACTATTTTTCAAATTGCAAGAGGAATTGGCTTATAAACATAATTTATTTAGATTCCTCACGTCTTTCTGATCAACTTTCATATAAAACTTGTTCTAATCGGAGTTACGAATTCCAAGATATGAATTTTGCAAAATCAACTTACCCAGACCAATCAAAAGGTGCCACGCGGCCTTGTCCCCATGCAACGTTGGCTCTTTTAAAACATAATTGAATTACGTTTCTACCCTCGGTTAAGTGATTGGTTCTTCAGCCCGCAGAGGGGCATTTTTGTCTAACGGCTGCTCCTCCTTCTTCCTCCTCGCGATGGCAGCCTACTACTGCCCTAGCCCGCCGTTTTTCAGCTATGCGCGGCTTCCTTCCTCTCCTCCAAGGGCCGGTGGTCCTCCGAGAAGGTCCTACTATCTCCGCCGCACACCACGCACCCGTTGGAGCCTCTGATCCGCGGCCAAGGTGGACGAGATCTGCCACGCGAGTCCCGTGCTTGCAGGCGCCGGTTGCAGCCATGTGGCCACCCTGGCGAGCTATCTAGGGTACAGAAACTCCGGCTAGGTCATCCTATGACCTCGGCGCACCTCCAGCTCCCCTCCTAGGCTTCTCTCCGTACCAGGGTTGCAACATCTTCCTCTACTAGGGTTTGCTTGCCATGACCAAGAAGAAGAATAATAATAGGAGAGAGAGGCGCATGGGGTCCTTCTTGAACTCACCCCTGGGCTCTACCCCTTTTATAGGGGTGGGAAACAAAGCCCTAGATTGTCTTATTCACAACTCAAAAGTCCTTTTCCAAGTAGGAAGTCAAAACCCTCTAATAGAGGTATCCTCTCTTTTCTTTATCCATGATTATTTTCTATTATATGGATATTAAGAATTTGAAATTCCTTCTTTCATATTTTTTGTACTTTCCCTTTTTATTTATTGGCCACGAATTTCTATTCTCTTTTAATAGAAATTACTTCCTTTTTCATAATGCCACTAAAATCCTTAATAATGTATCATATTATTCTTTATCTTGCAAATTTGGCATTTTCTCTTTCTTTCCTCTTTATTGGGACTCCTTGGATCCCAAGACACTCCATTATTTCGAAATTCTTTTTATTGGATACTTATTATCCTTCTAGATGCATCTTTATGCCTTATTTCACATTATCTTGTTTATTTCCCATTTAAAATACCTCCTTTTGAGAATTTCTTTTTATTTCTCTTTTATTTTCCTCTTTGGCCTTCCTTTTATTATTAGAAACCTCATGGATACGAAATCTCACCAAGAAATCTCATTTATGCCTCTTTTCATTCATTTTCCACATTATATCATTATTTCCCAATTTCTTTCTTAATAAAGAAATACATAATTAATCTTTTCGTTTCTTATTGCTTTCTTTTTGCAACCTTGGACTCCTTGGTATCCAAGGAACCCAAGAGGCACGAAATCCTCTTTGGATTTGCCTTCTAGAGGTTTCCACATATTTCTTTTCTTAGAATTTTGATTATTCATTTACTAGTTGAATTTCCTCAGTATTTGGGCCCAATAGCCAACAAAGCCCAAAACACAACCAATCAAGGCTATTGTGAATGGAATCCATTTAATCAAAACAAAAGATATCATTATTTGTTCAATTAGCTTTAATATGAGAAATTACATTTCTCACTATTTGAACCCAAAAATTGGGGTTATAACATCCTTCCCCTCTTATAGGAATTTTGTCCTCAAAATTCTATCAAGCAAACAAACAATTTAGGATAAGACATTTCCATGTCCATCATTGGCCCCTATGTGACTTTACCGTACTCATGGCGCATCCAAATAACCTTTATCATCACATATTCTTTTCTCTGAGTTCTTTCATCCTGGCGTCTATAAACTACACAGGTGACTCAGGCCATTTCAGCCTCCCTTGGGGCTCACTAGGTTCATTGCTCAGCACATGGTCGGGGTACCTCACATAGTGCTCTAAATTGGACACATGAAAAACATCTCCCATTACTCTATCCTGAGGGGTAGGGTCAAACCTAACCTTCTCCACCCATCCATCTCTAATGGACTCATGTATCGGGTACTCAGCTCTCTTAGTTATAACTTAGAGGGGTCGGATTTTCATGTCACATAATCTCCCACAGTGAACTGCATGTCAGTCTACTTTGCATCTGCTCACAACTCTCATCATCTCTAGGCTCCTTTCAGCCCTTGCACAATCAAAGTGACTTCTTCTACACACACTGGGGTTCCTTTTCTAACCATCATGTGGCCCTTTTCTAACCAGCATGTGGCCCTTTTCACCAACATCACCTTGTTGAAGTGGTGACTGACACAACCTCCTTTATAGAGCTTCATATAAGACCTGATATTGGCTATGGTGATCAATGTCACATCTTTCATAGGACAAGAACTGTCCCTAGATATCACCCTGAACGAGCACACATGTTCTCATCAGACCCCTTTAGTCTGGATCTTACTAACCATAGTTAGGGGTGATAAACTATACTAACATTGAGTTTTTCATGTACCTACTTCCACTTTATGGAAGTGAACCTTTAGGTCAAACTCAAGAACCTTTGAACTTGCTTCATGGTGTAGTTGAACCATCTCTCTCATGGGTAGTTCAACTAGATCTGTCCTTTAACCAAACTCTTCCTTTCTAGGTAAAGCGACCTACCATAACCCATATTGTATCTCGACCTTCTTTGGCCCAGGGAAGACCTATCACAACATCCATAGTGTTGAGCTCCCATTCCCTCTCAGGGATTATTTTGTCCTCTATATCGATACACTGGGTTACTGGGGTTCGTCCTTTACCTCCTGGCTTGCATGACCATAAACCACATGCAACCTCATCTTAAGCATCCAAAGTGCTATTGTCATTTTCCACGGTGTATGATGATCTTCCACCATGATTTCCTGTATGTCATGATTCTTTCAAGATCAAATCCTCTGAAACCCTAAACCACTCTAGTCAGTGTTTCGTCACCTTCTCTTCCAAAGAGGTGCATCTGAGGTTCTACCACCATCCCTTCATTGCATCGAGGACTAGACTGGCTAACCAAACAACCTCTTATCCTTTCAACGTATCTTGTTACATCTGAGTGTTATCCAAACACCTCTCCTTTTCAAACTTAGGGTTAGCCAAACAACCTCTTCTAGCTTCTAGTCAAACAAGTCTTAACCAAAGCATACATTACCACCTCTCATCCTTAGGTATTAGGTAACATTGAAGACATACACTTCCATGTATTTCACTTATCATATTATCTCCAACTCTATGTCTATATCCATTAAGAACACTCTCTGATTTCATCATCATGGTGACCAAACTCAAACTGGTATAACTTGTAAGCTCCACATCCTCATAAGGTGACTACCTCATTCCTCTTAGTGCTAGTAAGCCATCCATGTATCATTCACTTTACCGGGATAGGTTATCTTCTCTATCCCCATCTCTCGTGACAACGTTCCAACCTACATCATCTCTTATCCTTGGTGTATGACATGCATAATGTCCTATCTCTCACCCCCATAACAAGAGGAAATAAGCATTTGGCTGCAGTCCAAATACAGAGTTCTTCCTGTTCCAAGAGTAGAGATGGTACATCCCACCTTGCCAGTACACCTTTGAATCTAAGTTGCAACGTGCCACATATGTCTCTTCATCACAAACATTATGATATCAAACTAGTCTTGAACCTACTAAGGTTTATATCCTTGGTCATTTCCTCTAGGTCTATAGGGTACCGACTCTTTTGGGGTCATCCCTCTTCCCTCATGCATCAAGAGAGTGCCCTACTCATCTGCCCTTTGGGTCCCATGAGTTCATGAAGGTGATCAATCTCCTAACCCATGGCCCTCAGACAATGGTAGCTGTTACCTCCCGACCCTATGGTCATGTGCAACTGGGAAATTAGGCAACTCCTACCTTTATCGGTCTTATCCCTACCTGACCCTAGGATCGACTTAGGATTCACCATTATAGTGCATGTTCACTTAGAACCTTACCCATGTCTTCATCATCTCTCTTTCTGCATTCTTGGGCTGGCCCTCATCCTTTCATAGGGATCATGGCAACCTGTCTACCTTGGTCAAGCCCCCTACCGGTCACTTCCATGGTAACGCATTCATGCGCAAACAGAGATAGATATCTATGGGTCTACCGGTTCATCCTCATACCATGTACTTTTCGCTTAGCTTTTCAAGATCCTAAGAGACCTCTTTAGGTTACCTTAAACTAACCAAAACTGATATACACCCTTCCAAAGGGGTCCCTCTCCCAGGATGGGAGGAAAACTATCTCTGAGGTCACAAAAGCTCTTAGGTCTAGGGTTTACATCCACACGAGCCTACTTAACCCTAGCAAACCATTAAGGCATAAGCAGCCCACTCACTGTACCATGCTAGGTCATACTTATCCTTCTTTCCTCGATGTTGGATCAAGATAAAACTTTCCCCTTTATCATCAACCTAGCTGTAAGGGGTTCACCAAACATACCTTAAACTTAAGGGGCTTCCCTTTTCCTTTATTCATGAGGCGTACCATGCTCGAAACTATAGAAACTTAATTCTCATCATGAGCATTAGGTATACCACTTCCCCTCTTAGGCCTAGGAACCCTAGGTTCACTGCATGCTCTGTCTCTTAACTACAAACCAAGCATGAAAAGGCATGACACACACTCCTTGTCATCCTTCAACTCAAGCAACACTTAGAGTTGGGTCCTCCCTAAGGACAACCAACAAGGTACAAGGCCTCATAACCTGCTACTAAACCTTTCTAGGTCTAAGGAACTCTTTTTCCTACCTCAGAAGGTAAACACCTATATTGTAGGCACATAGGCACCATATGCTTCATCTTCACTGTCTAGGGTTTGGTCCCTCTAAAGGCCACCAAGATATCATCAACTTATGAGGCAACCACTGTCATCCATTGTTTAGGGTTTTAGGCTTCCAACCTATGGGAAGGTCCTACTATCTCCGCCGCACACCACGCACCCGTTGGAGCCTCTGATCCGCGGCCAAGGTGGACGAGATCTGCCACGCGAGTCTCGTGCTTGCAGGCGCCGGTTGCAGCCATGCGGCCGCCCTGGCGAGCTGTCTAGGGTACAAAAACTCCGGCTAGGTCATCCTATGACCTCGGCGCACCTCCAGCTCCCCTCCTAGGCTTCTCTCTGTACCAGGGTTGCAACATCTTCCTCTACTAGGGTTTGCTCGCCATGACCAAGAAGAAGAAGAATAATAGGAGAGAGAGGCGCATGGGGTCCTTCTTGAACTCGCCTCTGGGCTCTACCCCTTTTATAGGGGTGGGAAACAAAGCCCTAGATTGTCTTATTCACAACTCAAAAGTCCTTTTCCAAGTAGGAAGTCAAAACCCTCTAATAGAGGTAATATCCTCTCTTTTCTTTATCCATGATTATTTTCTATTATATGGATATTAAGAATTTGAAATTCCTTCTTTCATATTCTTTGTACTTTCCCTTTTTATTTATTGGCCACGAATTTCTATTCTCTTTTAATAGAAATTACTTCCTTTTTCATAATGCCACTAAAATCCTTAATAATGTATCATATTATTCTTTATCTTGCAAATTTGGCATTTTCTCTTTCTTTCCTCTTTATTGGGACTCCTTGGATCCCAAGACACTCCATTATTTCGAAATTCTTTTTATTGGATACTTATTATCCTTCTAGATGCATCTTTATGCCTTATTTCACATTATCTTGTTTATTTCCCATTTAAAATACCTCCTTTTGAGAATTTCTTTTTATTTCTCTTTTATTTTCCTCATTGGCCTTCCTTTTATTATTAGAAACCTCATGGATACGAAATCTCACCAAGAAATCTCATTTATGCCTCTTTTCATTCATTTTCCACATTATATCATTATTTCCCATTTTCTTTCTTAATAAAGAAATACATAATTAATCTTTTCGTTTCTTATTGCTTTCTTTTTGCAACCTTGGACTCCTTGGTATCCAAGGAACCCAAGAGGCACGAAATCCTCTTTGGATTTTCCTTCTAGAGTTTTCCACATATTTCTTTTCTTAGAATTTCGATTATTCATTTACTAGTTGAATTTCCTCGGTATTTGGGCCCAATAGCCAACAAAGCCCAAAACACAACCAATCAAGGCTATTGTGAATGGAATCCATTTAATCAAAACAAAAGATATCATTATTTGTTCAATTAGCTTTAATATGAGAAATTACATTTCTCACTATTTGAACCCAAAAATTGGGGTTATAACAAGTGGATTTAGAATATCCCATTTGACTAATTGGAGAATGTGTCGACTAGTTTGTTAAAGTGGTGTGATCTCCTGGAATGGGGTGATCCGATCATTTAGATGAGTGAGCTGGTCGATTGGCTAATTTTCACTGGGGTAGATATGTAAGTCGATCGACATGCTAGATGATCGATCGATCAGTGGCCCGAGAGGTTGATGATGTTCAATTTAAGTCTTTCACTCTTCTAATTCTTTGTAGGATCTTGTGTTTTGGAGTTAAATGAACATAATTCCTACAAAATGTGAACAAAAGTGATAAGAAATATAAATAACGGGACAAAAGTAGGTTAGTTGCAAATATTCCCTACAATTTGGGAAAAACAAGATGATATCCTAAACAATGATCTAAAAGATGTGATGAAAAAGGGATGAATATGCATTCATCAAGATACTCGATTCCGGTGTAACAAAACGTATTAATGTTATATCTAGTCTTATTTTCAATATGTCCACCATAAGAGGTAGTACTTATAAAACCATCATTATGAATGGGCCTTTGGTTGCATTGTAGAGAAGGGGTTCATCTCATCCCTTCCTCATATCAACCTACTATTTGTCCTATGTATTCCTTCATTTCCATTTTATTTATTTTCTATTAACCAAATTAACATGTACTCTTCATGACTCCATGTGAAATCTTGATTGATGTTTTATATAGGACCTTCAAACAAAGGCAGTGACGGGTGACTGGTATGAGGAAGTCGGTCTCTACTATATGGAAATGGATATGAAGGCTTGCATGGTTGTGTCTCCTCTGCACATCTAAAGTCGCCTTGGTCACTTATCTCTCGAGAAGCTTCACATATAACATGTTCAATTCTCTAATTTAAATAAACTTGATTGTGAAGCTTGTAAATTAGGAAAGCAACTCAGATCTAGCTTTCTATCTATACTCTATAGGTGTTATGTGTGTATACTCTTACCTTTCATAATAATCACTTAGATAATTTGGTACCTAGTAGAGTCTCCTCCAAACTTGGGTGTCAACATTTTATTACTTTTAATGATGAATTCTCTAGAACTACATGGTTGTTATCTGATGAAAGATCATTCTAAAATTTTCTCTACTATGCACTTTTTTGTCTTGAAATCGAAAAAAAAAATCTCTCAAGGTATTCACATTTTTTAAAATGAGTACTTACCTGGTGCATTCCCCTTGGTTCTTTCCAAAAAATAAAGTATCCATCAATCTTCTTGTCCTCATTCTCCTCAACAAAATGAGATATTAGAATGAAAGAATAGGCATTTCTTCACCATATGAATGTTCCTTGTCATTTATGGGGAGACGATGCCCTCAGAGTACCTACCTCATTAATTCTATGCCTTCATTCATTTTAAGTAATCAAATCAAGTTTCATACTTTAAATCCTAACCCCACGTTATAATGTTCCTTCTAAAATCTTTGGTTGTCTTATTTGTGTACATGAATTAAGTAATAGTAGTGACAAGCTCAGTCCTCGAGCTGTGAAATGTGTCTTCCTTGGATATTTCAAAACTCAAAAGAGATATCACTATTGTAATCCTACAACACATCATTTTTTTAGTATCCAATGATGTCACATTTTTTGAAGACACCCCCTACTTCGAAAATTATGTAGGAACCTCTCAGACTTCTTTGGAATACTTGCCATTATTTTGAGTTGTCATCGTTCCTACATCGAGTCCATTACCTAATGTTAGTGACCCACATGTAGGTCTAGGTAACAATCATGCAAGTTCTATGAATAACTCAAAATTGGTACAAGATGATGTGGCATCTCTCACCTCTTCCAATCACTATTGTTTGGAGGTTTTACTGGTCCCAATGATTTGCCTAATTCCCTAAAAAAGGAAGTGTTTTTGCACTATCCATCTTATATCCAATTTTACATCTTATGATTGCTTATCCCCTTCATATGCTACCTTTATCTTCAACTTATCTGTTGTCCAAATACCTCGTAGTATATTTGTTGTATTGAATCACCCAGGTTGGAAATAAGCTATGGAGGACGAGATGGTTGATTTGTCTAAAAATGGAACATGGAGTCTAGTGACCACTCATGTTGATAAAGACGTAGTTTGTTGTATATGGGTTTACTCAGTTAAAGTTGGTCCATATGGGACTATTGACCTTCTTAAAGAAAGAATCTTCACTAAAAGGTATGTCAAGTGTATGGAGAAGAATATCTAGAGATTTTTTCTCACATGGCCGAGGTGACATATGTTCATGTGTTCATCTCATTACCTATTCACTTCTCTTGGGAATTGCATCATCTGGATATCAAGAACCCCTTATTTAATGGTCACATGTATGACAAAATATCTATAGAGAAACCACTTGGGTTCTTTGCTCGGGGGGGTCTCATCTTGTCTGCTAGCTTCATAAATCTTTGTATGGGCTAAAGCAGTCACCCCAGGCATGGTTTAAAAAGTTTATTCAATCTATTTAAGCCTTTAGTATACAAAGGTCTTGTCTCAGCCACCATGTCTTATATTAACATGGATCATTTGGTGATATCCTTCCAGTCATTTATGTGAAGAGAAATGTTATTACAGGTGATGATCACCAAGGAATTTCACGTCTAAAATAGTTTCTTCAAGGCAAATTCAGACCAAAGATTGTGGCCCTATCAGCTACTTCCTTGGTATTGAGGTGGCAAGGTCCAAAGATGGAACTATCATCTCTCAATGCGAGTATGTACTAGATTTCTTTGAATAACCAGGCATATTGGGATACTTACATGCAGAATTACCTATTGATATTAACATCAAATTGTATAAAGATTAAGGGGGGCTCTTGTTGATCATGGACAGTCTAGGCGACTAGTTGGGAAACTAAATTATCTCAAAATTACTCAGCAAGACATATCATTTACTACGAGAGTGGTTAGTGTTATAGAACCATTTATTAAACAAATCCTAACTATAAATGACTACAAAGTTAATGGCAATAGGATCTAGGCGTCTATTCCTAGCATGGTAATATCAAAGTACAAATGTGGAAGCGTAAAAACTTAGTATACATGAAAAAATAACAATCTAAAGACACCAACACAATCCCAACATTCAACAAGCATAACTAATGGGAAAATTCTTATAAGATTTAATTACGAAGCAGAAGTACATTTATACAAGTTTGCTCATGTATACTAGATAGAATCTAACAATACATAAACCAAAACATATGCTCACAAGAGATCAACTATTAATCTATCTATGAACCTAAAACATTCGTGAAACAAGCAGGTAAACACACAAGGTGTTGAGTACAGGGTAGAAAGATACATTTTGCATAATTTGAAAAGTTTTGCAGAAGTAAATGAACAAGAAATGAACACTTTAATTACTTAACAAAGAGAAAACACATGTTTTAGTCATTATACTCCAATTATACCAACAATAGCATGCATCATAAGGCCTTTGACCAGCTTCCCATAGGAAGGGTCCGTGAGGGTGCTCAAAATTAGCTAACCATTTTTGTAAGGGACCTCAAGGCTATCTCCAGGAGCTAAGCCTTGTATCGACATGGTCCCCCTATCTTGACAACTCAAGTAATACGCTCATCCTTGTTGCCTTACCCCGAGCTATAGGCAGGTGTTCAAGGTTTGTATGATGGAGAGCTATATTATGTGCTCAAGTTATAAAATCAACGATACAAATATCGAGTACAACATTAGAATACTACATGGCAATGTTGAGAAAGTAAACAAGCATACATACATATCATAGTTCAAATAAGAAATCCATAGTCATATGATTATTAAAGCCCGTACATGATTTAGAGATTTCATAACCTATCTTTGACCATCTATATCCCAAGAAACACCTGATTAATCACAAGATTACATACATGTATTAATTCTCATCATTAACCTTAGTTAGCTCTATTTTTAGGGTTTTGACCAAGTTAGGTTCAAGTTGCTTACTTACATGTTTGATGTTAATACACTGGTTAAGGGTACGTGAAGGTGGGGTTCAAGTTTCACATTTTTTTGAGGTTCCATTCATCTTATATGACTATTTCAAGGTTCATATCACTTATCTACCTTTTAGGGTCAAAAGACTCACAATACGGCAAACACGATGAAGGTTCATCAAGTCATGAGATTTATGCAAGATATGAGAATAGACCATCAAGATCAGGACATAGTAATTGGATTCATATCATGATTGGGGGTACAAGAAAGACAAAAAAGTCATTTATGTCACACTAGGTCATTACTAGTAGACTTGGGGTCGCATACACCATCATATCAATTCACAGTATGAAACTTGGTCATTTGGGTCTCTAAACATCATGGAGTTGCTAATTTTAGGAATAGAAAGGCATTACATGCACATTTTAGGTCAAACGTGTCAATTGGATCAAGCATAACCATGCATCATCACAGAGGGTCACATTCATGCACATTAAGCCATATTGGCAAACCTAACAATAATGAAAATTGGGGCCGATATAAGTGTCATGAAGAAGCACAAAGTTATTAATTTCAAGGTTAGGGTGATGACTATAAACAAGATAATCAATCTAGGGTAAAGCCCATCATTTACATTCAAAACAAGTCACATAGTCCATTAGAGTTAAGCATTGAGCAAGAAGGGTGATTATGGCCTTTATGATGTTCAAAGGTATGTAAAAGGTACTGATATGATAACTAGATAGGTAGAGGTGCATCAAAGGTATATTCTTTATCACAAACATGCATTAAAAGGGGGTCGAAATAGTCAAAGATCCTATTTTTGGAAAAATAAGAGAAGTAGGGGTTTAAAAAGATCATGAAACTATCCCTAGATTGTAGATATTTTTGATGCAGTCAATTTGATATATAATATGCCTATATTTAAATTAGGGGTCTAGGAGTTATGATTTTTTAAATAATCTACACTGAGAACTTTGAAGAAGAGAGGTCAGACGTTGCCATATCATATGGTGCGAGATCCTAGAGCATTCACCATTGATCCAGGCACTGATCTGTTGGGTTTGCGCATGTTGGGGCGCTCACCGGCCATGTGGCAGCCACTGATTGGGTCACAACCCCCGCGCCCGGTAGCTTGTGTCGTCCGGTCGTCAGTGATAGCCTCTAGCTGCCATCCCATGTTCGCTGGTCTCTGCTCACCACTGGGTCATCTCTCTCAGCCAAATTGTGGTTGTGCATTCTCTATTTCCCATACGAGAATATAGGAGAAATAAGGAACGATGCTCCAACTTCTTCAGTGGTCGTCGCACCCAAGGTAGAGCAGGTCGTGGGTGGTGTGGGTCCAAAGCAATTCGGTTGCAGCCCTGTTGCACCGAGGACTCGTCGTTGTCCTTCGCACCTCTCCAAGGTGGTGCTGGGATGCGAAGAAGCAAAGGTAGCTCGCTATGGCACTGGAGGCCATACAAAGACGAGAAGGGAAAGAGGAAGGGCATGGGCCCACTAAAGAGAGAGACCTTAGGGAAAAACTAAATGGGTGAAGGAAGGTGGAGAGAGGTAACTGAGAGATGGGGGAGGACTCCGCCTACCTCCATACTTTACGATCTCAGGGTGTTGGCCATTTCTCCTCTCATGGTTGTTGAAGAGTTCCATGCTTTTACAATCTAAAGGTCTAGCTAGGAGCATGTTTGGATCTCCCTATCGTAAAGGTAGGAGGGAAGCAATAGTATATGTGATCGACTTGTTCGGCTCAAAGTTTGTGTGACATCGATTCATGGCCATAAGGTCAATAAAATCAATTATGACCAAAACTCCCACTACATAAAACAAAGAATTAGGCATATTTCAAGCACTTATAACTTCTAGTAAGAAACTCCAATCCAAACAAGAATCGAACCATGCATCCCTCATCGTTTGAGGCCTTATATTACCAAGTTTGAGACCTACGTTCTGACATTCAGTCATTGAATTTAAATTCTTCATAAACCTTACAAATAAGTGTATTAACCCTAAATTAAAAGTACTTAATCATCAAATCCTAAGCAAACACATCCATGAACACTCCTTGTGACTCTAACACACTTCATTATTCATCATTAACTCTTTGGATCAATTTGTAATTCACTTGAATATTCAACTTTAAAAACCTAAAATCAGGGTTGTCATATTTAGTCAATTCATAGAAACCACATATGGGTCATTGAAATGTTGTTATTCACACTCTCCATTATCTCAAATGATTCCCCGAGAAATGTCTCATCTACACTAGTCAAGGGCACCTAAAGGTGCATAGTTTTATTTTTGATGCAGACTGGATAGGCTCTGTCATTGAGGGATAATTTGTGACTGAATAGTGTGTCTTTGTAGGAGGTAATCAGATCTCCTAGAAGAGCAAGAAGCAAAATATCATTTCTCACTTAAACATGAACCGAAATATCGGGCTTATGGCTCATGTCACTAGTGAAATTCGATAGGTGAGGAACCCCATAGAAGAACTGGGATTTTCATAATCTAGAGCCATGGGATTGTACTATGACAATCAAATTGCAATTCATATAACTTTTAATCCCATCTTTCATTAACATACAAACACATCAAAGTTGACTATCACTTCATTAGAGTGAAAGTTTAAGATAAGTTGATCATACTCCAATTGATCCACTCAGAAGATCAACTTGCAGATTTATTTACTAAATCCTTATGTCGGATTAAAGCTTATGTAACAAACTGGGCGCCTAAAATGTCTAAGCAATAGTCTCAAGAGAAGTGTTAAGTGTATAATTTTGTGCACACTCTTGTATATTGAGATTAGTCACACATTGTGTCAATAGGTATTAACCACCACCTATAGTCATGTTTAAAAACTAGCCCTCCTGACTATAATACACACAACATATCTCCACCTTCTCTTTGGTAATAAGGTAATAGGAATAAGCTATATCTTTTACAAATCAATCATTAGCACGATACCAAATCCTATCTAGATTAAAACTCACTTTACTACTTATCACCAACTATAAACGGTTGGGAGTAACATAATGTGTCCCAAAATAATGGGCTTTACATGGTTTTACAAATGCATTACTTCTCATTACTAATAGAAAACACATACTAAGTACATGTTACACAATTGAATTAACCCACAAAAAGAAAATAATTCGACTAACTTTCAAAGCATTACATTTAGTTTTTATTCTCATTAACAAAATTGCATGTGCTCCTTGCTCCTCTCTTTGCTATGTGCCAGTTGATGATTAAGTGTTGGGTGAACCCCACCAGTTTGTAGCATTTGATTAACAAATTACTTATGTCCTTATATATATATATATATAGATATATATATATATATATATATATAATGTGTGTGTTACATACACATATATAGTACTCATTGTAATTTAAATATAACACTAGAACTTGATTGATTGTTGAGCTAGGCTCCCCCCAACACGTATGTCTGAAAACTAAAATCAACACTATTGTAGAAGTTATGTAACTAATATTAACATCAACTCACAGAGTATAAGTCGATTAGACTCTGATTGGTTTGTTGTAACTAGTTCGGAAAACTTAAGAACTAGAGTTCCCAAAGCAGTTTTTCATGATTGGTTTAGGATAAGTACTGAAATTTGAGTTCTATGACTTCCACTTAGTTATAGAGTTACATATAAAATAAAGTTCCCGAGTTCCCTCTTAAAAAAGGTTGAAAATAAGTTTCAAAACAATTAAGAAAATTTCATGTAAAATTATATTTTTCGTTCTTCATAAATGACACAATATTTGAGTTAGAAATATTAGAAGTGTGGATATAGTTTATTGTCAAAATTATAAGATAATATGACAAAACACAGTACACTACAAGCACACTACAAGCGGCACCATGTAAAATATTTTACAATATAACTACAATCATCAATGTGGTATGTAAAATAAAAAAATATACAAATACTATGAAAAATAAATGATAACGCACTGTGACAAAACATGTGATTTGTCTAACATATTTTTATACTTTATGTTTCAATAATATGATGTGAAAAATGATATTGAGCAATAATCGTACGTGAGTATACTAAAAATTAATGTTGTACATATTATTAAACAATAATGAATCAAAACTTATATTTACGAACACATAAAATGTGCATATCTTTATAATAATTTGTACATATTAAGTGAAATAAAAATATTACAATGTGATCTGAAACATTGTATTTTAATAAATGTTATAGTTATACCACATTAAAATATTTTTAAGGGGTCAACATTCGCATCTTGATAGCTTGTTGAGTTTATTATGGTTAAGAATATTATGATTAGTCACATATATGATTCTTTTTTTATTTCTTTGTTGTCCTTACTTTTGATATATCACACGGTAAAATTAAAAAAAAATAATTGATTTCCATATTTACACTGGAAACAGACCAATCACATGGAAGTGAATGGAACTTAAGTTTCAAAAAATAAATTAGAATTCTCAAAAAATGAGTTCCACATAACTTATGACTTACACCAAACTAATCGGAGCCTTAGTTACCAATTGACTCTCTCCAATCTATAATGTGTCATTATCAAAGTTGCCTACACTCCCTTTCTTAAACATGTACCTATTGTACCTATTATAGGCTAATATATAATAAATATTTTACATACAATCGGTTAAAAGAGAACTAGATCAATTAGCTTTTGAATACGTGCATGGAAATATATTTAAAAAAATACAAACAAGTAAACTCGCATACTGTTTGAAGTATATAGACAAACTAATAAAACACGCAAACTTACTGCTAATACATACATTGAAAAGAAAAACACAAATTTGCTGCTAAAACATACATAACTAACTCATAGACATGGGAGGGACGACGAGCACCAGTCAACGCCGGCAGAGGGACACTTCAAGCTGAACGTCGACGCATCAGTGTGTGTGTGTGTGTGGGGGGGGGGGCGGCTGGCACGGTCATCTGGGACAGTGCAGGGCAGATCCACAACATAGGAGGCAGGAGGTGGGATGGAATGAAGGACATTGCTGTTGCGGAAGTCTTGAGCATGCGAGAGGCCATACAATGGGCAATGATACATGGGTGGGGCAGCGTAGAGATTGAAACAGATTCGCAGGTGGTGGCAACGAACTATAACAAGACCGGCATGAGGAAAGACTATTTGGGAGGCATTTTGGAGGACATCTGGCTTCTACAAGCCAATTTCAATTTTTCTCTGTTTTATTTAAGAATCGCAACAGCAATAGATTAGCTAATGCTATAGCTAGTGATGCTCGTAGAGGGTCTGTCTCTTCTTTTGATTTCTTTTGTCTTTTCCAAGCGTGTACTTGAACATTGCTAGGGCCGATTGGCCAGGTAAACACCTTCCAAAAAAAAAACTCATAGACATGTTGATTGAAACATGTAAACGTTGATATGGTTGATAAAGCACATAAAACCCAGAACTTATATAATGATCGAAACAATTTAAAAAACAAAAATAGGAGCTAAACATACAAGCAGCCTGGTCAAATGAGCTTTGCACACATGCTGGAAGATTCAACTTTATTGAAGGGTGATAGATGTGCGTGTTTGGGACGTTGACAAACGCATATTAAACCCTTCTACCTTAGAAAAAAAAGAAAAAAAAATCTTTCAGTTCTACGAGTTAGGATCTACCACGAAGATGACCGATGATATAATAAGTCTTTCATCTTTTTCGCGTTTGACTGATCCTGAAGTTTACGGCGTCATCCAATCAGAGGATCGCGATGCACTTTACGTTGCATGCCTTAGTTTGAGAAGGCCCTATATTGAGCTACAAGGTCACCATAACGTGGAGTCAAACTGGTCTGACGAATATAATACCTTGCCCACTCTTTAGGTAATAACATACCGCTCAGGCAAAAAAGAGAAATACAACCAAAATAAAACAAAAAAATACCCCCTGATTAACATTTAACAGGCGCATAGATACAAAATTTTGGAAGGACGAAAAAACCTGATGCTACTTTCTGGAACCTGGATCCCCCAGAGGTTACCTTTCCCGCTTCAAAACTCAATCATTTAAAAACACTGGGTGAGAAGAAAAGAGAACTCAGCAAGTAGGTTGTCTTCAAAGCCTCGGTTTTTGTTGGCACCAGCTGAAGCAGCTTGGTGCAAGCAACCCCACAACAGGATATTAATATAACGGATCGTAAGGCGCTTCACTATTCATTTCAAAAGCGGAGCTTCTTAGCATTAGTTGCCATTACTTAGGACTTGGAAATCACCTACTCCACTCTGCATCAATTCCGGATCTGACCGAGTTGTTAGGTCTACCTGAGTCCTCCGGCCTAATTGAATCCCCAAAGGCATTCCAACCAAGAAGGTACGGTATAATAAACTGCAATATAGAAGCCTTGTTGATCAGAATTGCAAATAAAAAAATAAAAACCGGATTACTGAAATAAAGTCTGCAACTATAACAAGCATGTAAATGGCTCTCATGGCGCAGTCTGTTTTTGACCAAAAAAGAAATTACAGGACTAAGAAAAGAAAGACTGATATATATATATATATATATATATATATATATATATATATATATATATATATATAGAGAGAGAGAGAGAGAGAGAGGCTAGTGTACACTCGAGTGTACTGGAGGCACCGGACACCTCAGTCGTTTTTAAAGATAGAGTAACTTTTTAAAAAATCTAAACCGTTGATCTTCTTAATTATCTTAAGAACCGACTATATAATAAATTTAAGCTCATTTGGACACTTATAGGTCATGCATCTAAAGGAGGCAAAAATCATGCATTTCAAATTAGTTTTGTGCGTCGATTTTGTCCTTAGATAAGTGACTTATACTCATCTAAATGAGCTCAAATTTTATGTGACCTATTATTATTGTAACCATGAAGATCAATGGATTAGATTTTGGAAAAACATCGTATAGATAGGCAAACACCATTGGGGTGTACGACGTGATCTGTACACTCGAGTGTATTCTAGCCTGACTCTATATATATATATATATATATATATATATATATATATATATATATAGTCAGGCTAGAATACACTCAGAGTGTATTCGGAGTAGAATACACTCGAGTAGTTTTTCATGATGCAATATTTTTTTCAATAATCTAATCCGTTGATCTTCTTAAACATCTTGTGAATAGCTCATGCGCAAAATTTGAACACATTTGAACATTTATAGGTCATGTTATAAAGACCGCAAAAATTATACATTTCAAATTAGTTTCACGTGTCGATTTTGTTGCCAATAGATGAGTGACTTACACTCATCCAAATGGGCTCAAAATTTGTATGTAGTCTAGTTATAGTATGACAGTGAGGATCAATGGTTTACATTTTGCAAAAAATAATTTTGATATGCAAACACACTTGTGTATTCGTGCGATCTGTACACTCGAATGTATTCTAACCTGACTATATATATATATATATATATATATATATATATATATATATATATATATATATATATATATATATATGCGCGCTCTTGTATGGGTGTGTGTGGGTGTGTGCGCCTGATCACTTATCCAAGGATCAGAAAAGTCAGACTCTATGTTGTCCTAAAGACACTGAAACATAAGTCATCACTTTCACACAGAAATAAAAACTTAGATCTGACTACATCTTAATTTCCCCCATCCTTCCCTCATATGCCTCCACCAGCAGCACCATCCTGTCGATCACCGGAAAGAAAACACCAGCTACCAGCATAAATTAAAGTTGTGACTGGTGGCTTGCAACAGCAATTGCAGTGTGCAGCGGCACTCCCGGCATGTCATTTCTGCCCATACTTGCCTTGGCATGCAAAACGGCAGACAGTGGTCGAGGAAGATAAGGGTATTTGGGATATTCTGTCAAAAACACCCTTGGTGCTGCAGTGATAGGCATCAGTGTTTCCCAAATGACTAACTTGGGGTATTTTGTTCCTAGAAAAGTTGAGATACGTAAAAATTTCCAAACAATGACTGTCTTCTAGACATGAGACTAGACGGAAAAAAACACACTGCGAAATGACTTCTCAAAACAACCCAACTAAACAAGCTCTAAGGCAACAGTAAATCTGTATATTCAACAACCAAGTATGGTAATTGGAGAACAAAATTTTTACACTATTCTAGCGAACACAATGTCTGCAGGTTATAAACTCAACCCTAAGGTGCAAAACAGTAAGGTGAGCCCTCTTATTTATAGCTACTATGAAAACATGACCGAGCATACTAGATCCCAAGAGTACATCGAGTATAGCCGGAACAAAAGGTAAGAAACAGAGAAGCTACAAGGTATTGTTATTGAACTTTATACTAGGAAGATTAGCAAACAATTTAGTCCACATTTGACATCAGCATGAACATTACTATATTCCATCTAACTAAAAGTTTTAGGCAAAATTTTCTCCCGAAGGAAAAGGTCAGCTTAGGCTGCATTTCTTGCATGGTGAATCATAAGGAGGGAAATGATGGTGAAATAAATTATGCTGTTTGTTTACCATGGTGATAGGGAAGAGAAAATATTCCATGGCGAATCCAAGGTGAAATTTGGTATGTTTTTGTCCCCATGGAAAAGCATAGTGAATCATGGTGAAAGAAGTTTCTTTCAAAACTCCACTACTTATTTACTTATTTAGACACGTGCAAAAGAAATGTTCTATTAAATATGATTTTTACCTGTGTAGGGTGTTTTTTATAAAGAATTCTCCCCTCCTGTTTTTATAACAACGTAACAAACAAAGTTTTTTAAATTTTTTTCTATTCTAACCCTATCACCATACACACGTTACCAAACAACACATTTTAAAAAAAATTCCCATCATCATCGCCACCCCTTTCCCCATCACGTCCTCGTCCTCATCACCACCAATTTTTTCACCATGCAGCCTTAGTGTTCAACTCCAATTATTAAAAGCATAACAGGATGATCTCAAGCCTCCTGCACATTCAAGAGTTCTCGTAAACATTTAAAACTGTAACACTAGGGCTATTTGATGAGTGGCAGAAGTCCTTTAGACCTAGTTAAGGTGAAGCATTAGGAAATGCAGTGCATCTGAACAGATGGATATTACTTTGTAACCAATTTAGCAAAAATTGGATTGTTTTTTAATCACCCAAAACTCGAGAGGATTCTAAATCACCCGCCACTGGCCATCCTAGCTTTCTGTGCTCCACATTAGAGTATTTTTCTGCTGTAGCCATAGTAACAAAAGTCTCCGAATTTTACAAAAAATCGGCGATTTCTTGCGATTTTATAGGCTCCCAAATATTCACCACGATGAATACGTCACTCGCCGGTTTTTCAAGACTTTTCACAATTTTTCCCGCCTTTTTGCGATTTATACAATTTTTCACGATTCTTTGTGATTTTTCACATTTTTTCACGATTTTTCTCTTTTAAGCCGTTTGCTCTTTTTTTAGCAAACCATGTACACAAAAATTCTTTATATACACTAAATCTACAACCCCCCACTCTCCCAACAGTCCATTGTTATTATTCAACTATTCTTTAATTCTTTTCCTACTTTTTTCACTCAATAAGATTGTATGTATAGTGACCTTAATAGTTACATGTGTCTAATATGTATGTATATATATACAAACATATGTATATATATATACATAAATGTATATATATACATATATATAAATATATACATATACGTATATATGTGTATAGATAAGTATATATGTGCATATATATAGCCGACTAATTCTCGATTATTTCCGATTAGTTGACCGAACTTTGACTGAAATATATCGACTTTTTCACAATTTTTTCCGATTTTTTCCGAATTCCGATTGTTTTCGGCCAGCCGAAAAGTTGCCGAATCCCAAACATGTCACTATGGCTGCAGCAATATATACTTACAGCAATTTGTAGGATCGTCAGTATACATCAGTGTCTCAAAAAATGGTTCATGCAGACTTATATGTGACCGCATAAGCAGTTCGGACCTTGACCGAACCGCATATGGAAAATCAGTGCCTAAAACGAACCATGGCCACATATAAGGCCGATTAATCCTCGATTTTTTAATGGCCAAACTTCTAGGCAGGTAAATTTTTGACGTCCCGTCATATTCTTCATGTAATTAAAACCACCACCTACATTTAGCGTACCTTCTGCTTCCATTTCCTCTGTTTTACATTACATTCATCTATGGTTGTTATACATTTAGCTCATTATTGCATATGTGTATATATTTAAGTTATGTTTGATTGCATATTTGCATGATCGCATCAAAAATATGTAATTCTACAAATTAAATATGTAATTCTACAAATTATGTAATTGTATGATTATTGTATATTTATATTAGATATAATAACTAAAAAATAAAATTAAAATCCAAAACCGCATATACTCCCGCACACCACATATACTCTATTCAGTGATCTCTCCGAACGTACAACTCATACCACTTATTAAAACTATGGTATATATAATGTAAGTAATGGGATTTAGTTGTCCATGCAAACGCGACTTTCACAAGGGTAAGAATACCACTAGGAAGGTTCACCGGCTTTAGTTATAGTGCCATTAGGTTAGTGTGTAATTAAATCATAACTACATTAGCACATACATTACAAGTATCAAAACATTTACATTAACTTGGAGCAATTATCTAAAAACTCCAGCTTGTGTGGAAAATTTGATGTACCAACATGTATGATTTGGAGCTTTATTGGCATGATTGTAGTATTGAATGTGGGAATGGGGCTTAAATGACAACTAGCATTTATAAACGTTGATTTGCATGCATGCCTTTGCTCCAAAAGATACATGTTACTACACTCGAAAACTGCCACACAAGTTGGAAGTGTTTAGATTATAGGCTCCAAGTTGCTCACATACATGTGTTCCCTGCATCCTAGGACCTAGGAAGGTTTACCGGATTTAGTTATAGTGCCATTAGGTTACCGTGTAACTAAATCACACCTTCATTAGTACATGCATTACAAGTATCAAAATATTTAAGTTAACTTGGAGCAATTATTTACAAACTCCAGCTTGTGCAGAAATTTTGACGTACTAACATGGATGATTTGGAGCTTTAGGCTTTGATTGGTTCCCTATAACTTGTTAGAAAAAGACGGAAGAGTCAAGTTCCCTATGTAATTTTGTGCAACAGGTTACATGAAACTTATGAACTAGACTTCCGTAAATTTCCACGGTATTTCAGACATATATATAGACACGGGTTCCATACTTCCACTAGAAACGGAGGGGAAAACCAGTTCGGAGCTTGCGCCCTGACGGTGCCTCTCGCTTACGCCTCTCTCACCTGCCCTTTTTCCTCTAGTGATCAGAGGCTAATCTCTGGCATGTCCATTCTCCTTTAGTTAATCGGTTACTGATGTTCACCGTGGTGATGGAAAACAAATGAAAGCCCTAATAATTGGCTGTGTTATTAAAACACAGCCACTCTTTCATTCCCCTTTTCCTTCAATCAATCTGCAATAGATGTTCAGGCAGCAGAAAATGAAAGAAAACTGGGTGATTAGCTCTGTTTCCGGAAGGCGTCAACTTTTTTCTATTGATCATATTGTGATGTTTCCTATCTCGTTCTTTGATGAATGTTGATCGTGCCGATGTTTTTTCTTGTTCATCCTGTATAGAGGATACGAATTGCACAGCCGCATAACTTGGTCCAATCTTATAATTCAGTAAACATAAACCTAACGAGAACAACACAATATTATGATACATATTATAATATGGTACTGTTGTGAATCCGTACAGTATAGAATATTCAGAATGTCGCATCATTTTACTCACATGGAATGCTTTGAAATGTTAACAAACGTTAGATGTTTGTTTTCGAATTTATCATGTACTAGATGCTTCTTTTGCTATGAAGCTAGTTATTTTTTTTTCTTATAGTTTGAATAATGATATGCTATAGGCGCACACACATTTTAATATAATTTCTACTAGAGTAACAAAATAAGTAGCATATCAAAGTCATTTTCGCAAAAAAGATCTTTTTCAAACCAATCACTTGAACTCAATTTCTAGGAACTGAAAGTAAGTTCCTGGAAGTTTAGTTCCCTGGAAAGTTATAGTTACAACAAACCAATCGAAGCTTTAATGGCATAATTGTAGTACTAAATGTGGGAATGAGGCTTAAACAACTAGCATTTATAAACGTTGATTTGCATGCATGCCCTCCAAAGATGCGCGTTACTACAATCCAAATCTTCCGCACAAGTTGGGAGTGTTTAAATTATAGGCTCCAAGTTGCTAACATAAATGTTTTCCATGTATCCTAGGACCTGCGTGGAGACTAGGAGAAGGAGCCTCGTAATCTGATCGTAGACTTGGTTATCATAGTTTCTATGAGTTTTTGCATCAGTTTTTCACATGGAAAGTGGTGGCCAACTTGAATATACCTGATTTCTTCAAGGAATACAGGGTGATAGAAAAACGACTGTGTTGTTGTCACTAGACGTCTCTATAAGATCATGAAAGAAAATATGAGGTCAATGAGGAAGCTCTTTACCCACAAATTCACAGGTAATCTGGGCCATTAGTTAGTATTCTAGCTCAACAGATCTATGCTACCAGCCTTTTCCGATTGTTCCAGGATAATAGCTTCCCATCAAAATCATACCATAAGGTATAGTGGATCGTCTATCTTTTGGTGATCATGGCATCATGCCAAGTCCCCACTTTGAAATCACAAATCTTAAGATGACCATGTGATGCAAATCAAGTTGCAAAACAAAACTAACTCATATCATTCAACTTTTCAGACAATACCCCTGGGCATAGGCTTAGATAGATAAGCCTAATTGGCTTATTTCAGCTCAAGATCAAACTAACATAAGAACTTAAAAACTAATTAATTGAGAACTTACAACATAAATTGCTTTGTTGGTGGTATTTTCTGTTATTTATTTTTCTCTGTATATGTAATTGGGCTTACTATCCTCAGGCCCATTAACATTAGTTTCGTTTATGTTATATTGTGTCTCCAGTGCATCATACTTTTAGACAAGGCTATACATATGCACCTTTAATAAATCCTAGAAGTAGCCAACGATACGGAAATAGAAGAATCGAGCCTGCGATAGAACATGCTAAGCTTTGTGGTAGTATCCCATGTGACGTCTGACTTGTACATCAAGTTAGATCCTTCAAACGGGTAGGTAGGTTCGGTCGTTGCGGGTGCAGGTCTCGCGGGTGCGGGTCAAAAAGACTCAGTTTTAAACGGGTGGAAGAAAAGCACACCCAAAGGGCCGTTGCAGGTCGACCTGTGGGTGCCCGTACAAAATGTGTATAATAAAAAAAAAGTTGCACTTGATTCTATAAACACAGCAATTAAAACAGCTCATAACAATGTTTTTTATGTCAAATATACTGCAAAGGAACCAACCAACTACTATTATTGACATCAAACCAATAGATCAATTGCCAACTTATGTAAATTAAAAGAAAAAAGATTGCTTCTAACAGTTGTATTTCAATGTAAAACGGGAAAAGTTAATAAAATCTCTATACAATATCTCAAAAAGCAACCCATAATCTTGTCATTTAATATTAGACCTAATATAAATACTTCTTGCTGTCTACTGCAATACAAAATAAAGAAACTACAATTCTTGCAAATTGAGGAAAAGATATAACTTCTGTTGAATTGGAAACATCTCTTAACAGGTGTGCGCGATGTATTGAAAAATGTTTGGAGCAGCCACTTAATCAGTAAAGACCTTCAGCCGTTTCATTTTGCCGTTGAGTGCCCACTTAACATATCTACAAAAAAAGGTCGCTTTTTGGCCGCTTAATCTGTTTTTTCCTGCTTTTTGCCCCTTTTTTTCCCGCTGATAACCCTTTTTTTAAATACTACTGTAAACTTATAACATGAACTAAAATATATTGTCCAAGTATTATTGACTATAGTATATTAAACTTATATACATTAAATGTTCTATAATAAGTCGTAGTTCTAATTTAGAATGCATACTTTGTATGTAAGTCGTGATAATAAGGTACTGTTGTAATGTATACAAGTAAATTACATCCACTGAATCAAATCCATGTTGTGAGTTAGGTTGAGGCGTAATTGTTGCTTGTAATTGACAGGGACAAATGACTCCCATGTCAGCTTTCATCTCAGTCCAGGTGTTGATGTCGTGAATCGTACGCATGCACTTCCACCAAGTTAGAGTAGTACCACAGAGCTTGGCTTATGGGTACCGAATGTAGTGATTATCTGGGCGTTGGTGTTAGTCAAAGAATGACTCCATGTTGCAGGCCCACTCGTAGAATACATCAGGGTCGCGTGCCTTGTAGAGATCGGGGACATCGATCATGTCAAGGAAGAGGCTCCTGATGTTGTCGATGCCGTTGACCGAACATGGCATGCAACTTTTGATGCAAATCCAACATCAAGGCCTCTAACCAATCGAATCGCCCATCATGACCTGCCAAGTGTCCCCTCAATTCTGCAACTTTGGCATTGAACTCTTCATTGTGCACCATGGTGTGCCTTGGTAGACCATCAGGCCATAGAAGTACCTCTCAGCCCGCTGACCCGCGGATTCAACTCAGTGCAGCTAGAGGAAATATTGCAATTTTGGGTACCTGAAGAGATACGGATTTGCAGGATGACTGAAGTAGAATCAAAAAATCCTGGTATATTGTTGGTGACTCCCAAAGTCATGGAGGATGCTTGTGGAAGACATGAAATTGTGGGTAGAATGCTGACAGACGGACAAATAATCTCTGCTCAGCCATTGTTATAGTAACTCGGAGCATAGTCACAACATTCGTCGTTTTTATGAAAAAAAGGCGTTTAAAACGCGTATTTTTGAGCTGCCGTGTGTGACGGACGCATAGTCACAATATACTCCGACTTTTTTAAAAAGTCGCGTTTTAAACGCGAATTTTTCCCTAGACGTATGAAACTGTCAAATAAAACTCCATTTCGAACATTACATTTTATTCCTGTATTATTCTCGAATTATTCACGTTTACTGTTTTTTTCCCGTTTTATATGGTCTTTTCCCGTATTATACTTGATTAAGACTAACTTTGTTTGAGTGCATATATGTGAGTGTATGTAAACACATGTATGTGTATATGTATGTAATATATGTATATGTATAGGTATATGTATATGTATATGTATGTAATAGTTATAGATATATGTATGCAATATATATGTATACAGATATTTACAAAACATATGTATACATATATATGTATGCAATATATGTATATATCCTCCGATTTTTTCCCAACTTTTTCCTGAATCGTTGACCGTACTTTTACTGTACATTGACCGCTCTTTACCCGAATTTCCAACATAATTGCCGAATTCCGAAGTTTTCAGCTCAACCGAATGTATCCTGAATACCAAATTTGTGACTATGGACGGCCGTATTAAACTCCAGAACGAATAATATGTTTTATTCGCATTTTATACGTGTTTTAATCGCGTTCCGCGTTTTGTAGGGATGGCAATGGTGCGATTTTTCCGTCAACCGCCCCATACCAAACCAAACCGCTAAAAAACTAAATCATGCGGGTCTCCGCCCCACTTCTACCACGGTTTTTTTTTCCCCACTGCCTGGGTGACCATGGGAAACCAACAACCCACCACTACCGGGTACAATATATGCACGACAACAAACTATTCCTCCAACACAGTTACGGCAACAGACTACCACTCGCTCCCGCAACCGGCTGTTCTCCGTCCCAATCTGCTACATGTCTGCTAACTCCACCGCATAGCCATCGCTGTCGTGCACTCCACCACCACCTCCATCCAGTCTGCTAGATGCATGCCACCTCCACTGCATAGCTGCCGCCATGCACGTCACGATCATCGGCGTCACCTTCCTCGCCGCCATGCTGCACACATCATT
The DNA here is from genome assembly GCA_963693085.1 of Alisma plantago-aquatica. Taxonomy (NCBI): domain Eukaryota; kingdom Viridiplantae; phylum Streptophyta; class Magnoliopsida; order Alismatales; family Alismataceae; genus Alisma; species Alisma plantago-aquatica. The sequence goes on from OY856412.1 coordinate 754,475,775, forward strand.
GGTATCGGGAAGACGATGTGGAGCTGCACTTTCGTGCGTAGGCTTCATCATAGTCAGCCTCGTAGTAGCCTCCACCTTAATTGTGTACTTATTCTTCTTCCCTTGGTCTTCAGCTACGACCCTCCGCCCTCATCTCCGTCAGGTGTCTGTAGCACCTCGGCGTCACACAGGAAGCAAAAGCACAAAGCGATCAGTCTGCGATCACTAGCTGCACACAGCCGCTGCAGAGAGAAGACAGATAGGAGGGAGAAGAAACCCGCAAATCTACGGACGGTTCATGAGCAGATCATGACCGGCGGGCCATTCAGGTGAGCCACCATCCGGAGAAGGTGACGATGACGCCCAGCCGCACCCACCATGCCGGCCAGGCCAACCAAGGGTTGCCAAATCGGACCAACTCTTGGGACTTGGGAGCGGCGGAGCTCATGGCAGGCTGGGGAATGGAATTCTGGAGGATGAAGAGAAAGGTTGCGTGGTGGTCCCGGTGAACGCGAATTGTTGAGGCTGGTACTAGACTACTAGCTTTGACGTTATGAAAATCTCGTGATTGACCATTCTCAAATATATACTAAAAGTAAAACACAATTGTGGATACCCATCCACCGAACCATACCATACATGTACTATGGATATTTATACCAATATCTACCATACTCTGCTGGGTGACCGAAAAACGAGATGGGGTGGGTCGGGGGATGGTTGTCCAATGGTAGCTGGATTATTTTGCCACCCCTAGCATTTTTTACGTTTTATTCCCATTTTAAACTGTTTTGTATTGTTGTTTTTTCTGTCCTTTCGTTTGCAGCAGGTTTTTCTAAACCATCAAATCTTGTGACTTTGCTTCTTGCTGCTTGCTGTTTCCAGCTTTCAGCTTCCACGTTCTACCTCTCCTTTCTCCTCTCCTCCCTCCTCTCTTCTCTTTTTTATTTCTCTGTCGTCTTTGGATAATTACTCCCTTCTCTGTCCAAACCTCCACCTTTCTTCAACTATTTGCCCTTCCTACTCCTTCTTTCTGCTTTTATGTTCCTCCTTCCTCCCATTTTTTCCAGCTGTCCTGCTTTCTTCTTCTTCCCTGTTACACGTCTATTTCCCCTTTCTTGTTTCTACTAAATCATCCTCCTTTATCCATTCTCTTCTGCATCCTCCTCTATTCCCGATTTCCCTTTTTCTTCTTTCTTTTGTTTCCACGTATCCTCCTCCAACATCCTCATTCCTGTTCTTCCCATTCCCCTCCTCCTTTAACTTCTTCCCCTTAATTATTCTTTTTTTTTTGTATCTAAACAAGGCTGGGATTACTGGATATGTGATTTTGACACAAGTCATACAACACTAGCTCAAGAAGGGTAATAAGTTTGCCAATCCTCTACACCACCCACTGATCTGTAATTTGTCTTTCTTTTTTGTTTATGTTTTTTCCTTACCTGCTGTTGCTATTGCAATCAGTGCATCAGGTGATTGTTCTGAATTTTGTATACATTTATCAATTAGTCGATCTTTAAATGATAGTGTAGTCAGTTTAATATCATCTTTATGTGTGAATGCATATGTGTGTGTGTGTATATATCCGATTTTTTCCCGAATAGTTGACCGTACTTTTATCGTATGTTGACTAATTTTTATCCGAATTTTCCGCATAATTCCCGAATTCTGAATTTTTCAGCTTGACCTCCCGAATACCGGATTTGTGACTATGGCTCGAAGGGCAGACTCTGGACAACAAAGCTTGTTGCTCCTTCTCGTCCAATGGTCGCAAGGCCTTGGAGGAACCTAAGAGGGTTCTTGGTGCCCCTTTGGGACCACCCTCTGGCTAGGACAACGGATGGAGAGTTGTTGGAGGTCAGTGACGTCGGTCTAATTCCTTACAATTGTTAGTCGGTTGGGTTGACGACTTGGGAAACGAGCCCAGTACGGGCGGGTGGCCTTCAGATCAGAGTAGGGAGGTGCACTGGGGCTAGGGAAGGCTCCCCGATTTGCTCTTGACAGAAAAGCAAAGTGGGTGACGTGTTGTTCCAATGTTTTGTCTGATGGCAAAATGTCGCTCGAAAGGAAATGACAATAGAATAAAAAGGAAATGAACCAGGTTACATAGGGTAGTAGAGATTAAGAAGGTTAGGGTTGGACTGGTGGTAGAAGTGATTCAAAAGGAGGAAGATCATAATGATGCAGGGGGTGGACAGCATAGTAACAAAAAGCGCCGAATATTCGTAAAATTCGGCCATTATTCGCGCTTTTTTATGCCGCCGAATGTTACGCCTAAATAAAGCGGGGATCGCCGAATATTCACATTTTTCATGATTTTTAGTGATTTTTACGAACTTTGGTGATTTTTTGCGATTTTTTTTGTTTTTTTCCGAATTTTCGGGTTTCAGTCGCCAGGCCTGAACCTGCTGCTAGGCCGGCTTCAGCCCACTACGGCTCCCAGCCTCCCACAACACCCCCACCCCCGACATTTCCCGACTCTACCCTATCTATTCCCCCCGACCCTAGCTTTCTCCCCCGACAGTTCCACGGCACGCGACGAACGCGGCGCTTGGAGCCCACGACACCGGCGATTCGAGGTAGAACTTCGAGGCGGAGTTCACGACGGCGCTTGGCAGTAGCGGCGGCGGCGCTTGGCAGCAGCGGCGCAGCTCCTCCTCCATTCCAGCGGCTCAGGTACTTTTTCCTCTCTTATTCCTCCCATGGGTTCCCTTCCCTTCCTCCGCCATCCCCCCTATTTCTCTGTGGAAGCAGCAGCGCTGCTGCCCAATCTGTTGTGTCGTCACCTTCTCTCCCTCTTTTCTTTGATTCCCCCTTGCTGAGCCATTCCTTTGATTCTCCCTTGCTGCTCCTAATTTTTTCCTTCTCATAGCTGCGTCATACATATATTCCCTCCCCGCTAACCCCATGTTTCCCCTCCTTAATCCCCTGTTGTTGCTCCTCAATCCCTACGATTCCTCCCTCCCCCATTGTTGTGAGGCTGTGACGTGATCCGAAAATGTCTAATCCCCCTCTTTACTGCTGCACCATTCCTCTATTCCCCCACCTCTTCTTTCAATTTTTTGTATCCCTACTGATATGTTGAATTCTCTACTACTATGATTCTCTACTCCCCCCCTGTTTATTTTCTTTTGCTTGATACAAGTACAAATACAAATTACTAACGGTCCATGTCTCCTCCCTCTTTCTATGTTCTAATTAACAGAGTTTTGAGCATCTAAACTCTCAAGCTCGCAAGACCCAGGCCGGTCTTCTCCTATATTCCCAACTCCCAAGACATCAACTACTACTCTATAATCAGGTACTTCCGTTGTTCACTTGTTTTAATTGTATTGCTGAAAATTTTCCTACTTACTGATTTGATTGTCTATTTGCTTGCTTTTGTGATATGCTTGTAATTGTATTGGTAAAATTATCCTGTTTACTAATTTGATTAGCTATTTGCTATATGTTTTTATGTATTTGCATTTGCATTTGCTGTTTGTTGGTTTGTTGCTCATATTGTGTTATGTATGTTTCTTAATGAAATAGGAGAACAATGCCTAAAGCAAAAGATGCATTGTGGGAGTCTGTTGAACCAGTAGATAACAAACTGAAATGCAAGTTTTGTCATGAATCTTTCTCTGCCTCCATTACACGTTTTAGATTCCATTTGGCAAAAGTTACTTGCAAGGACATTAAGCCATGTCCAACAGTCACTGATGCTGTTAGGGACATTGCAGTGAAGTCTGTAGGTGACTTTCAAGCAAAAGCCACTAGTAAACGTCAAAAGATTGCAGATTTTTTCTCTAGTGGCAGTATGTCTAGCTCTAAATCAGTAGTATGTCCTGCTCAATCTAGCAACACTGGTGTGATTGATCTAGACAAATATGCTGCTAATGTCCCTGGCCAAAGAACTCTTCATTCACTAACAAGAAAAGAAGAGAAAAAGATTGCTGACAAAGCTATTATGAAATGCATAGTAGCAAACAACTTGCCTTTCCATATCTTGCGAACTCCTGAATTTCATGAAGCCGTGTTGGCTATTGGACAGGCTGGGCGGGCCAGGTTATCAAGCACCTAGTAGTGAATCAGCGAGGACTATACTTTTGGCGGACTTGAAAGTGGATGTGGATGGATATCTCAATACCATGAGGGCCAGTTGGGAATTCTATGGATGCACACTTATGAGTGATGGTTGGCAAGACGGACGAGGACGACCCCATACCAATCTTTTGGTTGCATGTCCCAAAGGGGTGTGGTTCTACAAGTCTATCTGTGTCGTTGACCATGTCAAAGATGGTCCATTTTTGTTTGACTTTATTTCTAAATGCATTGATGAAATAGGTCCCAAAAATGTGATCCAATTCATTGCTGATAATGCATCTAACTATGGTGTCGCAGGGAAAATGATTGAGAATAAATATCCTCACATTGTCAAGGCCAATTGTGCTGCTCATTGTATAAATCTAATGTTCAAAGACATTGATGAGTTTGAAAATGTCAAACCAACAATTTTAAATGCTAGATTGATTGCAAAATTCATGTATAGGTATCAACATGTTTTAGATTTGATGAGGAAGCACACAGATGGTAAGGAGTTAAAAAGGCCAGGGGCAACCCGGTTTGCAACTAACTTTATGTGTTTATTCTCCATTTTATCTCAAGAGCAGGCCTTGAGATTTATGATTGCTTCTTCTGAATGGAGAGAACTCTCTCAATCTAAAAGTGAGGAGGGTGTCCAAATTTCAGAGATTATCCAGGGACATGAGTTTTGGGCTATAGGTAAATCAATTATCAGTGCTATTGAGCCGATTGTGAGAGTGTTGAGGCTAACTGACGGTGATGGATCTACTACTGGTTATATCTATGAGGCATTGGATAGAGCTAAGGAATGTATTAAAGTAGTGTTCAATGGTGAAGCAGATTTGTATACACCTTACTGGAAAGTTATAGATGAAAGGTGGACAGATATGTTACATAATCCAATTCATGTTGTTGCTGCTTATCTTAATCCCAAACTCCGTTATGAAAAAAGAATCAGAATGGATTCAGAGATAAAGCAAGGGTTGAATACAATTATCCAGAGAATGCTTGATGTGTTTGAAAGGTCCAAGGTTACACACGAGCTTCGTGATTACCACTCTGTGGATTCTGACGTTTTCAACCAACTTGCTATTGATTCACTTTCTCATACACATCCAAGTAAGAAATATTTCACTATTTGATTTCATCAGTACTACTAATGTACTATTTATTTGTAATACACTTTTCTCTCAATAGGAATTTGGTGGGATATGTATGGTGGGGAACTCCCTACTTTACAGAAATTGGCTATTCGACTACTTAGTCAACCATGTAGTGCTTCTGCATGTGAAAGAAACTGGAGTGCTTTTGATGCGGCCCATACTAAAAAAAGAAACCGGCTTGAACCTAAGAAATTGCATGACTTGGTCTATGTTAGAATGAATTTGCATCTAATGAAGACCACTGCTGCAAAAGAAAAGGCCGATTCAAAGCCCATAGAACTTGATAAGAGCAATGCTTTTGATAATGAATTCACTTATGAATATGGAAGTGTTGAACACGAGGAAGTTGATGAAGAAGAGACTGAAGATGAAGACAATGGAGTTACAAATGAGACTATAGAGGACTTCACTGCAGGCCTAGACTCATAATATCTTCCTTCCATTCTTGAATAGGAAAAACTGATCTATTTTGGTCGTGTAATGAATTGATATACTCTTGCATCATTTTGTGGTTTACATTGTGTATTGTGTATGATCTCTAGTATTTGCAAACATTGATATTATGTGGTGGTTGTTGAAAATTTGGAATGCAAGTTACTTCCTTAATTCCTCCATCTTGAATTGTAAACGATTCTACTCTACAATTTGCATGTATGTATATCAATGTGTTATATATATATATATATATATATATATATATATATATATATATATATATAGAGAGAGAGAGAGAGTCAGGCTAGAATACACTCGAGTGTACGGATCGCATGAATACACTCAAGTGTGTTTGCATATCAAGACGGTTTTTTTCAAAATGTAAACCGTTGATCTTCACCGTAACACTATAACTAGGCTACATACAAATTTTGAGCCCATTTGGATGAGTGTAAGTCACTCATCCAAGGGCAACAAAATCGACGCGCGAAACTAATTTGAAATGCATAATTTTTGCGGTCTTCATAACATGAGCTATACATATCCAAATGTGCTCAAATTTTACGTATGAGTTGTTCATGAGATGTTTAAAAAGATCAACGGATTAGATTTTCAAAAAAAATATTGCATCATGAAAAACTACTTGAGTGTATTCCGCTCCGGATACACTCGAGTGTATTCTAGCCTGACTCAATATATATATATATATATATACATATATATATATATATTGCCGATTTATTCCCGATTTATTCCGAATAGTTGACCGAACTTTGATCGAATTTTATCGATCTTTTCCCGTTTTTCACGATTTTTTCCGAATTCCGATTTTTCCGGCTAGCCGAAAAGTTGCTGAATGCCAAATTTGTTACTATGGTGGACAGGAAGGAGCGAGATCGAGATACAGAATGTGGTGGTTGCTTTATTTATGTAAACAATTGATTTTTTAGGGTTGGGATTCATCCTAACCTAGGGTCTGGGATTAATCGAAGGTGGTGATGCTTCTAGCCTAGGGTTTAGGGGGCCAACGTGGAGGATATGTGGGTTTTGGCCTCTCCCAAGGGTCTTGGGATCTACACCTAGGCTTAGAACCCATAATAGATACCACTTGATGCAAATCAAGTTGCAAACAAAAGTAATCCATATCATTCAACTATGTCAGATAACACTGCCCCATAGGCTTATACGGATACATGCGGAACCCCTAATTGGCTTAACTCCGCTCAAGACTCAACTAACACAGAAATTAAAACTAATTAATAAAAAAATACAAGTTACAAGTCCCTAATATTACATGTAGGTCCTAAAATTGAATCAATTGCATAATAAAATGTGGACTAAATCCAAGACACAATAACTAAACAATTGACAAACATAACTAAAAGATGACTCACAACGCACTCAAATCAAGAGGCATCAATCCCTAGCTAGGTTGTAGATGAGCAAGTTGTCCTACATCACCATGGTTTTTATATTGAATTAGCATGTTGGAGAATGTTGCATCTTGCTAGTAGTAGTAGTCTACAAGTGAAGATCCATAGATTGTATGCTAACTATAAGGAATATATCATAATATACATATTGTCAAGTAATTAACTTAGTGCTTTGAATCCATAAAAGTATCAGTTGATTTAACTACTAGAACAGCTTTATCCAATGGACGGTATGATACAAAATATCACCCATCTTAACATGTCAATTCCAAGAAGATAGTTTGTTACTATTCTCAGCAATGAATATGTAAAAGTATATTGACAATAGTCATTGCTTGCAATTACAGTCTCAATCACACTGCCTACCAAGTCAACATGGTGATATTGGACAAGTCCTGCTCTCACGTCCTAAATCCTGAGAATGAATCCAATTAGGATTCATTAGTTTCTTTTATTAATGTGTTTATTTACTTTTAGGATTTATTATGCAGTTGTTTCAGCATTAGATGCTAAGCGTAACGTTAGGGCTTAGTTGTAAGTTCCACATTTGTTATATTATTTGTTTGTTATTTAGGTGTCTAGACATAACTGTCGCAACATCTAGGGATTTTTATCTTCTATTATAAATATGCCTTAAGGTATGTGTATAATCTATGATTATTGTTGAGATTTCGGCTTCTGTAAATCGTTCATCATCACATGCCAGCCTTGCAAAATTACATACAATAAAAAATGATTGATTGTGTACTTCAAGCCAAATGTAATAACAACTTCGGTGAGCCTTTTAAGTCAAGCACAAATTGACAGTTTTTTTTCAGAACAATGTGAGGGTAGGAGGGTGACCCATGCTATCCCAATGGTAGTGACCGGTGTTCCGAAAAGCGATAATCGGTGTTAGGCAAATAAGGTGCCAATTTTTTTATTTGGTTTTGAATTATTTCCAAAATAATAATTTTATATATAAGTTGTATATTAATCATTTCAAAGTTTTATATTAGTCATGTAAGTCATATATTAATATTGTACAACTAAATTTTGAGTAGAATCTCATCGTAATGTGAGATTAATCATGTCCTAAAGGTAGGAGTTTAACTTCATTTGGATTGTAACTGAAAACAGATACAAACAAAATGAACTATATATTAGTAATCCATAAAAAGAATATGCATCTAAATTAATATTCAATATGGATTATGGAGGAGCTAATAATAACAATTAGTCATAGACCAATATTGCAGTGAAGTGAATAAGTAATCAGAAACATTGATGATATAGGAGAAGGTAACAACGACGGTAAGAAGTAATTCAGTAAGAATCAATTTAATTTAAACATTAAATTGTGTACTTATCAAGAAAACATGGGGAGAAGATCAAATATGTGAAGGTGGGGAGGGAATATAATTGTAATGACCAATAGTAGGTTTAGAAAAAGTTATTGTAAAAAATATTGCAGTCATGGGATTTCAATAAACGACAATTAATCGGTCAATTATACCCCCCCAAGCGGTCGACTAATCGACCCTGGACTGGTTAGGTCCAAATTGGCATATTCGGAGCGGTAGACCTACCGAAATCGATCATTCAGCCGATTCGGCCGGTTTTCAGAACACTGGTAGTGACCCATTAGTAGCGTTCTTGAATCTGCAAACCAAGCAGAACCACTGGTCTTGAATGTGAAACTCAAGTAGTTGCTTCAAGCAGATCTCTTCTTTTTCTAATCATCATAAATTTATGCATTCTTAACGTCAAATGATGCAAAAGGCGAGCAAAGAAGTTGCATCAAATTCAAGTATGAATGGATGTCATTGCGACTATTCAAAATATTACAAGCAATCCACATATATTATGGAACCCTATTTCATAAGTCTTCCCTTAAGTTGGGTAACAAAATCATTTCTATACTCACTAGCATAGACCCACCTGCATCCAATTATACGAGTCCTAAAAGGAAGGCCAAGTTCACAATCTAAGATTTATTGCCTCCACCATGGCCCCATGTAGTCTACCATGATCAAGTGCTTCAATGGAAATTTAGGGTAAATGGGTGGATAAATTGGTTGAATAAGGTTATTAGAATATAAATAAGTGAATAAGCATTTATTCCTTATCTTTTGTTTGTGATGAGTCCCATATTGTATTCTAATCACAAAAATCTCAAAGTTCATGGTTTCTCTGGAACTAATCGAGCGAGTTGTGTTATTAGTTGTCGATCTATTTCAAGCTACCTTGTTTATATAAGAGGCAATCTTGAGTCACGGAAAAGGAAAAAAGCAAATCATAGTGGCTTGATCTAGTGCAGAGTCAAAGTATCGAGCCATGGTCCACACTACCGGTGATCTGTTATTGGTCAAGAATATTATGGAGGAACTTGGATATAATCAGTTAGAAGCAATGGAGTTACACTGCAATAATCAAGCGTCTATTCATATTGCTTAAAATCAGTCTTTCACAAACAAAAACAAAACATGTTGAGGTTGATTACACTTCATTCGTGAAAAAATGCAAGAGCAACAAATCAGGCTTATTCATGTCTGATCAGACCAAGTGGTAAATCTCTTTACTAAGTCACTTAATGGATGTATGGTCAAATTTACATGTAACAAGCTTGGTAGTTATGATATGTATGCACCGGCTTCAGGGGGTATTAGAACATATATATAAATTGATAAGTATATAGACCTTATTTCTTATTTCTTTTTCTCTGCATATATAGGATCAGTCCCATATTGTGTCATTGGGTTGTTGGCTGCCACCCAAGTCTATCTATATAGGTTTGTCATATGCATAATACAATACGCAAGTGTCTTACCTCCAGTATCTCGGTCTCAACAGATATTATTTATAAAATACAAACACGGTCATAAGGGAAAATTAGGAGATAGGAAAAACGATGGTACAAGACCATTCCCCTACATATCCAAGTCAAAGCTAGTAAGTGGCAAAGGAAGAAATCAATCATAAAAAGATAATGAGGTTGATAAGGAGAAGAACTGAGAATATTTTCATGGTTGTTCCACATGACCCTTTTTGTTGGATGTTTATGTTGTGCTCTTGACATCTATACACTTGTACTGAAGGTGAATGGTTGTTGGCAGGTGCAGTTTCAATGGTTTTAAGGAATAGGAAAATTCATTAAATTTAAGTCAGCAAGATAGAAAGATATATCTTCCTAGAAGGTTACATCTACTGACAAAAACAAGCGACAAAGGGAGGGACTATAGTGAAGGTTCTAGGCTACCTTGCTTATTCTATACTCCAATGATAAGTTATGTTGAGATACTAATCGATACTGCAAGGTCATGATACAATAGTAGAAAACAACACAGGCTTGAAATGAAAGCACTCACCTAATATGCATGTTATGTAACAAAAAAGAGGACATTTCACAACAAACTCTACAAAATTTAAGATGCAAATTTTTCACATGTACTAGTATAAAGATCAATGAGAAACATGAAGAAGTGCTAACAAAAATGTTATTACATGAATTGCATGCATTAGCTCAATCAACATGATGGAGAGCTAAAGATTCATGTTTAAGCAAATAGCGTGAAGTCGGACCCCAATAAGCTAATTAATAAAGGCTTTTTGAACAACCTCAACACTGTATAAGACCTCTTGGATTTAGATATCTAGAATAACCGATAAAAGACTCAGAATGATGCAACTTATTCAAATACTTCATGAGTGAATTATCTTACAGTTACTTGACCATATATCTCGTTTTGCTATTAGTGTGGCTAGCCTATTCATGGACAACCATACATCAGTCACTTAAATATAGTCATTTGAGTTCTTCGTTATCTCAAAAGGACTCCAGGCGAAGGCATTTTTTGTTATTGTCATGGGAGCCTAAGGGTGCATGGTTTCTCACATGCAAATCGAGCAAGCTCTATCATTGACCACCAATTTGTGACCGCACTATTGTGTCTTCTTGAGGAGGAATTTGATTTCTTAGATAAGTAAGAAACGAGACGTCCTTGCCCAATCTAGCGTAGAATCAAAATATCAAGCTATGGTCTGTGTCACCAGTGAACTTATCTTGGTCAAGAACTTTACAAAAGAACTAGGATTTTGTCAGTTGGAACCTATAGATCTACGGTGTGACAATCAAATTGCAATTCGCATCGCTTCCTATCTTGTTTTCCAAGAATGAACAAAACATATAGAAGTCAGCTGCTATTTTGTTCATGAAAAATTACAAGAGATATCAAGCTCACTCTTGTCTTGTTAGAGGATCAACTTGCTTATTTTCTCACTAAATCTCTAAATAGGTGTCAAGTCAAACTTCATATTGGATCTTATGATATACATGTACCACTTTGAGGGGGAGTGTTAAAACAAATAAGTGTTCTATGTTCTTGTACATAGGGATTAGGCTCATACCGTGTAAACCGGTTATTGGCAGCCACCCATAGTCCTATCTAAACGGTAGCCATGTGCATAGTAAAACACAAGTCATTGCTCTCTAGTTATGTAGTTATCTAGAACCAAACAAGTAATTAAACTCATATTACTATAAATAAGTCTTAAAAAGGAAACAATGCATATAAATTGTTCAAATAAACTAATTGAGATTTCTAGACTATGCCTCGATCCGAACAAAAGCCAAACACAGACCTTGTCCTGCTCCAAGGTAACACTTCTATTCATGGCAGAAAGGTATCAAACCCCAACCCCCATCGTGATCTATAAAAGAGATCATCATGATTTATTCTTATCAATCTCAACCATAGCACTCATCTTCCATGCATCAATCCCCAACCACCATTGTGATCTGTATAGAATATCATCATAATTGATTCTTATCGATCTTGATCATAGCACCCATCTTCCATGTATATGTTGGTGTTGCCAAGAACTCCTAGTAGGGAGAGGAGAGGGCACACACCCATACCCTACTCCAAGGTCATATTAAATTGAAAGGAGGAAGAGACGACGACATACCCAAGATTCCTAATAAGTTCGCTTATAACATTCTAGGTACAAATGTTGTAATTGTAAGACTCAGGTTTACAGATATATTACAAGTAAACCGATGGAGCTCCAGAACACAGATATTATTACACTCCATACAATAACATTGTCTTGCGTGATGTGAATCCAGATTATAAGACCAACCAACGATTAGTTACCATGACTAATTTTCATTATTTTCATAAAGTAAAAGCAATCAGAATTAACAAGAATAAAAGAGCAAGCAGCAGCGTTACATTGAAGGTCGTATTCATGACGGTGAATTCTGCTCTACTGATTGGTATGTAGATGCTTTCATCAACATTCAGCATACGATTTTGGACACCTGACATCAACAAAGAAAAATGTTACTGCATAAACACGACCCTGCCATAAAATGTGCTGCCCAGTGCCCTTTTACCAATATGTGTAATGTTTAACCAGCATTATTATACATTATGTAGCAGTTGTTAGTATACGCCGACAATTCTATGGCTAGAATGGAACATATTAGATGGCACTATCAATTCATGACTGGTTTCTTGTCATAGACATTGAACCAAAATTGTATAATGCCAACAAAATCGAGAAGGTTGTCAATCAGATTAATCTAAAAAGCAGAAGATAACAAATAGATGTTCAACCTTCAATCGTTAGCTACATATATAATATCACAGTTGTAACTGGTAAGTGATTTTGCTTCAACCCAATGTTACTTGATTGATCCAGGGGAATAGTATTTACTTAGATTAAAGAAGTGTCCAGTGCCGTCAGGAAGGGGCTCCACCTTCAGTATCTTACGCACTTTTCCTTCATCGCTGAAAAAAAGTAATGTTTTTGATAAGTTTCAATATATAACAATTCACATAAAAAGAAAAAGAAAACAAAGGTCATAAGAAAAAGTTAGAATGCCAGTAAATCAATTGTCAGATAAAAAGAACAGAACAGTGTCACGTTACTGCAGTATATGAACTTCAAAAATATCCCTCCATTAACAGCAGTCTTAGTGTACAGACATAAGATGAAAACAGCAGCTAACAGCATATAAATTCCTTTCACCCATACTGACTAATGAAAAAATACTTGCTGCTGCACTCCTATCTTTCTTTGAAAAAGAACAAAAGTTTTACCCACAAATTTTCATAAGGTTTACTTTTTGTTTGTGTGCAAATATGCCCGCCAAGAATAAGTAACAGTAAACTTGAAATATCTGACAGTTCCAACTCTTGGTGCTTGAATAATCACTGGAATAATTCATAGTGGCCGGATGAAAGTTTCAGTTATTTCCAAATCATTTCTCTTGCAAGCATGCAAACAATGGTAAATTGCGAAATCGGGAGTAACTTGCAACTTCTTCCTTGTTTAACTAGACCCCTAGCATGAATATAAAGTTGCAAACCCAAACATAAGGCTTAGGCATCCAAGATATAAAACTCTAGGTCAGGGCTCACCTTTTCCCTTTAAAGGGGTCGTGGAAGAACTCACATAAATCTTTCGTGCCAAGACCCATCAGCGTGCCAATCTCAGTTACCGAAAGTGAGAACATCTAAGAAGAAAAGGCATAAACGAATAGGAGTTAGTATGAAATTAGATAATCCGGAACATGGAGACTATTCTAGCACTGACAATGTGCAATTAATAAATTTATCAAAGCTAAGGACACACGGTTAACGACCAGAGAGAGGGGCAAATATAAGTAAACTATCGAGTATATTAGAGAATAGGATTCACGAACATATTATGAACCTGAGCAGGTCGACCACTACAAGAACTACGACTAGCAGAGGGATACCTGTTTCCTGCTCCAATCGTACTGACGCGCACCGACAGCTGGAGCGAATTGCAGCAGCACAAACCCTTCCCGCGACACCTTGTACGCACCAGACTGAAACCACACCCGAGACACCAGTCGTCAGCATACAGCGAGGAAAACAAAGAGGACTCTCGAGCCAAAATATCACAAATTGTGCGGAGAATGAGGAAAGAAGGTTCACGTCCAGGAAAAACCTCTAGTGGCGCGAACTCAGGGGCCTTCGGTTCGATAGTAAGAGCGGCCTTTCCCTTGTAAATAGAGTAGCCCACGAACACTCTAGAGCTTTGGCTCTGACCTGCATATACAGGAGGAAGAGTATGTGACAGAAGAGAAACACGCGACACCATCACATGGGGTCCAAACTGAGACGCCAACTCACCTCCGGGGGCGGTCGACTGGTGCTGCGCCGGGAAGACAGCCGCTGAATTTGAGTTAGGGGACGGCCTGGAGACCCATCCTCGCGGCTGCGGTGGCTGCGGCTGCTGCTGGGAATCAAAGTACTCGGAGCGGCGGCAACGGACGAGGGAGATCGGTTGTCGCCACGTGGCGGGGAAGGGAAGCACGGTTCTAGATGGGAGGATGACTAAGCGAGGTCGAGTGGAGGAGACCAAGGCGGCGGGAGAGGTGAGAGAGTAGAGAGGGCTCAGGAGGAGGTCCATCTCGGATGAGATGGTTATGGAGGGCGGGACACCAGCTTGCGAGTGAGCGGATTGCGCGGAGGACGAGAGTGGAAAAACGGAGGGGATAAAGGAGAGAGGGTTTTAGAAGGGGCGCGGATTCTCTCTGTATAGCCTTGCGGTAGCGCCTGCAATGGAAAATGCGACACTAGGCACGTCCTATCTCCATTCGGTGCTTCATAGGGTTTTTTTTCTGGGAAACCGAAGTTTATTTTATTTAGCCTACATTACCCATGCAGGTAAAGAACGTTGTATCATAGTTAATATATATATGGTTCCATTGCATGGCAGCATGAGCAATAAACATTTGGAATTATACTGTGAAAATCTATAGGAGGTGATGTAAAATAAATATCATTCAATGAAAAATGCATTATTAGTAATTTGGCTACTCCATCTGCATCTTCGTTTGCAAGTCGGGGTACTTTTATAATCTTCACAGTTCAGTCGTTGTTCAAAAGATTGTTGATAAGAGGTAACCATGCATGAATAGCCGGATAAGATACTAAGGGATTCGTAATGGCTTGCACTGCAACAGCGGAAGCGGAAACAGTTTCCACAATGACACGATTCCAACCAAGATACCATGCATTCTCAAGAGCATAGTGAATCATTGTCGTTTCTGCCACCAAGATAAAATATACTACTAACTACTTTTCCCATCCTGAGATCCATGTACCATCATATTCGTCCAATAGATGCCATATATGCCTTGTTTTGCTTGATAGAAGCATCACAATTAATCTCGAACCATCCACAAGGAGGACGTTTCCATATAATGTCCTAAGCAACAGATAAGTCATGCTGGATAGCACAGTGGTCATCCCCACTAGACAATGATATATCAATTTTATGTAGATTCAATCATACTGAATTAGTGAGACGTTCAGTAGAAGTAGATATACTATTTAACATTGCATTAATTCTATTTTTCCAAATTTCAAAGCATGATAACACAAACATCTTTGGATTTTTACGTCTTCAATAGAGAAACATGCAAAGCGTCTAAGAAAACCAACATTATTCCATATATTTATAGCCATAGTACAATCATGTAACAGCGTAAGTATCCTCTCTAATATGACTGCACTAGGGCAAGATGCATAATCTGCAAAGTCGTTCAACTTGTCTGAAATTGGTCATTATAGTTTGATGGGACACTAGCCACATAAACATGGAGTAATTTGCAGGTAGTTTGAGTTTCCAAATACTAGTCCACAGACCAATTTTAGGTCTAGATAGATCCTTAGTAACATGTAGGCCGAGTTTGAAGTAGAGATATGTAAATCAGCAAGATTCCAATATGGTATATGTGCAGCATTGCCAAAAGGCATCGAAAGACTTCCTATTTTTTTAACAATAGACTGAAGCAAATATATTCTTGGGAAATTCATTGCCCCAAGTATTAAATGTTGTTATCAACGAGCTTACTTTAGATCTTCCAGGTATGAAGGAATGTTGATTAAGACCTTAAAGGATAGTTCTTTCTCACTCGGAACCCAAATATCATTCCACACACATATTGAATCTCCATTTGTAATCAAAATTTTGTTGTAGTTCTTTGCAATTTCTCAAAGGGAAGAAATGATTCTCCAAAATGAAGTGTTGAGATGTCTAGATAAAGGTGTATAGGAACTATATTTGTTTAACATACCATGTACCCACATTAGAAATTATTTGTTCATAATCTTCTAAGAAGATTTCATTAATAAAGCCATGTTCCATTGGTGAATCATAGGAATTTCCAAACCTCCTACCTCCATTGGAGTAGTTAATTGATTCCAAGGAACCAGTGAAAGTGGTTTTTTATCTAGATCATGTCTTTGTATCATCGTCATCATCATCATCATTTAAGCTTCAGTCCAAACTATGTTGGGGTCGGCTACATGGATCCTTTGTTTCCATTCAGCTCTATCATGGGTCATATTTTGGTTGAGATGTAGAGATTCAAAATCTCTTTGTATAAGCTCTTCCCATGTTAATTTAGTCCTTCCTCTTCTTCTATTAATGGTGCTTGACTCAATAAATTGTTTTGTATAGGTGCATTAATCGGCCTGCATATTGCAACAATAGACTGAAGCATATATATTCTTGGGAAATTCAGTGCCCCAAGTATTAGATGTTGTTATCAACGAGCTTACTTTAGATCTTCCAAGTCTGAAGGAATGTTGATTAATACCTTATAGGATAGTTCTTTCTCACTCGAAACCCAAATATCATTCCACACACATATTGAATCTCCATTTGTAATCAAAATTTTGTTGTAGCTCTTTGTAATTTCTCGAAGGGAAGAAATGGTTCTCCAAAATGAAGTGTTGAGATGTCTAGATAAAGGTGTATAGGAACTATATTTGTTTAACATACCATGTACCCACATTATATATTATTTGTTCATAATCTTCCAAGAAGATTTCATTAATAAAGCCATGTTCCATTGGTGAATCATAGGAATTTCCAAACCTCCTGCCTCCATTGGAGTAGTTAATTGATTCCAAGGAACCTGTGAAAGTGGTTTTTTATCAAGATCATGTCTCTATATCATCATCATCATCATCATTATCACATAGTAACTAGTGTCCTAGTGTCAACATTGGTGGCAGATAAGATGATAAGTCAAGGCTGAAAAGCATTCTTAGCCCATTTGGTGGATACTAAGGCAAGGAGTATGAGCATTCAAGAGGTTCCAGTTGTTTGTGAGCTCAAGGATGTGTTTCTAGATGAGTTTCCATGTGTTACTCCAGTCAGAGAGATTGATTTTGAGATCAATCTAGTTTCGGGTACACAACTGATAGCATAGACATTGTACATGATGGTGCCAGTTGAGAGGCAGAGTTGAAGAAATAGTTGTAAGATTTGCTTGAGAAAGGTTTCATCAGACCGAGCACGTTTCCATGGAGTGCTCTTGTGTTGTTCGTGAAGAAGAAAGATGGATCTATGAGGCTATCTATAAATTACATGAAGTTGAACAAGGTGACAATCAAGAATAAGTATCCTTTTTGGTATATTGATGATCTGTTTGACCAGTTATGAGGTGTTGCAGTGTTTTCCAAGATATATCTGAGATCAAGATATCACCAGTTGGATATCAAAGTGGATGACATACCAAATTCAGCTTTTAGGACAAGGTATGGTCACTATGAGTTCGTGGTTATGCTGTTTGGATTGACCAATGCACCGACAACATTCATGGACTTGATGAACATGGTGTTTCAGCCATATCTGGATCAGTTCATGGTGGTCTTCATAGATGATATCTTGATATACTGTAGAGATAGTCAACAACATGAACAACATCTTCGTCAAGCATTGACCTTGTTGAGGCAGCATCAGTTGTACGCTAAGCTCAACAAGTGCGAGTTTTGCCTGAAGGAGGTGTCTTTCCTAGGACACGTGATATCTTCTGAGGGTGTTTGTGTGGATCCGAAGAAAGTTGAGTATGTGATGGAGTGGGAATAGCCAAAGACGGCGACAGAAGTTTGCAGCTTTCTGGGTTTGGCATGATACTACAAGAGGTTCATTAAGAACTTCAACTTAGTGGCATTACCCCTAACAAAGCTGACAAGGAAAGATGTACCTTTTATCTGGGATGGCAAGTGTCAGCATGTCTTCCAATTGTTAAAGGAGAAGTTGACTAGTGAACCAGTGTTAGCTGTTGTAGTAAAGAAAGGGATATATCATCTTCTATGACGCGTCAAGGAATGGCTTGGGTTGTGTGTTGATGTAAGACAAGAATGTGATCTCTTTTGCGTCAGCACAAAGAGAACTATCCCACCCACGATCTAGAGCTTTCTGGGGTAGTTCATGCTTTTAAGATATGGAGGCACTACCTTTATGGTGAAAACTGACAGATCTTCACATATCACAAGAACCTGAAGTACATCTTTTCACACCAGGAGTTAAACATGCGGTAAAGATGTTGGATGGAGTTAATCAAGGATTATGACTGCACCATTGATTACCATCCAGGTAAGGCAAATGTCGTGGTAGATGCCTTGAGCAGGAAATCTTCTTCTTCGTAATTTGTAGACAAAGCACAGTTATGCTCCTTGGTGTGCCATAAGAGAGACATGTTGGTCTCCTTATGTTAGATGAATGTGAAATTGGAAGTCTCCGTGTTGGCAGGTTTGCTGGAACAACTACAAGTGAAGTCTACATTGAGGTAGCAGATCAAAGATGCACAGCATAATGATACTGTGATATAATAGATCCGAGCAGAGTTTGACAGCAAGAAGCATGATGACTTTCATGAGATAGAGGATGGGACAGTGTGTTACCACATCAAAGTTGTGGTTCCTGATGTTGACAACCTAAGGAAGATGGTTCTGGAAGAGGCTCACTCTTCGATGTATGCTATGCACATAGGAAGCACCAAGATGTATCATAACCTTATAGATTTGTACTAGTGTCCTAGTGTAAAGCGTGATGTGGTGGAGTTTGTCACCAAGTGCACAGTGTGTCAACAGGTTAAAGCAGAGCATCAGAAGCCTGTAGGGACATTGCAACCATTACCTACACCACCGTGGAAATGGGATCATGTTACAATGGACTTTGTGGTTGGTCTGCCTAAGACAACCAAGGGTCATGGTTCCATTTAGGTGATAGTAGACAATGATAACACCAAAGGAGTTATAGTGGATGAATTGGGTTTCACTTTAGTGAACTTTGAAAAGATTGGCGAGAAGGGTGAACCATTCATATTGGCATCACAGGCGAAACAAGTATTTTATATCGATGATCCTGCAAATGATAAATGGTCAATTATTCTTCATGGTAAAAGACAGTTCATTGAAGATCCTATAGATGAAGAAGAGTACTATGATAAGTGTAACATCCCTGACCTGGGTTATAACCTAACCCTAGAAGTTTTGCCTAAATATGTAATTAAATACTTGTGATTACTCCCTGGCATGTAATTAAGTTCCTCATGAACATATACTTTCAATTTTGCCCTTTTTAAACAAAGTTATAGTATTGTTTTGTAAAATGCATGGACCTATGTGCAAATTACCCAGTTAAAAAGATTAACTTGCAAATTTCACAGGTTAAAATGTTCCTTTGAGGATGAGACATCATATGAGTGAATATGATGAGGTATGATGGATTTCCCAAGCTTGGACATCAAGATGCAGCTTGTGGAATGATCCTTGTGCTTAAAAAAAACCCTAATTTTGGAGTAAAGTGCAATTTACCCAAAATATGGGGTGCAACTTGTAAAATACACCTTCTAGAATATCTTTTATGACTCTTGACATCATTTAAAGTAAAAATGATGAAAGGGGCGCTTCAATGAATAATCAGATGAGAAGAATAATCTTTGTGGTAAAATTCACCTAATATGAGTAAGGAGACCCTTCACATATGTACCTTAGTTTGCATGTTGGTTTTCCTTACCCTTAAACCTTGCGTTTTGATGGAATTTGCTTAAAATTATGATGGTTTGGACGTGCCTTAGAAGGAAGGAGGGACCTAGATGAGAAATCCACAATTTAGAGGTCCTTATGGTGAGAATTAGCCTAAACTATATAAGCCTATCCCTTTGCAAACCAAGTAAACGTATCCTTTCTCTTCTTCATTTCTCATCTTCCTCAACCGACCAAGGCAGAGCTCAGGAACTCAAGGAGACGACCAACTAGTTCTAAGGTGAGAAGGAACCATCTTCTAGCTCGGATTCTTGGATGAAATCCTTGTATAAGGTTGGTTTTATGGTTAACTTACTTAGGTTTCTTGTTCTAGCCGACCATCTCCATCTTTTCTTTGGAAAATCACCTTTGGCCGACCTGTGGAGCTCAAGATGCCATTAAAGGCTTGAAGCTTGGAGGCTTGGATCTCTAGGAACAACGTTTGAGGCGGGTTTTATAACTCTGAACTTCTTGCTTTATTATGCATATCTATTTTTCTTGCAAGTTATGCTTAGTTCTTCTTCTTCCCCATTCTTCCTTGCACTCTTGCAAGCAAATCCGTGGAGTAACCGACCTGAACAGAGGTTGAAGATGATGGGCGTGAATTCCTAGGCAACTTTATCAAACGACCTTGGACCCCTTTGGTCCAAACGGTTGCAAACTGTTTGAAATCAAACGGTCTCAAACCATTTGATCACATGCGATCTTGCAAGACCGTTTGGAATCAAACGGTCTCAAGACCATTTGATAGGGTTGACCAAGGAACGACCATTTAAGGGTCTGTTGTAAATATGTTTAATTTAATTCCTACAAAGAATCATAATCTAATTCCAAACCAATCAAGAGTTGAAGGCACTTCAACCTCCTTAAACCCTAATCGGGTTGATTTGCTGATTTCAAGGATGGATCTTGATGAGTTTTGGGTTGAAGGACCCAAACGGTCTCAAGATCGTTTGGGGGTCCATCCAAACGGTCTCAAGACCGTTTGGTGACAACCCAAGACCGTTTGGAGGTCTAGGGTTAAGGTAATTTGATGGTTTGAGGGTCCAATCACAATAAGTTGAAGAATTGATAAAAATGTTGATTTTAGAACTAATTAGGGTTCAACCCTTATCCAATCGACTTGGTTTTTGGTCAAACTTTGGGCAAACGGTCTCAAGACCGTTTGGAGGATGTCCAAACGATCTCAAGACCGTTTGGGCCAAGTTTGGGCCCAATTGGAGGTCAATTTATGGGTTCAACCTCAAGTTGATTCACACTGTTGAACATTGATGATTATTCGATTGAAAACCCTAATTGAGATGGATTCAACCCTAATTGGCTTTCAATTGAGGGTCAATTTGGTGTCTAATTGATTCAAGCTAATCCTAATTGACTCAATTTACAAGTGGTTAACAAGGATTTGACCAATTGGAGGCTTCAACATAGATAACCATAATCGATTATAACCTTGGAGTCACTTTTGAGGACCAAACGGTCTCAAGACCGTTTGGGCTCAAACGATCTCAAGGTCGTTTGGACCAATCGATCTCAAGATCGTTTAAGATCAAACGGTTTCAAGTCGCATAGCTTCAAACGGTTTGGAGGTCAACTTTCTTAAACGGTCAACGCACCCATGCGGTCTTGGTGATCCATGCGGTCTTGAAGGTCAAACCTTCCAAACGGTCAATGCCCCCAAACGGTCTCAAGACCGTTTGGAGGTTGAAGGTTGAAACTGTTTGGAGACTTTTAGGGTTGTTTATACTTAATCGTTTGAAGGTGTATTTGGTTCAATGGTGGTCTGATCTAAACCCTAATGGTAACCTAGGACATTAAAGGACTAAGTGAATAATGTATTGACCCATGAAAGTGATCAATGGTATAATTTACCAAAATGCCCTTGAAGGGTTCAATTGAAGGATACCTTGTTTTAATCAAACCCTAATGACATGTTAGTGGTGTTTTGGCTTATGTTAATCAACGAGGACTTGTCTCAACCTAATATAGAGTGATGTAATCGCATCTATTAGTAAGAGGAGAGAGAAAGTACCATTTATGGTTGCAATTCAGGTAAAATACCTTCAATGTACATGAATGTGCATGATTAGGGTATGATCCACCTATGTGAGATCATATAAGCCCTAATTGTGATATTTGATGAATCTTAATCTAATCTGAAGGCATCAATGGTGATATTTCTCATACATGATGATGATATGAGTTCAATTCACTATAATGTGAATAGTAAACCCTAATTCTAGGGTGATAATATGTAATGTGAATAGTAAACCCTAATTGATGAGAAATCAGAGAACCTAATTCTTGTAAGAGTAAAAAAGTACAACTCTTGGTATGAATTGTTTACTATTATCAGTTGAATTAACCATGCAGGAACTTATATGAGGATGATCATATCCAGGTATAGATTATGATATCATATTCATTAAAAGCATGTTTTTAGCTTTATGAATAATGAAATAACATTGTTGCCTGATAAGTGGCATCACATGATATGATAGGCTGTAAGAGCCATGAATATCATCAAGGACATGCTAATTAAATGACTTATGATGAAATGAATAAGAAATGATGATTGATGTGAGTTAGACCTGTTACATTTAGTATTCTACTTTCATAGCTTCTATGCTAATGATTAATGATTGAGAACATGTATGATGTTAAAAGAATATTGAAATGTACCTAACTAATCAAGTATAATCGTACCATGTAGAGCCCTGATCATAGATCCATCATTGTCAGAAGCTATATGATGGTGAAACAGGTTTTCCTAAGGGAATTCCTGGATCACATACTTTTGAGTATGTGGGGGAAATATGGATGTGTAAATCCTTACATCCTAGTGTAGGAATTGATGTAGATGTATCTTAATCCATCAACCCTTCACTATATGTTTATGCTGTAATACAATTCTCTCGAGGAAAACCTTATACCGCATCGATGAGAGATAAACAAGAAATCTTTCGATGATGAAGAGAGTACATAATGCCACTGTGACTCTAATAGCGAAGTACCAGATTACCCTGGTGAGCTATAGTAGCAGAGACACAAAATGTCCTGCACGTTTATCCTCACTCTGACTGAGGAAGATGAGGTCATAAGAATCCGACTCTTTTGATGACCTAGGTATGATACCGATGCGACTTAACAATGATCGGTTGGAGTATGAGCGGTATACCTCATCTCCGCAGGGCATAATATTGTTTGTAAAACTTAATCAACCGCGTAGTATATCTGCTTAGGTTGAACTACGAGATACATGAATGATGTTACTCTGCATAGTACATATGTTGTTCACATTTCCTAAATGTTGTTGTTCTACTTAATGTAAATCTTCTGTTGATTGCCTTGAAAGCCTTTATTGCTTATATTGTTCTTTGATTACTATTATAAAGCTTCTAGTTGAGAGATATAACTCTTGCTGGGACAATTATTTAAAATTGTCTCACCCCGTAGATTTCAACTTTTTAGGTGGTCGTCAAGGACGAAGGAACCAGCCTACAGGTGACCAATACCAACAACAGTGAATCTCAGGTGGAGATACTGACTGCTGAGTTATAGTTAGATAGTCCTCTGCCGTCTCTGTACTCTCAGGTCCTTGGAGTTAGTGGTCTGAGATTTTTGGTTTTGACTCTTGAGATTTTGTATCATGTTGTGTATAATTACTCAAGAAGTAATTTAACAGAGATGTAAACAGTTTATCTCCTTTCTATGAAAGAAGATTTAT
Organism: Alisma plantago-aquatica; assembly: GCA_963693085.1. NCBI lineage: Eukaryota > Viridiplantae > Streptophyta > Magnoliopsida > Alismatales > Alismataceae > Alisma > Alisma plantago-aquatica. The sequence goes on from OY856412.1 coordinate 754,499,419, forward strand.
GGTTTTCAAGATCTTGTCTCAAAAAGTTTTAATTTCCGATGATTTTTGTATTCCGCTGCTAATCGAATGCTTCCGCTGAGTTTATATCGTAATTTTGGAGATCGGAGCCCACAATAAGTATGATGACTCCAGTCCATTCTTAGTTGGGTCAAAACATGGCCTCCAACCCTTTGTAATGAGGAGTTCTCTCTCAAAACGACCACCATGGATAGTCCACAGTCTATGGCCGAGAAATGGGAAGAAGAAAGGTAGGGTTCTAAAGGGAAAACGTGATCAAGGGAAAAGAACCACTTACCAAGAAGAGAAACCACCAAGAATCACTACAAGGAAGGTGAGCAAGTCCAAAGCACCACATGCAAGGTTGATCGACCTCCAAAGCACCCAAGATCAGTCCTTATCGCTCCACCAATATCCAAGGACGAGCACAAGAGAAGGGAGAAGAAAGAGGGTCAAAAAAGATACTTGCATGAAGAAGAGATAGGTTATATACTCAAAGGAGGAGGGAAGCAAGGTAGGGGTGAGGTGTCAACACAAGGGACCACCAAAGAGACACTTATCCACAAAGGAAACCAACATGCAAACACTATACACATGCATGCATGAGATGGTGATAAAACCTAGGTGGGGTCTCGACCACTTGGGTCACCACCACTCTAGATGTCGAGACAACCCTCAAGATACCCTATCTCGACCACAAGTCACCAAACAAGTCTGGTTGAGACACACCATGAAGAGACAACCATCTTGACCAAAAGCACCCCAAGTCCATAAAGGTCAAAATAACATCAACCAAGGAAGGTGTCTCGGTCAAGACACACCCAAAACACACCACAAGGTCGAGACATAGGTCGAGGCACTCAACAAAGCTCATCAAAGTCGATACCTAGAAAACCCTAGAAACCCTAGCACCACCACATGATGTCACCTCATCAACCAAGGTCCAACAAGGCTCCCCATAGCATCATTCTCTCTCTCATGATTCTAAATCACTAAGGGCACACTCAACATGTGAAAATTGCAAGATAACCTCTCAACTTGGGTAAATTGCAACTTGGTACGAAACAAGGATATAAAGCTCAAACATCATCAGAACATGACCAAACTATAAACATAAGATTGTCACATGTTACAAAGCATATCAAAGGATTAGATTAAGGTTCTATGCATATTATTAAGCAAAGCAAGCATACTCAAACACTAATATAGGTCAGGGGCCTTACAGGGGATGATCACAACCTCATAGAATATGTCTCTAAACATCTAGAAAGTTCAATTGGAGAAGATATACTCACTTCACTACATCCACAAAGAACATGTTTGAACATTGTAACCACCATGGATGAGTCTATTCCACTACAAAAGAAGGGAGGCAACCTCTACAAGTTACTAATGAAGAAGCGAACCCACTATTGATCAAAGAGATAGGAATTGAACAGAACTATAGTATCCTAAGGAAACCACATGTTACATCTTTGAATTCATTGGAGTGTTTCGACAACAAGTACCAATATGAATATGACTATTTTTTGAATTCACAATTTTGTTGGATTCATCATCAATTAGACAGTTTTGATGAAACAACTTCTGTAATAATTCATCCTATGTCCTTTACAGACGTAACTACCAACACGAGTAAGGAAAACCCTAACTTCTTTCTAGACAAAGTCATTCACAAGGATGTAAATCCCAAGGATATCTCAATTGTAAACGAACATGGTTTCTTGAAGTTTACATCGCACCAGAGGCATACACCATCCCGCAAAAACCACTTCATTTTGTAGTTATTGTAAAATTGATTGTCAAATCTATTGACTAATTAACTTTGTAGGACAAAATCCGCCTCTTGTCGGCATGTATTGCCATATGGAAAATGTATGAAATCAGCATATATCACAATGTGATTCGACTAACATATGAAAAGGACTATCTTCATTCAATGTTAGGAGGCCCTTGGTCTCTCTTTGGCTGTTTCCCTATAGTCAATCAATGGTCTACTGATATTACTCCTTCAACATGACTTCCTTCTCACACTATTTTTCGGGAATGGATTATTGATCTACAAATTCACCTATGCAACTCTATTCTTTTTAATAGGATAGACAAGGTCTTATGCATATTAGTCAAAATGGATGAACACACTACGAATTGTACTCTGAGTTGCTTTGTCTGATTGGGCATTGTGGGCTCCAATCTCCCTATTAAGCATGGAGGTATAATTCATGGTAATATCTACAAAGTTGAATATGAAGCAATGACACTCGTATGTTATACTTGTGGAGTTATGGGACACACAAGTACGCATCACATAAGGCCATCAATATTTGGTGAAGCTATATAGACTTCAATTTCTTCATACATTGTTAGCATTTTATGGTCTTTTAAAAGATGACAAATGGCATGTTACTTACCAAAAACACACACATACGTTTTGGAACATCATCATGAACCCTTATCCACAACAAAAATCCACTCCTATAACCCAAGAAGACAACAAGTTTGCTACCTTAGACAAATTTGAAGTCTACTAGATGGAATTTACTGCAATACATGTGCAGGTAACTAAAAAGGTCTAGGTTCACTATACACCTTACGTTTGGATGAAAAAACACAAAGAAGTCCTATTCATAGTCACCACTACTATAGATGTTCAAGTTGAGGTGCCTAGTATTGACGTCATTGTGGAAAACACTAATGTCACGGTAGATGTTGATGATGCTATTGTGGATGATTCCAAATATATCCCTACTACTATCCAATTTGATAATCCTACTACCCATGCTATTGTTAACCTTGAAGTAGACGAGGTGATTCTTCATTCTACACCTACAACTACTATAGTTCAACATTCTATTACATCTGATCATATTGATGACCCACTCTAAATCAACCTCCAACTTTTTCTGTGAAGATTGGATGAGAAACTAGGAGTTCAATTGGAAAATGAAGCGACAACCTTACCAAACAAGAAGTCAAACAAAGAAATCTATAGAAATCCCAACCGAGGTAGAAGACAAACCTACAAGAACGTCTTAATTGTGTTTTTTATGATTAACACATAATGCTGGAATGTCTAAGGCATTAGAAACATCGATACTATTAGTTGTATTAAATACTTGATTTCTACTTTTCATCCTCTAATACTTGCATTTCTCGAACAAAGAGTTTTAGGGAATCAAGCTAATGAAATTATCAGGAAACTTGGCTACTCTTCTTTACATCTTATTGAAGACATGATTTCTTGAGTGGTATATGGTTATTATGGCAGTCCCATTTCCGTGTTATTCGAATAATTGAGAGTCATATACAATTCCTACATTGTTCTATTAATGAGGAATTCATTCCGACTATAGTCTATGTTCATCCCAATCCCAATATCATGTCTTTTATTTGGAAACATCTACCACAATTTTCTAACTACATAAATATGCCTTGGGCAGTTATAGGTGACTTTGATACTATGATGACACCTTTAGGGAAACTGGGAGGTGGTTGTTTCAAGTTTAACGAAGCTGCAAATTTCCAAAATATTCTCTTTCAGTGCAACTTATCAGATTGTGATTACTTAGGTTTTCCATTCACTTATAAACAAGGTGCTATTCATGAAAAGCTTGATAGAGTGTTGATCAATTCTATATAGTTACAATCTAGTTATGAGTCACTTACCAAGAATATATTTTGATCATCACCCATTATTCTTTCAAAACATTAAACATTCACATTTCACCATGTTTTCCAGAACTAAGGCTTCATGGAACTATAAAGCCTCGTTCAAAAATATGTTGACATCAAGATGGATACATTACAAAGATTTCATATGAGCAATATATTTTGTAAATCCTCATACAATACAATGAGTTTGTACAATTACTCGGATCACACTCCAAACAAAGCAAAGCTTAATTGTACAATTACTCGGATCACACTCCAAACAAAGCAAAGCTTACTTACATAAATTGAAATTTTACAACTGCCTATGGAAACTAACTATACAATTGAAGATGATGCTATGTGTACTACTATGCAATGTTAGTACACTTCAATTCTCGTTGATGAATCTAGGAACTTAAAAAAAAAGCACACATCACTTGGCTACAAGAAGGAGAACACAATTCTAAATTCCATCATGCTTTGCTTTCCTAAAGAGTAGACAAATGGAAAATGAAATTATCTCTTTGTAAGATTACAATGACTACTGGATTTTCGATCGACGTCAATTGAAATGTATGGTTCTACAACACAAGGCAGATGTAGCTCAACCCCAAGTCTTGCAAGCGCATCAGAACTTTATCCTTGAAGCCCAGAGTTGTCATCATCTACTGGCAAGCAAACCGAGATGGAAGTACCCTCCTTGCAATTAGGAACTGATACGTCGGGTCTTCTTCAGGTGTGACTCAAAACTAAGTAGTTGAGACGTATGCCAGTGCTTGGGAGGAACTTGCACCATGCTTGCGGTTGTTGGTTTGCTTGAAAGGTACCATTCTTTCTACTGACGGATGAGACACGACGTGTGCACTAATACAGAAGTTGCTTATAACGTCACTTTTAAAGGCGTCGGTTGTATAAATACACTGACACCTAAAACCTAAAGCGTCGGTTTAATAAAAAAACTGACATCTATCTGTGAAGGGTGACCAGACACGGGTATTGCTTTTATTCAGTGTCAGTTCCCTAATAATAAATCGACATCATCTAGCATATAAGCATCAAGTTTGAAGAGCGGAATTCTGAAATCTATGTAGTCAAACTCCCATATGTCTTCAATGACACCGTAATATGACATTTTAGCTTCACGTGGACTCTTATCCTTTGCACTTGCAAAAAACATAGTTGACGCTTGAAGGGTGACCCCACTATTTTGGATGACACTCTTATCATCTTGGCGCTTTGTGTAATATGTGAATCCATTAATGCCATACCCTTCATAAGACATAACATTCAATTTTGGTTTAAAGGTGAGGCATTTGATAGTGTCAGTAATATCATCTGGTGTTTGAGATAGTTGATGTAAGACTTTATCTTCAAACCACTTAATAAATGTCTTGTTATGCTCTCTAGAAAGCCACATTCTATTGGCTCGAGGATATTGTCTCTTGATGAAATTGGTATGTTCCTCGATATAAACACTCACTTCGTGCATGTTGTGTAAAATATACAAGAGACCTTGTTCCAACTTCTCACGGCTGATTATTTTCACCCGTGATCCCAAAATTTCTTTGCCAAATTGCTCCTCAATATTACTTGTCTTAGATTAAAAAAACAATATTGGCATTGCACGGATCTCTGGGATATAGTGTGCTACACAAGACAACGGATGGGCATGTGCATACTATGTGATGCAATTTATGCACATGATTATCGAATATGCCGCAGTGGACATCAATACCATTCCTGAGGTATTATATATAGTCTCATTAGATAATATGAAATATATCAATCTTATTTATATATTATTTATTATATATATACATCATTCTCTTTACAGGTGTTTAAAACTGACCACACTACAGGAAAGGCCTTACCAGATGTACATGCTCCCTATACAACGGAAGAATTAAATGATGTAAGAGAAGAATGGGCAACAACCATACAAGTAGTGGGGGTTTTAACATATAATTGGGATGTTGATAGTGAATAATGACTAAAGAATGATATTTTGTAAATGAATTTATGAATTATAATATGTGTGAATGTTTCTACATGTCTGAATATTTCTACATGTGTCTGAATGTTTATACATGTGTGAATGTGAAAATGAATGAAACTGCTGGCTACTATATGAATGTTTCTACATGTGTGAATGTGAAGATGAATGGAACTGCAAATTGCTACATGAATATTTCTAAATGTGTGAAAATCGAATGGAATTGCAGGTTGCTAAATGTGTGAAAATTAATGTTGTTAATTTTTTAGGTTTGTGGCCTGTTGTTGGATGATATCAATGGATGTCGTAAAACCTACAGTTCATAACTGAACTGCAGGTTTCTCATCCTGCGACCAGCCACAGCAGGCCTGCAGACTGATAAGAAAAAAAAAACATGAAATAGGTGTCGGTTATTTGTTTAAAACTGACGACAAATGATTACAACGTCAGATAAATAATTATAACTGACGCCTAATGCATGTGATGTGGCATCGGTTATCAATAATAAACTGATGCTAATGGTTCTGGCATCGGTTTACCTACTAGTAACTATCGTCGATTTCCCTAATGAGGCCAGACACCACAGCCGTGCTGGCCACCTCAGTCGTGGCAGCAGACCAGACACCACAGTTGTGCTGGCCAGCACGGCTATGGCAGCGGGCCAGCACGACTGTGGCAGTGGGTGAGATGGCGTCGGTTATCACTAATAAACTGACGCTGATAATGCCCCAGATGGTGCCCTTTCTGTGGCGTGAATGTTTATGGGATCAGTTTCAAAGCTAATAACCGACGCCTATACCCCCTACTGGCGCATTTTCGGTGGCGCGCGAAGGGTTGTGGCGTCAGTTTGAGAACCGACGCCTAACGGTTGGCCTTTTAGCGGCGCCCGCATAGGTGTCACATTAAAACTGACACTAAAGGCCTTAAATAACCGACACTAAAGGCCGGTTATGTACTAGTGGTGCGTGGATGAACACGACATGTGGCTGAGGCAAAACTTCGGCTGAAATTGCAATACACACGACATGTGAGGAAAAGTACACGTCATGTGTCTAGAGATCTGTAGCAATATGTAGATGGGACAACAACAATTTTGGGGAAGATTTGCAGGAGAACGATGGCGGTGCTTGAATTCTTGCTTTGTGTTGGACCATGTGTGATGAAGGAGATCTGCAACACTTCTTCTTGGCATCGATGATGGTGCTTGGAGATGAGGACGGTGAGCTCTTTCTTACGTTCTCGTCAGAGAAGATGGTGGCGGCGTGAGCAGTAGTGTAAGGTAGAAGAAGATGATAGCAACATGAGCTCTATGGTGAGAGGACCACCTTGTGCTAGGGCACATGACAGTGGTGCTTGAGATCCGCTAGATCTCAAAGATGACACGCCGTAAGCAAGAGAAGAACATGGAGGCGACATCTGTAGCTCGAGGTAGACACGTTGTGAGCAAGAGAAGAACATGGTTGCGGGGGGTGGGTATGCTAGGGCACACGACAATAAGGAAGTAGATGACTAGGGTGCACAATAGCTTTGAGGTCTCACACAGCTCAAATGAATGTGTAAGTGAGAGGGACAGCCATGTGCTAGGTTAAAAACCTACATTTTCATTAAAAAAACACACTGTGTACAAATAAAGACATGTCGTGTGTTTTGTCAGAACTCCTTTTTTGCAATAAAAGACACGATGTGTTGCATAAAGTACATGTCGTGTACTAATTCATAAATTCAAAATGCCCATTTTCACTGATAACTACACGACGTGTTCAAATAAAGACATGTCGTGTACTTTTCCAGATAACTTGATCTTTCCTTTTCTGCTTGTGAACACGTCATGTCTAAATAAAGACACGTCATGTTTGTAATCTAGATTTCTCATGCCTCCATTTTCTACTTGGGAACACATCATGTCTAAATTAGAACACGTCGTGTATCTTTCCAGGTCGAGGAGATCTTTGAATCTTCTGAACAATGACATGTCGTGTGTCTTTCTGACACGTCGTGTACCTGGAGATGTAGCTCGGTTGCTGTTTTTCTAGAAGTAGAGACACGACGTGTCTTAAATAAGACACACCGTGTCTTCTGTAGTTTCAGCAGAAAATAGATGTTTATCAACACATAACTAATAACAGATATGGCAATAGAATTGTCTAAATTATTACATTCATCCATGACAAGCTTATTTATGAAACTAAAGAGTGTTATTGACCCAAATAACTTGAAAAGAAAATCTATCCTAATGTGGGTTCAATTCCCACAAGGTCCTCCATTTAGAGTCTGGAGTGAGACTCTTCAATTTTCTATCATGCATCTTGAAGGAAGCAAGAGGATCCCTTGTGAACTTCATCGTCCGAGGTGTATATCTTGCAGTGTTGCCCATTTACTTTGAAAGCTCCATCTTTGCCTTGTAACTCAACAGCTCCATAAGGAAAAATCTTCAATACAAGAAAAGGGTCGGACCACTTTGACTTTAGTTTTCTAGGGAATAGCTTGAGTCTTGAGTTGAACAGTAACACTTTGTATCCTTCTTTGAAATCTTTCCTCTGGATTCTTTTGTGGTGCCAAACCTGGGTTCTTTCTTTGTAGAGCTTTGCATTTTCATATGCATTAAACCGAAGTTCTTCTAGTTCTTATAGTTGCAATAGACGCTTTTCACCAGCCTTCTTCACGTTAAAGTTTAAGAACTTGATGGCCCATAGAGCATGGTGTTCTAGATCCAACAGAAGATGACAAGATTTACCATATATCAGATTAAATGGAGTTGTGCCTATGATAGTTTATAAGCTGTCTGGTATGCCCATAATGCGTCATCTATCTTTAGTGCCCAATCTTTCCTTGAGCTAGACACTGTCTTCTCTAGAATGCTTTTTAGCTACTGGTTGGACACCTCTACTTGCCCAGAAGTTTGAGGATGGTATGGCATAAAGACTTTATGAGTGACTCCATACTTAGATAGAATGTTGTTGAATTATTTCTCAACAAAGTGTGTGCCTCCATCAAAGATTACAATTCTAGGAACTCCAAATCGAGGGAAAATAATTTTCTAAAATAGCTTAACTACAGACTTTGCATCTGATGTTTGGGTTGGGATGGCCTCAACCCACTTAAAGACATACTCACAAACAACTAGAATGTATTGATAGCCACAAGAAGATGGGAATGGTCCCATATAATCAACTCCCCATACATCAAATACCTCAATCTCCAAGATAGAGTTAAGAGGCATGTCATCACGTCTAGAAATTCCTCCAGTGCTTTGGTATTTATCACAAGCTTTGACAAACAAATTGACATATTTAAACAATGTTGGCCAATAGAAACTGACCTGGAGAATCTTTGTTGTAGTCTTCTCTCCTCCAAAGTGACCTCCGTAAGGAGAGGCATAGCATTCATAAATAATAGTGGCAATCTCTTCTTCAGTGACACACCTTCGAATAAGTCCGTCACTCTCATGTTTGAACAACAAGAGGTCATCCCAATAGGAGAACTTTACATCATGGAAGAACTTCTTCTTTTGTTGGTTTGTCAAATCCTGCGGTAGCTGTCCTGTAGCAAGAAAATTCGCAATGTCTGCAAACCATGACACTTGCATGGACGATAACACATAAAGCTTCTCAATAGGCAAATGATCCTCAATAGGCAATAAGTGTCCATCATATGTGGTCAACCTAGAAAGATGATCAACAACATTGTTCTCTATCCCCTTCTATCCCAGATTCCCAGATCAAACTCTTACAGAAGTAATATCCAACATATGAGATGAGGTTTTGCATCCTTCTTGTTGAGCAAATACTTTATGGCAGCATGATTTGTATACATGATTACCTTAGATCCTACCAAGTATTGTCGAAATTTATCGAAGGTGTACACTATAGCAAGCATCTCCTTCTCAGTGGTGGTGTAATTGATTTGTGCTTCATCTAGGGTCTTACTTGCATAGTATATGGCATGAAGCTTCTTATCTTTCCTTTGTCTCAGAACTGCCCCTACTGCATAGTCGCTTGTGTCACACATCAATTCAAAAGGGGATTTCCAATCCGATGGTTGAATGATTGGTGTAAAAATAAGAGCTTCCTTAATCTTGGTGAAGGTTGTACGACAGTCATCACTGAATATGAATTCAACATCTTTTTCTAGTAAAGAACATAATGGCTTTGCAATTTTGGAGAAGTATTTAATGAATCTTCTATAGAACCCTGCATGACCAAGGAAACTGTGGATGTCCTTGACTGAAGGAGTAGACATCTTCTCAATAACTTCCACCTTGGCCCTGTCAACCTCAATACCCTTGTTAGACACAACATGGCCTAATACTACACCAGATTGTACCATGAAATGGCACTTCTCCCAGTTTAGTGCTAGGTTAACCTCTTTACAGTAGAATAAGACTAATGACAGGTTGCATAAACATTGATCAAATGAATCTTCATTAATGCTAAAATCATCCATAAAATTTCCATTATGTTTTCAATGAAATCAGAAAAAATAGCCATCATGCATCGCTGGAACATCACAGGAGCATTGTAAAGGCCAAAGGGCATGCAACGATAAGTATAATTTCCATACGTGCATGTAAAAGTGGTTTTCTCTTGGTCGGGAGGGTAGATAGAAATCTGGAAAAACCCGAAATACCCGTCCAAGTAACAAAAATAAGAATGTTTTGCAAGATTTTCAAGCATCAAGTCGATAAACGGAAACAGAAAATGGTCATTTCGGGTTGGTTTGTTCAAACGCTAGTAATCAATACAGATATGCCAACTTGTGACTATATGTGTTTGAATCAACTCATCATTATCTCCTTTTATGATAGTTGCACCCCCCTTTCTTAGGTACCACATGGACAACACTAACCCAAGGGTTGTTACTTATAGGATAAATGATACCAGCATCAACCAACTTAAAGATTTCCTTTTTAACCACCTCAAGCATATTTTGATTTAAATGTCTAGGCGATTCAACGGTGGGTTTATCATCATCCTCCATGTTTATTCTATGCATACAAATGGAGGGATGAATGCCTTTCAAATCATCGATAGAGTAACCAATGACATCTTTGTACAAATGCAATTCGGCAAGCAATTTATTTTCTTATTCATTGGTCAACTTATCATTTATTATGATAGGAGAATTAGAGTCGGAATCAAGAAATGCATACCTCAGCCCTGGTGGAAGGGCTTTAAGTTCTACCTTTCTCCTGGCTGCATTTTCTTTGGCTTTGTCATCAACAAGTGGAGTGTCTTCTTCAATATCATATGATTGGGAAACAGAAAATACCCCAGAATTCTCAGATCCATTATTTATACCTTCATCATCATTATAGAAGTTCAATATCAAATTGGAAACATCATGATCTTCTTATACAACAGAATCAACAGAGTCTATAAAATAGATTTCTTCTACACGTGACGGTGCTTTCATGGCATCATATATAGAAAAATCCATGGCTTACTCGCCAACTCAGAGTGTGAGTTTGCCTTTGCGAACATCAACTAGGCATCCAACAGTTCTCAAAAAGGGCCTCCCAAAAAGAATGGGATTGGAAGGAACTTCTACCATATCTAAAACTACAAAATCACTTGGAATATAAAGTTTACCTATCTACACTAGCACATCTTCCATGATACCTTTGGGGTATTTGATGGAATGATTGGCCAGTTTAATAGCCATCTTTGTAGGCTTCAGATATCTCTTGCCAAAGGGTAGACGGGATGAGACTAATACTAGCTCCAAGGTCTACAAGACCCTTGTCAAACATGGTGTTGTTGATCTTGCATGGTAGAGTAAAAGTTCCCAAATCATCTAACTTCTCAGGAAGTCTATTTTGAATGATAGAACTGATTCTTTCATAAAGCATCACGGTGTCCACTTGGTCCACCTTCCTCCTTTTGGTGAGGATGTCTTTTAGGAACTTAGCATGTGATAGCATCTCTACAATAACTTCAGTTAGTGGAAGGTTGACATGGAGTTTGTTTAGAATGTCCATAAACTTCCTAAACTTTGAGTCCTCCTTCGTGTTTGCAAGCCTTTGCAAAAATGATGCATTAGAAGATGGTACCTTAGTTGTACCTTTACCTTTGTCACCCAAAGGGGTGTCAAGCTTCTCTTCATCGGTGATCTTTGCACTCTTCTCCTTGGGTGGAGAAGGTATGTGGATTTCAGCTCCACTTCTTAAGGTGATGACATTTGCTTGTTGTCTTGGATTCACCTCCGGTTGGCTTAGTAGAGAACCAGATTGGGTGTTCTTTTGCTGCGTCAAGGCTTGTTTGGCAATTTGATTTTCCAACATCCTTGTGTGAGTGGAAATGCTATCCACCTTGGTGGAGAGTTTGACAATCGCATCCTTCAAGATCTTGTCATTGCCCCTTAACTCTTCATTCTGCTGCATCTACGTTGAGATAAATTTCTCCATCATGGCCTCCATGGAAGAACTTTGGGGTTGTTGTTGTTAGTAACCCCTATAGTTGTTGAAGCCCAGCAGATTCCCATTCTTTTTCCGGTTGAAGTTTTGTTGCTGTGGCGACTGCTACCGTCCATGTTGGAAGTTCTGAGCATTGCTTGTTTTCCAGTAGGAGAAATTAGGATGATCTCTCCATCCCGGATTGTAGGGGTTGGAATAGGGATTTTACTACTTGTTCCCCTACAACCCAATGACATTGACTTGTTCTAGGCTCCCTTCATTTGCATTAGGAGCAAAGCATGAAGAAGAAATATGTCCAGAATTCCCACAAGCTTCACATATCACATCAGCTGATTGGATTTGCAAAGTAGTCATCTTCTCAAACTTTTGTGTAAGAACATCAAGTTTAGTAGCTATTAAGTCAATGACATCAACAATATGCTTCCGTACTTGCTTCCCAGCTAAAGAACTAGATGCAGAGGATGATTGTGCTCTCCTATCTGATCCCCATTGGCACTGGTTGAGCGTTATGTCTTCAATGATGTCATAAGCCTCCATGTAAGACTTATTCATCAATGCTCCATTTTGTTGTGGCATCCAGTGTCATGCAGACGTTGTAGAATAGTCCATTATAAAATGTTTGGAGTAGCAACCAGTTGGTCAAACCATGGTGAGGGAAAAGGCGTTGAAGGTCCTTAAAATGCTCCCATGTGTCATATAGAGTTTCTCCATCGGATTGAGAGAATTTGGTGAGCTGGTTCCTTAGTTAGGATGTCTTGCTCGGCGGGAAATACTTTGTAAGGAAAGCATTTAGAAGTTGATCCCAGCTTTTGATCGACTTCTTAGGAAGAGGCAAAAGCCACGCCTTGGCTCTATCTCTCAAGGTGAAAGGGAGTAGCAGCAACCTCACTCCATCGACGGATACACCATTGATTTTGAAAGTGTTCATATACTCCAAGAACTCACCCACATGAAGATCTGGATCTTCATTGACTTTACCTCCAAAGTAGTTCTATTGGATCATCTGCATCATAGAAGGAGCAATAGAGAAATTGTTCACTTCCATTGCGGGCAGATCGATGTCTCCACAAATGTTTGTGGCAACTAACATGGCAAAGTCCTTTAAAGGACGATCGTCCTCCATGATTGGATCTTCTTGTGCGGCTTCTTTAAAAGAAGAAGAAGATGGTGATGGTGATGATGGTGGAACACCTCCTAGCAGTGGTTGTTCTACTCTTCTTTCTCTTCTTAAGATTGAAAGAGTGCGCTCGATCTCAAGGTCTAGCAATGTTGATGTTTGAAGACCCCTTTGCGAGCGACGCATACAATCTGAAAAATAGCAAGAGAATTTGAGAACATAACTAAAAGGTATATGGAAATTTGAAAATGGAAATGATGATCTAGTCTCGAATACTAGTTAGCACTTGTTACTCTAATTAGATTTACCGTAGCTCCCCGATAACAACGCCAAAAACTTGTTGGCTATTACACTAATGAGTTTCAATCTTAAGAAAGATCTTTTACTCAACTAACCAATTCCCGCAAGTATACAGAAGTAGTAGTAGTCGAGATCAAACACAAGGAGCTTTAGAAATGAATTAAATGCAACAATGCTAAGGTTCAACAATCTAGACCGTTTTAAAGGTGATTTGGTTGATTAATCTAAAATTTTCAGAATTAAACAAAATAAAAATGTATTACTAAAGAGGTTAAATTTTAGATATGGAAGTATCTTGGACCTAGGATTTCACCCACATATCATAACATAAATAGGAGCACAAAATTTAAACATATTATGCACTTGTTTTAAAGGAGAGTTGTATGTTGCATTTCACCTCTCAGTGCAAGTACAATGATCCTAACTCAATTCAACATTCCCATGCATGAATTTCATTTTGGATCACAAACCTACTCCTCAACTCCATAATTTCCACTCTCGTGATAAAGAAGGAGTTGCCAAGAGAGTACCTCCTTACTCTCCTACCTATCTTCTCAGATCAAGTAAAAGAGCATAAAACATACACATAAGGTGGCCAACCATACATGTAAAAAAGCAGAAATCGATACTCACAAGGTGGAAAAACAAGAAACATAGCATTTAATACGAAATTATCATGTTCCATACATACTATGACATGGGAGATACTCTCCCATGTCCAAGAAAAGGAAACTACTCGTCCATGATGGTGTACAATAGAAAATATGTAGAATTTTTAGAGTTCAACATGGTTTAGAGAAGGAAAAGCTAAGAAAACCCAAGGTGTAACCCAAGAGGAGTTGAATTTTGGCTTGAGGACGAAATTCCACTCCTATAGCTGCTCCAAACCGAACAAACCTCTCTCCCAAGAAGCTTTGTGGAGTGAAGAAGCTCTGCTGCACCTTGGAGAAGAAGATTGGAGAAGAAAAGAAGAAGAATGGGGTTCTTTAGCAAGAAACCACCTTCTTCCACCCCCAAGATCGCCCTCCTTGATCTAGCCTTTCTCTTGTATGAAAGAGCTTTGAATTATGACTAAATATAACTGCTCCATAGAGTGGTCTTGTCTTTAAAAATGAGTGGAGTCGTATTTGAAAATTGCTGAAACTGACAGGCACACAATGTGTCTTCCTTTGGACACGTCGTGTCCTGTCTCCAATAGTTGTTCTGAGTGTAAAGCACATGTCGTGTCTAAATTAATACACGTTGTGTATGTTACCAGAAAGGCATAACTCGGTTCTAAAATTTCAGTCATGTACTTTTCTTCTGCATCTGAAGTATTAGGCCATTTGGAAATGTGCACGTTGTGTCTTAAATAAGACACATCATGTGCATTGTTGTTTCAGCAGAATTAAAGTTTTAAACATTTGTAAGGCTTGGAGAAGTCCCGATGATGATGAATTTGAGTTGGGCTATCTCCAACTTGATCATTTTGAAGCATACCTACAATACACATCATGTGATAAGCAAAATAATAAAAAGGTGGCAAGAATGATATGAATAGAGGCTAAATGAGAACAAAATGAACTGAATTTGTGTGTGAAATCATGTGAAAAGTTGATGTGGAAACCACACAACACCAGTGAAGATGACACACATGGCGGAGAAGCTTGCACATATATATGTTGATGAGATAGTGCTTTTTCATGGTATCCCAACTACCATTATGCCAGATAGAGGTCCTCAGTCCACCAATCACTTTTAGGAGCACTTGCACATAGCTTTGGGTATGCAGTTGAGGTTCAACACTGCATTTCACCCATAGACAAACAGATAGTCTGAGAGGATGATACATACTATCTTACAGTTTTTGGGTAGTTGGGATGTGCACCTCAGTCTGATAGAGTTTTCTTATAATAATAATTATCAAAGGAGCATCAAGATGGCACCTTATGAGACGTTGTATGGGAGACGTTGTAGATCTCTATTATGTTGGTATGAGACAGGTGAATACCAACTCCTAGATCCCGAGCTTGTATAACAGACGACACATAAGATCAAATTGATTCAAAAATAGTTGAAAGCAACCTAGGATAGACATAAGTCATATGGTGATAACCGTCATAGACCATCAGAGTTCCAAGTGGGGGATAGAGTGTATCTCAAGGTCTCTACTTGGAAAGGTGTTTTGAGGTTTGGGAAGAAGGATAAGTTGGCTCCCAGGTATATGCAACCTTACCCTATGGTGGCATGTGTTGGGAAGGTGGATTATCAGTTGGAGTTGCCACTTGAGTTGCACATGTTGCATCTAGTGTTCCATGTATCCATGTTGGGGAAGTACCACCCTGATACTGAGTTGGTTTTGTAGTCAGTGGAGGTTGAGCTTGATGAGGACATATCCTATGTGGAAGGTCCTGTGTTGATCCTGGATAGGAGGATTAAGAAGTTGAAGAAGAAGGATATAGTTTTGGTGAAGGTTCTGTGGCATCAATGTGGCATAGAGGAAGCCACGTGGGAGCTTGAGGAAGATATGCGTAGGAATTTCCCGTCTCTTTTTGCGTAGGATTTCAGGGGTGAAATCCTTGTTAGGGGTTTATGGTTGTAAGGCCCCTGACCTAGCTTAGTTCTTGAGTATGCTTTATTTGCTTAATAAGATGTGTATAACCTTAATATAATCCTTTGAGATGCTTTGTTAGCATGTGACAATCTTATGTTTCCAGTTTGGTCATATTCTGATGATGTTTGAGCTTTGTATGCTTGTTTTGCAATTTACCCAAGTTGAGGGTTATCTTGAAATTTGTCATATGTTTAGTGTGCCCTTAGTTCTTTAGCATCATGAGAGAGAAAATTATGCTATGGGGTGGCTTGTTGGACCTTGGTTGATGAGGTGGCATCATGTGGTGATGTTAGGGTTTGCTTGGTGTTGAGCTTGATGAGCTTTGTTGAGTGTCTCGACATATGTCTCGACCTTGTGGTGTGTTTTGGGTGTGTCTCGACCGAGACACCTTCCTTGGTTGATGTTGTTTTGACCTTAATGGTCTTGGGGTGCTTTTGGTCAAGATGGTTGTCTCTTTGTGGTGTGTCTCAACCACGCTTGTTTCGTGACCTTGGGTTGTGGTCGAGACAGGGTATCTTGAGGGTTGTCTCGACCTCTAGAGTGGTGGTGACCCAAGTGGTCAAGACTCCACCTAGGTTTTATCACTATCCCGTTCATGCATGCATATAGTGGTTGTGTGTTGGTTTCTTTTGTGGACAAGTGTCTCTTTGGTGGTCCCTTGTGTTGACACCTCACCCCTACTTAGCTTCCTTCCTCCTTTGAGTATATAACCTATCTCTTCTTCATGCAAGTATCTTTTTTGGCCCTCTTTCTTCTCCCTTCTCTTGTGCTTGTCCTTGGATCTGGTGGAGCAAGAAGGAATGATCTTGGGTGCTTTGGAGGTTGGTCAACCTTTCATGCGGTGATTTGGAGCTTGGTCACCTTCCTTGTAGTGATTCTTGGTGGCTTCACTTCTTGGTAAGTGGTTCTTTACCTTTGATCACGTTCTTCCTTTGGAACCCTACCTTTATTCTTCCCCTTTCTCGGCCATAGACTATGGACTATCCATGGGGTTATTTTGAGAGAGAACTCCTCATCACAAAGGGTCGGAGGCCATGTTTTTACAAGGTGGTACCCAAGTATGAGGAAGTTACTCTCTCTTCTCTCTTCTTAATTCAACCTAGGGTTTCATACCCTCTTTTCTTAAGCTATATTTGACCTTGATGTCTTCTTCTTCTTGAGGTGCTCTTGTAGATGAGAGTTGAGATTTTGGCGGAGCTTGAGCTTCTTTGGAGCCTTTGATCTTAGAGCTTGGTTCTCTCCTTAAGGCGAGTTTATATAACTCTCTACCTTCTTCTATTACTTGCACCTTAATCATACTTGCATGTTACTATTTTGATCTCTAAACTTGATTCTAATGTGCTAGATGATGCTATCATAACCTAGGGTTTAAGTTTTGCTAATAATCTCTTGAAATTTGCTTCACATCCTAAACCCTAATTTCTTGTACCCGTTTTTTTAAGTGATGGTTGAGGTGATGATCACACATGCATCATGTTTCTTGATTTTATCACCATGATTTGGTTCGTCCTTTGTGTTTCCTTGATGTTTTGAGTGGTTTTCTTGACGTTGAATCTTGGTCTTCTTTACCTTGGTTTAGTTTCTTGAAGGTGTTTAGGTTGGTGTTCAGTTTTCTAGGTTTTGATGATCTTCTTGCATGGAGTTTTTCCACTTTGTTGATGATGACCTTCCTTGATGTTAACCTTCTGTTTTGTATGATGTTTAACCTTGTTTTGATGGTGGATAATTGTTGTTAGGGTGGATTCACCTTGGTGGTCTCCACCTTGATCTTTTAGAGGTCGAGACATATGTGTTGTTCTTGGTCGAGACCTATGCTTTGCTTTTGGTCAAGATGCATGCCCTTGTTTCGGTCGTGAGCCTTGGTCTTGTCTTGGTTGAGACATGCCCTTAATAGTTGTGGAGATGCCATGTTAGTTGGTGGTCGAGACACCATGATGGTAGCGGTCGAGACTCTTGTTTAATGGATGATCGATACATGCATCTTGGTCATGGTCAAGATGCTTGTTTTCAGCATGGTTGAGACACCTACTTTTATGGTGGCCGAGATACATGTTCTTGTCTTGGTCGAGACACTTGGATAGTGTATGGTTGTGACACATGTTTGCTTCTTGTATGGTCGATACACATACATGTTACATGGTAGTAACACATGCATAACACAATGAGACGGTACACATGCACATGTACATGATGGTGATACCTAGTGTTGTTGGCGTAATGCTCTAAACATGTTTAACTAATGATGTTCTAATCCTAGTATGCTCCAAGAAAGTAGGAGTTGACACAATTAGGGTTTGGTGATGGAATTTTGATATGAAACCCTATTTGGCTATGCATTTGAAACCCTAACCCTAATCGTAGGATATGCTATGCTTGTTGAGATTACATGGATGGTAATCATGTTATGATATTTTCTCTCTCTTGTTTATGAACATCTAACCTTGTATGTGGAACAAATATCATAGATTGTGTATTCTATGGTGATGATCATGTGACACAGGATGATGGTTATGAGCCTTGATAAGGCATGTTGAGATCATAATGAGGTGATGGGTCTTATGCCTAGTATGAAGTTTTATCCTCTAGTGATGTGATAATGGACTGATATCCCATAGCAATGTGACATTGATGATGGCCTTGTAGATGGCACTGCTATGAGTACCATGTGGTGATGTGACAAGTTCACGCCCCATACATTTTATATCTTATGACATTGTATTATGCCCTTATCTTTGTAGAGTTTGTTTAGGGTTTGTATGTTGTAACTTGATTGATGCTAAAATATACTGAATTGGACTAATTAATGAAATGAAAACATAATCATGTAGTTGCCCTATGCCATAGATCCATCTTCAGCATCAGTCTTGCAACAACTGATGGGGTGTCATGTGGATGCCACAAGCTTTCTGGCACCATTGTCGGGGAGTGAGGTGCTCAACCTAGCTAGTTGGTTTATCTTTGACTTTTCCTACTATCCCTACCATTTCTATTCTTTATTATTTGTGTTACCTTTACATACTTTTTTACTAACTTAGCTTCTTTTGATTGATTGTGCCTTGTGAAGGTGATAGTTAGTGCATGTTTGGACGTCATTCATTTTCTATTGGCTCATTACTAGTGGATCCCAAGATAGGAAGAAGAAGTTGTGAAAACCAACACAACCAACACCAAGAAGTTGAGATAGAAGATGAGATGGGAGACTAAGATGTAGATGAGCAGCCACTCCACCTCCTCCACCCGTGAACAAGTTTTTGCATGACTACTTCATGCCAAGAAACTATGCTTATTTCATTGCTACTAGAGTGGATCAAATGTCGGGCCAATAGTTCTCAATCCATGTTGTTATTCTAGGAATCCTCCCCACATTCTATGGGCTTGGGAATGAGAATTTGTAGAAGTACATAGAAGATTTTCTAGAGACTTGCTCTACGTCTATGACTCTTACAGCCACTGACGATTCTATTCCCGCTCATGTTGATCCCCTTCTCTCTCAAGGACAAGGCAAAGGAGTAGCATTTTTCAAAGACTGGCATTGTCACTTAGGATAGTGATGAGGAATGATTTTCTTAAGAAGTTTTATCTTATTTCCAATCTAACCCAGATGAGAAGATACATAACCTCCTCCAGTCAAAGGAAAAATGAACGGTTCCATGAATCATGGAATTTTTTTAAGAAGTTGCTGCAAGACTGTCCTCATCATGAAGTTCCTATTTGGTAACTTGTCCAGTCTTTCTACACGAGTCTTTTTGAAACGAGTCAAATTGTTGTGGATTCATCTTGTGGGGGAGAATTCATGCCCCTCCACACTTGCTGGATGGTGAAATGAGTTCTCCCTTGGTGGAAGTTTGGAGTTCTATACTGTTGACTATATGCATTTCACATGATTGGCTGCGGTGATACCCTGGTAGGAGAATGGTTGAGGCTGTATCTCAATGATGTGATACTATATATGTATGTATGTGTGTGTGCACGTGTGTGTAATCTTTGAGGATGGATGCGGTCATACCTCGACAGGAGTGTGGCTGTGGTCGTAACTCAGTTTCACTTGCACCATGATCTATATACCAAGGCGAACTAGGTTGTTTTGCAGTTGGACTTGATATCTCACTGTAGTGGACTCGAACTTTTCAAGGGTGTGGAGAGATCATAGGAGTCTGACTCCTCCTAAATCTTATATGACACTGATTTCTACTTAGCAAGGGTTAGTTGGATCATGAGCAATATACCTCATATCCTCCGGGCATAATAAAAGATGTAATACAGTCGTGTAGTATATTTTACTTAGGTTTAAATGTGGATAACATTGGTTGAGACCTCTGCCTTATCTTTGTACTAATTTCTGAATTATAATGAGATAAGAGAAGTTAGATGTTATACGTTTTCTTCATATTCCTTCTTAAAATATTAATTGTTCTACTGCTCAATGGTCATTTCCCAGTTTGCTAAATTCGCATTATCTATTGGATACATATCATTTTGTTGAATCTTCTCAACATGTTAAGTATGTTATCTATGTGTGATTTTAATAGACAATGGCAGAGAGTTATATCTCTCACTGGGACATTTGGTTTCACCCTGTCGGTTTCCACATCTTTTAGGTGGTTAGCACGAGGAAGTAGAGATTGTGCTATTGAGGCCGAACAACAAGAGGAGCAGTAGCTAAGTAAAGGTTGGATCAGTTGCTTGTGTTTTGTAGTAGAGTCCTATGTGTCATTCTTGTACTCTCAGGTCCTTGGGGGAGTTTTCTAGATGTCGCGTATAGAGACAATGCTTTGGCTTTACGCCCCTATCATATAGACATGACATGTATATATATATATATATATATATATAGACATACATACACACACACACACACACACACACATATATATATATATATATATATATATATATATATATATATATATATATATATATATATGTGTGTGTGTGACATGTTATTATATGTACAGGTTGTAGCCAGTGATCCAGTAAACAATGTTCTTTTGGCAGGTGATATATATATATATATACAAGTGGTTTTTGTGGACTTTGACATAATATGTTTCCACTTGAGGTGGATATGTGAAATGGTTTTAATTTCATGTGATTTCTAGTAACCTGGTTTGATTAGTTTTAATTCCATGTTTTGTTTTGAGTAATCTCGCTCTGTGTGGTGTGGGGTGTTACATTCCCAATCCAACCTATGCATCTCCCTTCCATGATTCCCACCGAAAAACCGTCTAGAACCTGAACACCTCATTGTGAAGTGCTCTCTCTCAAACTCTTCAAACACTCCATCATTCATAGGTTGCTTTAATTCATCACATGGATGTGTTACTATAATTACAACAAAAGAGTTGGGAATATTAAAATGTGAATCTTAATTTGAAAAATGGTGATTTTACTCAACTATTTTCTAAGACAATTTTGAGCTGTGCATTTAATATCTAGTCACCAAGATTCAATGGCTATTCACTCTTCTAATTTTTTTCCCCTTCTTTTGTTTTGTTATGAGTAGCTAAGCCCCTTAGGTTGGTTGTTTGGGACCAAAATGTGACTTTGATACCATGTTGGAGAAAATAACTTGTGAACCCTATAAATTCACATTATATTATGATTTGTGCTTTAAACTATGGATTGTTTGTTGATTTGTGTTTGAAACCACCTAAACTCTAGGAGATAATGGCTTGTGTGTAGCTATTTTAGGATTGCTCCTAAGTCAAACTAGTGGACCGATATCTAGTACCCTATCTTCCTACATACATATTCCCTCTCCTACTTCTAGGTGTGAGATTTAAGTAGCTAGTCTAGAGAAACTTAGTACAATTGTCTTGGAGATATGTAAAGTCTGGTAGGTGATGCGAGGTGAGATACCCTCATTTCCACCATCTATTACCCTTGGCCCCCAGTTTAACTAAGAACCAGACTTGCTAGATCGTAATAGAGTTCCACCTAAATTCTACTCCGATTGAGCCTCACAAGGTTGGATAGGGTGTGCTAGGGTGTAGTTCCCCTTCACACACCTTATTCCATCCATGTACAACTACTAGTTTAGGGTAATTATATAGCATCTCTTGTTGTTTGGTTTAACAATCTAAATAAATGAGTATGTTTTGTATGTTATAACCCCAACTTAGGTTCTAGTCACATTCCCCCAAACGTGCCACACTGTCATAACTTGCTTAGAACCCAAATTGCTTCCCTGCTAGTACTTGCTTAGTTAGTTGCTCTATTTGCTTCTTTAGTTCATTGCCTTGTTCTTGATAGCTAGGTCTTTCTAGAGTAGTTAGTGTTCCTTTGCCCTTGCTTTTAGCTAGTTAGCTGGTAGTTTTGTTATTTTCTTGCCCTAGTTGCTAATTTCTAGTCTAGTGTAGTTTCTTGCTTAGTCTACTTCATTGCTCTCCCTAGGTGGTCAAATAGAATTGCTTTGCTAGTATAGTGTTAGAATTACATCTTGATCTATTTTCCTTAGCTCGAATTGTTATTTTATTGCTTAGTTTGCCTTTCTTTCTTAATTATAACTTAATTACTAGAGTCAAAGTAGGTTTTGTTCTTGATCTCTTTTAGTTGCTTGCTCCGACCATATTAGTGTAATCAAACCAAACCAAATCATTGAACCATAGACTCCATAGTAGGAACCTAGTAAACTGATTAAGCCCTAGTGCCCCCTCCCCATTGGGTTCGACCCCAACTTATAGCTCCTATGCTACTCCCGAGCTCGTGTGCTTGCAAATTTGTTTAGAAATGTGTCCATCATGTCCTATAAATTTGAAAGACATTTTTATGTCCTAGGGAACATCTATTCAAGTCAACTGATGGGGTGTCATGTGGATGCCCCAAGATTTTCAGTGCCATTGTCGGGAAGTGAGGTGCTCAACCTAGCTAGTTGGTTTAGCTTTGACTTTTCCTACCATCCTTACCATTTCCAATATTTATTTTTTGTGTTACCTTTACAGACTTGTTTACTAACTTAGCTTCTTCTGATTGGTTGTGCCTTGTGAAGGTGATAATTGCATGTTTGGACGTCGTTCATTTTCTATTGACTCATTCCTAGCGGATCCCAAGATAGGAAGAAGAAGTTGTGAAAACCAACACAAAGAACACCAAGAAGTTGAGATAGAGGATGAGATGGGAGACTGAGATGTAGATGAGCAGCCACTCCACCTCCTCCACCTGTGAACAAGTCAATGCATGACTACTTCATGCCAAGAAACTACACTTCTTTCATTTCTACTAGAGTGGATCAAATGTCGAGCCAACAATTCTCAATCCCTCCTGGTCTTGTAGGTTTCCTTCCCACATTCTATGGGATTGGGAATGAGAATTTGTATAAGTACATAGAAGCTTTCTAGAGACTTGATCTACGTCTATGACACTTGCAACCACTGACGATTCTATCCTCGCTCATGTTGATCCCCTTATCTCTCAAGGATAAGGCAAAGGATTGGGATTTTTCAAAGACCAACATGGTCAATAGGGAGGTGATGAGGAATGATTTTTTAAAGAAGTTTTATCCTATTTCCAAGCTAACCCAGATGAGAAGATACATAACCTCCTCCAGTCAAAGGAAAAATGAATAGTTCCATGAGTCATGGGAATTTTTTTAGAAGTTGTTTCAAGACTATCCTCATCATGAGGTCCCTATTTGATAACTTGTCC
This sequence comes from Alisma plantago-aquatica, assembly GCA_963693085.1. Taxonomy (NCBI): domain Eukaryota; kingdom Viridiplantae; phylum Streptophyta; class Magnoliopsida; order Alismatales; family Alismataceae; genus Alisma; species Alisma plantago-aquatica. Next base: position 754,523,126 of record OY856412.1, read on the forward strand.
AATTTTTCTACATGGATCTTTTTTGAAATGAGTCAATTTGTTGTGGATTCATCTTGTGGTGGAGCATTCATGCCCCTCCAGGAGTATTGGCCCCCTTTTGACCATTTGTGTGAAAACTCCCACCATCATGTTGCTAGTGTTGATGGTATTGTGATAGAAATTGAGCAGCTTCAACCCCTTACCACATAGAAGGCTTCAATCAACATATGATGAAGATTTTGGCAGATATGATGAATCTCATGAAGAGGCTCCTCTAGACAATCTGCCCACTTTGTAGAGGCTCTTGCTGAGGATCTGCAAGCACTGTAATTCTACGAGAACCACAACAACCAAGGTCCTATGTCCAATTCTTATACTTCAGAGTGGAGGAACCACCCAAAATTCTCATGGAACAACAGGGGGAGGAAGGAAAAGGGCGGTCTAGGAAGCACCAAGGAGAAAAAAATAGCTCCAAATTTAAAGAGGAAGTTCTTGGGAGATTGATGAGTTTGGATGGAGTCAAGAAGGATGTATCTACTCTGTTGGATTAAGGGCTCTAGAGGGGGGGGGGCGTGAATAGAGCTTCACAATTCTCACAAAACGTATTAGACCACCAAATTATATTAAGTGAAGAAACTTAAACAAACAACAATTTGATGTCTTAACTAACATGCACAACAAGGATAAGAGACAAGGAAGAGCAATCACTTGGACATGGTGGTTTAGAGTGGTTCCACATCCTAACTAGGAGCAATGTCAGTCCACTACCTAGAGGTGGTTAATCTCTAGGATTTGCAATCTTGGTACTCTTATATTCCATCATAAGATTACAAGATACAACAACCACAATCATCCAAGGGCTTAGTACCTCAAGCAAAGATCTTCAACCTATAGAAGGAACTTACCCACTTGAACCATGAGAGTCTTCAGCCATCAAAGGTAATATCTTCCACAGATTACACATAGCATGCCAATTCGTTGACATTCTCAAAGGTGGGCATTATTACATCTATTGTTTGTGGCCCTTTTGGCATTTGGGCATCTTGTACTTCTTCTTATGTGTGTATCTCACTTTCTTCATCAACGTGTTCTTCTAGAGCTGAGGTTTCTACAATGATTTTCTTAGTAGAGGGTTGGGCAGCGGGTTTTGTCTCCTGAAGCAGAGCTACTGATGGTTCTGTCTATTGTGGTATTATTCTTTGCTTAGATTCAATCAGTGCTTCATGAGTAGCTAGAGCAGGAATGGTTGTTGTATCAGTTGCTTGTGGAATGGTTGTGGGAGCCTCTAGAGTTGCAATGCTTGTTGTAGGATCAATATAGGGAGGAGGTGGGGTGGGTGGGACTATAGGATTTGTTGTCCTTGCTTCAGTTTTTGAGGTTTCTATTACGAATTTGAGTTTACGCAACTCTTCTCTACAAGGTGTCTTTTTAGTTAAGGGAAATAGGGAATACATTTTCCTTGGAATTTCAGCCATCTTTGCTTCATAGAAGAATCTCCTATTACAAATTATTTCCATGAAATATTTTCCTCGCATTGTGTGGAAATCTTCATTGATGATCTGTTCCATCGAAATTCCTCTATTTATGGTTTCGATCATCCTCAATGCTATGAAACCACTATCCCCTGAGTTGTGTTTTCCTGGGGAATGTTGTAGTTGATTGAGATTTCTTTCCAATCTGGGCGATACCACCCATTAACTCCTTGTATTAACCTTTTCTGACAGGTTGGAACTTCTTGTATCGTCCTATGCTCTGGTTTCTCAAAGACCATTCTTCCACAAGGTAGGTATTTGGTGCTAAAGTTGTATGTGACGACCTTCCTTTCTGAAATTTTGGCCATCGTGAGTAGACAGTGATTGAAAGGTTTGAAAGGATAAGTGATGAACTATAAGGTTCTATTTCTATTCAGGGTATCTTGTAGTTTCATATAGATGTTGTGTTTCTCCTTTCTTCGAAGAGGTGGGCTGCTAGATTAGAGGTTGCATTGAATATTGGCCCATCTTTAACTCTATACATAAATTTTTCTATGATGGTCCCGCACAAGACCTTGAAGAAGGTTATGCTCACATTTTCTTGTTACTGAAAGGCAGAACGCATGTCATCCCTTGTTAAATTGTACTGCATGTTGCAGTACATGATGTCCTATCCTGACTTCTTGTCATCTAAGATATCAGCAAGGATGTGAATGTCGTGCACCAACATGCTAGAAACCAAGGACATGTCCATGTCAGCCATCTTGCATGGCAAAGGGGGTGGTGCAGCTAGGCCCAAGTTGTTTCCTCATTTGGTAATTTCTAGTGGGTTAGAGAATACTAGATTTACTTGCTTTTAAGGTTAATAGGTGAACATATGTCTAGATTCCCTCTATCTTTTTCAGATGTCAATTGATCCATTTCTACCTCAGATGACATTGGGAGTTCTCCACTCATGATGGGTTCATCTACTAGGAAATCATTTACAATTTTCTCATAATCACAATGTGGAGGTTGAGCCTTGTATTCAAAGAGGGGGTCAAGCATGCCCATTATATCTTCAGTTGTTTCTGTTACCTCCCCCCTTTACTTTAGAGATTTTGTTTTAACATCATTTTCTCTAATTGCTTCTTCATTTTCTGTAGAAGTTAACATTTTTGGTGGTAGCAGGGTGCCCTGATTCATCGGTCCCTCGGGTCCCTTTTCCTAGTTGTTGTTTGTAGAATGCCCTGACGAAGCTGGTGAAGTAGTGAGATTATCGTCTCTAGTGGGTATTCCCTCGCTCTTGGCGGTCTCCCTTGATCTTCCTCCTTTAGGGGAAGAGTACACTCAGAAGTACCCATTTCATCTAGAATCATCTCTTGTCATGTCTGCACAACATCCATCAACATATCGACTTTGATATGTATATCTACATCTACTACAAGGTATGGAAAGATGGTGACTGGCCTTTTCCTTTTTATAGATTCCCCACTGCTAGTAGGATTAGTTCCCTTCCTCTTTGTCACCTCCTCTCAAAGCTGCAGGCTCTCTAGCCATAGATCATCGTGTTCTTTGCTTAGAACGGCGAGTATGTTCGTCATTCCCGTTAGTTTTTCCATGACTTGCACCTGATTTGCAGCCAAATGTTGCATTTGGAGTGGTAGACTAAGGATAGTTGCATGTCTACTGATAATTTTTGTACTTGTGTGCTTAATACATATAGATTTGTAGTTATGTTAAAAATATTTAAGGTAGAGGTTGAGACAATATCATGAATGTCGTCAATCTCCTGTCCTTTTTTCATGAATTTGGTTGTTGGTCGTTGTTGTTGTTTGGGCTTGCTGATGGAGCTCACTTCATGACCTACCTCATTTGTTTTTTTAGATTCTATATGTTCTCCTAGCGGGTGTGTTCTTTGTTCTGATTGTAGCACGTCCCTCCTGGGGGTTTCTTCTCTTAGTGATTCTTTTGCTTTGTTATCCACCTCTACTTCTTCATGTTCATTGTGGTGTGGGGCAGTATTTATCCTTGGTTTATCTTCCTTTTTCGAGATGGTTGTTTTGACTGCTTCTTCACCATGGATGAGTACCTTGGGTTTAGGGACTACTGCTTTCAGCATAGTGGAAATGGTAGGGCTCTTCGAAACTTCTTTCTCCTTTGCATCCAGATCTATAACCTTGGGTGTGTGGGTTCTCTTTGCTAGTCTTTCATGAATGTGCATGGTTACTCTTTTAATTGTTGCTTGTTTTGTGGCTACCTCCTTCAGTTGTTTCTTTCATTGTTCAGTTGGCCTACCAGTGCTTGCACCTCATTCAAATATCAACCTTATGATTTCTTCTTTCTGGAAGACCAATTTTTCACAGTCGTAGTTGCTCAATTCTGAAAGGGGTAGCAAGTATTTCATCTTGCAAAACTTATAATTGTAGTTCTATTTTATCCTTGCTAGAATGATTGTTGAGGTAAGGTATTTTGTATCCACTAAGTCATCTCCTTCTGACCTTAGGGAATGTTTCAGCTTTTTAGGGTACCCTAATCAGTGTGTGATGTATGTAATAGACCTCCCATGCAAAAAACATGGTAGTTGTTGGGTCCCGCTGCTACTTCTAGCTTATCAACCAAAATCTTCCCTATGTTTATGGCCTTTCCTTCCAATATACTCCACAACACATGGAGATCCAGCCTTGTTGTGTTCCCTGTGTTTGATTTGAAGGTTAGGGTGTTGGTGAAGATTTTATGCACAACCCTCATGAAGCCTGAGTGCATCATTGTGGTCTTAGACTAACCAGAGTTATATCAGCAATCTCTTACTGCAATATTTTCCCAGGATTTTCTGTTATGGAACCTCTAGTGTCCCTATCTCCACGTGCAATATTTTCCCAGGATTTTCTGTTATGGAACCTCTAGTGTCCCTATCTCCACGTGCCTTATTGTCTCATTCTGTTTGCTCAGTAGATTCAGTGAAAATTACATTAAGCCATCTCTCAACCAGGAAATATTCCTCCTTAATGATTCACACCTGTAGTTTATAGTCACCCCCACACGCTGCCCTTTCTTCATTGGTTAGTGGCATCTTCTTCAGTGAGGACATGAACTCTATTGTCATGTCATCATATGATGTCAGCCTGTTGAAGTAGATATTGTAGATTCCTAGCTAACCAAAGCTTTGTTTGACCATATCATATATCCCTAGTTTTTATAGGGTCTCCTTGTCTCTGAATCTGGTGACCTTGAACTTCTTGTTATGGAACATGTTGCACCCGATTTCTTTGTGTTTTTTGTCCCTATCAAGAAATTGGTTATCAAGTCATTTTGTATGGGTCACTGGTAATATTTTTTGTGCCACACTTTTCCATCACTATTTGTTAAGGTGGTCTTGCTTCTATGGCTGTGCTCTCTATAGATTTTTTTGTTGTCTCTTTGGACCTTTCCTGATAAGGACTTGGTGTATCCCTTTTCTTTGGGTTTTGCATCTCTTGAGACATTGTATACTCATATATCTCAGTCCCTGTCTATTCCTCCTCACCTTCATACTCCTCATGGGTTGGCTCATCAAGCATACGGAGCCTATCTGCTTCTAAGCTAGCCCTGATTCTCTCTTTTATGGACTCTCCATGTGTCTTCTGGTAGGCCTTCCACTTGTCTTTTAGATTTTCCATTTTCTCTAACTCTTCCAGAGTCATTGATGCTTTGAGTTTCTTGGTGTATTTAGACTTGTGGATTTCTTGGTTCCTATCATGCTTCTCTGTCATCTTGTGCTTTGTAGACACTTAAGTATCTCTAGCAAGATTAGTTAGATAAACCATGATAGAGTTTTGTTAGACGAATGATCAATAAAGGGTAGTTAACATATGATGGTTGTAGAATGTTTGAAGAATAGATGGATGTGAATTGATGGTTTTGTAGCAACAATCGATGGTTATGAATCAGACTAACAAATTATGGTTAGGTCATTCCCCAAAAGGAAGTGTCGACAACAGATGGCTAGATGCCTCATTGACGAGCGAGTTAACAACCAAATGTCAACAACTGATGGTTGTTGATTCTTGAGAATAACCTATGTCTAGGGGATGCCCTCAAACAATGGTTTCAGCAAAGATCAACAACCAATGGTGACGTGTACTATTTTTAGGTGATGGTCAATAGGTAGTGGTTGGGGAGTGAAATGATTTATGGTTTCTACAACTAATGGCTAGAACTGGTCGGTGGTTGTGTAGAAAAATGAGAAACAATCCATGGTTCATGTACTCACGTAGGCTAAGGTTAGAAACTGATGGTTGGGGGATACGAAGCAACAATTGGCATTTTGTTGGTAGTCTATGGTGGCTAGGGAAACGATGAGTGAAAATCGAGAAGGTAAGAAACTAGGCTTTAGGTGTACCTTTGTCCCTGGCATTCAGAGTTTCAACCTTAGATCATTGGCTAGCAGTTGCACGAAGGCTTCATCCTAGAGCCGTGATGACCCTTTGCTCCTCTTCTCTCTTCGGTCCTCACAGAGACCATTGTTCCGCACATCGGTGATTGGTTGAAGGGGAGAAAGGAAGAAGATGATCTCTTTCGATGGTGTCGCTTTGGTGTCGACTACCTTCAGTTGTTGTTACGACCTTGGAGTGCTCTTAGCGGTTAGGGTTTATCAAATCTGATGGATTAGTTTGGAATGGTTCTTTGTCTCCTTTTTATAGGTTATGTCCTTGGGAAGCCATAGAATGTTATTAACTAGTGGTTCAATCTTTAAAGGTCAATAGATGGTGTCATTGCTTTATCATTCGGTGGTTTTACTTCACAAAGAATGTTCAATGGTTTTGTAGAACTGATGTCTTTCCTAGATGTGGCATATGATGGTATCAACAACCAAGGGTCGAGTAGTTGGTCAATCGATGGTCCATTAGAAACCCCTCATCCAATGGTTGTGTTGTGCTTTGCACTTGATGTGGTGACTAGTTGGTCATCTGATGGCTTCATTGGATCCACCAACTCATGGTGTGTCAAAAAGCCACATCCGATGGTTGAATTGCCATCTGATGGTTAGTTAGACTCAATTATTAACCCATTTTCTGACCTGATGTTATCAACAGGAGATGGTTGTGTGCTTAGTCATGGTGTGGTCACAATGGCTCCCTATAAAGATTGATTGTAGTCGTGAGTGACTCCTAATATTAAAAAATGGGATCAAAACTTTTCTTATGTCTGTTCTACTATTCGTTAAATATTATTGAAAATCAGGATGGCATTTTTAGACAAAATTAGTGAATTTTAACTACTTGGAAAAAATAGAGAAAACCAGAACTAAGTCTAGAAGTTATAAGCTATCCAGAGTGTAAACAAAAGAAGTGACGAACTTGAAAACTTAAAGAAAGTAGGAAATACTTGGGTTGCCTCCCAAGAAGCGGTAATTTACAGTCTTTAGCCTGACTTACATGTTTTACTCTTTAGGGTTCCTTAGGTGGTGTTGGTTGGGGCTCTTCTAATTGGAGTTTTGACCTCCTCACAAGAGCTTCATCCTCATAGTACCTTTTTACTGGATTCCCCTTCACTTTGAATGTACCAGTCTTTTCACTGGTGATTTCCATCATTCCAGATGGGTATATCTTGACAATAGTAAAGGGGCCAGACCACCTAGACATGAGCTTACTAAGGAACAACCTAATACCGGAATGGAATAGAAGGACCTTGTCCCCTTCAGAAACATCCTTACTTTTTAGGTGGGCGTCGTGCCACACCTTGGTCCTTTGATTATAAATAAGACCATTTTCGTATGCATGTAGCCTTAGTTCTTCAAGTTTTTATAACTGTAGAAATCTCTTTGTGCCTGCTTCCTTAGGGTTCATGTTCAGAAACTTGATAGCCCAGAAGGCTTTGTGCTCTAGCTCCATCATAGATGACATGACTTCCCATAGATAACCTTGTAGGGAGTAGTCCTTGTCGGACTCTTTTAAGCAGTTCAGTAAGCCCATAAAGCATCATTGAGCTTCATAGACCAATCTTTCTTGGTCTGGCTGACCGTCTTTTACATGATTTGCTTGATTTGTTTGTTCGATAATTCCCCTTGTCCCAACGTTTGTGGGTGGTAGGGTGTCTCCACCTTGTGACTGACTCCATATTTTTTCAATAGGGCTTCAAATTGTCTCTCCCCAAAATGGGATCCCCTATCACTTATTACAGTGTGTGGGACCCCGAATCTTGGAAGCATATTTTTTTCGAACAGCTTGATCACTGCCTTTGATCCATAGGTTTGGGCAGAGACAACCTCTACCCATTTTGAGACATAATCTACTACAACCAGAATGTATTAATTTCCTTTTAAAGATTGGAACGGTCCCATCTAATCAATTATCCATACATAAAAAAAAATTACCTCTATCGAGTCGTACATTGGCATCTCATTTCTTCTCAAAATGTTCTCCGTTATTTGGCATTCATCACATGCCTTAACACATATCTGAGCATCTTTGAATAAGGTAGGCCAGTAGAATCTAGATTGGAGGACTTTTGCAATCATCCTCTCTCCTCGCAGATGTCCTCCATAAGACAAAAATGACATTCTCACATAATTTGAGGTAATTCTTCTTCTAGTATGCATCTCCTGTATATACCATCTGCACATCTCTTAAATAGAAATGGGTCATCCTAATAGTAGTTCTTAATATCCAAAAATAGCTTTTTCTTCTTATTGTAAGTGATGTAGGGAGGCAGTTGATGGCATGCTAAATAGTTACATATATCAACAAACCATGGGAGGTTGGTTTCAATGGACTTGGCCATCATCATGGCCTCATCAACATAGTTTTCATTAACATGTAACGAGTTCTCTTCAGTTATCACCATCCTTGATAAGTATTCGACAACCACATTTTCTGTCCCCTTTTTATCAATTATTCTGTGATCAAATTCTTACAGCAGCAAAGCCCACCTTAATAGTCTGGGCCCAGTATCCTTCTTCTACATCAAGTACTTGATTGCATCATGATCTATATACACTTTCACCTTCGACCCTATCAAATATGATCTGAATTTGTTGAATGAAAATAATATCGCTTGCATTTCCTTCTCAGTGGTTGTGTAGTTGATTTGGGCATTATCTAGCATTTTTCTAACATAGAATATCACATGATGTTTCTTCTTCTTCCTTTGTTGTAGAATAGCTCTGATGGCATCATCACTGGCATCACACATAATTTCAAACGGCAACTCCCATTCCAAAGCTTGCAAGATTGGAGCTATTTTTAGAGCAACCTTCAGAGTGTTAAAGGCTTCAAGGCACTTTTCATTAAAATCAAACTCAATGTCCTTTACTAGAAGGTTCGATAAAGGTTTCACAATCTTAAAAAAAATCCTTGATAAACCTCCTATAGTATTCTGTGTGTCTTGGAAAACTTCTTACTCCAATCACCGATTTGGGAGGCGGAAGCTTTGATATTGCCTCAATCTTGCTGAGGTCAACTTTAATCCCTTTCTCAGAGACTTTGTGTCTCAAAACAATACTTTATCATACCATGAAGTGACACTTCTCACAGTTCATAAATAATTATTTTTCTTCACACCTCTATAGGACTCTGGATAAGTTCTCTAGACATATGTCAAAATCAGCTCCATACACAGAGAAGTCATCCATAAATACTTCCATTATGTCTTCCAGGAAGTCTAAGAACATAGAGATCATGCATCTCTAAAAGGTGGCAGGTGCATTACATAGACTGAACAACATTCTCCAAAAAGTGTAAGTGTCACAGATACAAGTAAAGGTGGTGCTTTTCATATCATCGGGATGAATTGATACTTGATAGAATCCTAAATATACATATAAGAAACAGAAATAAGAGTGATGTGTCAACCTTTTTAGAACTTGATCAATAAAGGGTAAGGGGAAATGGTCTTTCCTCATGGCAGTGCTCAATTTCTTGTAGTTAATACACATACACCAACCTATTACGGTCCGCATTGCCACTTCATCTCCATTCTCCCACTTAATAATTGCCGTCCCTCCTTTCTTGGGTACAACGTGGATTGGGTTGACCTAGTTGCTATCGTTGATAAGTTAGATAATTCCAGCATCATGTAGTTTTATGACATCCTTCTTAAGTACCTCCTTGAGCGTTTGGTTCAGATTCCATTGTGGTTGAACTAATGGCTTAGCTATGTCTTCTAGGTTTATCCTATGCATACAAAGAGCCATACTTAGACCCTCGATATCTTCAATAGGGTATCTAGTCACTTTTATGTGCAACCTGAGCTCATTTATCAACTTCTCTTCCTGATCTTCTGTCAAGGTAGAATTTATAATGACGAGATTACATTCCTCATCATCAAGAAATTCATACTTTAAGCCCTTGGGGAGTTGTTTCAACTTGGGTTTAGGATTAGATGTTGCCTTTTCTTCCAGAGTTTGCTCCAGTGAAGCATACCTTGCAGTCTCTATAGTGCCTTCTTCATCACCACAGTCTTCCTCCAATCAGTTTAGATAATCGAGAATCTCCACTCCCTCAGTTGCTTTCATGCTAGGTTCTATCTTGTTCAGGGCTTGCATGAGTGGATCAACAATGGTGTGGTATTCTTGTAATTCTTCACAATATTGGGTGTAGCTATCCATGAAGTAGACTGACTTGACTAGAGAGGGTCCCCTCATGTCATCTTGGACATGAAAATCAATATGGTCATTTTCAACACAAAGAGTGATGATCCCTTATGCGATATTAATTAATGCTCTCCCAGTTGAGAGGAAAGGCCTTTCAAAGATCATGGGACATGTTGGATCCTCAATTGTTTTGATCACAACAATGTCACAAGGGATAAAGAATCATCTGATACAAATCAAAACATCTTCTACTACCCCCACAGGTTTTGTAAAAGTATGATCTGTAAGTTGAATTCTCATTCCCATCTTCATCATGTCAGTGAGCCCAAGTCTTTGAGCCAAGGTGAGAGGAATCAGACTGATGCTCGCTCCTAGATCTGCAAGTCCCTTTATTTCCACAGTATCCCCAACATTAAGAGGAATATTAAATGCTCCAGGATCCTTCTTCTTTATCGGTATCTTAGCCTGAACAAGACACTTGACATCTTCACTAGTTGTACTACCTCAATGTGATCACCTCTCCTTCTTTTTGTGATGAGGTCCTTGAAGAACTTAGCATAGGTAGGCATTTCTTTGATGGCATCTAAGAAAGGGACATCTAAGTATAATTTCTTCACAGCTTCCATAAATTTCTCATACCTCTTCTTAAGACAAGCTTTGATTAACTTTTATGGGAAGCGAACCCTTAGGTAATATGGGTTTTTATTGGAAAAAACTTCATATGTTGGGTCCAATCCCCTTTATTTTGTATCTTTCTTCCCTTTGCCTTCCTCTCGAAGTTTTTCCATCTTGGTAGACTCTCCCTCCTCAGGTACTTTTTCCAACATAATTGGTTTAGGTTATGTCTTGCTACTGGCACCATTTTCTTTGTCATCCTCCCCTTGTTGGTTCTCTAATACTTTCCTAGAGCATAGGGTGGCCATCTTTGCAGTCTCTGTATTAGAGGGGATCTTTCCTTGAGGGTTCTTTATGAGTTTAGAAAATTGTGCCAATTGTTGTCTATTTGCCTTTGATGTGTCTGCGTATCAGCCATTTGGGTCTGCATTGTAGTTAAGACACCTGAGTTGGTGATAGCACTTTGAGTCAATTGGTCATTCATTGAGACTTTCCTTTTATAAAGTCAAACAGATGAGACATCATGTCAGGCTGGTTGTTGCTCTTAGGTTGGCCTTGATCTTGATTTTTCCTATTCATGTTCTTATTTTGACCTTGACCTTGCCCTTGGTTTTGATAATTGTTTCTATTTTGTTGGTAGTTGGTGGTTCTGGTGAACATGATATGTCCTCCTCCTTTCCCAAATCATGTCAGCATTTCATAAGAACTTCCCAGTTGGTGGGATTTTTAGTAGCATCTCTATTTCCATAACTGACACCGAGGTGATTTGGCCTCTTAAAGTTTATATAGGCAGCTTGATCAGTCTCTTCTTCATCACTTTCATCATCATCTTCCAGTTGGATGTAGATATAGTTATCTACACCATGTCCTCCTTCACCGTAGGTGACACATTTCATGACTTTCTCAATCTTGGACTTCACCTTGCCTCTAGTATCCTTCAATTGTTTAACATCCAGGGCAATCTTTTGGATCTGGGTCATTATAGTCTCTATGGCCTTTGATTCGGCGGTTGAACCTTTAGAGTTCTCCTTCTTTGCTAAATCCTTGTCACTTCTCTTATAAACCATGCATGCTTATAGCACAGTCATGTTATCAATGATCATCATAGTCTTTGTCAAGTTTTTGTCAAGGAAGTCACTTCCAGCGACGGCATTCAGCGAAGTCCTTTTTGCAGACATTAACCTATTATAGAATGTGGTCACAAGAAATCCTTTTTCGTAGTTGTGATTAGGACATTCCCTCTGGTTTCCTGAAAGCTTTCCCATGCTTCATGAAGATTCTCTCCAGGTTTCTACAAGAATCCAATAATCTTGTGCCTATTTTTGATGGTTTTCTCAATAGGGTAAAACTTTGTGACAAAAGCATCATCCAAAGGTGCCCATCCATCAATGGATCTATGAGAAAAGCTGAGATACCAAGATAGTGTCTTGTATTCCAATGAGAAGAAGAACCCCTTCCTGTGACACCCTTTTCATCTTGATCGTGTCATAGATGTTCTTAAAGGTGTCAAGATGGGGATCAGGGTTCTCATATTTGGAGTTACCTCTAAAAGTTTTATTTTGGATCATGGAAATGACTACACATTCCAAGTCAAAATTTGTAGAATCAAACCTTGGGATGATAATGGGACATCTGGATTTGTTGTCTCTTGTCGTGGCCAAATCCCTAAGGGATTGACCTTCTTCCTCCCAGTCATCATCTTCGCCTTCTTTATTGTTTTGGTTTTATTATTGTTCCTTCCATTCCTCCTTGCCCTTGGATGGTGAGCTTTGTCACATCATTGGTCCTCATGCTCCTCTTCACTTGGTGGTGGAGGGGGCATCGCACCTGGTAGGATGTCACCCGTTGGTTGTTCAGGGTTGTAATCCTCCCATTCAGATTCTTGGTCATGTGGAGGTATAACAATGCTTGCATTCTGATTACCTCCACCTCGACACCCTCTCCTACAAGATTGAATGATGATAGCAAGGTGGTTTGTTGCATTGGTAATCTGCTTCTTCCTGAGTTACCTAAAATGCTTCATACAGCCTAGTTTGAAACTAGACTTGTTTAATGAAATATTCAAGACAGCTATGAGATGATGGATTAAGAATTTGTGTAGTCAAGTCTATCGTTAGACTTACGGGTGTATGGTGAGTAGATTCATGTTCTTAGTAGTATCATTTTGCCTTGTCCCCGACAACAGAGCCAAAAAGTAGACCGGACTAAATCACACGTCTAAAATGGAGTGGGTCTAGAGTAGTCAAACTCTTAAATCTATAACCTGACACTTAGGCCACCGCAACTCTTTTATGGGGTCCGATGTGGTAATCGGGGTCGATTGAAAGGGACAAGGGTGGTGGTGAGTGATAAGAACATAGAAACTTGGCTCAGTTACACCAACTAAGAAGGTATATTAAAATGACGTTCCCCAAGGAACAGTAGTACTTCAACCAAGAAAAATGAGTATAAGAAAAGTCAAGAAAACAAAACAAGAGAACAAAAATAAGCAAGAAAGCATGTAGTAACAAATCTGGATGGGAAATTAGATGGGGGTTCACCTACTAAAATCTCTCACCAACATGCAATGCCCACACCCCTTCTATGCCCTTAGTAAGGCTACAAGCAATCATCATATATGTCCATTCCCTCCTCTCTCGAGCTTAGGATGGATCTAGATTATAAGGTTGTCTCTCTCTCTCAAGATGGCAAACAAATAATCACAAAGATAACCATATGATCATTAGCTTTAGCATTCAAACATTCTCATGTGTCCATACAATTCAATAACACTAGATAAGGTCAGCACTACTCTTTCGAGGCACTAACAATCAAACATCACAAGACGGTAGCTATTCATACAAGTGAATAAATAAGAACAAGTGTATGGAGATAACCATTCCCAAGAGCATATCTATTCAATCAGATGTAAGTATATACATGTTGGGAGAGCCTTAGAGACTACTCCCAACCCAAGCTATGAGTTTAGCCGTCCATGTTAAATGATATCATTGAGGATCTACAAATGAATAGAGACATGAAACACTACTAGAAGAAGGAGGTAAGAATAGTGAAGAAGGACAATGGGGGCAGGGGAAACAGGGGATACACCAACTATGACCAGAGGGTGTCCACAACTGATGGTCAGATCCCCCTGCTCAGAACTTGGTGTGGTGGTGATGAAAATATAGTTTCTATCCTCCTTCCATTGAGGGAGAACTTTGACTAATGGTGGCGGACAGGAAGGGAGCAAGTGTTGGCAGACTCTCATCCTCCTTGGCTGCCAATCAATGGTGGTGACAATGGGTGATGGTGATCTTTTTCCTCGGCATCACTTCAGCATCCTGAGCAAAAATGTGTGACCTTTTGTGTGTTGTTGGGGGTCCTCTATATATAGACGCAAGGACGGGGGTCCTTTACTTGAGCCCTAAGTGTATGAGGTATCCTCTTTGTATCATGTGTCTAGTAGCTTTGAGTGACAGTCCTATCGGTGTCACCATCAACTGGCAGCCATCGGGTGATCCTAAAGATGAACCACTGGTAAGTGGGTCTGCTGGACCATCAGTTGGTTAGGAATACGGGCCATCGGTTGGCGAGGTTTATGTGACCATCGACTGATGCATTTACTTGACCACCGAATGACGACTCGGATAGGACACTGGTTGATTAGCTTGCTAGATCATTAGTTAGTAAACCTACATGTCTATCAGGTGTCGATGCAGGCTAGCCATCGCTTGATGGATCCACACAACCATCCATTAATGGATGTACATATCCACTGGTTGATCTGCCTACCACACCATCAGTTAAAGATGCATTCTGTCCATCGGCTGATGAATGGTAGTAATAATTGATGGGAGCACAAAACCATCTGACATCAAACGATGGGGGTGCAGACTTGTCCATGGGGCCATCAGATGAGATATGATGGTCATGTTGTTGTTCTCCCTGAACCGGCCATTGGTTGTGGAAATCGATGGGGGTTCTATTCTACATGAAAATGTTCTGGTTACCTTCAAGTAGGGGTAGAGAGAGTAATTATGTGCTAGGTAGGAGGAAAGTGAATATAAATGTGCATAACAAGAGAGAAATAGGGATGATATAAGGCACATAATATCCACAAATTTAGATGTTATCACATAGCCCCTAAATCAGAAATTAAATTGAATGTGGAAGATAAAACCATGAGAATTCAATCGATGTGTAAGAGAAGTAAATTTTAAAAAAAAATGATGATTGACATATAAAATAGACAAAAATATATGTTTGGACGTCAATGCAAATAACATACAATTTAAAAGTCACTAAAATTCTAGATGATGAATAACCATTAAATGTGTACATGTGGGGAACCTTACCACCTAGGCAAGTGACTTGATTGATAAGAAACTCTTGGTTATTATATGTGATTTTGATAAATTTAGGTCATGTTTTGTGGGTTTGTTGGTGATTGTTTACATAGATTATGCATTCATCAGATATCTACTGACAAAGAATGAAGAAACTCCCAAGTTGATTAGGTGGATTCTTCTTCTACAAGATTTTTACATTAAATATGGGACAAGAAGGGAGTTTGAATGTCATGTCCTACCACCTAAGTTGCCTCCATATAGATGACATTGTGTCCATTCAAATCAATGGCTCACTTATCGAGACCAATTTAGGTGAGTATATGTAGCCACTACATGGTATGCATATTTTGTCATTTACCTTGAAGTAGGCATTCTACATCTAAATTGCATCAGGAATGTCAATAAGAAGTTCATGCATGACATTAGACATGACTATTGGATGAGTCCTACCTATTATGCCTTTGTGTAGACAACCTCTATTGTTGTTGCATTCTAGAGGAGGAGGAGCCTCTTATCTATAGAAATTTACAGACCCTACTGGGGGTCACTGAGTTCCAAAAAGACCACAATTAAACTTCTACTATGCACTTTCTTCTAATAGAAAATCTTGAAAGACACCAATATTTTTGTTCTATATTGTGACCAGTGCCAGACAACAAGTGACATCTCCAACAGAGATGATATGAATTTGCAAATGTGCCAAGAATTCAAGATATTTTATGTATGTGGGGTGGACTACACATGACAATTCCCCTCTTCCTACAACTTCTCATTCATTCTTGTAGTGGTGGATTATGTGTCAAAATGTGTGGAAGACATCCCTATAGTCTCCAATGACTCAAATCATGGCATAAATCTCTTTAACAAGATAATCTTCCATGGTTTGCAGTCCTCCAATATATCATCGCATATTGGGGCTCCCATTTACTAGAGAAAAGATTGAAAGCTTTATTGTAAAAGTACGATGTGGATCACAAGGTTACTTATCCATATCACCCACTTGAGAAGTGGGAAGTTGGAGGTTTCTAATTGCCAACTCAATGTTATCTTAGAAAAGATTGTAGGTCGTAATTGGAAGATTGGGTCGATAAACTTGTTGACACTCTTTGGGCCTACATGACTATGTTTAAGACGCATTTAGGCACATATCCATTTAGATTGATCTGTGGGAAATCATTCAATCTTCCCATGGAGCTTGAACATCAACCTCATGGGAAACTAAGTGATTGAGCTTTGATAGAATAGCAACAAGGGGAATAAACAATTACAACTATAGGAGCTGAAGGAACTCAGATTGACAACATATGAGAATTCTCAAATTTAGGAGGGGAAGATGATGTGGCATGATAGTTACTTGAAGATGAAATACTTGTAAGTTAGAGAAAAAAATATTGGATCACAACTCATGACCAATTATTTCCAAGAAAACTCCATGTGTTGGTTCAAGCCATCATCATGAAGTGCATATACCCTAAAAGTGCTTTTATATTATGAAGCGAGAGATCGGGGGAGTCCGTAATCAATTACCGATAATTAATGAGATAATTTACCATGGAATATATGAATGTCTCTCATAACTCTCTCTCACCAACCAATGATAATTTGATATTTGGTGTCAGGTGAACAACATTAAGTAGGGCATTTTTCAGAAGGCACCTGATGGTTTTTTTGGTTTCCTAGATTTGGATTTTTTTTAATATGTTGTTTCATTCATCTTGAATTGAGTGGGTTTGTATATATTTGAAGTTAAGATCCTAATATCAGCATCTATTTAATTGCAGACTAAAAATGGATAAGGTTGATTGCTAAATTCATAGATGTTGAATTTCTTTATATTAAGTTGCTTTCATCTTAGATTGGTTTTGTAGATATTTGTAGTTAAGATCCTAAGATGAGAATCTATATGATTGCAGGTGGAAGATTGGATCATTCTAATTTCTAAATTCCTTGATGAAGCCCATTCAGTCGATTGAATGACCCAGCCAATCAGTTGGGTAGGCAACTAGATTCAATAGGTAAACTCAACTCCATTAGGTATTTGGATGGATCTCAACCGATTGGATGACCTATGCAACAAATGTCTCCATCAAGCCAACTAAATACTCATTTGATGAGCCAATTTATAGGTTTTATGGGAAAAAATAATATGAAATTTTGTAGTTGGTCAATTGTTTGTTGGTTCCCAAAGTGGTCAATTGATATGTAGTTGCATAAAGCTTCAATGAGAAAGTTGATCGACTGGTCCACTAGTCAATCCACTCACTTGTAGTAGCAAAAGCCTCCCATGGCCCTAGTTGACCATTTTTCCAATGAGTCAATTGAATGGCTAATTCCAGCATCTACTGACCCAAAGGGCATATTTCTATTTGACCAACTCATGCTTTGAGTCAACCAACTCATTGATCATAGGGGCCAATTTACTAAAGGTGGGAGGATTAATTCCTTCAATCCCTCTTATCCTTGCTCTTTTTGGAAGGAAAAAAACCAAGCTATCATGCCCCCGTTCTCTACCATCGAGGATCACCTCGCCACACCAACACCAATTTGGTCAACTCATAGTCATTTAGATGAGCATCTTGCCACCACCTTACTCCAATGATGCTTCATACTAGCAATATGTACCCACATAGAGCACTCTAATATAAAAAATCTGCAAGCATACGAGCTTGGTGTTGAATTAAAGGAGTGGAAAGTTTGGGGTCAAATCCTTAGGAACAAGGTGGACATTAGAGATAGGTTGGTTCTTTGGGTTTCTAGTGAAGAGATTAGAGTTTCAATGGTTTTAGGTTGTTTTGATAATTAGACTAAGAGAGCATGTGATTAAAAAGAGTGAATTGAAATAAATGTTATCACTAATAACTAGAGTTATCTAACTAACTAGAAGATACACTAAGGAATACAATGAACTACACTAGAATAAACATGGCAATAATATAAATAAGGAAAACTAATATGAAATTAAGCAACCAATTGGAGCAAACACAATTACAAAATAAGAAACCCTAACTAAGGTAGTTCACCATTATCTAAGTAAATTACCACTATGAGCAAGAAAGTAATCCAAGCTATGAAGCAACTAAGCAGTTGTCATTTTTAACAATATATTAGGGCATTGGGTTGTTTTGGGGTATGAGACTGTCAACCATGTATTGTGGTCAAATTCATCCATGCATGTGATAGCAATGCTACCAATACAAACAACAAAGGGAGGTGAGGATAGAATCTCTATCCTACTAGATTGTCATGGGTGGGTGGGTGACATAGAAGGTGTTTAAAGAACTAGTCCATAAATCACTCTCTATCCATTTGAGTGTTTTAAAAAGTGATATGTGTTATGTGTTCAAAGAGGTCTCCAGATATAGTATATGTGCTACATAGGAGCATATGTGGGAATACATGTGGTTTTGAATTTTTTATTTATTGATTAATTATTATATATATAACTATATGTTAATCATGCATATGTAATTTGTACAATTGTGTATCTAATTAGTACAATCACAAGAATAATGTATGCAATCAAGTAAATATGCAATCATCACAACTTGAATAAATACAAACATGC
The DNA here is from genome assembly GCA_963693085.1 of Alisma plantago-aquatica. NCBI lineage: Eukaryota > Viridiplantae > Streptophyta > Magnoliopsida > Alismatales > Alismataceae > Alisma > Alisma plantago-aquatica. Next base: position 754,541,639 of record OY856412.1, read on the forward strand.
AACTATGATCTAAATTATACAAACATAGATAAATGTGAATGTAAAAAAGAAATATCAATATTTCCATGTACAAATCGAGGATTAATCGGCCTTTTATGTGACTGTGTGACTGTATATGCCGGCATAGTACACTTTGGGAGGGATTTGTTGTATTCATAGCATTGGGGGGGTCCCAACCACTTGTGCGGCCACACAGACTGATTTTTGAAACACTGACCAACCTTATGAGGTTCAATTTACTGGGGCATAGATGAATCAGATCGTACACCAACCCTACTCTAGGTTTCTAAGTGTGGTTACCCTAGTGGACTTGGTGGCAAGGGTTGGCATAAGGTGTAGGAGAAGGGTGTTTCACCCTCTATTACCCCATATCCAACCTATAAGATGCTCTTTTCCAAGTGTAGAATAGGGACATACTTAACTACATATGCCCCATCTAGGGATAGTAGGATAGAAGGAGAGAAGGTTATAGATGAGAACTAGCTAAGGGTCTATAAGTTGCCTTAATGTTTCTCCCTTCCAAGGCTCCTCTCTAATCTTTACCCTACTCCTTAGGTGGTTACATATCCCAAACACCAAAACAAGAGAGATAGCAAGACAGAACAAGCATGAACAAAGCAGTAAAGGCAATACAAAACGTTTTACATGCGCACTTCCCATTGCATGGTATCAAAGTAACATATTTATCCCCCAAATAGTCCACGAAGTATCCTAGATACTCGTAATAAAAGAAAGCACAAATGAAGAAGGGGGTGAAGAAGAAGTATCCATGTAGATTTAAGTTAGACTCCACCTTCTTCACATCCACTTGCAAGGGGTGATCTCCTCTCTCAAAATGAAGTTGCATGTAAGGCAGGGTGGAAGGTAGTCAAAAACCAATAAAAGCTAGGTTTTGAGGGGTGGATATGGAGTAAATGGTGTAGGTGGTGGATAGGAGGTGGATAGGAGGTGAATTGAATGAAGTGACAACTTCTAGCCTTGACCCCTAGTCATCAATAAGGATTATATAGGGGTCTAGCCTAGGTAAGGTTGGTGGGGATGTTTTGGTAAAAGTGGTGCAATGAAAGCACTACAGTATGTGGTCAAAAAAACTTTTCTACCCCTACAACAATCGTTCCATCAAGGAAGCAAAATGACCATTCTGCCAAGGTTGTAGTAGCTTTTAGTCTCTCCTTGGACTCCTCCATGCATAACGAAATCCATGGGGTCACCTCCTTCTCCTCCTTCCATAGTAGCATCCAAGTACTGATAAATCATGCAGAAAACATTCATAAGTGGATTTGACATGAAATATGGTTTATTAGGAAATAAGCATGCATTTTAAGCATCTTGATATGACTAATGAACAAAATGACACAATATGAAGATCCAAACTAGGGTTTCAATTCCACCCTAATATGAACGGATAATAAATGTAATACAATATGCTCTAACAAAATGTCTTTTTCAATTTTAATTATTTAATAATACATGAATCCAAGATGGTGATTATTGACTAGATGAGCTCACACATGACTTCATACATGCAATACACTTTCATCCTCTCCACTTTCACAATCATAATGCAATCAAAGCAAAAAGCCATAAACTTCCATATAGGGAACTAAACACTCACTCAAGCAATGTGGCATTCATAATGCTCCTTGTAAAAACTTTTCATATTAGGATCAACCAAAGTAGTTAGGAATGTCCTTTCATTTTCAAGCACTCAGCCTTATGTCTAATCCATCCTACTTGGCCCGGTGATTTGTGCATGAGGGTATGAGGAACTTGGGTTGATGTTCGCTTGCATTATAGGTATGCAAAGAGTACATTGTAGAAGGTTTCATAGTGCTTACATTGGAACACTCTTATATAATTTTCCTTAATTTAGGAGCTATTACAAGAGCACCTTTATTTTCTTTTTGAAAAATTCTTTTCCTTTGTCCTTTGTGTCATTAATATGAAGTTGATCTTGAAAATCTTCAAGAATGGTCTTCCCAAGTTTATGGGAACCTTCAAGCCCAACTTCCCATTCATGACAACTTTTAAGCCCAAGAATCCCATAAAATTGGGAATACCTTCTTACTCTTATTATGACACTCATTTCACACATGGATGGTAGCATCATTTCTATCCAAGAATGGTCTTCCCAAGTTTTTGGGAACCTTCTTGTCCTTGAGCTCCATGTCTAATACAATAAAGTTCATTGAAAATGCCATTGTTGTTTCCTTTTCAATCATCACTAGCACATCATCCACTCATCCCCTTGGAACCTTAATGGACCAGTCACCCAACTGAATAGACAATTAGATGGCTTCTGATTACCCAAGCCTAACTCAACATAGACACTTGGGGCATCAAGTTGCCACTAGAATTCAAGTCAAGTATGAAATGGACAATGAGGTGGCTACCAAATTTACATGGGGTGGGTAAGTATCCATGATGTTTTCTTTTTATGCGAGTAGAGTGTTGCAAGATGGATCTCACTTATTCAATCAACTTTACCTTCTTGGACATTATTCTTGATTCCTACCTCTTAGAAGGCACATATCCTTCAAAAAATTTACATAGATTGGGATTTGCTTGATTGCATCAAGCAAAGGGATATTCACATTAATTTTCTTAAATATCTAAAGCATGTCATTTAGATTTTTATTATTCTTCTTCTTATTATATGACGTGGGTTCATTCAAAGCATCAGTGAGAGGAGGTTCAATACCACTTGCTTTGCTATCATTGGATCACTTACATGAGGAGCATAATTCTCTAGGAGCTGGAACACTTGGAATTGACTTAAGAGAAATGAGTGTCACAATAATAATGTTGGGTATCACAATATCATTAACTCTCACATTATCACTTGTTTTTGGTATCAACATCCATATAAGCTTTTTCCAACATGTTATCAACATAGCCTTGATTCATTGAATCATTGACCACTTGGTCATTGGATTGCTCAAGGCTCCTTCCGCTTCTTAACATTGTCAGATCACTAAATTGCTCAGAGAGGGGGAGGGGAGCTTGTTGTTGTTGTAGAGGTGAAAATTCTTGCCATTGGTTTGGAAGACCATGATGTAAGGGTAGTTGTGCTTGGTCAAATTCTTTTTGTATATAAGTCATTGATGAGGTGGAGGTGGAGGTGGAGGTGGTGTGAACTAGAAGTTATATGGATATTGGAGGTGCCAAAGAAGTGGCACTCGAGTGGTAAAAGTTGTGTTGTATGATCGATAGGTCAAGAGTTCAAACCCAGGCGACGGGATGAATGAATTGTCAACTTAAAAAAAAACATTTGAACATGTATTTGTGTATGCATTTGAGATTGAGGTGGGACTTGAGAACATTGAAAAGGTGCATGTGCATTTGGGGTGGGAAAAAGAGATTTGGTGAAACACCCATTTGTCCTTGCATATAGTTTGGACTCACCATAGTCTGGGAAGGAAGTATCCCTTCTCCACAGCGAGAAATTGTCAACAACAATTGATGAAATCTTTGCTCACACCTTTTTATATTATGTCCTTCGATAGAGATATCCTTCTTCACTTCATCGAGGCTTCTCAAACTTGATATTGTCAACTTCAAAACTTTGAATTGTATTTCTGAATTGTTTTGAGAATGGGTTCACATGCATGTCATCAAATTGTTGTTTCAATGAAAAATTGGGGTGTTTACTCCACTCGGACTTGGTGGTGTAGGATTGGGATATGTGGACATTGGAGTTCCTACTCCGAAAGAATTGAACGGCTTTCACTTCTTCATCTAAGTCCTAAATAGGCACATAATTTCTAGAATTGTATTTCTAACTTATTTCCAGAAGGGCTTCACATGTGTGTCATCACATTGTTGTTTCAATGACAAATTGGGGTGATTCCTTCACTCTAACTCAGTGTTGTAGGATTGGGATATGTTGACATTGGAGTTCCTACTCCCAAAGAATTCAAGGGCTTTCACTTCTTCATCTAAGGCCTAAATAGATTGCACATAATTGCTATAACCTAGAAGTATCCCCTAATTCTTAATCATATTTTCCATATCAAGAATAATCTTTATGAGTTGTAGGTTAGTTTCATTTTATGGGAGAGGAGCTTTTTTAGAAGGGGGATACACCCACATTTCTATCATACACTGAAAGCACTCAAAGCACAATGCTTGAGTTTTCATCTAGACTTTCAAAAGAGGCCATGACTCCTCAGGATGGTTTGTCCGTGAAGGTCTCATTATAAGAAGAATATACCACTATTTGATTAAATTGAGAAAACCTTGTATAGAAGGATTCTACAAGATGCCACAAGGGTACTTTGTGGTAATTGCAGTATCTCAATATCTTCTCACAACTTTCTCAACTATCTTGAACTTTCTCATTGACTCATTTGACTAAAAGAGGTGATAGACTGATGCATATGACTGAGCTTCAAGATAAGGTAGAACTTCTTGAGGAATTTCTTCTCCATATTCTCATAAGTAACAACTATGGTCTTAATTGTATACCAGTTCTTCACTTTTTCTTTGTGGGAGTCATGGTCAACTGAATTGCATGATCCATTGCAATTTGAGTTCCAAACATGGAGCACATTTCTAAAAAAGGATCCATATGTCAATCTGGGTTTTCATTTTCAATGTCATAGAAAGTCAGAAGCACTTGAACTAGAGTTGTTAGAATTCAGAAAGCTTGTCCTAGAAGCTTTCCAACTCGAGTAAATGGAGAAAGTGTAGTTTCCTTGAGTGAATTAGTCTCACACTGGCCTTGGTGGAGGTGGGGGACATGAAGGTCACTGAGTCCTTCATTATTCACACCATAAGGAGGTGATCCTTTACTTTGGTTAGTCATTTCTTCTTCTTCTCTTACTTGTTCATTCCAGTTTCTTCATCTTTGTCTACCCATCTCTGAATCTTCAAAGTAAGACTCAATAGGTAGAAAAAAATGGCCAAACATATGATGTCACAACATGTTCCACAATTAAGCAAAAGAAGACAAGCTAGCCACCAAAATTGGAAGATCAACACAAAGAATAAACAATAGAATTGATGAGAGAAACTAGAAAAAGCAAAAAGTAACAACTAACTAGGTCTAGAAACACCATCTACTGACAATGACGCCAAAAAACTTGATGTATTTACTTCATGTTAACAATATGTACCCAAATAGTGCCCTCTTCTACAGCAAATTCGCAAGTGCATCCACTCATGATTGCAGTAGATGAGCAAAAAGTTTGAGATGAAATCAACAAGAATGGAGTGGACACCAATTATAGACTATATCATGGGGGAAGTAGATATTGTATAAAATTCCATCCAAATTAAATTTGTAAAAAAAGGATATATATATATATATACACACACACACAAAGTAACTTTCTGGACATCCTTCTCCTTCTACATCGTGGAAATCATCTCCATCGTGGGAATCATCTCCATATTGGTGCAAGTCGTATACATCACTTCTTGAAGCATCATTCACAGAGAGATCAAACTCCCCTCCCATCAAAGGATCTCCATTTCCTTCCCCAAACATTCACCACCATCATAGTGGTAGATAGATCTACACTAAGGAGGTTCTCTCACCAAGAAGATCCATCTAAGGTGTGATTTGTGGGGTATAAGATATATATTTTCTGAGTTGGCGGCACAACACACACCGTCTCCAGCATCAATGTGGTGTGTTGACTGAAGACATGGTTACGATGTGACAAGTCACATGTCATGTTTTCCATTGAAACATCATGTTGATGGGAGCCAAAGTTATGCCTCTGAAAAGGAACACATTGTGTCCATCCCGACACGTAATGTTGATGGGAGATAGAGCTATGCCTCCGACAACATACGCACCATGTCCATCAATGATGCACCATGTTGTCAACAGTCAGAGACTTGTCCAGTTCTTTATACATGTCATGTGCCTCTCCGTACACGCCATGTAAGGTGCATGTTTCCCAATTTAGTTCCTTTTCTTCATCAAGACAGAAAAGGAGGAAGTGCCTCCCCTTTACCATGATCAGGTCATCACCACTCAACACATAAATCAGAAAAACTTCACTCAATGGATCCAAAATAGTAAATATCTAGTTCAAGGGACAAGAAAAGTACAAGCATCTCACAGAGGGTCCTCCAGCTGTGCCACTCTGGATCAATGGGTGCAGATTGATGCCAATGTTCTCTCCATCTTGTGGAATTTCATGGAGCCACAAGTGGCTGATCTAACCAGCCACTTTGAGAAATGTGAAGATGTTTGGGATCATGTTAATCTCATGTATGAGTGAAACATCTCCCATATGTACAAGATGACTGTGGAGATGTACAATCTTCAACAATATGACAAATCTTTGACTCAATACATTTCGGAGGTAACTCGCATTACTGACGATCTCCATTCTCTCCTTCCGCTAACAATAGACCGAAAAAAACTCTAGAAGTAGAGGGATCAAATGGCTATCATCAAATTCTTGGCTAGTCTTTGATGTGAATACAAAGAGTATGCATCCAAATACTTACTGAATTTGATATTCCCAAACTGACAAAAGCATATCACTGTTTCTCCTATGGTTTCATTTAACAAGCTCCACATTCTTCCTCAGACAGTTCTTCTATGGTCTCTACCATGAAGGGTCACATCAACATTGGCCCTTCCACTCATAGACAAGGATGAGGGGCCAAGGAGGTCATGGAGGCATGTCTACTACTAGAGGATGTGGATGCCCAAAATGTTCTCATTGTGGAAAGATTGGGCATTACAAGAAAACCTGCTATAAACTTCATGGGTATCCTCCCAAAATCACATCTACAAATGTGGCATCAACTGACAATGATTCAGTGGACACCAACAGTCAAATTCAGGTGACGGACAAGGAGTACAATTAGTTTTGTCAGTACAAAGCTTCTCAACAAGCCTCATCTTCATTTTCTTCGATGGCTTCCATTGCACAACACCTTAATGGACCTACTATATGCAATCTCAATCTTCTAATGTAGGTTCAACTTCTTGGGTAGTTGATTGGGGTGCAACAGATCACATTACAAGTACAATCCATATTATATCCATTCTATCCACAAACAAAACACCTTTGCCACCTATCACCATTGCCAGTGGATCCAAACTTCCAATACATGCTACTAGGATTATCAAACCTCTACCTATAGTCACCTTCCAATCAATGTTATTTGCTCAGGAGTTTCGTTTCAATTTAATTTCCATTAGAAAATTAATCCGTTCATCAAGCCTCAATTACATTTAACCATGATGATTGTGTGATACATGACCTCTAGACACAGAAGGTGATTGACAGCGGGTATGAACGTGCATGTCTCTACTATCTTAGTTTGGCATCCAAGGCGTGTGTGGCATCTTCTCCTCTCCATATCCATAGTCGGCTTGGACACATGTCCCTAGACAAACTTTGGGTTCTCCACCCTCAAGACTATCTATACTTATTACAGTCCAATCTGAGTCATATCAGTTAGGAAAGCATCATCAATCCACCTTTAAGTCTAAGGATCAGGTGACGACTAAGTCATGTTTTGAAATTATTCATTATGATGTTTGGGGCCCATGTCGGGTTCCATCAAAACTTGGTTAAAAATATATTTTCACTTTCATCAATGATTTCTCTAGAGTCACTTGGTTGTATTTGATCAAAGATCATTTTCAAATTCTATAAGTAATAAATTACTTTCATGATCAGATCAAAACTTAATTCTCCAGGAATATTCATATTTTTCTGAATAGATAATACCAGAGAATATTTCAATAATTCTCTTGCTCAATTCTTATTTTCCAAATGGGTTATACACTAGTAATATTGTCCCCAAACACTTCAACAAAGTGGGGTAGTTGAGCAGAAAAAATGTCACAAGTCAAAACTGCTCATTCTCTTCTTTTTTGTACGAGCATTCCCAAGGAATTGTAGGGTGATGATGTCCTCACTGCCACATATCTCATCAATCACATGTCATCATCCACCTTAAACAAATGCATCCCTATAACATCCTAGATTTTCAATATTAACTTAGGTCTTAAAATGTGGTTTTCTTAAAGAAATAATAATTGAGGGGCTTATTAGAAAAATACCCTGAAGTGGAATTTTATTATTAGCATAATGAAATTAGAAAACAATATTAGGATCAATCCACGTTTTATCCATTATAAATATGATTTATGCACTCAAGAAAATAAATGTTTTCCCCTCACCCTTTTCTCTTTCCTAACCTTAAATGATGTTTAGGGGAAGTGGACGAGGGAAATAAAAGATGCAAATTTCAAAAATATACTTTGTATAACTTAAGCAAGAACTAACCTTATTTCCTTTCATAGTTTCAATAGGAAGGAAATCATTTTTCTTTCTCCTCCAACAAAGATGCTAAAAGAACATACAAATATATAAGATATGACATTTTGAGAGAATAATTAAATTACATACATCTCAAATTTTCTCAATGTACTAACAAAGGAAAGTATTTTTCTAAATTATCTAATCTATTAATGTGTTAAGTTAGAGTTAAATGATTATTAAGGAAACTATGGTCAAGACTTATGAAAAACCCTAAATTTTAATTGAATAGAAATAATATAGGATACCTAATTAGTATATGATCCAAATTTGGACTTGCTTTGACCACGTTTGACCCTTCAAATTGATTATACAAGTTTCCTTATAGTTTGATAAAGAATTAATACATCACATTTCCCTAAAGTTCCATTTTATTTGTGTTGTCATGCGCTTCTTTTTTTATTTTTCATTCCCACGTGCTCAGCTGATGGTTGTAGTTGAAAATTAACCCGATCTGATAGTCCTACATCATCTTCTGCCCTGGGTTGGTTTCTGGTGTGAAACCAGTTTGTAGAAGATTCTTTCTCGACCTCATTCTCACCCTACAGTGCTATGTTTTATGAAATTATTTCTCTTATGAAACCATAGCAACAACACGAACCCATTATCCCTATTTTCTAGGGATTTCATGCCCTATAGAAAAAACACCTGTTAGGGCTTACCTATCCTCTTCGACACAAAGTTACAGACGAAACCACACACCCCCAAGCCTATTTAACTATCCCAAAAAATTCTCCACCCTCACCTTCAAATCCTCCTCCCTTAATTTCTTTGTCGGTGCCCCCAAACGTCTCGCCCTACTCGACCTAAAACTCCAACAATTCCTGCTTCGTCCAGCCTTCTATGACCACCTCAAACCAATTCCTATTATGGTAAGCATCCTCAGCCACCCCTCTTCATTTTCCTATTATTTTTTTGCCTCATGAGAGCCCCCATTTGACGTACCCTATAGGATTGATGCCTGCTTGTTGCCAGTGCTAGTCGTCATGGCCCTGAGGGTCAATCTAACCATGGAAAACCACAAACCTGATCTCTCTGTGAATCCACAAGTGTTTTTGAGGTGTTAGTTGATACTTTTACTCATGGATTCAATGTTTTAGTTCTCCAATAATCCTCCCACATTTTCTAGTTTTTTCAACGAATGTTCTAACCACAAAGGTCTTTTACACTCGCGTTTGTCTTTGAGTTACTTTAAGGCATCACATTCCAAGCCACACCCTGGTTTTCTCATTAGCCTCACCATCACCTCCCTGCCCTCAGCTAGAGCTGGCAACCACCATGGTTGTAACATGGGTCTCGGTGCTCCAGTGTACATGCGAGCTTGACCTTTGGCTCATTGAGTTTGTATGGGCATGGAGAAACCTTCGGTGAAGGTAATTTCCCAAAGTGAGATCACCTCAATAAAGGTTGATCAAGGGGTTTGCTTTCTGGGTTCACGCCTCATGCCATGATGTGAAGGGAGAAGATCCTAGGTCTAGAAAAGACCTAGGTGTCCCCACGATTTCAATAAAAAATTAATATATCAAGGGTAGTAAAGGGATTTTTCTCTACCTCATTTTTCTTTGACTGTTGAACCAAAGGGCGAGTCTCCTTGCTGAGTTGGCCAATCCTGATTGGGCCAACTCAGAGCTGGCCCACTAGATTTGGATAATGAAGCACATGTGGCTTTTCCCCTATTTTTGATTGGTCGGTTATTTGGAAATTTCTAGTAAATCGATGCTTTGACAGAAAATTTTGAATAAATAGTCTTTGGAAAGGTTTTTTTAGTAGAATCTGATTTTATAGTTTTTAAGCTATGATTTTCCTTTCTATTTAGATGTTTTATTAGAAACCCTAATTTGTCCCATTGAAACCCTAATTTTGTGTTACATGTAATTCATATGATCTAAGTCAATCAAGTTTAGTAATGTAGTGATGTTGATCAGTGAGCCTAACCCTAATGCACTCAAACCCTACTCCACCCTAGTTCAACCTAGAATCAATACAATGTATTGATTTATGATGTTTCATAATTATGAACATGTGTTTAGGGCCAAATCAGGTCAAGAGAAGGTTTGACCTAGGATTTGATCTAGATCAGAGAGGACTATCTTAGGATCATCATTGCTCCAAGGTAAACGGGTCATGCTGTTGAGCACAATAATATTGGTTGTTTGCATGTTAAGTATAAAATAGACATTATTGTTTCAATTTTAATGGTTTAATCATGTTCACTATATCATTACTTGATTATTGTTATATGATATGTCCTATGTTTATAATGTTCACTATGATTATAACTTATGATTAATGACTCATGAAAATCATGTTAATGATCATGAGGGAGAAATCCCATCATGTTTAAAAGATCATGTTAATGGGGATAAATCCCATCATGTTAAGTTCAAGAATCACTATTATGTTAATGTTAATGTTAATGTCATGTTAATGATCAAGTTTATTGGAATTGAAACAGTCTTTATATGCTCCTGAATCATGGACCTCAAGGGGTCGTCAAGGGCTTTCCTAGCATCAAGGGCTTTTCTAGCAATCATGTGCTCCCAAGGGGGCGTCATAGAGGGATGCATACATTTACTTTTCAATTCTTCATGTTAATAATGATTCAAGAATGCTTATAGTTAATTCATGTCAAGTTTTCTTACATGTCAAGTATGTTTACTTGTCTCATATTATAAAGTGCCAGTACCATTTACTGATGTGTTGATTTTCCCCTTTGCATGTCTAGGGACGCAATGTCCCCAGGAATTGGAGAAGGTAAGGACTCAAGAGAAGCAAGCAAGGACTACAAGACCTTAAAGAGCTAACCAGTGGGGTGCCATCCATGTTAGGTGATCCAATTACTTGGAGATTTTTAATTTCATGTTTAGTTTTCCATGCTTAGAAATCTTTAGACATGTTATGGAACTCAACTATAGCTTCCTATGTAAAGAACAATGTATGAATCTCGATGGTAATTTATGTGTTTATTTGCTATGATCATATTCATGTGACATCCCCTTCAAGATAGATGCTTCCGCTCATATTTAAAAAATGGGTTGTTACTATCCCCTTCCAACTTTTATGTCTTGGTCAGACCATTTATACTATTCCTCCTATAGTTTTTGGATGTGTTTGTTTTGTTCACAATGTTGGGTCGGGTCATGACAAACTTAGGCCAAAGGCTTCCAAGTGTGTCTTCCTTGGTTATTATAAAACTCAGAAGGGATATCAATGTTATGATCACATTGATCACCACTTTATGGTTTCATCTGATGTCACCTTCTTTGAAGACACTCCATACTTTGGAGATCCCCAATCAGTGAGGGATTTTAGAGAAGCTCTCCCAAGTCTAATTGTCATTGAGATTTTTTCACCCAAACCCCCTGTCCATGGATATTCATCTCCATATATACCCCAAGGAAAGATTGTCCCCAAGATCAAGGATTAGCCAACACAAGTGTCAACCCTCCTTCAATCACCACTCAATCTGGAGCTCTAGGTAATGGTGATAGTTCTCTTGATATACCAATAGCTGTTTGGAAAGGAAAGCAATCACACACTCTTCATCCTGTTTCTAACTTTGTTTCGTATGATTTTTTATCTCCCTCATGTAAAACCTTAATGTCATCCATAACCAATATCTCCATTCCTAGTTCCTTATCCATTGCCATGAATCACCCATGTTGGAATCGTGCTATGGAAGATGAGATGAATGCTCTTCGTCTGAATCACACTTGCAGTTTGGTTCCTATTCTAACAGACAGGGTTGTTGTTGGGTATCAATGGGTTTACACAGTCAAAGTCATACCTACTGGTGTTGTTGATCGTCTACAATCTTGTTTGGTAGCCAAGGGATATACTCAAGTATATGGAGAGGCTATCTTGAGACTTTTTTTCATGTTGCTAAAATGTCCTCTGTTTGTCTTTTTATTTCTCTGATAGCTCATTTTTCTTGTCCCTTGTAATGCTTTTCTTCGTGGTGACTGATCGGACTTTTTCTCATGTCCAGAAATGAACGCGGGACAAAGGAAGGAATCAAGCTTTAACTTTATAACCCGAAACCTTCTAGGCCCCCGCAACTTTTATTACGGGGTCGAAGTAGATATACGGGGTCGAACACAGGGACGTGGTGACGTTTAGGACGCCACAGATCTCATTCTTTAGTTAGATAAGCCAAGACGATAGTCGATAAAAGTAAATGCTAGAACTAGTCTAGCAGGTTGTCACGATATAAAACAAAACAAAGAAAAGAAAACAAAACAAAACAGAGCTCATGAGTCTACTAATCAGAGAAAGAGAGTTCCTGGCTATGTAACCAAAAACGGGGCAGTCTATGCACTCGTTCTCGGGCATAGACAACCCTCGAACACCCAAGCAAGCATCTAGTATGCATAGTGGCATCTGTCCTGTGGTGTCGTCCCACTCGCTCTCGCGATGCGTGACTAGAACCATCAACAATATGTCAATGACCCTCTCTCGAGGAATGACATATCAACACCTCATAATACACTAAGTTCCCTCTTGGGTCTTAGGATATTCTGGGGTGTTAGGAACAGAATACCTTGGATCGTCCTCCTCTCGGGTTTAGATCCAAACTTGCGTCTCTTAGCTATTCCTACAACGAATCTCTCGATACAGGCAGAAACAACAGTTCAAGCGAGTAAGAGATCAACCAAACTAGCAATCATAACTAGGAAAGAGAAAATAGAACATGCAACATACTAGATCTGATATGAATCTACTTGCTTAAGGCAAAAGTATATAATCATGCCCAGATCAGGCTACATAGCCAAGAAGGAGCTAACTAGCCATAGACAAGCATAGCTGGCACCGAACAAAGATGGATAAACATCGTTTGTACAAGAAACAAAGGAATGCTGTAGAATGAAAGAGAAGAGGGAAGAGATATAGCCCGTTGAGGAGAGGTGGCTCGCGCTCCCTCGGCCTCTGTGCAGGTCGAATCTCAGCCCTTGGGTCTTCTCCTCGTCCCTCTGGACTCCTCGGCTCACTCTCTCTCTCTAGGCCGTATCGGTCGACGCAACCATATCGGTCGGCAGCCGTATCGATCGGTGCAGCTGTATTGGCCAGGCCGTATCGGTCAGCTGCTGGAATTCTTGTCTTTTCAGGTTTGGTACTTGAGAGTCCCAAAATTGTCTAGTTTCGGTGCCTGCAAATCTAAAACAGGCTAATTAGCTACGTTATTGGCTATTTTCACTACATTATCTAATGGAGAGACAGAAAACATAAAACATGAACAAAAGAGTGCATATTAAGACTAAAGTGGCACAAAACTATAGATAAAATGCATAGAAAATATGCACTAATTTGGGTGCTATCAACTACCCCAAGCTTAAAACTTGCTTGTCCTCAAGCAAGACTGTGCTCAAAGAACAAAAGATAACATCCAAATTAAGCTTGGCAATAAATGCTAAGGTTAAGAAAAAAGTTTAAAGCATCAATACTCTTGATCCAAGTCATTTCAGAACAAACCCCCACCAAACAAGCACAATCCTGCCAAAGTAAGATCAAAGAATTTCCAGGCAAGATTAAGTGAATTCACTATAGCCTGCCAATACTCATGAGGGTTTGAATCATAATTATTTGATCATGAAAGAGTTGTCACTTAGGTGATCACGTGGGTGATGAGTAATGAGCCATTACCATGAATCCATGCATACCATTCAGGAATACCATGCCTCTTACTTAATCATGTCCTAAGAAATAAAGCAAAAAGACTCTAATGACTTCTGAGGATCCCAATCTGCGTCAGGTTGGTCCATGTAGCGAGCAACAGTCCCTGCAGTCCGAACCAGTTGGTCCAAAGCAGTGAGATGAACTCCTCGTATTGCGCCTGAACCAACCCTGCTACTAAGATGATCTCATAGGTCACCTAGGGGGTTCCTAGTGACTCTCTAATGAGCTTTTAGAGTGGTACTACCAGGCACGACATATCCGCGTTCATGAGCACAGTCATACACCGGCTGGGCACCATCCTCAAGTCTCCTAAAAGAGAAAACAAGCGCTCATTTATTGTTCACACTCAGGCTTTTATCATCTGCATTCTATTTTTAGGCTTGGGTGAGAACTATATAGATATTTTGGGATTTTGTGGGCGACCAAGCCTCTTTTGTACATTTTTATATTTTTCATCTTTTTGACTCAATCTAATGTGAGAAGGCATGTAGTCCATCAAGGAAAAACATTTTATCTTGATTATAGCTCAAAAACTCATCATGATCCGCTTGACACCTATGTGAAAAGTTGCAATTATGATTCAAGCATCCTTAGAATAGAGGCAACCTTGTGAAATTCACAGCTAGGAGACATTAATCATGATTTAGCTCATTCCAACGGTCCTTTACCATGGATTTGCCATTCACAACATAGATCAAGGGAATTTAGCTTTAAGCTATGAAAAAGGGACATAACCTTAGATTTATTACCAAACTCAAGGAAAGAGTCAAAGAGAAAGTCAAGCAAGAGGTCAAGCAATTTTTAAGATAAAAATTGTGCATCTAGGTATACAATCAAGCATTTATCTATTAGATTCACACCATATAGCCATAATTGCAAAGCTGAAAAGCTAAAATTTTTGAAAATTTAAGACTAAATGCAGGAAATAGACATGCATGCAAGAAGGGTGAAGAGAAAAGAAGGGCGAAGCCTACCACCCCAAGCTTAAAATTTTGCTCGTCCTCGAGCAAGACTCAAACTTGAAATAGTGAGGCAGGAATGCATGAGTTTAACGACATTTATTGAAGTTCTAAAGATGATGCATGGGTGCAAGGATATCAAAATAGTTAGAGGAAAGAAATTAACCAACAAGAACATGAAAAGCAAAATTTATTGTAATAAAAGGGCGGGAGGGTGGGTAAGAGAAAAGGGGGTGGTTGCCCCACGATACCGACACTGGGATCCCAAATCTTAAGTTTTGGGACCAGTGTCACCTGTGTCTTGCCGATGGGTTCCGCCACATAGTAGGAGTAGAATAGGTGGATGTGTTGGCCCTGCTGAGTCTGAAGAAGCAAAGTGAAATATGGCGACTCGGTGAAGTCATCTTTGTGCTGGAAGTGGCTTGAACTGCACTGGGATGAATTCTTTGGCATATCATCCTCAGGGTACCTTTCATTATATGATTCTAAAAATGAAGGTCCTGGGATGTCGACACAGGATGAGATATATGAGAGAGGTTGGACGTCATCATGAGGACTCATATATTTTCTCTCTATTTCTGCACTTGAGGTTGGATGCTCAGATAAATCTTCATGTACTGTCTGAGTCATCCAATAATCTTCTGAGCAAAAAGTACCCCCTGAAGAATCTGTTTGTGGTTCTACCACCCCAAGCTTATCACCTGGTGTGGAGTCAGGGGTATCTTCATGCTCAGCAGCCATGTTGTAGTGAACCGTCCATCCTACCCCCTTGATGTCCACCAATCCTTGTAAAGGTATGGTGGCGAATGATGGCTCGTGCTGCTCCAACTCGTCTTCGTTACTATACTCACTGCTCCATGTCGAGCAGCTGTCATCGTCGTCGTCGAACAAATTGTTCCAAACCATGGTTGACGTACTGCTCAAAGTAAAATGACAAGTCTCAATATGAGAAATGTCACTCTGGTCTGGTTCAATATCTGACTCTGGTTCCTCAAACCAACCTTCTGGTTGTGAGGTCGATTGGCTTTTTGAGTCTTCATCATCGTCATCATGGACCCATTCATGTCTATGACTCATTTCTTCCATTGGTTCATCAACTGGGTCATCTGGATAGAATGAAGGGCTTTCCCAAGTGGGTTGGTCTTCACACAAAAATCCTAGTGAATCTAGTTGATGGTCTGAATAGGATGGTGATTCATACTCCACTTCATGCCCAATGGGATGGTCTTGATGACTAACATCGTCATTGTCTTGTGATGGCAGTTGTAACCGAATTGTAACCAGATCGATGAGCTCTTGGAGCCTCCTACCTTGTTCAACATCTTTATCATTAAGTTGTTGTACTTGAGCAGCAATGCTTTCGAGACCCGTCGATTCTGCCATACACATATAAGGGGAAGCCACTGTATCAAACAAATGCTTTAGGATGGATCCTTGTTCAACAATTTGAATTATACTACTACTGTGGTCTGGAGCCCCGGTGGCTACTTTGAGATGTTGCTCCTGCTTGTCTAGTAGTTGCTGGAGCGGATCGACGTTTTCTTAGAGATGAGGAACTAGGGAGGTGAGTGCCTTGACACTTTCTCCAGCTAACTCAACTGCCTTGATTAGTTCTTGATCCCATGATAGCACATGAGTCGATGGTTGACTGGCAGTCTCCTTTGTTGGAATTTCAACATATGACGATGATGGAGGTGAGTATAACTCGACTAGTTGCAGAGCACGACCTTCAATTATTTGCCAACAGTCGAAACTGCGGAAAAACTCGGGAGGACAGGTGGATAAGATGACTTGTCTTGCGGAAGCAAGGTCCATGGCTGAAAAAGGTATGACAAAAAGAAAAGTGATTTAGTATATATGAACAAGTATGTGTAAAGCAAGAGGAAAACTATGCATGTATATACAGACTTATAGTAACAGAACAAAAATCTACTAGGCGTGTAAATGTGGAAAACCACCTCCCCGACAACGGCGCCAAAAGTTGATCGGCCTTTTTCTCACGTCCAGAAATGAACGCGGGACAAAGGAAGGAATCAAGCTTTAAATTTATAACCCAAAACCTTCTAGGCCCCCGCAACTTTTATTATGGGGTTGAAGTAGATATACGGGGTCGAACACAGGGACGTGGTGACGTTTAGGATGCCACAGATCTCGTTCTTTAGTCAGATAAGCCAAGACGATAGTCGATAAAAGTAAATGCTAGAACTAGTCTAGAAGGTTGTCATGATATAAAACAAAACAAAGAATAGAAAACAAAACAAAACAAAACAGAGCTCGTGAGTCTACTAATCAGAGAAAGAGAGTTCCTGGCTATGTAACCACAAACGGGGCAGTCTATGCACTCATTCTCGGGCATAGACAACCCTCGAACACCCAAGCAAGCATCTAGTATGCACAGTGGCATCTATCATGTGGTGTCATCCCACTCGCTCTCGCAATGCGTGACTAGAACCATCAACAATATGTCAATGACCCTCTCTTGAGGAATGACATATCAACACCTCGGAATACACTAAGTTCCCTCTCGGGTCTTAGGATATTCTGGGGTGTTAGGAACAGAATACCTTGGATCGTCCTCCTCTCAGGTTCATATCCAAACTAGCATCTCTTAGCTATTCCTACAACGAATCTCTCGATACACGCAAAAACAACAGTTCGAGCAAGTAAGAGATCAACCAAACTAGCAATCATAACTAGGAAAGAGAAAATAGAACATGCAACATACTAGATCTAATATGAATCTACTTGCTTAAGGCAAAAGTATATAATCATGCCCAGATCGGGCTACATAGTCAAGAAGGAGCTAACTTGCCATAGACAAGCATAGCTGGCACCGAACAAAGATGGATAAACATCTTTTGTACAAGAAACAAAAGAATGCAGTAGAATGAAAGAGAAGAGGGAAGAGATATAGCCCGTAGAGGAGAGGTGGCTCTCGCTCCTCGGCCTCTGTGCAGGTCGGATCTCAGCCCTTGGGTCTTCTCCTCGTCCCTCTGGACTCCTCGGCTCACTCTCTCTCTAGGCCGTATCGGTTGGCGCAGCCGTATCGGCCAGACCCTATCGGTCAGCTGCTGGAATTCTTGTCTTTTCAGGTTCGGTACTTGAGTGTCCCAAAATTGGCTAGTTTCGGTGCCTGCAAGTCTAAAATAGGCTAATTATCTACATTATTGGCTATTTTCACTACATTATCTAATGGAGAGACAGAAAACATAAAACATGAACAAAAGAGTGCATATTAAGACTAAAGTGGCACAAAACTATAGATAAAATGCATAGAAAATATGCGCTAATTTGGGTGTTATCAGTAACCTTCCCGAAGAAATCTATATGGAGCAACCACTTGGATTGACATCTTGGGGGGGGGGGTCACGCCTAGCTTGTTGTATTCATAAATCTCTCTTTGGGCTCAAGCAGTCCCCAAGAGCTTGGTTTGGGAAATTTAGTCAAGATCTACTTGAATTTGGTCTTCTACCGTTAGGCCTTGATCATTCAGCCTTCTATCAGTGAGGATCTTCATGTTGTATTCTCCTTATTGATTATGTTGATGATATTGTCATTATTGGAGATGGTCAACATGGTATCCTACAGTTCAAATAGTTTCTTCAAAAAAAATTTCAGACTAAATATTTGTGCCTCTTGAAATATTTTCTAGTTATTGAGGTTGCTAGATCTAATGATGGTATAGTCTTCTCATAATGGAAATACACTCTTGGTGTACTTTAAGGGAGCAGTATACTTGGAGCAAAACCTGTAGATACTCCAATTGATCCCAAAGTCAATCTATACAAGGAGGAGGGGGGTCTACTTGAAGATCAATGGAGATATAGAAGACTAGTTCCAAAATTAAATTGCCTTACAGTCACTTGTCTAGAAATATCCTTTGATACTAGTGTTGTTAGTCAATTCATGAATAAACCATGCACTAGTCATTTGGAGGTTGTTTATAGGATTCTTTGCTATCTCAAGAAGAGTTTAGGAAAAAGTATATGATACATGAATCATGGACGTATCAAAATTTAGGGCTTATCAGATGTAAATTATGCACGATGTGTCATAGACCACACATAAATTTTTGTATATTTTGTCTTTATGGGGGACAATCTCGTGTCCTATAAAAAGCAAAAAGTCGTAGCCTGATATAGTGTTGAATTTGAATACAAAGTAATGGCTCATGTAACTAGTGATCTACTACGGGCCAAGAATATTCTAGAAAACCTGGGAATCACTCAGTCTGAAGCAATAGAACTTATGTGTGATAATCAAGTTGTTGTTCACATTGCCTCCAACCCAATCTTTTATGAATGGACTAAACATATTGAAGTTGATTATCATTTCATTTGGGAAAAGCTACAAGATCACCAAATTGTACTTATTCCAGTCCATTTAGAAGATCAAGTGGATGATCTTTTTGCAAAATCCCTCAATGGTTGCCCATTAGAATTCCTATGTAACAATCTTGGTGCCAATAACATCTACACACCAGCTTGAGGGGGAGTATTAGAATAATAAGCAATTATTCCCTTTATCCATTATTCTTTACTTCCATGTTCCTCTATGTATATGGGATTAGTCCCAAAAAATGTAAATGGGTATTGGCCACCACCTGTGTCCATATATATTGTTGTGTCATGTCTATACAAAGGCATCTCACTCCGCACATTACTTTACCTATATGCAATAGCGTACTTCTAATTTTCTTAAAAGTTATAAGTTTGAGTCACTTGGTTAGGTTAATGTGGTTAGACAATACATTTTACTATCCTCATTTGAATAATATTATATAGTGTATGGTATGTAAATTATCAACTAATCATCCATGACCATACAACACACATTAACTACACATGTTGATAGGGTTCTGTCATGATTTATCTCCCAATTTAACATTATCATCTAGGGGCAAAGATGCACATTTAATATGTTTAACATTCCTAATGTGTTCAACTTAGTTTCTAAGATAGAGTTTTATATATCATTACTTTAAAGCAAGTTGGGTATAAGGACATCAACTTAAAACTTTTAGCAATTCATCATTATTTTTTTAACCCAACTTTGAAAGCTAGAGTTATATATATCATTACTTTAGACCAAGTTGGGTATAAGGACATCAATGTCAAATTTTTAGCAATTCATCATTATTTTTTAACCCAACTTTGAAACTTACATTATTATCTTCACCATTTTGACTAAATGAATATTAACTTCTAAACTTATTTCAATATCCAAGATTTCACTTTGATCCTCTTAGCTAGTAGCTACCTTTTTTTGAAATTAGTAGTGAAATTTACCAAGAGTTACTTATTGCATACACTAATAAGTTTAAACAAACATAAGGTTGAGCTATGCCCCTAAAACTAAAGGGGTACACTATTCCACCCCTTAAAAGGGTTTATATATGACCTGCTAACCATTTAGAGAGGTAACAAGTGATAATTCAACTAAGGTATATATATTCAAAACTTCTTATTCATTCATCCACTCTTAATTCTAAGGATTCAGGGTTAACCTAACCATTCAAGAGTGGTTCACTGAGGGGTTCTGAATACTAAAAGTTTCATATTATGGTGACATGGTTCATGAAACCATTGATATAATCTAGAAACATTTCATTTTGTACATATAATATAATAATGAAAATAAGTGTGAAGAGGAAATCTCTACAATGTAAATTGAAGATGATGACATAATAAATGTGAGAACCAAGTCAACATTTTTTTATTGTTTTACATTAATTCATTTCATTAAGAGAGTCTAGTTATTCAAACATCTAGAAGGTCAGACAAACATCATACCAAACTTATATCATTAGAGAGGGGGATATTGTTTTCTATTAGATGATGCCAACTCCTACCAAACTCCTACATAGAGAACTTTTGGAATATTGATATTGAAATGACTCCATGGTGTAGCACGACATGCATAACCATAATGGATTTAGTTCATGTTATCACTTAACAAATAAGAGGCCTCCTATTTCTAAAACTTAATCTATTGTGCAAAGTTTGTATCCAATCATTCTCCTTCTCATGTAAGAAATGGGTGAGAGAACACTTGATGGACACCTTACAAGAAGTTGAATGTAGAAACTAGGTTTAACCTATCTAGGGATATCCAAGGTCTCCCACAATCTAATGTTATTTAAATGACTTCCCATTAACGTCATACATAGGAGCTAATCAGTAAAAGTGTTAACTCTTAAGGAAGGGAAAGTTCTAGCCACTAAGGATAGGGAGAGGGGTAGTTAAGGTTAGCATACTCTGAGCCACAACCACATAAGTGGCTTCATAACCTGAAGGACCAAGTTAAAAAGAGATTTAAACCCTAATGGTATCTCGTGACTCAAAGGTAGAACCCTCAATAGCATCCATAAGTCATCTAGCTACCTACAAAAGGCAAATGTATAGGAACAAAACAAGATAACTTGAAATAGGCTGATTAACATACTATTAGGGATCTTATACCATGCTTGTAAGAAGTGGGACCTAAGAGGGGATCTAATCCTTACTTAACTAATGAATAAAGTCCATCTAATTCCAAACATACTAAACATATGACGGAAGGGAGGTTATATTTCATCAATGTATGATGCATAAAGCATGATAATTATTCATCAATATAAAATGTAACTATCACACTATCACAAAATTTTACAATGTCCTCAACACAAGAGGTATTCAGTTGATTAGAAAAATTTATAATCACATATATTAAATACTATTTGTAGAGGAAATATATCCTCAATGTTCAAATTTGCGGTATCTATTCCTTTAGAGTCAACTTCCCCTAAAACACATGCATTTGGATTGTTTATGGACAACTCCTAGAAGAGGAAGAAACAAGAAATAGTATGCATCTACAAATAAACTAGTGTGTGTCATAGAAACATTACTTGGTCATTTTAAAGATCAAACAAATTGATAAATTTGTTGTAAAAATAGAAAAGGAGCCATAAAATAAGTAGGTAAGTTCAAGAGAATGTATTTACAAATGAATATCAATGTATAAGAGTAATGAGATAGTTCTATTAAAATAAGATAATCAATAAGGATGAATTACATACCTTTTAAGCAATTCCACAAACATAAAAAATGAAGCAATACATGTTGATTATAATAAAGATTAGCATAATCTAGAAAGTTGGGCATAAAATCAAAAATTTCAAACCAAGAGTGTGACAAATAAAATTCAATGCAAAATAAACATAGCATGGTGGGAGTACTAAAACATTAGTGCCTAGTAGGAGGACTAAAACCTCATTGCCTAGATATAAATTATGGCCAAAGGACTAAAACCTCAGTGTCGGGTAGGAGGACTAGCACCTCAGTGCCTAAAAATATGGTGTATATACTTCTTTATATGACTAGTCAAAACCACACATGCATAATACAGTAGGCAAGAGCATATTTCATTTTAATATATATTCAAGTACAAAAGGGATGAAAACATCCAACAAATGAAAATTGGAGTCACAAGACTCAGATACAAGAGAAGAACAATTACAATAACCCATAATGAAGAAATCAGTGAATAATGATTTATTCCAAAATGATTTAAATTGGTTTAAAAATAGGAGCATAACTAAAAATATACCTCATTTATAACAATTAGGGATCGTCCACTACACGCCCAAATAATATTCAAACGATGTGCATACCTCATTTTTACAGTTAAAGTTTAACTCTATTGATAGATTTTATTCCACATCGTCAAGACTTCCATCTTGGAAACACATTAGGTATGTCATTCAACTCAAACAGAACATACATGTACATTCCTAATGTAGTTATATATATTGTTCTTATCCTATTTCTAATCACCTAAAGTAATAATTGGGCTTTTAATTGTATTAAGTGAATATATAATCTATTACATTGCTATAGATGTCCAACATGTACATATACATCATTGGATAGGTATACTATTTTACCATGTATATTTATCCATGGTCATATATATCATCATTTGTAAGGGAATATATTGTGGGAGTATTATATATTGTATAAACATATCGTCTAAATTAAAATTTGAAATAATAAGTCATATATATTATTTATATGATTCTATTATATTCTTTCTCTCATATACAAAGTCATTCAAATTAGACCAGTTTTGATAAATATAATTCCTAGATCCATAAAATATATATAGGGTTTTAATTTCAAAACTCGAAGAATTTCATATATGAATTTTTTAATAAATACCTACTCAAATCCCTAATATAAAATCCCTAATATACCATATGATTATTGGATGTTTAGGACTATATTGATACACATATATTAATATGTATACTAGTATGACTAGTACATAGTAAACCTTTAATTAACATAATAACTATGACTAAAATTTTAAAATATTCTTACGTATATATAACCCCCTATCCACTTCATATGTATTAGGCAACTTCTTTGATAGAACATACAATTAAAAAATATACTTCACTTATGGACCCCAAAAAAATATACTTCACTTACATACTTGTTATCTACTAACATATACATGAATATGACCCAGACATATATTATCTATATTATTTACATATATTGCATCATTATTATGTTTTACCCTATGAGTTGATTTCTTAATATCCTTATGGAAACTGACTACATACCTTCAATGTGATTGAGATAACACTGATCTCTAATGATCTAATTCTTAGTGGAAACTAGATGGATGGATTCATCCAAAATCTTAATGCCAAAATCCATGGTCTTGATTGCACATGTTTGAGAGTTGAGGATGCTAAGATTCCTCTCTTGACTTGCCACAATTATAGAATCCTAGTTTGATTCTTCTAACATTCCATCTATGAGTAGAGAGCTACCCACCTTAAGAGGAAGTCCGCTACTCGTAGCCTGCTAGCCATGGCTCATGATGACAAAACATGTACTCTGGAGCCAAAAATGGATTTGGTGTTTAGGTATCTAAGGGTGACATGATGATTGATGCTTGTTAATGAGCATATGGGAGGTATGTTGTGCAATATAGTGTGTTAATGACATTTATAATGTTCACCAAAGTTTAAATATTCTTGATTGATAAGGAAGAAAATGTAACTAGGTTTCAGTGGAGTGAGCCTGACAGTTTAGTGATGGGGGCATCGATAGAACTAGTGAGATACGGTATGGGCATGGAAAAACAACAATAAAATATGTTAATCTCTTGTGGATGGGGAGAGTTTTTTGAGTCTTGAGTTACAGGTTTGTGTGTTCTAGTCGAGAGGTCTATAGTTACACACACACAGACACACACACACATATATAATGGCATTTGTGGTATTAGGTATTGGATATTTGTCAAGGGGACAAAGAAAAAAGAAGGATATACAGATTTATCTAGATCATCATAAATGAGTTTAGAAGAAGTAATCGTATGAAAACCATCACCACTCTACAATAAGTTCAATGAGTATATGAAACCATCTTTAGATGCGCACATGAGAAGATTGGCATTTAGGAGTATCTTTCTCCATTATCAACTCCATAGGACTCATTGGAGATCATACTAGTTCCATGGTGGTTCCATGAGTTAAAATTTCTCCTCTAGGTTTATCAAAAGGGTACCACATACAAAAATTCTTACAGTTGTTGTGAATTCTAGAATTTAATTTCTTGCTCGTAAGGGTGTAGCTCACTGGTAATCAGACCGTGAACGCAGGCAGAGGTCTCAGGTTCAAATCCTCATGTGGGTGAATAAAATTGGGATGTATGTCTGGCATGGTTTGCACTAGAACTAATGGGTTGCACACTTGGTTTACCTTACTCCTCCTGTGTTGGGCCTCCACTGGTCAATGAGGAGTTGGGGAGAGGAAGTCTCCTTGATGACTCATTTTTTTAGAATGCAATTTCTTAGAATGTTATGAAGTACAAGGACATATTTTGCTTTTTTGATTCCATGAATCTTGGAGAGAGAGGTGTGGGTGGTTATAGGGTCAAGAAGATTATCAAGAAGTCATTGATTGATATGAGATAAAAGTTGATTACAATGAGGTTTTATGAGGTATTTTATGTCGAAAATGACATTGGTAGATTTTTGTTGTCAGTCTAATTCAATACATTGATAAGAGGATGTCTTAATCTATAGTGGACACCGAGAGGAGGGGAATTTCTTTCAAGGTATGGTGTTTGGTCGAGGAGGGCTCATCCATCACAGAAAAAATAATTGGTCTCAATTTTGAAGAGGGTGGGCGATGCTAATCATGGATGGTTAGAGAATTTCATAGGGTGAGGGAGGATATGTGAGGGTTTTGAGGATTTCTTATCAAAGATAGGATGGGGGTTGAAGATGTATAGGAATATTTTGAGTAGGGAGAGAACATTTCCATGATATTTGTAATGTTTGTTTGATGTTACATAAGATGAATGTAACATATATTTATCTTTTAAATTGATTATTTATTTAATGTCAGACATTATTATTACATATTCAAAGGATATTTAACTCATAATATATGTCTTGATTTTGAACTCCTAATATGTATCTCCATTTGTTATTAGAATTTAACCATGAATTATATCTCCATTAATACATTTCAAAATTATGAACTCCTTGCTTTAGCTCTCTTATTACCTTCACTAATTATCCAATCATTTATATATATAATTCTATATATTATTTAATTTTTGTTCCAAATCCATTAGATGTAAAATCTGTACTATTAGGTAAGTCAATGGACAAAAAAATATACTAGAACCTAAAATTTCGAATTATATAATAATACCAAATTGGTTTAGGTAGTTAAATATAGTGATAAATTTGTGAATTTGTCAAATGAGGATATTTGAATTTCATCTATGAACTAGAAACATAAATGAAGACTAATTTGTTTCAAAGAGAATGATAAGTGATTAAAATATCCATATGATACTTAGATATACAGACCAATCTATAAAAGGCTCACGTTTGAGAAAATTTTGGATTATATCTTGACATAAGTTTGGCATCCAAAATTCAGTTACAATACTCCATCACTTAAATAGGATTTCATTCTTGAAGTTTGTTCACCCATTACTTGGTGTACTTAGTTTTACTTCCTTACAAATTATGAAGTTCTAAGTCACTTGATGAGGTTGATGTATTTAGTAAACACATTTTTATTATGTTCATTTGAGTATTTTAGTGTATAGTATGTAACTCATCATATAATCACCTAAGACCATAACACATAGATTAACTACACATGTCTATATGCTTGTATTATGATTCATGTTACAACCCCAATTTTTGAGGTTCTTTTGGTGAGAAAAGTAATTTCTCCTATTAAAGATATTTGAACAAATAATGATATAATTTGTTGTGAATTAATTGATTTCGTTTACAATAGCCTTGTTGGTTGTTTTGTGGGATTTATTGGCTATTGGGCCCAATAACAAGGAAAAGACAAGGAAAACTCCATTATTAATAAGAAATGGAGAAAAGAAAGATGTAGAAACCTCTAGAAGGCAAAATTATATAATCCAAAGGTGGATTTCGTGCCTCTTGGGTTCCTTGGGTTTGAAGGAGTCCAAAGTTGCAAAGATAATGCAACAAGATAAGAAAAGATCAATTAAATATTTCTTTATTAAGAAAGAAATTGAAAACAATGATAAAATGTGGAAAATAAGTGGAAAGAGGTAGAATTGAGTTATCCTTGGTGGAATTTTCGTATCCAAAGGATTCCTAATGTTAAAAGGAATGCCAATGAGGAAAATATAAAGAAAGATAAAGAGAAATCCTCAAAAAGAGATATTTTAATAAGAAATAAATAAGATAATGAGAAATAATGAATATAGATGCATCTAGAAAGATAATAAGTATCCTTAAAAAGGAATTTCAAAATATTAGAGTTTCTTGGGGTCTAAGGATCCCCAATGGAGAAAAAGAAAGAGAAAATACCAATGATAGAAAATAAAAGGATAATATGATGCATAATGAATGAATTTTGTGGTATTGTTAAAGAGGTGGTATTTTCTATTAAAAGAAAATATAATTTCGTGACAAATGATTAAAAGGAAAATAAAAAGAGAATGAAAGAGATAATTTTCATATTTCTAAGTATCCATGAAATAAGGCATATTAAGAAGATAAACAGGAGAGAGAAGATTACTTCTCCTTGAAGGAATATGACTCCTATTAGGAGAGAGAGCCTTATTAATATGTGGTTATCCAACCTAGGGCTTCGTTGCCCACCCCTATATAAAGGGTAGAGCCCCTGGTTCGAAGGGAAGAGAGATCCCATGTAGCACTCTCTATTCTCCTTCTTCTTCTTCCTTGTTTTCATCTTTAAACCCTAACCACAAGGAGCAGCATGCGTATGAAGCTATAAGGGGACCAGAGAGGTTGCAATGGAAGCACAATACCCCACATTGTTGAAGGAAAGGTTAGCCATCGTCCTCAGGCCCTAGTCGAGGTGCAGCAGCGGCTGCATGACTGCAAAAGCAGTCGCACGCCACAAGACTGAGGAGCATGAAGACGACCATGTTGGCTATGACCAGGTGGCGCCCTAGGTGCACAAGGGGGCGGCGGACCTAGGGAGACGGCTGGCGTTGAGTTTCGGGCCTTGGAGGTGGGAGGAGAACACCCCCCGAGCAGATACGGTCGGCATAGCTAGGGCTGCGCGAGGAGGAAGACGACCCATTGGTCGTTGGAAGGGTTTGCCCCTCTGCACGATGAAGGAGTATCCACTTAATTGAGGGCAGTTCTGTCTTTTTGTTATGTTTTCCAATGCAAGCAATGTTGCATGAAAGAGGCGACGTGGCATCTTCTGATTGGTCCAAAAAGGTAATCCTTGAAAAATTCATATCTAAATAATGGTAGCTTGGATTGGTACATATAGTATATGTATTTTGCTTAGAAAAATGAGAGGAATTCATTAAAAATGGTTTTAGAGGCTAATTCAACTTGCAATTCGAAAAGTAGTGGAAGTTATCAACTTTAATGCTTTAATGATTAAGAAACCCTATTTTGAGATGATTAATGTATTTCGTAGGGTTTAATGGATGATTGACCGGCCTAAATCGTGCGTCCAAAAGTGGAGGCAAATTTGAGGTAGTCGAGCTTTTACATTTATAAACCCGAATCCTTCTAGGCCCCCACAACTTTGTTTACATGGTTGAAGTAGATATACGGGGTCAAATACAGGGACAAGGGGGGTAGTGTTGAGAACCCAAAATCAACACGCTACACTCCGACAGGTATAAAGAGATGATAAATTCCCCAGAAGGGAAGCAGTAAGGTGTCACGAATAAAACAAGAAAACTATCTCCAAGTGGAGTTACTAGAAACATTTAAGGTTTTAGCCATTTAGCAGTTTTTAGAGGTTTTCTTGCAACAGAAATAGAAGGATAAAACTATGGCTAGAGCAAGGTACGAAGGATAAGACTACAGCATAACAAGAGGCATCAGTAACATCCTGCACCCCTCCTCTCAGAGCAGATACCTCTAACCAAGCCTCGGCACCCCTCTCGAGGTTGCTGGGCTCAAAGTTAGAGTGGAATGTTACTGAAATGACTCTATTCCAGGCACTCTCGTACTCCAGAATCAGACCAAACACTAGAGCCACAACACAACTCTCAAAGTTGTAGCGACGGGAAAACACGATTTAGTAGCTAAGCGAAACGCGATTCAAACATGCAAGCTAGAGTTCAGATATCAAACATGGCAGTCATCCAACATATTGTACCAAGCACAGAGCAGCAAGTAATTAAACTCTTCTATTTCCATAGACAAATTAAAGGGTCTTAATTACAATGCATAAGTAAAGAATTAAATGACAGAAAATAAAGATAGGTGTCGCCTTCTTGATGTAGAAGGACGACAAACTACTACAGCTCTCCAGCCCGATACAGCTGTGTCAGGCAGCACACCCTCTTGAGCGGCGTGCCTGACGGGAAACTGTATCGCTCAAGGATCCTGGACGATACGCTCATGTCGGGTGATGGACCCTCTCGGGCGGCACGTATGACGGGCGAAGCGTATCGGGTTCGATATCGAGTCGGGCGTGGAGCTACACGTTCTACTATCGGGCATGGGTTCGGGCACTCGTGTCGCGTATCTACATCGGCCGATATCAGCCCTCGGTGTCGCCCGTTACAGTCCTAGGTGAACCAGTCCCCTCCCTCTCGGGATGAGGAAGAGCTCACCTAGTGTTTCCCGGTACGAGCACTGGGGCACGATACGTCTGCTCTCGCGATTCTCCTTGAAGATAGCCCAAGTTCCCTATTGTCTGAACTGTCCGAACTATCTTTTCAGCTTCCTGTAGCTCTTATTTATAGTCGGCGAGTGGGGGAACTTATGGTGCTCGAAGCGCCACGTGTCCTCCTTAATTGCGGGTCGGTGGACGGCCGATACTCATATCGCTCGGCGCAGGGCTGTCGGCCGTTGGTCACGTGACGAGCAACGGCGCCTGCCGGTGGGTGGCTGTGTCGCTCGACATACTTGGGTTGTCGTGGCGACTATGGCTCCCTGTCGGGTAAGAGGCGTGTCGTCCGTCAGTTCCTCCTTGCGCGACACCCCTTTGTCGCGTGTTGTGGTGTCGTTCTACCCTACCGGGCAGGGTGTGTATCGGGCGTCAGGAAGGCCGGTGCAGTCTTGGACTTATTTAGTGGGTCGGGACGGCCTTATTGCACTAAAATGAGGAGAAACTCTGCAAAATATGGAAATATAAGATTAAGAGCATTGCTTGGCCAATTATTGCGAAAGTGCATACAAAAAGAGAGGAAAATAGCTAAAAATGGCAGTTTTGATAACAGAAAAACAGTCTAAAATATCACAAAAATTGGTGTTATCAACTCCCCCAAACTTAGCGTTTTGATTGTCCTCAATCAATATTTAAACTTTATTTTGTGATGCTTCATCTTGTTTGGTACAACTTTCAGGCCAAGAGGTAAAGAAAGTATAGTAATGCCTTTAGAGATAATGCTGTCTCATTACGAACAAAAGACCTTGCGTTTCCTGCCTTATTATTTCAGTAGAATTTTTTTTCTTACAGCTTCAGTGAGACTTTAGTGTATGATTTCGAAGTTAGCTTACACACCAAACAGCTTTATTTTCGGGGCAGAAAGTTGTGTAAAGGGTAGGCTAAGGCTTTTTGGGTTTTTCATCTTTGTTTTCCATCAGTCCATCCAGGTAAGGGTCCGTTAGCGGGCAAGTGGTCCCTGTAGTCCAAGCCAGTTGGCTTTAGAGCAGTGATTTCACATCCTACGTACCACTGCCCCAGATCTACCATGCCTAAAGATGGGTACTTTTGGAAAACAAGCGGGTATAAATGTTTTCTTTCTTTTCTTTTATTGGGCACAACTCTCATGCTTTTATTCACACTCATAAGGCTTCTCTCTCTTTTTGGGATTTTCATAGGGTAAAGGGGAAACAAAGAGATTTCTGCTGTTTGGGCAGCTTTTTCCTTCTCCATACTCATCTCTTAGCTGTGTGCGAGATTATTATATTTTTCAAAATTTTTGGCATGGAAAAAAATGTAATCTTCTGTTCGTTCGAAGCAGCATTATCAGAAAGATATAACAGAACTTGTATCTCATTAAGCACAAAGAAAACTAACTTTGCAAGCAGTTGAATCAGGTTTTTACTAATATAGGCTTTGTACATATGTAGGGGAATTAAATAGGCAAAATTTTTCAAAAAAAAAATATATTTTTTTATTTTATATGAGTAAGGGTACGAATATATGATATAGGAGGAGAACAAAATGGCACAAGAGAATTTTTATACCTCCTTCACTGGTACATGGGTACCCCCCCAAACTTACTCCACACTTTGTCCCAGAGTAGCGAAGAAAACAGGGTGAGTTCATGTTAGCTCAGTGAAGGTTAACTAGCGGGTTCGCCTGTGCCTTGGAGAAGCTGCAATATGCTTCTTTGCTGCAGCCTCCTTCTTTTCTCATTTGGAAACATCCAGAACAAGTGCAAAGCTCTCAAGATGGAAGCTTGAGAGCTCTTGAAAACACTTGTGGCTGCTTCCTCCTCAAGAAGATGGAACTGGAATGCCCAGATTCCATCCGGAAGTCACCCGCAAAAGACTCGTGCTGTCTCTGTAGATGGTCCTAAACCATCGCAGAAGACAGACTATTATAAGAAAGTGACCTTCCTCTGAAGCTACCATATCAAGAAAAATTCTCCCGCTCTCTATCTGCGGTAGTCGACGGCTAGCTGCCTTGGGGTTTTTACGTTTCTGCCCGATAGTTGTTGATTCCGCTCGGCTGGAGGTTTGCCTTGTGTGACCCGTCCCTGTTATCAAGTTAAACGATCATCTAAATGTTAGGTCGGAAAAGATAGGAATCACGATAAGACTTATTTTAAAATCCGGGTATCGTCCATCAAAAGGAATCTCAAGACGATACAGGGTTGGATGATACAAGGAGGGCTGTGCATCACACCCACCGCCCGACACGGATGTATCGGACGATAAGGTCTCCAAAGACCAAAAGCTCGTCAGGACGTCACAAAATTGGGCGATAAGGCGTATCGGGCAAACACTATCGGGTGTTATTTTCATGCTTAACTGCGTTGGGCGATATAAAATCGACTAGGCTCGTAAAACCCAATAAGCAGCGCGATATGAAAACTCATGTCGGGCGATAAGCATGCCGGGCGATACCTTTGCTCATAGGAGCCATCACCCGATACAAGAGCGAAGGCAGGCTGGCCGACACGCGAGCAAGGGTTGATCACTGCATGCGTTACAAGTGGCTAAAAGAGAAGTGAGTCAGCCCGACATGCTGAGCCCACCTTGCTATATATAGCAAGCTCGGCTGGGGGTAAAACAAGCATTTTTGGGGTGGGCGTCGGCTGACGAGTCAGGCAATTCCCGAGATGATGGTCACGTCAGATAAAATAGGGCATTTATTCCCATTCACGACACGATGGTTGCTCGAGAATACCATCCGCCACGGCCCTTGCAGGGCCCCAGAAACTGCAGCCTAAAACAAGCGTGACTGCGTGCCAACTGAGCTGCTGCCCGACATGACTTAAAACAGGCGGCCGAAGACCAAAGCTAGGAGAAGGAAGAAGAACATCATTGGTTTAGGGTTAAGTCCCCGACCTCAGAAAGTATGACAGCGGTGGCCCATAAAACAGAGGAGTCAGTGCGCTTGGCACGTGCACCGGCTCGGGCCTTATTACAATTTATAAATTTTGTTTTTATAGGTAAAAAGAAAAAAAAACATCCTACTCTACGAAAGAAAGAAAAACTCGGGCTGCCTCCTGAGGAGCGCTAAAGTTTGCGTCGCCAGCTCGAACGATGTAGGATCATCTTGTTCATCTCTCGATTGTACCCATATCTTGCAGACTGATCTCTGCTCTCTTGAAAAATGCTTCATCTTCATAGAACCTCTTTACCCTGTGCCCATTTACTTGAAAGACCCTGGTCGGATCATCTTTATCATAGAGCTCCATCTTTCCTGATGGGTATATTTTCGACACTATGAACGGTCTGGACCACCTCGTTTGTAAATTCCCAGGGAAAAGACGAATAGAGGACTTGAATAACAAGACCTTATCCCCTTCACTTACATCTTTTCTCATGAGGTGGGCATCATGCCACAATTTCATCCTCTGTTTGTAGATTTTTTGCATTTTCGTAGGCGTTCATTCTCAGCTCTTCAAGCTCTTAAAGCTGCAAAAACCTTTTTTCTCCTGCTTTGTCGAGGTCCATATTTAGGAACTTGATTGCCCAAAGGGCCTTGTGTTCCAACTCCAAAGGCAGGTGGCAGGACTTTCCGTAGATGAGACGGTAGTGGGTGGTTCCAATGGGTGTTTTGTAAGCAGTACGGTAGGCCCAAAGTGCGTCGTCAAGCTTCATGGACCAGTATTTCCTTGTTCGGTTGACAGTTTTCTCCAAGATCTGCTTGATTTACCTGTTGGAAACCTCTACCTACCCTGACGTCTGTGGGTGGTAGGGTGTAGCGATCTTGTGCCTCACTCCGTACTTGTGCAGAAGTGCTTCAAAATGTCTTTCTCCAAAGTGTGACCCTCCGTCGCTTATCACAGTGCGCGGTACACCGAAACGAGGGAAGATGGTCTTCTCAAAGAGCTTGATAACCGACTTGGCATCGCAGGTTTGGGTGGCTACCACTTCCACCCACTTTGATACATAATCTACTGCCACGAGTATGTATTGATACCCCCGAGATGGGGGAAACGGTCCCATGTAGTCGATCCCCCACACGCCAAATATTTCTACTTCGATCCAGTTTGCCATTGGCATTTCATTCCTCCACCCTATGTTTCCTGTAAACTGGCACTCCTTGCAAACCTTCACAAATTATGCAACGTCTTTAAACAAGGTGGGCCAGTAGAAACCTGACTGTAGCACTTTTGCAGATGTTCTCTCGCTACCCAAGTGTCCACCGTAGGGGGAGGCGTGGCATTGTTTCAGGATGTCTGCGGTTTCTTCCTCTGGGATGCACCGCCTGTATAAGTTGTCAACGCATCTTCTGAATAGGAGAGGATCATCCCAGTAGTAGTTTTTGACATCCACCAATAGCTTCTTTTTCTGATTGTACGTGATGTCAGGAGGCAGTTCTCCGCAGGCAAGATAATTGCAGATGTCTGCAAACCAAGGTAAACTTTCTTCTTGAGCTTCTGCCAACATCAGAGCCTCGTCGGCGTAGTCGTCGTTGATTTGAGGCCCTCTCTCTCTCAGTCACGATCCTTGATAGGTGGTCAACGACCACATTCTCTGCGCCCTTCTTGTCGATAATTTCATGGTCAAACTCTTGGAGCAATAAGGCCCACCTCAACAGTCTGGGCTTTGCGTCTTTCTTTTGCATTAACTATTTTATTGCCCCATGATCTGTGTATACCTTGACCTTTGCTCCGACGAGATACGACCTGAATTTATCAAATGCGAAGACGATCGCGAGCATCTCCTTCTCAGTTGTTATGTAGTTTACTTGAGCCTCGTCCAACGTGCGACTAGCGTAGCAAATCACATGGTGCTTTTTGTCTTTCTTTTTCCCCAGGACTGCTCCAACCGCGTAGTCGCTAGCGTCGCACATCAGCTCAAAAGGTAAACCCCATTCTGGCGCTTGAAGGATAGGTGGTGATATCAAAGCATTTTTAAGGGCCTGAAAAGCACTTAGACAATTGTTAGAGAAGACAAATTCAGTGTCTTTTACCAGAAGATTAGACAGCGGTTTGGAAATCTTTGAGAAGTCCTTGATGAATCTTCGGTAATATCCCGCGTGCCCGAGGAAGCTTTGCACCCCCATCACGAATCTTGGTGGAGGAAGCTTGGATATTGCTTCAACCTTGCTTGCGTCCACCTCGATCTCATGCTTCGAGATCTTATGCCCGAGAACGATGCCCTCCCGCACCATGAAATGGCACTTCTCCCAGTTTAGAACTAGGCTGTTCTCCTCGCACCTTTGAAGGACCAATGACAGATTCTTCAGATAGCTATCAAGGTCCTTCCCATAGACAGATAAGTCATCCATGAAAACTTCTACGATGTCTTCTAGAAAATCTGAGAACATCAATATCATGCATCGTTGAAAGGTGGCGGGGGCGTTGCAGAGTCTGAAGGGCATCCTTCGGAAGGCATAAGTGCCGTAAAGGCAGGTGAATGTTGTTTTCTCTTGATCGTCGGGCAAGATGGGTACCTGGTAAAAACCTAAAAAGCCATCAAGAAAACAAAAGAAATCGTGATGCACTAACCTTTCGAGAACTTGGTCAATAAAAGGTAGCGGAAAATGATCCTTCTTTGTAGCCTGATTTAGCTTTCGATAATCTATGCACATCCGCCAGCCGGTGATGGTCCTTACTGCCACCTCATCGTCCTTCTCACCCTTAACCACTGTCATTCCACCCTTTTGGGCACTACGTGGATCAGACTTACCCAATTGCTATCACTAATTGGGTAAATGATCCCTGCATCCCTAAGCTTTATTACCTCTTTCTTGACGACCTCCTTGAGCATCTGGTTCAGCTTCCTCTGGGGTTGAGCTAGAGGCTTGGCAGATTCATCCAAGTTGATGTGATGCATGCACACGGCGGGGCTAAGGCCTTTGATATCATCTACTAAATATCCTATAGCCCTCATGTGGAGCCTTAACTCCTCAAGGAGTCGGTCCAGCTGGTCACTTGAAAGATCGGCGTTTACGATGACGGGGTTTCTGTGCTCTTCATCTAAGAACTCGTACTTCAGGCCTTCGGGCAACACTTTTAACTCTGACTTTGGTCTGGGTGCCTTCTCCTGAGGCTCCTCCTCGAGAGAGGCATACTTTGCATACTCCACCACTGTATCTTCTTCTTGCAAATCTTCGTCAGAAAGGTTGAAGAGGTTGAGGTGCTTCGCGACCTCAGGATCTTCGAGGTTGGGATCTTGACAATTTATAGCCCTCAAGAGGGGGTCTACTATCTAGATATCTTCCTCTACTTCCTCGTAGAATTTATTGTAGCTATCTGTGAAACATGCTGATTCAGATAGGGATGGGCTCTTCATGATCTCCTTCAGCTTGAAGTCAATATGGTCGTTTCCGACCCTTAAGGTGATCATCCCCTCAGAAACATCAATCAGCGCTCTCCCTATCGCCAAGAAGGGGCGACCAAAGATGATCGGGCAACGGGGGTCTTCAGCTGTGTTGATGACGACTATATCGCAAGGGATGAAGAAGTCGCCAACCCTGATCGACACATTTTCGACAAAGCCGACGGGTCTCTTAAAGGTGTGATCTGCCAGTTCAATCCACATGTTGGTTCGAACCATGTCGGTCAAGCCCACCCTTTGCGCGAAACTTAGGGGAATGAGGATTATGATTGCCCCCAAGTCTGCTAGACCTTTACGCTCGACATTGTCTCCGATGGCGAACAGGATTGTGAAAGCTCCAGGATCCCTTCTCTTATTTGGCGTGTCGGGCTTCATGAAGGATGAGGAAGCGGACGCTAGGTGCACGGTCTCAATCCTTCCTCCTCCCCTTTTCTTCGTTATAAGGTCCTTGAGGAACTTAGCGTAAATCAGCATCTCCTCCAAGGCGTCAAGGAGGGGGACTTCAAGATACAGTTTCCTGATCGAGTCCATGAACCTTTCGTGACGCCTTTTCAGATTTGCCTTGATTAGCTTGTGCAGAAACGACAGCCTTGGAGCATAAGGATTCCTCCCACTAGGTAGCTCATCGGAAGGCTTCCGTGCAGGCTCTTGAGCTTCTGCTTGTCCACCTTCGCCCTATGCTGGAATGATACTCTCCGACCTCGGTTCAGGTTCTGGTTCGGCATCTTTTGTGCGCTCCACCGTCTTCCCAGACCTCAGTACTGCCATTCTGACAGTTTCAGGATATGAGAGTGTCTTTCCCGCAGGGTTCTTTATCAGAGCTGCCATCTGGGCCAATCGTTGATCGACTTTCCAGTTGCGCATCTGCAGACTTGCCATCTGGTGTTGCATGGAATTCTGAGCTCCAAGGCTGGGAAGTGCACGCTGCACCAACCAGTTGATGATAGAGTCTTGCCTTTTTATGAAAGCATGCAACTGGCCAACCAGGCCAGGCTGGTGTGAAATCTCATCTCGGCCTTGACGTTCACCTTCAAACGGAGATTGCTTACAACGAGACATGGCGTCTGATCTCGAAGGAATAGGTCACCGCTCTTTAGAGTTCCTGAGATGGCACAAGAAATCAAGTTTAGAAGATAGATTTATTAATTTCAAGCAAAGAATAATAGTAAGGAAAAAGAAAAAGAAAAAGAGTGCTGTCAAACTCATTACTAAGCTTGAGGCACAAGATTGTAGTTAGTGGATTCAGATTCGTCAACAGTGCCATTTTGCCTTGTCCCCGGCAGCGGCGCCAAAAAGTTGACCGGCCTAAATCGCCCGTCCAAAAGTGGAGGCGGATTTGAGGTAGTCGAGCTTTTACATTTATAAACCCGAATCCTTCTAGGCCCCCACAACTTTGTTTACGGGGTCGAAGTAGATATACGGGGTCGAACACAGGGACAAGGGGGGGGGGGTAGTGTTGAGAACCCAGAATCGACACGCTACACTCCGACAGGTATAAAGAGATGATAAATTCCCCAGAAGGGAAGCAGTAAGGTGTCACGAACAAAACAAGAAAACTATCTCCAAGTGGAGTTACTAGAAACATTTAAGGTTTTAGCCATTTAGCAATTTTTAGAGGTTTTCTTGCAACAAAAACAGAAGGATAAAACTATGGCTAGAGCAAGGTACGAAAGATAAGACTACAACATAACAAGCGGCATCAGTAACATCCTGCACCCCTCCTCTCAGAGCGGATACCTCTAACCAAGCCTCGACACCCCTCTCGAGGTTGCTGGGCTCAAAGTTAGAGTGGAATGTTACTGAAACGACTCCGTTTCAGGCACTCTCATACTCCAGAATCGGACCAAAGACTAGAGCCACAACACAACTCTCAAAGTTGTTGCGACGGGAAAACACGATTCGGTAGCTAAGTGAAATGCGATCCAAACATGCAAGCTAGAGTTCAGATATCAAACATGGCAGTCATCCAACATATTGTACCAAGCATAGAGAAACAAGTAATTAAACTCTTCTATTTCCATAGACAAATTAAAGGGTCTTAATTACAATGCATAAGTAAAGAATTAAATGACATAAAATAAAGATAAGTGTCTCCTTCTTGATGTAGAAGGACGAAAGACTACTACGGCTCTCCAGCCCGATATCGGTCAGGGGCCTAGCCCGATACAGCCGTGTCGGGCGGCACACCCTCTCGAGCGGCGCACCTGACGGGAAACTGTATCACTCAAGGATTCTGACCGATACGCTCACGTCGGGTGATGGACCCTCTCGGGCGGCACGTATGACAGGCGAAGCGTATCAGGTTCGATATCGAGACGGGCGTGGAGCTACGCATTCTACTATCGGGCATGGGTGTCGGGCACTCGTGTCGCGTATCTACATCAGTCGATATCGGCCCTCGGTGTCGCCCGATACAGTCCTAGGTGAACCAGTCCCCTCCCTCTCGGGATGAGGAAGAGCTCACCTAGTGTCGCCCGGTACGAGCATTGGGGCATGATACGTCTGCTCTCGCGATTCTCCTCGAAGATAGCTCAAGTTCCCTACTGTCCAAACTGTCTTTTCGGCTTCCTGTAGCTCTTATTTATAGCCGGCGAGTGGGGGAACTTATGGTGCTCGAAGAGCCACGTGTCCTCCTTAATTGCGGGTCGATGGACGGCCGATACTCATATCACTCGGCACAGGGCTGTCGGCCGTTGGTCACGTGACGGGCAACAGTGCCTGCTGGTGGGTGGCTGTGTCGCTTGACATACTTGGGTTGTCGTGGTGACTATAGCTCCCTGTCGGGTAAGAGGCGTGTCGTCCGTTAGTTCCTCCTTGCGCGGCACCCCTTTGTCGCGCGTCGTGGTGTCGTTCTACCCTACCGGGCAGGGCGTGTATCAGGCGTCAGGAAGGCCGGTGCAGTCTTGGACTTATTTAGTGGGCCGGGACGACCTTATTGCACCAAAATGAGGAGAAACTCTGCAAAAGATGGAAATATAGGATTAAGAGCATTGCTTGGCCAATTATTGCGAAAGTGCATACAAAAAGAGAGGAAAATAGCTAAAAATGGCAGTTTTGATAACAGAAAAACAGTCTAAAATATCACAAAAATTGGTGTTATCAATGATTAAAGTTGATATTGACCTGTTAATTGTAAAAAGGTACATTAAGAACAAAAAGGGTGAACTTTGCATGTAATTGGTTAATTTATAGTTTCATGTGCATAAATATGTTTTAATGGGCCTTAAAACCCTAATATTGGTCATTGTGACTCTTAGTGGCTTTAGTTGTTCAATTTCATGATTAAAGTTGAGATATGATAATTCTAAGCTATTTTGAGTGTAAAAGTTCCTAATTATGGATAAATACCCTTAATGTAGAAATTAGGGTTTTCTAATGGATAAAGGTAGAATTAATGACAAATAGAGTTCATATGTGAATTAGACCATAATGAACTATGAATTGATGATAAATAAGCATAATGATCTTGTCATGGATTAAAAGGATAAAAATGGTAGCTTTAATGTAAAAGAGGCTTAATGGACTTAATTGATGGTTAATTGTGCTTCTCTGGAATTAGGGTTATATGTTGTTAAAAGATAACCTTAATATCTTTCATAAAGAATAGATGAGATAATTAGGGTTTGTGAGTAATTGTATAAAATTAGGGTTTAAAATAGTATACATGAAGTGAAACCCTAATTGCAATGGAAGTCCTAAAAGTGGACTAGAAACCCAAGGAAGCGAGCTAGGTTTAATAGATCTTGATGGCATGACCAATAATAGGAAATTGTATGCATATTTCAGGATCTCATTATGTGCTTTCTTGCCTAATTGAATTTCTTAATTGATTGGATTATTCTGTCTCAAATCAGCCTGACAGGTATGTGGTTAATTATGGTTAATCAAATTAGTTTCCCCAATGGTTTCCTGGATGATTAATCACATTGAATGCAACTTATCAGTTTGGATGTTCATACTTGCAAATCGTAAAGTCACTATGAATATCACAATAATAGTATAAGTGTGTATTCTCACACCTACATGCCACCCTAATGGATGATGCAAAAAGGTCAAGCCCAGGAGGGAAGACCAATGGGCACCATGAGAGGTGACCCCAGGCACCAAGCTCGAGATTGAGAAGGTGGCCTATGATATTGCATGACTAAAGGGAACCATGAAGGGTGACCCTAGGCACCAAGCTCAGGATTGAGAAGGTGGCATTGAGTCAATGGTGAAAGAGAAACCCTAAGTTGGGTATGCCAGGGTTAGGGCAAAAGCTGTGGAGAATGTCACATTGAAAGCATAAATTTGCTTGTTAATTAAGTTGATTGTGATATTTAAATTGTTAGCCATATTTGCAAATTTTTGGTTGTCCCCACATACCGGTATATTTCGATATGCTGACCGACGTTTTGTTTTTCGGTGTTTTAGGTACAAAGTTGAAAGGAACAAACAATAAAATGACACATTGCGGAAATAAGAAATAAAGTGCAAGGAGGATTAGGTAGAATAGACCCAAGTTGTGGATAGAAGTAGATTACCAAAGTTTTAAAAGGTATGCAAAGTTTTATTTTATACCATATTTCAGTTTAATTGGTAGAATTTCATAATAATTATTGATTATTTGTCAAACCTCTGATCCTGTTAATTAGGATAACAGCTCTGGCCTTAGGGTCTCCCTTAATTGGGGGCTACCGGGAGGCGGGGTCATTACATTTGGTATCAGAGCATAGGTTCCTCATTTAATCTTTAATAATTATTAAATTTTACAAACTCTATATAACCCAAGGGAGTTAGTAGAGGATTTTCCGAAAGACAGAGGTGTCTAGAAATGGATCACATCCGGGGGCTGGCAAGATTTTCCTCCGCACCGTTAGTCAGAATATGAGGACTCCCAGATTAGTGTGACTGCCTGGCCAATGTCTCAGGATTTGACTCGAAAGAAGATACCTTTAGGACTCTCTCATCTTATTCATCCCTTCTTAACTCAAATGTTGTTAAGGACCTTAAGGATTAGGATTTTCTCTCTTTTCCTCACCCTCTTGAGGTATGGGTAAGGTTGATAAGGTTTGAGGAATCATCCACCAAATTAATGAAAAGTAGGTAAATAAGATGTCATGGTCATAAGCTTAATAAATTAAGCGTAAACTAAAGAATAGATACATGCTTAGGTCATATGACATATGTTGTCATGCCCTCAGGAGAGACTTGAGGCTAGACCTCCTTGTCAGGAGGATGAGTGGAGAAAGTTAGTCTTGGAGGTAGAGACCTCCATTATAAGTAGCGACTTGGTGCATCCTCTAAGGATGATGCTAACCCTAACCCTAAGTGGTGGTTAGAGAGAGAGATGGCATGATGAGTTAGATGTCATGATAGACCAGGTGTGTGGACATGCTTTTGGATGCCCATGACGTCTTGAGCCATGTGAGGTTGGATGACCTAGTGCCTTGGCGACCCAACCCTAGGAAGGGTCGTGCATGTTAGAGTGAAGGATAACTCCTTCAACGATGAGGTTAGTGAAGAACCTATGGAAACCCTATGGGTTTATGCGAGTAGGGCATAACATGCACCCATAGTACATCAGTAGTGCGACAGTAGGTTGAAACCCTGGCCAGGAGAGTATTATGGATAGCTTATGAGATAAGCATAAAGAGCTATGGATAATCTTGAACAAATATAAGTTGAACATAGGCTTCACCCATGTAGGGGTATGCTTGTGAGCTTGATCCATCTTCATGGAGAGAGGACCCAAGAAAGAAGGTTGGAAGCTTTGACTTTGAGAGATGAGGAACAGTGAGGAGTTGAGGATGATGTAACCTAAGTGGATGATAGTGGTTGCCTCATGCTTGATCCCTGGAGGCTGATGATATCTTGGTTGCCTTTAGAGGAACCAAACCCTAGAGAGAGGATGAGGCTTCTGGTACCTATGTGCCCATGGTATAGGTGTTTACCTTGCAAGATTGGAAGAAGAGTTCGTTAGACCCTGAAGAGGCTTAGTAACAGGTTGTGAGACCTTATACCTTGTTGTTTGTCCTTGAGGTGGACTCCAGTCTGAGGTGTTGTTTAAGTAGAAGGATGACAGGAAGGGCATGTCATGCCTTGTACATGCTTAGTTCGTGGTTCAAAGGTTGAGCATGTAGTTGGACATCTAAAAGTGAACCTAGGGTTCCTAGGCCTAAGAAGGGAAGTGGTGTACCTGATGCTCACGATGAGGTTGGAGTTTCTATAGATTCAAGCATGACACTCCTCATGTTTAGAGGAAAGGGAAACCCCCTCCCCCTTAAGTTTAAGGTATGTTTGATGAACCCCTCACAACTAAGTTGATGACATGGGAAGGTATGATCTTGATCCAATGTTGAGGAATGGGAATAAGTGTGACCTAGCATGATGTAGTAGGTGGTCTGCTTGTGCCTTAGTAGCTTGATAGGTTTAAGCATGCTCATGTGGATGTAAACCCTAGACCTAAGGACATTTGTGACCTTTGTTATCAAGGTGTAGTTTCCTCCCATCCTGGGAGAGGGACCCTTTTGTAGGGTCTATACCAGTTTTTATGGGTTTTAAGGAAACCTAAAGAGGTCTCATAGGATCTTGAGAAGTTAAGTGAAGAGTACATGGTAAGAGAATGAACCTATAGACCCATAGATAACCATCTCTAAGTGCATGTGGATGTGTTACCATGGAGGTAATGGGTATGGGGCCTGACCAAGGTCGGCAGGTCGCCATGACCCCTTTGAATGGATGAAAGTCAGCCCATGAATGCAGAGAGAGATGATGAAGGCTTGGGTAAGGTTCTAAGTTGGACATGTACTATGTTATAATCCTAATGTCAATCCTAGGGTCAGGTAGGGATAAGAACGATGGGAGTAGGAGTTGCCTAATTCCCTAGTTGCACATGACCATAGGGTCGGGAGGTAACAACTATCATTGTCTGAGCGCCATGGGTTAGGAAATTAATCACTTTCATGAACTCATGGGACCCAAAGGGAAGATGAGTAGGGCACTCTCTGGATGCATAAGGGAAGAGGGATGACCCCAAAAGTGTCGGCACCCTACAAACCTAGAGGAGATGACCAAGGATTGTGTGCGGACCCAAGTAGGTTCGAGATCAGTTTTCCATGGAAGTAACTTTGACATCGAGATGATCGTGATGTAGAGACATGTGTAGCACGTTTCAACTTAGATTTAAAGGTGTACTGGCAAGGTGGGATGTACTATCTCTACTCATGGAATGGGAAGAACTTTGTATTTGGACTGCATCCAAATGCTTATTTCCTCTTGTTATGGGGGTGAGAGATAGGAAGTACGTATGCCATACACCAAGGATAAAGATGATGTGAGTTGGAACGTTGCTATGAGGGATGAGGACATAGATGATAACATAACTTGGTGGAGTGAACGATATGTGGATGGGTTACAAACACTAAGAGAATAAGGTAGTCATCTTGGGAGGATGATTCATCATGAACTATGTGGAATTTGCAAGTTATACAAGGTTGAGTTTGATCACCATGAGGATGAGCTCAGAGTGTTCTTGATGAAGATAGACTTAGAGTCCAAGATGAGATAATAAGTGGAATACATGGAGGTGTATGTCTTCAGCATTACCTTACACAGAAGGATGTAAGGTGGTAATGGATGCTCTAGTTGAGGTGCAGCTGCCTAGTTTAGCTGGAGGCTAGAAGAGGTTGTAGGTCAACCCTAAGTTTGTGAGATATGTTTGGCCAACACTAACGTTGAACAAGTTAGTAGTTTTTTTGTTAGCCAGCCTAGGCCTTGATGCAAGAAAAGGATGATTGTAGAGCCTCATATACACTTCACTGGAAAAGAAGGCAATGAAACCCTGATTAGAGTGGTTTAGGGTTTCTGAGGAATCAATCTTGAGGAATCAGGACATACAGGAGATCATGATTTTAAGATCACCATACACCATGGTACTATTAAGATAGTAATTTTCATTAGTACATGGGATGCTTAAGATGAAGTTGCACGTGGTTTGTCACCATGCAAGTCAGGAAGTGAAGGATGAACACCAGTAACCCAAAGAGTTGATGTGGGGGATAAAGAGTCCCTAAGAGAGAATGGGAGTTCATCACTATGGATGTTGTGGTAAGTCTCCCCTAGACCAAGGAAGATTAAGATACAATATGGGTTATGGTAGATTGCTATAACGACCCCGTCTCTTGGTAACCCCCACTTAAGGGAGACCAAGAGATCAGAGTCGTTATCTAATAACCATGATCAAAGGTTTGACAAATAATCAATAATAATTATGAAGTTCTACTACTAAACTGAAAACTGGTATAAAATAAAAACTTTACTTACCTTTTAGAAGCTGGGACTATCCATGAAGATACTAATCTAACTAATCCTCATGTGTATGTTATTTCTCATTTAGTTCCACATATGCCACTTTACTGTTTGTTCTTTTCACTTGTACCTAAAATGCCGACAAACAAAACGTCGGTCAGCAAGA
The DNA here is from genome assembly GCA_963693085.1 of Alisma plantago-aquatica. NCBI lineage: Eukaryota > Viridiplantae > Streptophyta > Magnoliopsida > Alismatales > Alismataceae > Alisma > Alisma plantago-aquatica. The sequence goes on from OY856412.1 coordinate 754,585,504, forward strand.
AGCTCGTATGTGGGGGAAACAATAATTGTGCAACTATGTTAACAATGTAGTCAACCAAATATCATTTAACATCTAAGATTACGTTTTAAGTAATACTACTCAATCCTTGCCTATACCCTATCTCTGTACCGTCCCTACAGTGGACATGGATACTACCTCTCTCATATGGTAGATCCTTACCCCCATGGTCCTACCACATAGGTAGCCAATTCCTAGGGTTATGGAGTCACATGGCCCTACCCAAAGGTAGCCCAATCCCTGACTCATGATGACTTGATGGACCTACCCCATTGGTAGCCATGTACTAAGTCATTCAATGACCTGATGGGCCTACCCCATTGGTAGCCATGTACTAGGTCAATCCCTTAGGCTACAGAGGGGACTAGGATCTGAGCTAGTAGGCACATCTCTTATGTGATAGTCATATTCACATTATAATTTGCATGAATTAAATGCAACCAATAGTTTAATTCAAGTCATCAATAAAACCTTGAAAATCCTTGAGAAACTAATTCGGGATATTCATAGGCATAACCACATACCTGTCAAGTTGATGTGAGACAAAAATAATCCAATCAACCAATAGGCAAGCAAGCATTCAATAAGACCCTGAAACAATTATACAATTTCCTTTTATTGCTCATGTCATCAAGATCTATTTATCCTAGTTATTTCCTAGGGTTATTTGTCCTTTTTAGGGTTTTGAGCATAATTAGGGTTCCACTTTAGTTTTATCACTTTAAACCCTAATTTTACCAAATCACTTGAAAACCCTAATTATTTCATCTTTCTTTCACAAAAGATTCTCATTTCATCTTTTAGCAATAGGAAACCCTAATTTCAAATTATAAGTACTTTTCTTTTCCTTTTCTCTAATTTAGGGTTTCTAAACATATTAATCGACATATCAGGTTAAAACCCCTAAACCTTGCAATTCCATTATCCAAACAGGTTAAAATCCATATTATTCATTAATCAAGTTAATCATGCTCGAATTAACCTATTTGCAATAATAAATCTATCCTTTATCAACAATTAGGGTTTCTATCCACAAATTAATACTTTTTCCATTCAAATTATACACTTTTGCAAAAAGGAACGAAATCAGGTTCTCAAACTATTTTTAATATGTTCCTCATATTTTTCTAAGCAACTTTCATATTTTAACTTTATTCATCCGAGCTTCCTAGCAGAAGTTATGATTTTTGCAAAGTAATTCATTTTTCTAGATTTATATACTATTTTTAGAGAAAAAAAACACCAGCCGCTAGATCTGTGGTCCACTGGACCCTGCGAGATCTGACATCTCATGCTGTGCGTGCTTAAATGATGATGGAAAGAACCAAAAGACCACTTTATCCTTACATGAATAGAAGGAACGAGGAAGGCACTTTGGTAAACATGTATCCTATCATCTTCAACCTCACGTCTCAGCCAGAAGCAACCCGCGAGTCAACCCGTCTGTTGACTTTGAACTCCCGACCATTTGCGTACAAACTGAGGGGTCCAACAGCTTCGTCAACCCCTCACGAACTCAGGGGCATCCTCAATTCCCCTCCTGCACCGTTCCTTCCTCACAAAGGACCCTTGGTCCCTCCGGCGACAACAACTGCTAAATGGGGAAGAAGGTCGAGGCTTAAGGTCAAATCAGACGCACTGGAGAACCTGTCTTAGGGTTTCAAACACAATATTATGGTTTGTGGGAGCGCTGGTACCATGGAGCACCTCCCTTATATATATAGGTCCGTCCATCTCTTCCTGGGATTTGGGGTTTTCCTAGTTTTACAACGAAACCTATGGAAACCCAGGATGATCAGACTCGAAAAGACCTCCCGAGTTCAATGGAATATTTTCCATCTGTGCACATCTAGTCAAACTCAACCAAAGTGGGAAATGAAATCTCCTTCCCCTGCTCCACAGCCCGTTGTGACTAGGACTTAATCCCATCCCTCTGATTCCTGATCAACGGTCCTCGTTCAATCCAAAAATCCAAATAATCCAATTTCATTGTGACATTTAATACGGTTCAAAGATTACCCATTTACTTTAGGAAACTTCTAAAAATCACAACTCTTTAATCCTTTATCTTTTTTCCACAAAATTTTAAAGGGAGCTTTGGGTCGACATTATCTACCATTATACCAAATTGGAGACCCAAATTCCAAAGGAAAAGGGTGTTTTCTTCATAAGCAAGCTATCTTTTAAATTAAGCCAATTTAATTTGGTATTTCCTCTTTCTTTGCCATTAAATTATTATTTTGAATTCCTTGAACCCCAAGAAACCTTAATGGCTCAGAATCCCATCTTGGGAATATACCTTAGCCTTTTACTTATCTTTTATCCATTATTGTCTCATTATCTTATTTATTTCCTATCAAAATATTTCTTTTTGAGGATTTCTCTTTATCTTTCTCTTTATTTACATCATTGGCATTCCATTTATCATTAGGAATCCTTTGGATACGAAAATCCATCAAGGGTAACTCAATTATACCTCTTTTCACATATTTTCCACATTTTATCATTATTTTCAATTTCTTTCTTAACAAGGAAATACTTAATTAATCTTTTCTTTTCTTATTGCTTTATCTTTGCAATTTTTGGACTCCTTGGAACCCAAGAGGCACGAAATCCATCTTTGTATTACATTCTTTTGCCTTCTAGAGGTTTCCACATCTTTCTTTTCTCAAAAACTCAATTATTCATTTATTAATTGAATTTCCTTGTTATTGGGCCCAATAGCCAATAAAGCCCACAACACAATCATCAAGGCTATTGTAAATGAAACTCATTTATTCAAAACAAATTATATCATCATTTGTTCCAATATGAGAGATTACATTTCTCATCAGATGAACCCAAAATTGGGGTTGTAACAATTGCCTTAACTAGATGACATGAGAAAGAAAGAATATTGTCAGGAGATAGATCCGGTTGAACTACAAGTAAGAGAGATGGTTCAACTACACCATGATGCGAGTTCAAAAGTTCTTGAGTATAACTTGAAGATTCACTTTCATGAGGTGGAAGTAGACGAACTCGACGTTAATATAGTTTATCACATCTAACTAATAGTATGATCTAGACTAGAGGGTCTGATGAGAGCATGTGTGCTCATTCAGGGTGATACATAGAGACAGTTCTTGTCCTATGTAAGATGTGATGATAACCACCATAGCCAGTATCGGGATACAAGAAATCTATGCAAGGGAGTTTGTGTCGGTCACCACTACATTGAGATGATATTGGTGAAGGGACCTCGCGAAGGTCAGAAAAGAACCACAGTGTGTGCAAATGAAGTCGCTTTGATCGTGCAATGGATGAGAGAGAGCCCAGGGGTGACATGAGTCGTGAGCTGATGCAAAGCAGACTAACATGCAGTTCACTGTGGGAGAGTATGTGATGTGAAAATCTGACCCCTCTAAGTTATAGCTAAAAGAGAGTTGAGTCTCGGCTGCATGGTCCATTTGAGATGGATTGGTGGAGATGGTTGTGTTTAGCCTTACCCCTTAGGATAACATGATGTATAATGTGTTCCGTGAGTCTGATCTAGAGCACTATGTGAGGTACTCAATCCATGTGCTGATCCCTGAACCTATTCAACTTTATGAGAGGTTAAAATATCTTGAGTCACCTACGAGGGTACGATATACCAAGGTAAGAAAGAACTCAGATGGAAGAATATGAGATGATGAAGGTTCTTGGGAAGCACCATGGAAAGGGTGAGGCCACATGGGAGCCATGATGGACAAAGGAAAGACTTATCCTGTTTGTCTGTGTGCCTGGTGGAATTTTGAGGGCAAAATTCCTATAAGAGGGGAAGGATGTTACAACCCCAATTTTTGAGGTTCTTTTGGTGAGAAAAGTAATTTCTCCTATTAAAGATATTTGAACAAATAATGATATAATTTGTTGTGAATAAATGGATTTTGTTTACAATAGCCTTGTTGGTTGTTTTGTGGGATTTATTGGCTATTGGGCCCAATAACAAGGAAAAGACAAAGAAAACTCCATTATTAATAAGAAATGGAGAAAAAAAAGATGTAGAAACCTCTAGAAGGCAAAAGTTTATAATAAAAAGGTGTATTTCGTGCCTCTTGGGTTCCTTGGGTTCCAAGGAGTCCAAAGTTGCAAATCTAATGCAACAAGAAAAGAAAAGATCAATTAAATATTTCTTTATTAGGAAAGAAATTGAAAACAATGATAAAATGTGGAAAATAAGTGGAAAGAGGTAGAATTGAGTTATCCTTGGTGGATTTTTTGTATCCAAAGGATTCCTAATGTTAAAAGGAATTCCAATGAGGAAAATAAAAAGAAATATAAAGAGAAATCCTCGAAAAGAGATATTTTAATTAGAAATAAACAAGATAATGAGAAATAATGAACATAGATGCATCTAGAAGGATAATAAGTATCCTTAAAGAGGAATTTCGAAATATTAGAGTTTTTTGGGGTCCAAGGAGCCCCAATGGAGAAAAAGAAAGAGAAAATACCAATGATAGAAAATAAGAGGGTAATATGATGCATAATGAATGAATTTTGTGGTATTGTTAAAGAGGTGGTATTTTCTATTAAAAGAAAATATAATTTCGTGACAAATGATTAAAAGGCAAGTACAAAGAGACTGAAAGAGATAATTTTTGTATTTCTAAGTATCCATGAAATAAGGAATATTAAGAATATAAACAAGAGAGAGAAGATTACTTCTCCTTTACGGAATATGACTCCTATTCGGAGAGAGAGCCTTATTAATCCGTGGTTAGCCAACCTAGGGCTTCGTTGCCCACCCCTATATAAAGGGTAGAACCCCTACTTTGAAGGGAAGAGAGATCCCATGTAGCACTCTCTATTCTCCTTCTTCTTCCTTGTTTTCGTCTTTAAACCCTAACCACAAGGAGCAGCGTGAGTATGAAGCTATAAGGGGACCAGAGAATTTGCGATGGAAGCACAATACCCCACATTGTTGAAGGGAAGGTTATCCATCATCCTCAGGCCCTAGCCGAGGTGCAGCAGAAGCCGCATGTCGCATGCCTGAGGAGCATGAAGACGGCCATGCTAGATGTGACCAGGTGGTGCCCCAGGTGTGCAAGAGGGCGGCGGACCTAGGGAGATGGCTGGCGTTGAGTTTTGGGCCTTGGAGGTTGGAGGAGGACCCCCCCAAGCAGCTATAGTCGGCACAACTAGGGTTGCGCGAGGAGGAAGACGACTCATTGGCCATTGGATGGGTTTGCCCCTCTACGGGCTGAAGGAGTATCCACTTAACTGAGGGTAGTTATGACTTTTCGTTATGTTTTCCAATGCAAGAAACGTTGCATGAAAGAGGCGACGTGGCATCTTCTGATTGGTCCAAAAAGGTAATCCTTGCAAAATTCATATCTAAATAATGGTAGCTCAGATTGGTACATATAGTTATGTATTTTGCTCATAAAAATGAGAGGAATTCATTAAAAATGGTTTTAGAGGCTAATTCCTCTTGAAATTCGAAAAGTAGTGGAAGTTATCAACTTTAATGCTTTAATGATTAAGAAACCCTATTTTGAGATTATTAATGTATTTAGTAGGGTTTAATGGATGATTAAAGTTGATATTAACTTGTTAATTGTAAAAAGGTACATTAAGAACAAAAAGGATGAACTTTGCACGTAATTTGTTAATTTAGAGTTTCATGTGCATAAATATGTTTTAATGAGCCTTGAAACCCTAATATTGGTCATTGTGACTCTTAGTGGCTTTAGTTGTTCAATTTCATGATTAAAGTTGAGATATGATAATTCTAAGCTATTTCGAGTATAAAAGTTCCTAATTATGGATAAATACCCTTAATGTAGAAATTAGGGTTTTCTAATGGATAAAGGTAGAATTAATGATAAATAGAGTTCATATGTGAATTAGACCATAATGAACTGTGAATTGATGATAAATGAGCATAATGATCTTGTCATGGATTAAAAGGATAAAAATGGTAGCTTTAATGTAAAAGAGGCTTAATGGACTTAATTGATGGTTAATTTTGCTTCTCTGGTTGAAAGGAACAAATAACAAAATGACACATTACGGAAATAAGAAATAAAGTGCAAGGAGGATTAGGTAGAATATATCGAAGCTATGGATAGAAGTAGATTACCAAAGTTTTAAAAGGTATGCAAAGTTTTATTTTATACTAGATTTTAGTTTAGTTGGTAGAATTTCATAATTATTATTGATTATTTGTCGAACCTATGATCTTGTTAATTAGGATAACGATTCTGACCTTAGGGTCTCCCTTAATTGGGGGCTACCGGGAGGCGGGGTCGTTACAATTCATCTCCCAAATCTTATCATCACTTGGGGAAAAGATGCACATTCACTATGTTTATGATCCTAATGTATTCATCTTGGTTTCAAACTTAGAGTTACATATACCATTACCTTTAAGGGAATTTGGGGTATAGGGACATCCAATTCGAGCTTTTAGCAATTCATTATTCATTTTTTCAAACCAAACTGTAATGATTACCTTACTTATGCTCATCTTTTTAGATATATGACTATTAACATTTAAATTTTATTTATTCATACAACTAGTATTCATTATTGTCAAATTGGCTAGGTTTTTTATTTACTCTGGTTGGGTGGTAGTTTTCTTTGTTTGACACTAGTAGTGTAATTTCCCAAGAGTTACTTATTTCATCAAGTAATAAGTTCAACCAACCCTAAGGTGGAGTTATAACCTTAATAATTAAAGCGATAAAAGATTCATAATGACCTCCTCCTCCCATTATCCTCGACTAGGGTGGACTAGAAAGGCAATAGTTGTTATCCATATCTTCAACATCCAGAATTATAACAAATGAGTAATAATCATAATAATTTGTCAAAAAAAAATTTGTTCACAAAAGGGAACATAAAGTTCCTTAGAGGGAGTTTACAATGTTTTTGAATCTCGGGAAGGACTAACATTTTTCAAAATGAATGACATAAATGAATCTATCTAAAAATCCTCCTTGGTTTTCATTTTTAGCATCATTTTATTATTATAAGTTGATCCACAACTCTAATTCAACATTCTGAACCTAAAATGCTAACAAAATAAAAAAGTTCAACACCTTATTATTCTAAGCATGTAAGTGAAACAAAAAAAATGTGCATTAATTTGTAACAATACATGGAAATTTAAGTCAAGTAATTTTAGGTAGCATAACTTCCATATTTTCATTATATTTTAACCCACTATCTTTCTCATCTCACTTGGTGAGCCTATAATTGATCCCTGAATGGATCCTTGTGGTGAATGTCTTATCATTAGGCTCGTCGTGTATCCCACCATTGGAATCTTTCACTTAACTTCATATTAGTTTTTGGAACACTCTCTTAGTTATTATTCTACATTTTTAGAGTGGGTTTTTCCCCAAAAAAACCTCACGAGGTATTGATTACTGGGGTGTATGTTATCCATTAGTGATACACACAAGTCTTCCTAGTTTTATAGGAATTAAAAGCATCTAGTGCATATATTATGTATGTGAAACATATGAGAAACTTCAGGAATCTAAAAAGCATTTAAGAAGTCACTAGTCATAATTAACCAGCATACCTTATTCTAAAGGACATGTGGTGTTACATTCAAATAGTCCAAGAAAACAAGCATGAATTTTTTATAATCAATATTTAGCATGTAAGTTTACAAATTTCTTAAAGTCCTTAACTAGGGTTTTGAGGTTAGACCAGGGTGAATAGTTTAGTTTAAGAGAATTATGGTTTTATTATGTGGATTCTCACTTTAAGGATAAAAGTTCCAATTCATATTAATGAACCATCAACCCCTTTATTTGCATATTCACTATCCATTTTAAGAGAAGCATACATCGGTTTTTTTTTGTGGTTCTAAGAGATGGTTTTTCTGCCTGCCTTCTTGGTGAAGTATATCAGAGATGATGTCTTCAGAGTCTTGTGTCTTCCGATCTATAAACCTCAGACAAGAAGCTAGGCCAAGAGATCCATTGATGCATTTCATTGCCTTATTTAGACACCCATGTCATCAATTTATCTGCCACTATATTTGTTCTTCTTCTCTGAAGCAGACCTTGACATAACTTTCTTCTTCATTAGTCTCTTCCATATGATGACAATGGAAATAAATTTATAGGCACTTATGTAGTTGGTTGTAGTAGTTTGTGAAAAAGTTGGTTGTCATATTCCACTATAAGAGGAAATGTAAATTGCAAGGATTTTATAATGCCTTGAGCAATGGCCCAAAACTCCACCATCAGAACATCCATGCAATGCATGCTTTGAGTATTGTTGGTCAGCTAAATGTTGTTATAATCTTTGATCACAAAGCTAGTAGCTGCCCTAGACAAAAGCTTGATAAATGCTCCATCAATGTTGATCTTTAGCTCACCCCTTGGTGGTGGTGTCCAACTAGTGTTGACACCTCTATGTACATTAGACTATAGGAGGCACATAAAAGATCTTTTGGTAATGTTGAGTTTCCTCACCATATCTAAGAAGTATTGATGACTTGTCCTCCAAATATTGTTGAACACAAATACGGTCCTTTCTTTATGCAATGATAGCACACTAAAAAGGTTTGTCAGTCATACTATGATTTGCCGTCAGATTATTCAAGATCCATTGATATATAGATTGAGTGTTAAAAAGCAGTCACCCATTATGGTTCTCCATCTCTTCCCATAAAGACTTTACTACAAGATAGTTACAAATCATGTGAATAGTGGTTTCTGTGTTGACAAGGTGCCAACTTATGAGTTTCCTTATTTGTGTTAGTCAAGAATCCTTCATGTAGGGTTCTTCAGAGAAAAAAAATCTAATTTGACTTGCAAACTTCAACTTTCAAATTGTAGACCAACAACCCTACGTGCATCTTTGAAAATGTCCTTGATTAGATTATTATACATTGCTCTTGTGTAGAAGTTTCCATTGGCTGAATCCTAGAATAGGTATTCATCTCTCTATACAAATGTTAGAGGCTACCATGCTTGGGATTTTTGTAGTAGTGTCTTCTTCAAACCAAAAACTTATGCAATTCGTGTCCCAAGACCCTTCACTCATTGTAGAATTGACTTTCATGTCTATGATATTAGTGGGGATCTCCATATTTTGTTTAACTACATGCGCTCATGTACCTTCCAGCCAATTATAATCTAGATATCATTATTTACTCACATGATAAAGTATAAAAGAGACTTGTGCTAGATTTACATATTTTAGGGGCATATATTCATTAATTCTAACAAAATTAGGGTTCAATTCATTGTGATCCCATGCTTCCAAACGTTCATATATGAAACTAGGGTTTTACTATAACCACTTATATGTTGGGTTTAGAGTCACATAATCATAAACATATTCTTTATATTAGTGATTAAACCCAAAATATTAAGAGAATGTGATATTTTAGGATACTAGGGAACTTGGATTAGAAATAGCCCTTGAAATATTTTTATTTGATACCTCATTCTCTATTGATCAAAACTGGCTACTTGTTTGTTATTTTTGGTCAATTTATGTAATTCATATGATTTCTCTAAGAACTTGTCATTTCTTGGAATTTTCATTGGAAAGGGGAGTATATACATTCACTAACGCAATCCTAGGTCAATGTTTGACCGGCCATTTAATAAAGGAGAGGGATACAACTTTAGTAACAAATATAGGGGAGACATTGTTTCTTGTGAGCCATTGGATCGAGGCTAAAATGTTTTACCACCTAGAGGATCCAGCGGTATCTCTTTTAGCCCAAGCATATGGAGGAGAGCTTGTCCATGTAGTTATACTACTTGCCAAAGGAGGGAGAGAAAGAGGGATAGGGAGAGGTAGGGCTCAGGACAACACTGGTAGAGTTTGTACGATGCTCATGAACTTGAGGGTATGGTTTTATTTATAGCAGTAGGGGTGGATTTTAGGGTTTGGGAACTTAGGGATTTGCCACAGTGATAGGCAGAAGGAACATGAGAATCATTCTACAAATTGGGGGGTAACAATCAATTCACCAACTATCCTAGGCATATTGGAGAGATAGAGAAGATGGGATAGGAAGACTGAGGGGAGGAATACTTTAGAGGCTACGAGAGAGAGAGAGGAAATTGGAACCCACTTTTTAGGTTTCCTAATCAGGCTCAAGGTAGGTGATGATCCTGAGCCCTTAATCAATGATCCAACAATTATATTAGCATGTGACACATACAAATGCCCATATTTAAGCCCTCTAAAGTTGTGGGGTCAATAAATGTCACTCCTATCTTATTATTTAATAAATCAAGATTTAAATGCATCACTTTATACAAAACCTAGAAAATCCATAAGTATTAAATCATAACTCTGACTGAACTGAAATAGTTATCAATTCTTTCTTATCATTAAGTCCAAGATTTTACCAAGTCACATCCCATTATGGTAACATGTGATATACCAACTAAATCATTTCACCATGTATATACATATGTTGTTCAGGTTGAATAATCAATGCATCAAACTATTGGGAAGGTATAAATGGCTTCAAATTCTAGGGTATAATTTAATTCTCTCATATTGCTACCAAAATAATATAACAACGAATTTTCTTTGGATTAATATCCTTTTCTTAGCCTTGTAGTCACCCTTACATTAAATTCAAGGAACACTCTGCAAAATCATGTATAGTCCCATAAAGTGTACAAAACCTGGATATAACTTTATAAGGCAATATTATTGCCTAAAAGGGTCACAAGTTATCTATTTACACAATTGAAACACAAGATATATAATTGGTTTCATTAAGGACTCAAGATTCATGATGACTTGTTTAGAGGATTATATTAAATAAGTCCTTTTCAGTTACAACTTCTATAGAATTACAAATTAGAGGAATTTTCAAGTTTTCACATCTTTCCTCCTTAAAAAAGTTTCCCATAAAATCTAGATCATATAGGAAAAGGGGTGGGGTGAGCCTTTACCATGTGAAGTTTTAGCCCGTATGAGATTTTATCCTCCCATGGTGATTCTATTGAACCTTAATTCCGAAGCTCCTTCACCTTTGAATTTAAGATTCTGAAAGGTGTCTATGGGTATATCCAACTACCTTGGAGTATTGAAAGGTTTTACAATCAACATATGGGAATGAACCTTTACATGACACTTTAAGTAAGACATGCATAACTCATTACATGTCATGTCATGCTGGGGTTGGTGGGGCAATATGTCAAACAAAACCATCAATCTATTCCAAGACTTCACAAGACTCTCTTGACTGGGGTTCACTTCCCCCAATTCACTATAATGACATGGATGGATCAGATTCTCAAGAAGACATAACTTTCCAAGTAGATGGGTATACCCACTTATCAAGCATTAGCATAAGATTTTTATCGAGTTTGGACACTCACACTCAATCAAAGCATGTATGAGGTGGATAGATAATCACTATTTTTACATATACCATGTTGTGCAAGTTTAGTCAACATAATTATGTTAGATATAGTCAAATTTATCAAGTGAGTCTTTACCCATCAATGAGGCCAAATCAAATGAGGCTTCTATATCATTATAATATGCAAGAAATGTAATCCTCCTTCACCATGTATAGTTTTGAGGTTGACCTCATAAGAATCTGAAGATGAACTTTCAAGTCTCAAATCACTCAAGCTAGGGTTCATTAAAGTCAATACATAAACTCATCATAGATAGATCTTTGAAGGATGGATGCACATTTAAATAGCAAGGATGAATTTAAATTCATTAATTGCAAAAATAGAGAATTACATGACTTGTTCAAATCAAATGGTTGAGTGTTTTCCCATGACAATTCATCTAGATAGGTTGTGGGTAAGTTACACAACAGAGGCCCATGATCTTCAACTTGACTAGACATGACATGTAGGTGACTTGCACACCATCTCTTCTTTGTCTACTTGAAAAAACCATGTTGTATTTTCCAAACTCTGGAGTCTTTGATAGAGTTACACAGCCTACAACTAACATACACACTGTGTAAATTGTTGACAAAGTTGACTTTCATCAATGTAAATTTCCAAGCACACACATCCATCCAAGTTTGATAGTTCTATAAGTGATTAAACACACAAAAAATGTGAGATTTGCATGAGAAAAATGGATTCAAAATCAAGTGATGTGCATATAAAAATTGAGAAAAGTCAATGCGAAATGCACTACTTAAAATCATATAGACAACTAGTTGAAGAAGGAAGAATTCAATGATGCAGTCCTATTTTAAGGCTTCATCTTGTGCCATCGTGTCATTTAATCACATCTAAAATTTTTAGAATGCATGCTATTTCCCCTAATATGTGTATTGATATCAAATGTACTTATGTTTGTTCTTTGTGTGTTTTTCGGGTACTTGAACCATGCATTGGATGGAAGGAAGAGAGGGGAGGTAACTAGGGTTTTTTACACCCTTGGATGAGCCCTAGACCATCCCCAAACCTTCCATAGGTGGTCAAAAATTAGTCCAAGGGGAAGAATAGAAGAAAGAAGGACTTGGGAGCTAAAATACACGGACCCTCAAAATGAGCCATGGTACAATTCCACAGTCGTGATGTGAGTGCCCCACATCACATACAATGTTTAAGAATAAAGAGCTATAGAAATTCAACCACCACAGCTGTGGGTAGTAAAATGACAGTCTCGTCTAAGACCTACCACAGTCATGCAACTTACAACGACTATAGTGAATAGCTTCCACAACAACAAGGGTGGGAGAAAACAGACAAGTTAGTTTCCTTCAAAATGATTTTGTTGAGCACCATAGATGTTCTACAACCTACCCACCATGGTTGTGGTGTTCACCATGGTTGTACCACTACCCTTCCAAAATCACATATCCATATGATATTTCATGCTTTTCCACCTCGCCCATTCCACTCCACCATCGTCATCTTCATCCCAACCACCATGACCTTGGTGACCAAAATGACTGTGCTGGCAAGAAACCCTAACTCATTTTCTACATTGATTTTCCAATTTTAACCCGACTTAACCTAGTGCTTTCCTCCACCTATATATACATGGTTGGTGGTCGGAGAATGAGGTTACTCATTCCTTAGCATTTATTGCCATCCTAGAGAGCATTTGTTGAGTTCCCACCTACTCCCACCTACCTCCACCTCCCCCCACCTCATTTCCACCTCCCCCCACCTTAAAACCCTAGTTTTCTAGGGTTTTGGCTACTTCCACCTTCCATTCCATGTCATCCAACCATCAAGGAGGGAGATTCAAGAGTTGTAGCTGCTAGGAGGTGAAGAAGGAGAAGTCCTGCCAAGCTTCCGTGGCTATTCAATCCTTTACTTCTATTTTTCCTTCTTTTGTTTTATTATGAGTGGCTAAGCCAATTAGGTGGGTTTTTTGGGGGGAAATGCGACTTTGATACCATTTTGGGGGAAAATAACTTCTAAACTCTACGAATTTTCTTTATATTTATTGTCTTCTACTTATCTTTATTTTTTAAAAGGTCTTACTTTATTTATTTAGTGATCTAAAGAGATTAGACTACACATATAAATGTTCAAATGTATAGGACAACTTACAAGCTAATAGATCATGATGGACAACATGTCCCTTTATAGTAGGAGGATGCTCATAAATAACAATGTCTAAGTTAGACCTAAGGTGAAACTTAGCTAACTTATCAACTTCTTTATTAATATCATGGGCCACCTTGAGGATTTGACAATCCATTAATTGCAAATGCATATCATGTATCTTTGAGATGCAAGCAATAAACATAGGGACTAGTTCCACATTTCCATGAATAATGTAACATCCCTGACCTGGGTTATGCCTTAACCCTGGGAGTTTTGCTTAAGAAAGTTAATTAGATCCTTATTTTTTATCTTGTGAAAAGTAATTAAGGCACAAGAGGAACTTATGTTTCAATTTTGGTCCTGTCTGAATAATGTTGAAGCAATGTTTGCTTATTTTGGACTAAAGTGCAAATTACCCAAGTTAAAGGGTTAACTTGCAAATGTTACATGATAATATGTTCCACATGTGTTTAAGCATCATCAGAGTGGAAATGATGTAGTGGTATGGCTTGCGAAAGCCTGAGTACTAAGAAGGAGCCGATAAAGCAATGTTTGTGCATTAAAACCTAGTTTTGGAGTAAAGTGCAATTTACCCAAAACCAAGGGTTCAATATGAAAATTATCACTTCAATAAGGTCCCTTATAATTATTTGCATCATGTAGAGCAAAGAAAATGAGAGGGGCACCTCATTTGAATTAATTTGGAGGAGAGAGAATCTTGATATTAAAATAATCAACATTTATGCATAATTGAAACCCTAATTCAATTTAATGCAAAAAGAAATATATTAATTAAATAGAACTTCAATAAAAAGTTGTGGGATGAATTTGCAAAGAGGTTGGACGAGCTTTTGCCTTGCAAAGGCACGAAAATATCCAAAGGAAGTGGATAACTCACTCACATTATTATAAGAAAAAGAAATATCCACTCACTTATGGATATTATTATAAAATGATTTAAGGTGCTTAATTTGCTTTTCTTTAAATCATGGATAATTGAGAGGAATAAGAGGAAAAGAGGATAGCCTCATCCCTAAGGAATAGAAGGGGGCAAGTGGAAAGGATAGGGGGAGGAGATAATTCCTACTTTCTCTCTCTTAATTGAATTTTTTTAATAAAAATTGCATATAAGCTCATTTATCCATAGAGTAAAAGGGGAATTTCGAATTCAATTCCACCCTTTGCTTGAAAAACAACCTTGGGAGCTTGGTAGTAAGAGGAAAACGAGCCCCAACCTGTTGGTAAGTTTCTTGACCCTCTTTCACCTTGAATCCATGGTGGAAATCACAAATCAATGCATGATTTCTTCCTATCTCGATTCCCTCTTCAATTCTAACCATTACTTTTCACTCAAAGCTTGAGGACGAGCCTTGGGATAGTGAAATAAGTCGCATCCACCATTTTTGATGTGATCTTGAAGATTCGGATCTCAATTGGAGGCGGGTTATATGACTTGAACCCCTCTACATTGTTATTCAACTATTAATCTTGCAATTTCATTGATTCCTTCATCTTCTTGATTAATTGTTGGTTGAAATTGATAATTCCATGAAATCAAAAGTACTAATATCTATAGGGACAAAGGTAGATTATGATGAAATCATCTTGGACACATTTCCCAAAGAATTTGTATTTCATTCAGTTTCAACAAGTTGCTCATTCGGTTTCAACAAAACCGTTTGAAAGCAAACGGTTTCATCAAACCATTTGAAGCTAAATGGTTTCAAACCGTTTGGGAGAGTTGACCAGGGTTGACTGTTTGGAAAAAAATTGATGCTAATATTAATGGTTGATGACCCATCAAATTTTATTGATTAATTCCAAAGTGTTCATCACTTAAAGGCTAATCAATTAGCAAACCCTAATTGGGATAAGTGCTGAAATTTTAATTGGTTGATTTAGATTTTTGGGTGTTTGAGCCCAAACAGTCTCAAGACCGTTTGGAGGTCACCCAAACGGTCTCAAGACTGTTTGGGGGCCACCCAAGACCGTTTGGAGGTCTAGGGTTAAGTATGGATTTATAATTGAAGGTCCAAAGATACCAAATTGAAATGCAATTAAGTGCTGATTTGATGATCTATCCAATGACCCAAACCCTATTGAATTCCACAAATTTCAAGGGTGGAATGGGGAAAACGGTCTCAAGACCGTTTGGAGGTAATCCAAACGACCTAAAGACCATTTGGGGTCTGGTCATATCAAAAATTTGATAATGATTCATTAGTTGCAATGGAATCAATTCCACAATGCTGATCATTGATGGCTATTCGATTCCAAGCCCTAATTGAAGGTTTCTTGAGTTGAAATCCTATATCAATTGGGTTCAAAACCCTAATAGATGGTCTAATTGAAGGTTGATTCAATAGTTCAAGTGGTAAATAAACAAAGGACTCAATTGATAATCGGTTCATCCATTGAAATCATGAATCGTGTAAGTGTTGAAAGGACTTTTTGGTCCATTCGGTTTTGAGATGGTTTGGCCCAAACGGTCTCAAGACCATTTGCTTTCAAAGGCAAATTGTTTAAATGATTTCAAACCGTTTAAATATCAAAGGGTCAAGATCATTTGGTGATTTAAAGTGATCAAATCAATTGATAACTTAATGAGAGGAAGGACCAATTGACCCTATATTTGTTACTAATTTATCTTAAATAAAATCACTAGAGTTGTACCTTTAGGGTACTAAGTGATTGGTAATATTTTATGAGTTAATCCTTGAAGCTTAGATAAGTAATACTTCAATATGCTATGTCAACCCTAATTGAATATACTTAATTGAAGGGTTGAATGACCTAATTTAACCAAGTTTGACATAGTCAATATCCTAGAGAGGATGAGAGAGAGAAATCCATACATGTAAAATAATCATGTAATGGATAATCCTCAAACACATTCAATATGAATAAACTATGAATTTAGGGTATGATCTTTGATGAAGAGATCATGAAACCCTAATCAAGAAGATTGATGAATCTTAATCCCTAATCTAGGGCAATGCTAGGTGTAACCCTAATCAAGGGTGATGACATGAGAAACCCTAATAGAGGGTATTTGAAATGTAATCCCTAATTGGGATGAATAGTAAACCCTAATTTGGAAAAAGGTTATAGGAAACCTTAATTCAAGATGTGAAATCCTAATCTAGGATAATGCCATGTGAAACCCTAAGTTAGAGTGATGTCATGTGGAACCCTGAAGCAATGATGTGATGTGAGACACAAATTCAGGGTGATGCCATGTAATGCTATATGAAACCCTAATGAAGGTACAATGGCCAATACACTGATGTAGAGTGTGGTTAATATAATCAAGTAAGATGAGAATGTTATACCCAGGAAGGGTGAAACTGATAAACCATATGGATGGTAATGTTGATACTTTATTGAGTAAGGGTATAAGGGACAAGATGATGCCTAGATAATTATATATCTAACTTTATACAGGTGTTTAACTTGACATACATGTATCAACCCTATACACCTTACAAAGATGAGGACAAGAAACTCTTAGGAGTGATGTATGCAGCAATAAATAATGGTGTGGATAATATCTTGAGAGTTGAAATACCTAAAGTGGTTGATAATGGATTATTCTATATCAACAATGCTTAACCATTAGATAAGTCCATATCATTAAAGATAGTTGGACAATACTAATGTGTAACCTATGCACTATATGATGAAAGTGATACGTGAATGGTTAAAAGTATTAAGAGGGAAATACCTTAATACAAGGTCAGTTGATTATCTTAAGTAAGATGGAATGAGGAGAAAAGTGATACATTAGGACATGATAGATATCACATTTAGCATTTCAGGGTTGATATACCTTGATGCATCTCAATCCAACATACTTGGATAAGAAACACAAGAAGTGTGTGTCATGTAAATTATTACAATGAAGATGTAATGAATTCAATGCACTTTGATAAGTGTTGGCTAAACACTATGAGAAAGGTGTTAAGCTAAGATAATGAGTATGATATAAACATACCATGGTAAGGTTGAAAGTTGAACTCATACCTTGAATTAATGATCATTAATGATATATGATGAGAGTAATGATCATGAGTAAATACTTATGATAGTATTGAATGCTCCTAGAGGGGTGGAGCAATATATTAGTGTTGAACTAATGATGTAAACATGAAACCATAACTAATAAGAAATGGGAGATCCTAACCCTAAATTGGGTAATGGAATGGAAAATCCTAATTGATAGTAAACCCAAATCTTGATATAGGAATGGTGGTGTTACTATTGTATCATATGATGTGGTAATTGAATCATATGACTGTTATCATGTATATTAACCATGCAAATATCATGAGATGGTGATTATAGCCAGATTTGAGCTATGGCTTTTATATATTAAAATATTGATTGGCCTTGTGTGCCTTAATGTTGTTGTTGCTTAGTAAAAGTAACAAAATGTACATGGACTTTATGAGTCATATGATTAAGTTGTTGCCTAGAGAAAGGTGAAAAGACACTTATGGGCCTTATGAGCCATGTGTGATGCTTGTGTAACAAGTATCATGTATACCTCGGTCTGAGAAACTAGAGGTAATAGTTACCTAACAAGTGGTAACAGTGATTAGTGATGAATTGAGGGTATGAATACCTAGTTTTGATAAGATAATGATGTTTCTGTGAGATGTGAACTTTCAAGTAATGAGATAAGGGACTGAGATCCCAATGCCTCATAAAGAATGAGAAGTGACTGATGCAAATAGTACATGTTTCTTTGTAGCATTTGTCTTAATAAATTATGGTTGAGAACTTGACTGATGCTAAAAGAATATGCTAATGTACTTAATTAATTAAGTGAAATCATATCATGTATAGCCCTGACCATAGATCCATCAGCGTCAGAACTGCTGAATGGTGAAATGGGTGCTCCGCGGCAAAACCCAGAACACATATTTTGAATATGCGGGGGTAAATGGGCGAAAATATCCTTACGTCCTTATGAGGGAATTGATGGAAGGTAAACATTAAACCTCTCGATCTTTCATGCTTCCGGGATGGATGTATCACAAATCTCCCGATGATTTGAACTCCAATAAGTTTTATAGCTCAACATCAGCATGTTGGAGCAATGAATAATGATGAAAGGAATAGGATACAATCTGAAACCAGGATCTGCCATAGGTGTAGGAAGCCTGGACATATCATACCTAATTGTCCAGAAAAGGGATATAAAGGAAGAATTGAGGAAAGGCCTATCCAAACTCAGGAAAAGAGGCTTAGTAGTTCCCAAAAAGAATTTTTTGGTACCACCAGTTCAACCAGAGCCTAGTGCACCAAGGCAATGGCCACCTGGAAAGGGTAAAGAACCTTCTAGACCACATCTAAAGCTCATAACTTGCCACCAGTGTAGACAGGTAGGACATCTGACGAGAGATTGCTCAGCTAGAAATGTTATGGTAAATCAACCTCTGAGACAGAATCAGCCTGAGGCAGTGAACCATCCACGAATCATGACATGTTAGACAAAATAATGTCATTCTAACATGTCATTTTATGATTTCCTGAGTTAAATTGAGAAAATAATTGATTGAGTTTTCCTTGATCAGTCCTATGAGGACTTACATTTTGCATAGTAAACATTATAGATGTTTTATATTGTTCTTACCTCTATGAGAGAAGATGAGGTATAGAAGAAATGCCCGGATAAAATCTAGAAATGTTAAATCTTATGCTTGTGATAATATGAAGAGTAAGGAATACAATAGTATACAAAGTGCACACCACTTAATCTTAGTATTTATATACCCTAGCCAGGTATACAACTATTGATGATAAAGTGAGTATGGAAACTCTTAGATTGTTATCTTTTTTATTGCTCTGATCAAGTAGTCATTCTGAGACAATCTAATGAGTATCATGAAATTCGAAATATGAAATGAAATAAATGTGTCATATCCTAAGAACAAGAAAGAGAAGTCTGAGATAATCTCAGATGAGCATGTGTGCATGAGGAATTAAAAGTATACTCCTCATAAGATAAGAATGAGAACAAGGGAGATGATCCCTATCTAATAAAGTTTGTAAGTATAATAAAGATCTTTTCCTAATGTGTAAATGGGAAATATGATGAGATTTCAAGGTACTCATGAACATGTTAGGTAATAACAAAGAAAGGAATAATGTTATGTGGTCATCCTTATAGATTCCTATGCTGAGGGCAAGGAACCTAGGATGAGACAAAGAATTCATGAATAGTTGAAATTACATGATATAATAAGAGGAATATGATTCCTTGTCTTCTTTCCTTCGGAGACACGACAATCAAGTGAGTCTTAGGACACTTGATGTGCATAAGATAAAATGTTCATGTGATGGATACTTAGAAAAGTATCAGTTTATCTTGTACTTTGGTTCCAAGATAAAGATATGTGTAATAAGTAATGTCTCATGATGAAAGGAAGATAAATATGTGATGTGTTTTCAACACATGTGACAAATACCAAGGTAAGAGATCTTGGTATCTAAAGAAATACCAGATGATTTATGTTGGCAATAGTCAACCAAGAAATCAGTTTGACTATAAAATAGTATGAACATCATATGTTAGGGGTTTAAGCTTTGCATAAACATGATATTAATAAAGAATGTATGATGTTTCTTTGAATAAGAAAAATGTTACCTGACACAAAATTAACCCCACAGTTAATAATGAGAAAGACAGTGAAGTATGTGTCATGTGTAAAAGATTCTATGAGAATCTTGTATGGAAGAACTTTGTGTTTATCAAAGCTCTATGGTGTCTCCATAACAATGAAATTCTATGTAGAGACTACATAGTATGATGAATGAATAATATTTTTCTTCCTTTATCTGAGATTTTGGGGACGAAATCCTTGTTAGGGGTTTATAATCTATAACATCCCTGACTTGGGTTATGCCTTAACCTTGGGAGTTTTGATTTAGCAAGTTAATTAGATCCTTAATTTTCATCTTGTGAAAAGTAATTAAGGCCCAAAAGGAACTTATGTTTCAATTTTGGTCCTGTCTGAATAATGTTGTACCAATGTTTGCTTATTTTGGACTAATGTGCAAATTACCCAAGTTAAAGGGCTAACTTGCAAATGTTACATGATAATATGTTCCTCATGTGTTTAAGCATCATGAGAATGGAAATGATGCAGTGGTATGGCTTGAGAAAGCATGAGTACTAAGAAAGAGCTGATAAAGCAATGTTTGTGCATTAAAACCTAGTTTTGGAGTAAAGTGCAATTTACCCAAAACCAAGGGTTCAATATGCAAATTATCACTTCAATAAGGTCCCTTATACTTCTTGGAATCATGTAGAGAAAATAAAATGAGAAGGGCACCTCATTTGAATTAATTTGGAGGAGAGAGAATCTTGATATTAAAATAATCAAGATTTATGCATAATTGAAACCTTAATTCAATTTAATGCAAAAAGAAATATATTAATTAAAGAGCCCTTCAATAAAAAGTTGAGGGATGAATTTGAAAAGAGGTTGGATGAGCTTTTGACTTGCAAAGGCACGAAAATATCCAAAGGAAGTGGATAACTCACTCACATTATTATAAGAAAAAGAAATATCCACTCACTTATGGATATTATTATAAAATGATTTAAGGTGCTTAATTTTCTTTTCTTTAAATCATGGATAATTGAGAGGAATAAGAGGCAAATAGTATAGCCTCGTCCCTAAGGAAGATAAGGGTGCAAGTGTCAAGGATGGGGGGGGGGAGATAATTCCTACTTTCTCTCTCTTAATTGAATTTTTTTAATAAAAATTGCATATAAGCTCATTTATCCATAGAGTAAAAGGGGAATTTCGAATTTGCTTCCACACTTTGCTTGAAAAAATACCTTGGGAGCTTGGGAGCAAGAGGAGAACGAGCCCCAACCTGTTGGTAAGGTTCTTGACCCTCTTTCACCTTGAATCCATGGTGGAAATCACAAATCAATGCATGATTTCTTCCTATCTCGATTCCCTCTTCAATTCTAACCATTCCTTTTCACTCAAAGCTTGAAGACGAGCCTTGGGATAGTGAAATAAGTTTCATACACCATTTTTTATGTGAGCTTGAAGCTTTGGAGCTCAATTGGAGGCGGGTTATATAACTTGAACCCCTCTACATTGTTATTCAACTATTAATCTTGCAATTTTGTTGATTCCTTCATCTTCTTGATTAATTGTTGGTTGAAATTGATAACTCCATGAAATAAAAAGTACTAAGATCTACAGGTACGAAGGTAGATGATGATTACATCATCTTGTACACATTTCCTAAAGAATTTGTATTTCATTCGGTTTCAACAAGTTGCTCATTCGGTTTCAACAAAACCGTTTGAAAGCAAACAGTTTCATCAAACCATTTGAAGCTAAACGGTTTCAAACCATTTGGGAGAGTTGACTAGGTTTGACCATTTGGAAAAATATTGATGATAATATTAATGGTTGATGACCCATAAAATTTGATTGATTAATTCCAAATGGTTCATCACTTAAAGGTTAATCAATTAGCAAACCCTAATTGGGATAAGTGCTGAAATTCCAATTGGTTGATTTAGATTTTTGGGTGTTTGAGCCCAAACGGTCTCAATACCATTTGGAGGTCACCCATATGGTCTCAAGACCGTTTGGAGGTCTAGGGTGAAGTATGGATGAGTAATTGAAGGTCCAAAGATACCAAATTGAAATGCAATTAAGTGCTGATTTGATGATCTATCCAATGACCCAAACCCTATTGAATTCCACAAATTTCAAGGGTGGAATGGGGCAAACGGTCTCAAGACCATTTGGAGGTCATCGAAACAACCTTAAGACCGTTTGGGGTCTGGTCATATCAAAAATTTGATAATGATTCATTAGTTGCAATGGAATCAATTCCACAATGTTGATCATTGATGGCTATTCAATTCCAAGTCCTAATTGAAGGTTTCTTGAGTTGAAATCCTAGATCAATTGGGTTCAAAACCCTAATTGATGGTCTAATAGAAGGTTGATTCAATAGTTCAAGTGGTAAATAAACCAAGGACTCAATTGATAATCGGTTCAACCATTGAAATCATGAATCATGTAAGTGTTGAAAGGACTTTTTGGTCCATTCGGTTTTGAGATGGTTTGGACCAAACAGTCTCAAGACCATTTGGGACCAAATGGTCTCAAACCGTTTGGAGACCCAAGCCCATTCGGTTTCAAAGGCAAATTGTTTAAACGATTTCAAACTGTTTAAAGATCAAAGGGTCAAGATCGTTTGGTGATTTAGAGTGATCAAATCAATTGATAACTTAATGAGAGGAAGGACCAATTGACCCTATATTTGTTACTAATTTAGCTTAAAGAAAATCACTAGGGTTTTACCTTTAGGGTACTAAGTGATTGGTAATATTAGATGAGTTAATCCTTGAATCTTAGATAAGCAATACTTCAATATTCTATGTCAACCCTAATTGAATATACTTAATTGAAGGGTTGAATGACCTAATTTAACCAAGTTTGACATAGTCAATATCCTAGAGAGGATGAGAGAGAGAGAGAGGAATCCATAGATGTAGAATAATCATGAAATGGATAAGCCTCAAACACCTTCAATATGAATAAACTATGAGTTTAGGGTATGATCTTTGATGCAGTGATCATGAAACCCTAATCAAGAAGATTGATGAATCTTAATCCCTAATCTAGGGCAATGCTAGGTGTAACCCTAATCAAGGGTGATGACATGAGAAACCCTAATATAGGGTATTTGAAATGTAATCCCTAATTTGGATGAATAGTAAACCCTAATTTGGAAAAAGGTTATAGGGAACCTTAATTCAAGATGTGAAATCCTAATCTAGGATAACGCCATGTGAAACCCTGAGTTAGAGTGATGTCATGTGGAACCCTGATGCAATGATGTGATGTGAGACACAAATTTAGGGTGATGCCATGTAATGATATATGAAACCCTAATGAGGGTACAATGGCCAATACACTGATGTAGAGTGTGGTTAATATAATCAAGTAAGATGAGAATGTTATACCTAGGAAGGGTGAAACAGATAAACCATATGGATGGTAATGTTGATACTTTTTTGAGTAAGGGTATAAGGGACAAGATGATGCCTAGATAATTATATATCTAACTTTATACATGTGTTTAACTTGACATACATGTATCAACCCTATACACCTTACAAAGATGAGGACAAGAAACTCTTAGGAGTGATGTATGCAACACTAAATAATGGTGTGGATAATATCCTGAGAGTTGAAATACCTAAAGTGGTTGATAATGGATGATTCTATATCAACAATGCTTAACCATTAGATAAGTCCATATCATTAAAGATAGTTGGACAATACTAATGTGTAACCTATGCACTATATGATGAAAGTGATAGGTGAATGGTTAAAAGTATTAAGAGGGAAATACCTTAATACAAGGTCAGTTGATTATCTTAAGTAAGATGGAATGAGGAGAAAAGTGATACATCAGGACATGATAGATATCACATTTAGCATTTTAGGGTTGATATACCTTGATGCATCTCAATCCAACATACTTGGATAAGAAACACAAGAAGTGTGTGTCATGTAAATTATTACAATGAAAATGTAATGAATTCAATGCACTTTGATAAGTGTTGGCTAAACACTATGAGAAAGGGGTTACGCTAAGATAATGAGTATGATATAAACATACCATGATAAGGTTGAAAGATGAACTCATACCTTGAATTGATGATCATTAATGATATATGATGAGAGTAATGATCATGAGTAAATACTTATGATAGTATTGAATGCTCCTAGAGGGGTGGAGCAATATATTAGTGTTGAACTAATGATGTAAACATGAAACCCTAACTAATAAGAAATGGGAGATCGTAACCCTAAATTGGGTAATGGAATGGAAAATCTTAATTGATAGTAAACCCAAATCCTGATATAGGAATGGTGGTGTTACTATTGTATCATATGATGTGATAATTGAATCATATGACTGCTATCATGTCTATTAACCATGCAGATATCATGAGATGGTAATCATAGCCAGATTTGAGCTATGGCTTTTATATATTAAAATATTGATTGGCCTTGTGTGCCTTAATGTTGTTGTTGCTTAGTAAAAGTAACAAAATGTACATGGACTTTATGAGTCATATGATTAAGTTATTGCCTAGAGAAAGGTGACAAGACACTTATGGGACTTGTGAGCCATGTGTGATGCTTGTGTAACAAGTATCATGTATACCTCGATCTGAGATCCTAGAGGTAATAGTTACCTAACAAGTGGTAATAGTGATTAGTGATGAATTGAGGGTATGAATACCCAGTTTTGATAAGATAATGATGTTGTTGTGATATGTGAACTTTCAAGTAATGAGATAAGGGACTGAGATCCCAATGCCTCATAAAAAATGAGAAGTGAATGATGCAAATAGTACATGTTTCTTTCTAGCATTTGTATTAATAAGTTATGGTTGAGAACTTGACTGATGCTAAAACAATATGCTAATGTACTTAATTAATTAAGTGAAATCATATCATGTAGAGCCCTGACCATAGATCCATCAGCGTCAGAACTGCTGAATGGTGAAATGGGTGCTCCGCGGCAAAACCCGAAATGCATATTTTGAATATGCGGGGGTAAATGGGCGAAAATATCCTTACGTCCTTATGAGGGAATTGATGGAAGGTAAACATTAAACCTCTCAATCTTTCATGCTTCCGGGATGGATGTATCACAAATCTCCCGATGATTGGGATAGATGTTGTACACATCTCCCAATGATATTAATGTCGGGTCGATGGAGATAAACATTAATTCTCTCTATTGCCGATGAGAGTGAAGTTGACGTTGTAACTCTACAGCAAAGTTGTCAGTATACCCTGGAAAGCTATCTAGCAGAGACACAAGATGTCATGCATGTTGTCTCGTACTGACCGAGATGTGGGGGGTCTTGGAAGCTGGCTCTTCCATCTACTGTTAAAATATAAGTTTTCTCTAATCAATTTCATTCTAATAAACTGCAATAATAATGTTTTGGTGAAGAATTATATCTCCTGCTGGGGCAATTTATAATTGTCTCACCCACGTGGGATCCAATGTTTTTACGTGGGTGCGGATGAAGAGGCAGAAACCCTATAGCAGAGAAAGAACAACAACAGCATAAGGGACAACAGTAATATCTCAGGTGGAGATACTATCTATCAAGTCATATAGATAGTAGTCCTATGTGTCGTTTATGTACTCTCAGGTCCTCGAAGTTTTTAGTTAGTGTTTTTAATGAATCGATCTGAGATTTTGGCTTGATGCCTCTAGGTTCTCATGTTGTCTGTATATAATGGTAATATGGCAGATGATGATGTAATCCTCGAGAAGAGATGGTACAAGTTATGTACTTATGAACCAGGATGTAAATGTTATACTTTGGTTCTGGATGAAAGAGTTTTCCTATGCATGGATCTCTTTGCAAAAAGTTTTAATTTTTAGTGATTTTTGTTAATCCGTTGCGAATGATACTGTGGCGACACATCCCGCTATCACACAGAAAGTTAGGTGCCACACAAAAATGTGCGGAAAACACCATAAACCACCTAAAAAAAAACACGAGTTAATTAAAACCAATTTCAGAAAACCGATGAACCATGAAACTATTACATTTAGATCCTCCTCCTGCAAGAAAATAGGTTATATAAACATTTACAAGTCTTGATACGTGTCTGCAACTTAGGAGATCAGCAGTCTTGTCATCAAAAGAGTTCATCACTTGTTTATACATACATAACGACCCACATTCGGCCAGTAACAGGATATACAGAGCTTCAAAAGCTATACATCGTAAAACAACGTCAAAACACATCCAAGAACCTGAGAGTACATGGATGACTCTAAGACTCTACTACAAAACAACCAAAACAGCAGCATGTCCATCTCTTGCCTTCTACTGCTCGTCTTGCTGCTCAGCCGCAACCCCGTGACCACCACCACGTCTAGCTCGAACACCTAAAAAGGTTGTAAACTAGCAAGGTGAGACACTTAGTCCCAGCAAGAAACATAACTCCCCGCCGAAACCATAACACCATAGAAGGATTAAAGTAAAAACAGTAGATAACTGATAAAAGATACAGTAAGAGCAGTCTATTCATACCATCAAGCTTACCAAGCTATATAGAAGGCATATAAACAAGTATTTCTTTATGGAACATGATTGACAAGATAAGATTTATAAGATCTTACCACCTAACATAAGGAACGTATAAGTAACTACAAGGTATAACAATATCAACTACACAAGCAAGGCCTCAAACAATGTTCCGTGTTTTTCCTTAAGCAATAAATACTATTTGTCTGGATTATGTATTATTATGCCCTGAGGAAGTGAGCCGTACCACTCAAATCCAACCTTCGGTTGCGAAACCCAAGCCGGTGCCATACAAGGTCAATGGAAGAGCCAGACTCCACGACCTCCCACCTCGTGGTCAGTGCACGAGTACAACACAAGCAAGACCGCAGTCTCGTGCTTAAGTGGCCTCAGCCACAGGGTCAGGCTACCCTCTGCCTAGCCCGCCTTGGAACTAGTATCGGCTCTAGTGAAACTGAGCCACGGGCATGATCACCGTGCTCTAAGCCATGAACCCATTCATGCTCCCATATCACACATCCTGAGCCATGGGCCTGTTCACCATGCTCTTAACATATCGAGCTATAGGCCTGAAACCACACTCTGGAGTCTACAACCGAAGTTGCACTCTTACCTCCTCATTTTCGGCTAGGAGAAACCACACATATTCAATAATATGCGCTTCCAGATTAACCCGCAGGAGAACCTGTTTCACCATCACCAGCTCCCGGTGATGATGGTCTATGGCCAGGGCAAGCTACATGATATGTTCCACTGTGATTAATTAGTATATTTTAAGTGGATTATTGAGGCAACGAGGTTGTAACACATGCATAACATAAAGTTACATTATTGTTACCACCATCATGTTATTTCGGGATCTCAATCCCACATCACAAGAAACCACTACCTCATAAGGCATTCTCATCACTTGGGATAACATTCCTAGATCATCATCAGCGGATAACACCTCAACTTATGCACTTTCGCCAAATTCAGGTCCTCAGACCAAAATACATCATGCATGTTATCTCATCATAAAGAGTGAGCATCAAAGCAGTATTACTCGTACATATATATCTCATAGCCCCTTTACCTGGCTACGCATCTGTTTGAAACATCTGCATGGTTAGTGCACACAATCAACATGGATTAACAGAAGGATCATATTATCAAACATAGGGCGACATTAATGATTATATGCTTTATCATTCATGCCTCAACCTATGACCATAGACATAGGTCATATCATCATGTGAAGCAACTCATATACTTCCAAGCATATCATTTACTCCTCATTATAGATACATGATTCAAGATGACCATAAACACTTGTAATATCACATCATTAGAGTTTCAGATATTTCATGCTTACATATGTGCGTTCTATTATATCAACCACCTTGCCATTACCAAACATGTCAAAGGTTCACAAACCATAAACCATAACTCTTAAAAACAAAGATGTGATTGCATGATGAAGAACTATTATATAGGTTTTCTAGAAGGAACATGACCCTCACTAGAAGTGCCCGCTACCCTCACAAGAAGTGTGATGGGCAGGGTACTCTCACTAGAAGTGGTATCGGGCAGGGTAGACTCCCTCATATCGCCCAAACGTTCAAGCCACATAACGGCCAGGCTAAGGCAAGGGTGTTGGGCTACCACCTCATGGTGTATCGTGCAACCCTAGGTGTCGTGCATCCATGTGTTGGGTTAGGGTTACCATAGGTCACCATGTCGGGCATCACCACCAAACTATGACGCCCACTAGAGATGAAGGTACCTATCGGCAGCCACACCACTCACACGCCCAAGGACACTACCATCACATAACACCCAACACAACATAGGTATCGTCCAATGCTAAGGCAGCTCCTAGAGTTCTAAAACGTCCAAGGTGTATCGGGCAGGGCACTAAACAAAACCTAACGCCCGACACACAAGGGTATCGACCAACAACTCTACCCATCTAAGTACAACAGACAGGGGTACAACTCAAACGGGCAACAAAGAAAGCCTATCGTCCAACCAGGCTAGTCTCATCCTATCGGCCAACACACAAGGCCAGGACCAAGGTGTATCGCCCAACACAACCTCATATCTCAACCCAAGACTCTAGATCAAGAGAGGATATCGGGCAACACCATCCCAAGACCATATCGTGCAAGATGCAACTCAACAAGGTTGTCATAAACCTCAAGCACAAGGGCACCAAACCCTAAATTGATCAAAAAGATCAGCTCACCTCTCAACAACCAAGAGAGAGGGGTTTTGCACAACCTCTATCACAACTCGGGCAACAACTAGAACCAACCACAACAAAGGACTTACCCACACAAAAGCTCACCCTTCAAGTCCATGGTGAGAGGAGGGTGTTGCTCAAGTAACTAGAACACAAGCTCACCTCTCAACTTAAACGAGAGAGGGGTATTGCCCATATTATTAGGAATCACGCTCACTCCTCTAGACCAAGGAGAGAAAGGAGTGTTGCTCAACAAGGAACCCTAAAACATGGTTAGGCCAACTAGGTGCAACTAAGCAAGAAACTTAACTAGCAACATACATAGTCGATTATGATCATATGAGACATACACGAATGTAGAAGGAGGGAGTATAGTTAGGGATAGGAGTTATGTAACCCGCCTTAAGTAAGCTCCCAGCTCCAAGCACCACCACAAGAAGAAGAGCAAGGCACTCTAGGGTTCGGACACCACTAGAGGAAGAAGAAGACTCCAAGATAAGGATCGACCACCAAGCTTGCAAAGGAAGAGGTGTCGTGCACTAAGGGAGAGGGGAAACTAAGGAACTAAAGAGATCCTTAGCAAGAGAAAGGGAACACATATATAGGAGAGGGTGGAGGAGAAACCAAGGTAAGACAAGGCAATGTGTCGCCCACCTAGGGACACTTGTCCATGGGCAATGCCACCACTCTATCTTGCCTTAAACACATGTCCAAGGCCATTGCCACATGCAATCATCAAGCACCAAGTGTCCACTAGAGGTGACACAAACGAGGTCAAAGGGTCAAAGGGGTCCATGGGCACACACCTCCACACCATGCCCGAAATCACACCCTGGGAGACACACCGAGGCCGACACAACAATGGCCGACACACCTAGGCCGACACAAGGTTGAGCAAAGAAAAGCAAGAGCAAGGGTCAAGCAAGGCACCTCAAGGACCAACAAGCTCATCCAAGCCCCTAGCAACTCAAGCAATGAGCCCAACCCTTCCTCTCAACACTAGAGGAAGCAAGGAGAGAGAGGAACACCTCTCAAGGTGACAAACTTGCTCAACAACCCTAGGCTTGGGTAAATTGCAAGTAGCACCTCCAGCTCTCAACAAAGCACCAACAAACCCTAATCACCACTAAAGATGATTAGCAAGAAACTAAGCATCAGGGTTAAGCAAAGAAAATAGGATAAACCCTAAATGGAGGTCAGGGTCCTTACAAGCTATAACATCCTACAAAGGGATTTCGTCCTCGAAATCTGAAGAGAAAAGCGAGGGATACTTCCTCCTCATCTCTTCCTCAAGCTCCCACGTGGCTTCCTCAATGCCACGATGATGCCAAAGAACCTTCACAAGAACTAGGTTCTTCCTCTTCAGCTTCTTAACTCTTCTATCAAGGATCATCACAAGACCTTCCTTGTAGGTCACATCTTCATCAAGCTCAACTTCGACTAGTTGTATCACTGTTCCTGTATCTGGATGACTTTTCTTCAGCATACTGACATGGAACACTGGATGTAACCTATGCAACTCTGGCGGTAGCTCTAACTTGTAAGCTACCTTGCCCATACATGCTATGATTGGGTATGGCCCCATATACCTGGGTGCTAGCTTACCCTTTCGGCCAAACCTTAGCACACATTTCCATGGTGAGACTTTAAGATACACTTTGTCTCCTACCTGGAACTCCAAATTTCATCGACGATTGTCTGTGTAAGACTTCTGCCTGTCCTGTGTTGCTTTCAACTATTGTTGTATCACCTTGATCTTTTTTGTTGTCTGCTGTACTAACTCAGGACCCAAAAGTTGATATTCACCAGACTCATACCAACATAACGGAGATCTACACTTCCTGCCATATAAGGCCTCATAAGGAGCCATGTCAATGCTCCGCTGATAACTATTGTTGTAGGCAAACTCTATCAAACTGAATTGTACGTCCCAACTTCCCAAGAACTACACAGCACAAGCCCGAAGAAGATCCTCCAAAGTCTGAATAGTCCTTTCAGACTATCCATCTGTTTGTGGGTGGAAAGCAGTGTTGAACCTTAACTGCGTTCCCAACGCTTTGTGTAATTGTTCCCAGAAACGACTCGTGAACTGAGGACCTCTGTCGAAAACTATCGTCGTTGGCACACCGTGCAAATGTACTATCTCATCTACATATACCCGAGCGAGCTTCTCGGCTGTATACGTTGTCTTTATAGGTATGAAATGGGCAGACTTTGTCAATATGTCCACTATTACCCAAATGGAATCATGATTCCTAGTTGTCCTGGGCAGACCAATTATGAAATCCATGGTTATATGATCCCATTTCCACTGCGGTATCGGCAGGGGTTGCAACGTACCTTGCAACTTTTGATGCTCAGCCTTGACTTGCTGACATACCGCACACCTAGCCACAAACTCGGCTACATCTCTCTTCAAGCCAGACCACCAATACAAGTCCTTCATATTATGATACATCTTAGTGACTCCTGGATGCATATCATACATCGATGTGTGTTCTTCCTCGAGTACTAGCTTCCTCAGATTATCAACATTGGGGACCACAATCCTATCATGATAGCAAACTAGTCCATCCTCAGACTCATGGAACCCATCACGCCTTTTGCTGCCGAGCTCTTACTTGATCAATTGAATTGTATCATCTGTTTGTTGTGCATCTTTGATCTGCTATCTCAACGTAGGCTTTACTTGCATATGTGCTAAAAGTCCAACTAACAAGGAAACTCCCATCAGCACATTCATCTGTCGCAAGGAAACAAACATATCCCGTATATGGCATACCAAGGAACTCAACTGTGCCTTCCTTGTAGAAAGAGAAGAAGACTTTCAACTAAGTGCATCAGCTACCACATTCGCCTTACTAGGGTGTTACTCGATGGTGAAGTCGTAATCATTGATTAGCTCCATCCATCGGCGTTGTCGCATGTTTAGCTCATTCTGCGAAAAGATGTACTTCAGATTCTTATGATCTGTAAAGATCTGACACACTTCCCCGTAAAGGTAGTGTCTCCAAATCTTTAACGCATGAACCACCGTTGCCAACTACAAGTCATGAGTCGGGTAGTTCTCCTCATGTTTCTTAAGTTGTCGTGAAGCAAAAGAAACTACATGATCTTCCTGTATCAGCACGCATCCTAACCCTTTCTTGGAAGCATCGTAGAAAACAACATCGCCTTTCCCAGGCTCTGGCAGCACTAGCACTGGAGCACTAGTCAGCTTCTCCTTCAAACTTTGGAAAGCTTGCTGGAAATGATCATTCCAAACAAAAGGTACATCCTTCCGGGTCAACTTCATCATTGGTAGCGCGATCACACTGAAGTCCTTGATAAACCTCCGTTAGTATCTTGCTAAACCCAGAAAACTGTGAACTTCGGTCGGTGTCTTCGACTGTTCCCATTCTGCAACCAACTCCACCTTCCTTGGGTCCACTTTAACTCCTTCTGTAGATATTACATGACCCAAGAAGGTTACTTCTTTCAACCAGAACGCACACTTACTAAATTTGGCATACAACTGATGCTGGTGAAGGAGAGTCAACGCTTGTCGGAGATGTTGTTCATGCTTTTGACTGTCCTGACCGTAGATCAAGATGTCATCTATAAAGACTACAACAAACTGATCTAGAAAGGAACGGAACACCATGTTCATCAAATCCATGAAAGTAGCAGGTGCATTGGTTAGCCCAAACGGCATAACCACAAACTCAAAGTGACCATACCTTGTCCTAAAAGCTGACTTTGGTATGTCATCTGCCTTAATCCTCAACTAATGATATATGTACCATAGATCGATCTTTGAAAACACGGTAGCACCACATAACTGATCGAACAGATCA
This sequence comes from Alisma plantago-aquatica, assembly GCA_963693085.1. NCBI lineage: Eukaryota > Viridiplantae > Streptophyta > Magnoliopsida > Alismatales > Alismataceae > Alisma > Alisma plantago-aquatica. The sequence continues at coordinate 754,618,207 of OY856412.1, forward strand.
TCTATCCTTGGAAACGAGTATTTGTTCTTGATCGTGACTTTGTTCAACTACTGATAATCTATGCATAGCTGCATTGATCCGTCCTTTTTCTTAACGAACATCATTGGAGCACCCCAAGGCGACGTACTCGGTTGGATTAAACCTTTCTACAACAACTCTTGTATCTACTTCTTCAACTCTTCCATCTCTACTGGAACCATCCTATACGGTGTCTGTTCAACTGGTTGTGTTCCTGGAATCAGATTGATCTCAAAATCAATTTCTCGGGGTGGAGGAACACCAGGGAACTTCTCAGGAAACACATCCGCAAACTCTCGAACAACCGCCACCTCCTCAAGGCTAGGAATTTTCACCTTGGTATCTATAACGTAAGCTAAAAGCACCTTACATCCTTGTCGTAACAACTTTTCTGCCACCAACGCTGATACTAGACACATCGGAAAAATCTTCCTATCTCTTTGGAAGATCCTCTTCTCTCCACAAACATCAAACACTACCTGCTTGGAGCCACAGTCCAAAACAACCTTATACTTCTCTAAGGTATCCATCCCAAGGATCACATCAAAACCACGCATATCAAGTGGTACAAGATCCACTTGTATACTGTGTCCCGAAAAGGATAAGACACAAGATGGACACTCCTCTCAAAGCATCGAGGAACCATCAAGAGGGGTTTCTAACAACAAGCTATCTTTCTTACAACTAATAGGTAAAAGACAGTTATCAAGCATAGAACATGCGATAAAAGAGTGTGTAGCACTCGGGTCAACCGGAACAGATATAAAGCAAGAAGAAGACAAATCAGAATGAGATAACTCCATCTGACCTGCTACCACTCGCGGGTTGACTATCGCCTCCGGCTGACTCCTAGCATAGAATCGAGCCGTTGCTTGCTATCCACATCCTCTGCTTCCTTGAGCAGACGATCCCGCTTGCGATGCTTGACCGCGTCCTCACCCTATGCTACTATTGGGCTTCTGTCTATATGACCCTTGTTGATTCTGCCTCAACTGCTGCGTCACTACAATATCTCTACTTGGGCAATTTGACCTCCAATGCCCGATCTGACCACAAAGATGGCATGACTGATCTCGCTGTTGTGGCCTAGACGACCCTATCACTTCTACAGAAGCTGTACTATGTTCCTTTGATGGTGAAGAAACATATCCTCTTCCCTTACTCGGACACCATTGCCACGGTGCACTGGAACCTCTCATCACGGAAGGTGCTGAAAACCTTGGCTTCTTGAAGCCACCAAACCTCTGACCCTGGAACTGAGCAGGCCTCTTCTTAGGCATGGATTCTCTTTTTCTCCCTAACTGACCGTTCGATCCTCCAGACGGATTCTACAAACATGGCAAACCGCTCTCGGTTCTCCAACGCAGAAGCAGGTGTTGTTAGCTTAACACTCAGACCTTTCTCAAAATGTCTGATTCGCTCATCATCTGTTGCTGCCATGTGAGGACAAAACCTCAACAGGTCCATGAACTTGGCTTCATACTCAGTGATGTTCATCACTCCTTGGTGCAGACGCTCAAACTGACTGATCTTCTCATCCAGATACGTCTTCGGAAAGTATCTACTGATGAACTCGCGCCGAAAAACCTCCCAACCGATCACCTCACCAGGTCACTTCTCTTCCTCGATGGTCCACTAGTGACAAACACTACCCTTTAGGAGGTAGACAGCGTGCTTGACTTTGTCTGCTTCGGGGATGTTGAAGATTCGGAAGACCTTCTCAAGACTTTTCAGCCATAGATCTGCATCCGCTGGATCAACCGTCCCAATATAGTTCGAAGCTCCGACTCGGCGAAGCCACTCAAAGGTCTTCCCAATACCCAATGTCTCACCATGGGGAGCCTGTGCTCTTGGCAGAGGCACTGGCAATCTCTCCACCATGAGATTCATCGTAGCCATCATCTGCCCCATAAGCTGTTGATAGGAAGGGTTTTCGAGAATGGCTGGGTCAAGTTGGGGGACCTCAGGCACCCAATCTCCATGTGCCTGCCCTATAGATCCATCAACTGATGCAGCATCGCTGCTCTCGGCAGCATGTTCTTTATGGTTTCCAGAAATCTTGGCTTTTTCTTCCACTGAGGGCAGATGATGATTGTGAGAAAATCTGGAAAACTCACAAGAACAGACACAACCTAGTCCTAAATCCCTGTAGACTCAGCGAACCTAGAGCTCTGATACCAAACTTGTGGTGGCACATCCCACTATCACACAGATAGCGAGGTGCCATGCGAAAATGTGCGGAAAACACCATAAACCACCTCAAAACAAAAACATGAGTTAATTAAAACCAATTTTGGAAAATGGATGAACCAAGAAACTATTACATTTAGATCCTCCTTTTGCAAGAAAATAGGTTATATAAACATTTACAAGTCTTGATACGTGTCCGCAACTTAGGAGATCAACGGTCTTGTCATCACATGAGTTCATCACTTGTTTATACATACATAACGGCCCACATCTGACTAGCAACAGGATATAAAAAGCTTCCACAGCTATACATCATAAAACAACGTCAAAACACCTCCAAGGACCTGAGAGTACAGGGATGACTCTAAGACTCTACTACAAAACAAGCAAAACAACAACATGTCCATCTCTTGCCTTCTACTGCTCATCTTATTGCTCGGCCGCAACCCCGCGACCACCACCACGTCTAGCTCGAACACCTAAAAAGGTTGTAAACCAGCGAGGTGAGGCTCACAGTCCTAGCGAGAAACATAACTCCCCGTCGAAACCATAACACCATAGAAGGATTAAAGTAAAAACAGTAGATAACTGATAAAATATACAACAAGAGCAGTCTATATAGCAAAGCTATTCATACCATCAAGCTTACCAAGCTGTACGGAAAGCATATAACTAAGTATTTCTTTATGGAACATGATTGACAAGATAAGATTTATAAGATCTTACCACCTAACATAAGGAATGTATAAGTAACTGCAAGGTATAACAATATCAACTACACAAGCAAGGCCTCAAACAATGTTCCGTGTTTTGCATTAAGCAATAAATACTATTCAGCTGGATTACGTATTATTATGCCCCGAGGAAGTGAGTCGTACTGCTCAAATCCAACCTTCAGTTGCGAAACCCAAGCTGGTGCCATACAAGGTCAATGGAAGAGCCGGACTCCATGACCTCCCACCTCGTGGTCAGTGCACGTGTACAACACAAGCAGGACCGCAGTCTCGTGCTTAAGTGGCCTCAACCACAGGGTCAGGCTACCCTCTGCCTAGACCGCCTTGGTACAGGTATCAACACTAGTGAAACTGAGCCACAAGCATGATCACCGTGCTCTGAGCCATGAACGCATTCATGCTCCCATATCACACATCCTGAGCCATGGGCATGTTCACCATGCTCTTAACATATGGAGCTACGGGCCTGAAACCACACTCTGGAGTCTACAACCAAAGTTGCACTCTTACCTCCTCATTTTCAGCTAGGAGAAACCACACATATTCAATAATATGCGCTTCCAAATTAACCCGCAGGAGAACCTGTTTCACCATCACCAGCTCCTGACGATGATGGATCTATGGCCATGGAAAACTACATGATATGTTCCACTATGATTAATTAGTATATTTTAAGTGGGCTGTTGAGGCTACCAGGTTGTAACACATGCATAACATAAAGTTACATTATTTTTACCACCATCATGGTATTCTGGGATCTCAATCCCACATCACAAGAAACCACTGCCTCATAAGGCATTCTCATCACTTGGGATAACATTCCCAGATCATCATCAGCAGATACCACCTCAACTTATGCACTTTAGCCAAATTTAGGTCCTCAGACCAAAATACATCATGCATGTTATCTCATCATCAAGAGTGACCATCAAAGCAGTATTACTCGTACATATATATATATATCTCATAGCCCCTTTACCTGGCTACGCATATGTTTGAAACATCTGCAAGGTTAGTGCACACAATCAACATGGATTAATCAGAAGGATCATATTATCAAACATAGGGCGACATTGATGATTATATGCTTTATCATTCATGCCTCAACCTGTGACCATAGACATAGGTCATATCATCATGTGAAGCAACTCATATACTTCCAAGCATATCATTTACTCCTCATTATAGATACATGATTCAAGATGATCATAAACACTTGTAATATCACGTCATTAGAGTTTCAGATTTGTCATGCTTACATATGTGCGTTCTACTATATCAACCACCTTGCCATTACCAAACATGTCAAAGGTTCACAAACCATAAACCATAACTCTTAACAACAAATATGTGATCGCATGATGAAAAACTATTATATAGGTTTTCTAGAAGGAACATGACCCTCACTAGAAGTGCCCGCTACCCTCACAAGAAGTGTGACGAGCAGGGCACTCTCACTAGAAGTGGTATTGGGAAGGGTAGACTCCCTCACCATAACGGACAGGCTAAGGCAAGGGTGTTGGGCTACCACCTCAGGGTGTATCGTGCAACCCTAGGTGTCGTGCATCCATGTGTCGGGTTAGGGTTACCATATGTCACCATGTCAGGCATCACCACCAAACCATGACGCCCACTAGAGATGAAGGTACCTATCGGCAGCCACACCACTCACACGCCCAAGGCCTTCACTACCAGCACATAACGCCCATCACAACATAGGTATCGTCCAACGCTAAGGCAGCTCCTAGAGTTCTAAAACGTCTAAGGTGTATTGGGCACCAAGCTACTACCTTATATGGGTGTATCGGGCAGAGCACTCAACAAAACCTAACGCCCGAAACACAAGGGTATCGACCAAAATTGCATGGATCTCTTTGCAAAAAGTTTTAATTTTAGTGATTTTTGTTAATCCGTTGCGAATGATACTGTGGCGACACATCCCGCTATCACACAGACAGTGAGGTGCCACACAAAAACGTGCGGAAAACACCATAAACCACCTCAAAAAAAACACAAGTTAATTAAAACCAATTTTAGAAAACCGATGAACCAAGAAACTATTACATTCAGATCCTCCTCCTGCAAGAAAACAGGTTATATAAACATTTACAATTCTTGATACGTGTCCACAACTTAGGAGATCAGCGGTCTTGTCATCACAAGAGTTCATCACTTGTTTATACATACATAACGGCCCACATTCGGCCAGCAATAGGATATACAGAGCTTCAAAAGCTATACATCGTAAAACAACGTCAAAACACCTCCAAGGACATGAGAGTACATGGATGACTCTAAGACTCTACTACAAAACAACCAAAACAGCAGCATGTCCATCTCTTGCCTTCTACTGCTCGTCTTGCTGCTCGGCCACAACCCCACGACCACCACCACGTCTAGCTCGAACACCTAAAAAGGTTGTAAACCAGTGAGGTGAGACACTCAGTCCTAGTAAGAAACATAACTCCCCGCCGAAACCATAACACCATAGAAGGATTAAAGTAAAAACAACAGATAACTGATAAAAGATACAGCAAGAGCAGTCTATATAGTGAAGCTATTCATACCATCAAGCTTACCAAGCTATACGGAAGGCATATAAACAAGTATTTCTTTATGGAACATGATTGACAAGATAAGATTTATAAGATCTTACCACCTAACATAAGGAATGTATAAGTAACTGCAAGGTATAACAATATCAACTACATAAGTAAGGCCTCAAACAATGTTCCGTGTTTTGCATTAAGCAATAAATACTATTCAGCTAGATTACGTATTATTATGCCCTGAGGAAGTGAGTCGTACTGCTCAAATCCAACCTTCAGTTGCGAAACCCAAGCTGGTGCCATACAAGGTCAATGGAAGAGCCGGACTCCATGACCTCCCAATTTTGTTTTCAGGCCATTACCCGTATAGAGCTAGAGAGAAGATTGAGGCATTATATAAAATCTAATACAATGAAAACCCGCGGTGAAACCGCAGTCCTAAAGACACCCTTTTGAATTGATTAAATTAACCTTTAATCCATTGTTTGCTTTGTTTTATTTTTATTTTCTTTTAATTTTGTTCAACAACCCCAATTTGTTATTCGGCTTAGCTGATCGCAAATAGTTAGTAGGAGTCTCCAACATTTCTGAGTATCCCTGTGTTCGACTCGGGCCTCACAAGGCCTATACTACTCGATGCGTATACTTGCATTTTTAACGCGTAGTAAAATACACGTCAAGTTTTTGGCGCCGTTGCCGGGGATACGGCGAAACTGTTGGCACTTCGAGTGCTACGAGCGGCCACTCTAGGCCACATTGTTTTTTTAATTTTCATTCAACTTCAAATATTTTTAAATTGTTCGAAAATTTTTATACTCGTCACAACACTGTACTGAACTCGAATTTTCTTATTTCAGGTACTGTGTATGGTGCAGACGTGTAGTACTGACTACGCGGAACGCGCACCCGAGGTTCCGTTGGAAGGACCTGAGGACGAGGATTATCAAGAGCAAGAGCAAGAAGAGGTATATTCCGAACTTGAACAGGAAGAGATGGCCGACGCACAGACCATATGGGAGAAGATCAAGGCTTCTTCCGCATCAGCTTCCAAGGGGCCTATAAAGAAGCAGGCAATCAACATATCGACATATAAGATTGATCTGGCTTTGATAAATATGGTCAAGTCGAATGCTTTTCATGGGCTCAAGAATGAGGACTCCGTCGCGCACATCAACCAGTTTGTTGAAAACTGTGACATGGTAAAAATCGATCGGTTTCCACAGGATGCACTGTATCTCAAGCTCTTCCCAAGTTCTTTGGCGGGAGCCGCGTGAGAGTGGCTGCATAATTTGGACGATGAGTTCATGGAGTCCTGGGACCATATGGTGGAGGTCTTCTTTGAGAGGTTCTTCCCTCCTGAGAAGACTAACGACATGATCCGAAAGATTCATAACTTCACCCAACAGGCCGGTGAGACATATTCTGAGACCTGGGAGAGATTTTAGGTTATGCCGAGGAGGTGCCCGCATCATGGGTTGGACAAAGAGACGCAGGTGAAGATCTTCTATTTTTCTCTCTCTGAGCATGATAGGAGTAATCTAGATTCAGTTGGGTCAGGTTTCTTTCTGAACAATACAGACACCAGATGCTGGGAGATACTCAAGAATATGGCTAGAAAGCAGTCCTGGGGTGAGAGAGAAAGAGGCCCGGTAGATCAGGTTCGAGTTGCACGAGAGTCCAAGGCAATGAAAGAGCTGAATGAGAAGATGGATCTTCTCGCCAAGAAGCTACTGGAAAAGGAGGAAAATGAGTCCGAGGATGAGGCTCAAGTCAAATACATGAGACAACAACAAGGATATAGGAACAATGACTATTCATGGAGAAAAGATAAAAAGTTCTCGTGGAAGGATCCAAATAATTTTCTGCAGGATCCGGATGCCAAACCCACGCCAGTAGCAGAAGATAAGAGCATGGAGCTGCTCAATCAGGTTATAAAGCAGAATCAAGAGCTAATGAATACGTTTGGCCAGCAAATCAAGCAGCAAGGAGAGTTCATGAATCATTTTGGGCAAACATTGCAGAGCCACGGGGCTCAAATGAGAACCATTGAGACATCTATGGCACAGATGGCAGCCGAGATCGCTAGTTTGAAGAAACCGGCACATCCAGGTTTTCCGGGGAATACCAATGTTCCCGGGAGAAATCAGTAAGCAAAGGCTATTCTGCTAAGAAGTGGCAAGAAATTGTTGAATCCAAGGGCCGAGGAGAAAAGCACACCACAAACTGAAGAAGAAGGTAAATCCAATGAGGAGCAACCCATATCAGTCACAGGGCAGGTTGAGGACACAACTGTAGATGATACTGAAGAATAGGTTGTAGAGGAGGAATCTCAGAAAATGACACCTTATGTGCCACCTCATCAAAGGGCACAAGCTGTTCTGGTCCCGTATCCAAATAGTGCTAAGGCGAGGAAGGCAGATGCGCAGTTCAAGAAGTTCTTAGACACTTTTAGGAAGCTTTCAGTCAATATCCCTTTACTGGAAGCTATTCAGCAAATTCCTTCATACGGGAAGTTTCTAAAGGATGTCATAACCAAAAAGAGGAAAATTCCGGATATAGAGGTTGTCGTGCTAAAGGAGCAAGTGAGTGCCTTCATCATGGGCACTTTACCGCCAAAGAGGCAAGATCCCGGGTGCTTTAACATTTCTTGTTATATTGGGAAGTTTAAATTCGGTGAAGCATTATGTGACTCAGGGGCAAGCATCAACTTGATGCCCCTTTCTACATTTAAAAAGCTGGGATTGAAGGAGTCACGACCAAGCAATATGACAATTCAATTGGCGGATAACTCTGTGGTAAAACCTTATGGAATATGTGAAGATGTGTTAGTGAAGGTGGATAGATTTGTCTTTCCGGCATATTTTGTAGTCATGGAGATGCAGGATGAACATGGCAACGAGTTGTTACTTGGACGTCCTTTCCAAGCTACAACCGACATGATCTTAGAGATGGGGAGAGGTCGCTTGACCTTGGGCATAGCTGATGACTGCTTTGAGATGGTCATGCCTTCTAGTACTGCGTCATCTAAAGCAAAGGAACAATGCAATATGGTAAAACATCTGGATAGTAATATTTCACTCTGTCTTGGGAAGCCATTTCTGGACATGGCTCATGTGATGAGCAAGGTGGACAATGGAACTTTGGCTGTAGATATCATGGAGCAGACCAAAGTAGTTTCTTTGTGCAAAGCTGTGGGGTTCCCGAATGATGAGAATGAGGACATTCCCCTTTCTCTGGAGGATGATGCGATTTCTATTTCTGTTTCTGATGCATTTCCGGAATTACCATTGGAGGCGTGTTTGTTAAACATTGTACATGATTGGATGTGGAGCAATTCACTCAAGGAGTGCGCTAAAATGCTTCAGATGCTTCCATGTTTCTATGCAAGGCATTATGAAGATTTAGGTGAACTTCCCCCACCGCTTCAATCATCTTTGATCAGCCCACCGGATCTTGAATTAAAGCCACTGCCACCGCATCTCAAATATGTCTTCCTAGCTGAGGAAGATAAGTTACCAGTGATCATTTCTGCCTATTTGAGTGCGGATGAGGAGGAGCAACTGTTGATAGTGCTGAAGAACCACCGGGGAGCTTTTGGGTGGTCCGTTGCAGATATCAAGGGGATTTCCCCTACTCTATGTCAGCACAAGATTCGGCTCAAGGAGGGAGCCAAGCCCGTGATTCAACCTCAACGACGTCTCAATCCAAGCATGATGGAGGTTGTGAAGAAGGAGGTCATTAAACTTCTTACTGCAGGTATTATTTACGCCATATCAGACTCGACATGGATGAGTCCCACACAGGTAGTCCCTAAGAAGGGGGGAATTACTGTCACAAAAAATTTGCTAAATGAACCTGTCACCACCCGATTGGTAACCGGGTGGCGAGTTTGCATTGACTACCACCGTTTGAATGCCGCCACGCTAAAGGATCACTTTCCTTTACCGTTCATTGATCAAATCTTAGAGCGTCTTGCCGGTAGATCACATTTTTGTTTTCTTGACGGGTACTCGGGGTACAACCAGATCTCGATTGATCCTTCGGATCAAGAGAAATCTACTTTCACTTGTCCCTATGGGACTTTCACGTACCGCCGCATGCCTTTTGGTTTATGCAATGCACCGGTGACGTTTCAACGCTGTATGCTCGCCATATTTTTTGACATGGTAGAGCGTTGTCTCGAGGTTTTTATGGATGACTTTTCGGTGCATGGTGCATCGTTTGATGAATGTCTCTATAATCTAGACAAAGTTTTACAGCGCTGTGAGGACACACATTTGGTCCTCAATCGGGAAAAATGTCACATGATGGTGAATGAGGGAATAGTGCTAGGACATAAGGTTTCTAGTAAATGTTTAGAGGTGGATCCGGTAAAAATTGAGGTCATTTCCAAATTGCTCCCACCAAATTCTGTAAAAGGGGTAAGAAGTTTCTTGGGACATGCCGGGTTCTATCGACGATTTATAAAGGATTTTTCTAAAATCGCAAAACCTCTATCCGAGCTTTTGGAGAAAGATGCGATTTTTGATTTCAATGATAAGTGTCTACATGCGTTCGAAGTGTTAAAAGAAAAGCTAATTTCTGCATCGGTTGTTCAAACACCGGATTGGACAAAACCCTTTGAACTAATGTGTGACGCTTCTGACTTTGCGGTAGGAGCTGTGTTGGGGCAGCGGGTTGACAATAAGCCCGCCATGATTTTCTACGCTTCAAAGACCTTGAATGATGCCCAATTAAATTATACAACTACGGAAAAAGAATTACTCGCCGTTGTTTTCGCTTTTGAAAAATTCTGGCAGTATTTAGTTGGATCTAAAGTAGTTGTATGGACTGACCATGCCGCAATAAAATACTTAATGGAGAAAAAAGACGCAAAGCCTAGACTCATTAGGTGGATTTTGCTCTTACAAGAATTTGACATCGAAATCAAGGATAAATCTGGGATTGAAAATGTTGTTGCGGATCATTTGTCTAGGTTAGAAAGGGTGGATGAAAAAGATTTACATATACCCATAACCGAGACGTTTCCGGATGAACAACTTTTGAAAATTAACTCTAAAGATCCTTGGTTCGCTGAGATTGTAAATTATTTGTCTTGCGGGATCATCCCGGAAGATTGGTCATATCAGGAGAAGAAAAGATTTTTCCATTCTTTAAGATATTATTTTTGGGATGATCCACTTCTTCTTAAGCAATGCAGGGACGGTATCTTGCACAGGTGTGTGCCTGAAATGGAGTACGAGAGCGTTCTCCAACATTGCCATGCATCACCCACGGGAGGACACCACGCCAGCTCGCACACGGCAGCTAAGGTTTTGGAAAGTGGCCTCTATTGGCCAACTTTGTTTCGGGATGCCTACGATTTTGTGAGGCAATGTGATTCTTGCCAGCGTGCAGGTAATATCTCAAAGCGATAGGAGATGCCCTTGAATGTGTTTCAGGAAGTGGAGGTATTTGATCTTTGGGGCATAGATTTCATGGGACCTTTTGTGTCCTCGAACTCCAATTTATACATTTTATTAGCAGTTGATTATGTGTCGAAGTGGGTGGAAGCAATACCCACAAGGACTAATGATTCCACTGTAGTGTGCAGATTCGTGAAGGAAAATATTTTCTGCAGGTTTGGGGTACCCCGAATGATAATCAGTGATGGGGGTACGCATTTTAGGAATCAAAAGTTTTCGACATTATTGAAGAAATATGGGGTCAAGCACAATATAGGCACCCCATATCACCCACAGACCCAAGGGCAGGTGGAGGTCTCAAACTGTGAAATCAAGAAGATTCTAGAGCGTACAGTGGCATCCACGAGGAAGAACTGGAGTGCCCTACTACCGGATGCATTGTGGGCATATAGGATGGCTTACAAAACACCTATAGGCACCACGCCTTTTAGGTTGGCGTATGGCTGGGTTTGTCATTTGCCAGTTGAGTTGGAGCACAAGGCCCATTGGGCACTTAGAAGGCTAAATCTGAGTTACAATGAAGCGGGGAGAAAGAGGATGCTTGAATTGAATGAGTTGGACGAGCTAAGGATGACGGCATATGAGAACACACGGATATACAAGGAGCGCACAAAGCTGATCCACGATCGCCACATCGAGTTGCGCACATTCAAGAAGAAAGATAGTGTTTTGTTGTTCAACTCACGACTCAAGTTGCATCCTGGGAAGCTCAAATCCCGGTGGAGTGGACCGTTCGTGGTGGAAGAGGTCAAACCACACGGCGCGATCTTAGTACATGATGGTGATACCACATTTTTGGTGAATGGACAAAGGCTGAAGCTCTATTTTGGGGAGAATTACAAGAGGAAGGTGAATGAGGTCAAACTCATTTCACTTTTGGATGATTGAGATGCCCGGAAGCAGTCTAGCCTAAGACGTTAAATAAGGGCGCTTGTTGGGAGGCAACCCAACCATCGGTACATTAGGATAGTTTATTTATAATCGTAGGTTGCTTTATTTTTGTTCAATTTTTAGTGTAAAGAAGATACCTTGATCCGTTTGTTCATTGTGCAGGCTGAGGCAGAGTCGATACCATCGACACACTGGTCGATGGTATCGACAAGGGTACAGGTTGACGACTACAGATTTTGTTCTGAGTCGATACCATCGACGGCCTCGTCGATGGTATCGACATACCTATAGGTGGTCGAGAAGGAAAAGTCGATAGTATCGACATAGGAGTCGATACCATCGAGATCTCTGGAGAAGTGCAGCCCGATTTGTCTCAGTCAACTCGATACCATCGACAGCCTCGTCGATGGTATCGACATGGTTACATGTTAAAATGCAAAGTGGCGGTGTCGCAATGAAGAAAAGTCGATACCATCGACCTGAGTCGATGGTATCGACCATCCATGTCACCGATCTGCACAAACAAATCGACGGCGATCGCGGCTTCCACATTATCGATCCGGGTGCAGCGTCGATACCATCGACCCATGTCGATGGTATCGACACGTCAGCGATCCGGGTTTCAAGATCCAGCAATCGACGACCGTCGATACCATGTGAGGGGCGGATAGCATTGACCAGTGTCAATACCATCGACTCGCGTCGATGGTATCGACGGGCTAGCAGTGGCGCCGGCCAAGTCTATTTAAGGAGAATCATTACGTCATTTGACGTCACACCTTCAGAGTGATCTCCTCCCTTTGCACCGAGCACTCCCCCGAGCCATCCAAGAGCGAAGACCAGCATCACCGAGCGACGATCATCACCGAGCGGAGATTCATATCTCCATTCTGCACCGATGCCCTAGTATGATCCGACCTTCCAGGGCCAGTTCCCGTCTTGGGACCCCACTGCACATCAGTACCCGCCTCCACCTCCACAGGATTGATCTGGTATCCCTGTTCCAATCTTTAAGTTTGTTTTTGACTATGAGGCCATAGTCGAATTCAAGCTTGGGGGGGTAGTTGGAACAACTTTATCTTTTATTGTTTTTAGTTTTAACATTATTGCTTTTGTTTCTTGTTATTTGTTTCTTGCAATTTTAGTTTTTGTAGGATCCACATGCTATCTAGTGTAATTGTGGATGTCGTAAAGTTGTGTCATCTCAATTAATAGTGCATGGGAAATTCAAGGGAAATTTGAAAATTTTGTGTCTTTGGATAGCTTGTTTTGTTTTGACCTTGGGCACATATCCTATGGAAAATGATTGGTTATGTCAACTTTAAAACAACATTTCATAATTGTACTCCTAATAATTCATGAAAGTGGACGGAAATGGTTGTTTGAGCCTAAACTGACCAAATGGTAATGAGACTTTAATTGGATGTAAGAGAGAGAACCCTCTAAACTACTACACAGGTCAGTAAGTAGGGACACATAATATATTTCTAAGGTTCAGTCATCTAGTCTTGTGATCGTTCCACTTCATTTTTCCATAATCCACCCAAGAATTGGAAGTAAAGTGCAGTTTTAATTCCTTTTGTTTGCATAGCATCTAGATAGGACTTGCATTGCAACTTTCCATATGTTTTGCATATAAAAAAAGGTATAGTGATTCATGCACATTACCCTTAGGTGCATGCCATGTAGTTGCATTCATAATTTCATGCATAAAGTACATCATGTATCTCAATTTTTCTCCAAATGGTGAATTAAATTGTTCCATACCTTCTAAATAGTGCAAATTTTTGAGTATGAAGCAAATAAGCCAATAAAATATTCATTGTCAATTATGGATATAAGGGCTAAAAAAAAAGAAAAAAAAATAGAAAAAAATCTGAAAAGTCTGCATAATGAAAAAAAGGAGTTATTTAGAAGCAATTAGAATAAGAAGGAGAAAGGAATGTGATATCACCTGCATTTAAAGAATAATTGAGTACATGATGTAGCTTAATTAGATGTTCGTCTCGTGTTGAGATGGATGGATAGTTAGTACATGCATCATTCCACCTAATTTTAGGCATTAGGGCATTTCTCATGTGCATTTGCATCATATAGGACATTTTTATTTTATGCAGGTTGAAACTGTACAATACTTCCATGTTCTTCCATGAGCCACCCATTTTCATCCACCCGTTGCTCGGATTGGTAGGCCACCGTGAATTTCTCCTCACTAATGAATATCAGGAGAACTGCTTCCATGTAGATGGTAGTTAGGGAAAGCAACGTAGTATAGGCGATCACACGATGCACCAAGTCTGAACCGGCGAGTTTTATTATGTTAACTGCCTTATGTGATAGTGTTCATTAGTTTTGAGGCCAATTTCTTTTATTGATGATTACTGTCGCTGTCAGGGTAATTACTGTTCTGTGGTTAGAGAAGGCCGGTTTGTGAATGTCCGGTGGGAGTCATATGGGATGTTGATGTGGTGTGTTGTTTTTCAGTTGATATTTGCAATTCTATTCTAAGGATGAGTTGCTCGAGGGCGAGCAATGTTCAAGCTTAGGGGACATTGATGCGATGATTTTGAGTCACATTTTTAGACCTGTTTGATATGTGTTTTATGCTTTTATTAGTCATTTTTATGGTTAACGTTGCATAATTCATCTATTTTGGTCTTTTCCACTATTTTATGTCAAATCCCCTTTATTTCATCATTTTGAGCATTAATTGTCAAATTATTATTATTTGTGTGAAGTTATGTGATCTTGTCTTTGAATTTCAGGACAAACGGGTATTTGCTTCCGTCGATACCATCGACGGAAGTCGATACCATCGACATGGTCACAGGTTGCCAGCCGAAAGGAGAAGCAAAGCGTCGATACTATCGACAGGAATGTCGATGGTATCGAGTCACCTTCAGGTTGTTGGCGATGAAGCAGTCGATAGTATCGACACCCCGTCAATACCATCAACACAAGGAGGCTGCAGCGACACAAAACGACAAAGCCGTGGCTAGAGGGAGGTCGATACCATCGACCCAAGTCGATTGTATCGAGACTACAACAGGTTCTCGGACGAAAAGAAATCAAGGGCTGCCGCTACCACACGGGGTCGATACCATCGACCCGCGTCGATGGTATCGACGCCGTCAGATATGTGTTGGATTCAGATTGATCTCAATCGGACGGCTGGAGTTAATTAACGACCTAATTAGGGACTTATACCTAATGACGGCCGGCCAGAGGAAAGAAGGATCGAGGGAGCCATTGCACAAGTACCGAGGAGCGAGAGAGAGGAGAACGGAGGCCAGAAGTTCATCCCAGTCTATCCAGACGCTGAAGAAGACAGATTTCATCACCGAAAGGTGGGAGAGCACGTGTTCTACGCAAAGGATCAATCAGTTCTTCTCCATTCAGGGGTTTTCCCTTCTCAATTCACGTTTTCCACATGATTTCCCCTATCTCTACCTTGTACTTGTTTGAGATGAACATGCGGGGCTAATCCCCTTCATCTTTAGGACCGGGAGTAGCCCGGGGATTCATTATATGACAGTTTTATAATAGTAATTCATATTTTCTCTCTTAAATCTGTGGTATAGTTTCGTTTTCTCCATATATTGTTATGCTTGATCACCATAATAATAACCTAATGCCCTTAATCACTTTGAAAGAAGGATTAACGGCTGAAAAGAGATGAAATCTACATTAATCGATAAATCCTATGACCAAGGTGGTGTAAAATTAATGGTGGATACTGAGAGATCGTTCGTAATGCACTTAGTTTAGGGGATAGGTTACTACGACGGTGGAACCGACCTAAACCTAAGTAGTGAATTGCACCACGACAGTGGGCAATTCTATTTTCAGGCCATTACCCGGATAGAGAGAGAAGATTGAGGCATTATATAAAATCTAATACAATGAAAACCCGCGGTGAAACCGCAGTCCTAAAGATACCCTTTTGAATTGATTAAATTAACCTTTAATCGATTGTTTGCTTTGTTTTATTTTTATTTTCTTTTAATTTTGTTCAACAACCCCAATTTGTTATTCGGCTTAGCTGATCGCAAATAGTTAGTAGGAGTCTCCAACATTTCCGAGTATCCATGTGTTCGACTCGGGCCTCACAAGGCCTATACTACTCGACGCGTATACTTGCGTTTTTAACGTGTTGTAAAATACACGTCAGTCGTACATCCATGTGTCGGGTTAGGATTACCATAGGTCACCATGTCGGGCATCACCACCAAACCCTGACGCCCACTAGAGATGAAGGTACCTATCGGCAGCCACACCACTCTCACGCCCAACACCTTCACTACCAACACATAACACCCAACACAACATATGTATCGTCCAACGCTAAGGCAGCTCCTAGAGTTCTAAAACGTCCAAGGTGTATCGGGCACCAAGACACTACCTTAGATGGGTGTATCAGGCAGGGCACTCAACAAAACCTAACGCCCGACACACAAGGGTATCGACCAACAACTCTACCTATCTAGGCACAACGGCCAAGGGTACAACTCAAACGGGCAACAAAGAAAGCCTATCGTCCAACCAGGCTAGTCTCATCGTATCGACCAACACACAAGGCCAGGACCAAGGTGTATCACCCAACACAACCTCATATCTCAGCCCAAGACTCTAGATCAAGAGAGGATATCGGGCAACACCATCCCAAGACCATATCGTGCAAGATGCAACTCAACAAGGTTGTCATCAACCTCAAGCACAAGGGCACCAAACCCTAAATTGATCAAAAAGATCAGCTCACCTCTCAACAACCAAGAGAGAGGGGTTTTGCACAACCTTTATCACAACTTGGGCAGCCACTAGAACCAACCACAACAAAGGACTTACCCACATAAAAGCTCACCCTTCAAGTCCATGGTGAGAGGAGGGTGTTGCTCAAGCAACTAGAACACAAGCTCAGCTCTCGACTTAAAGGAGAGAGGGGTATTGCCCATATTGCTAGGAGTCACACTCACTCCTCTAGACCAAGGAGATAAAGGAGTGTTGCTCAATAAGGAACCTAAAACATGGTTCGACCAACTAGGTTCAACTAAGCAAGAAACTTAACTAGCAACATACATAGTCGATTATGATCATATGAGACATACAAGAACGTAGAAGGAGGGAGTATAGTTAGGGATAGGAGTTATGTAACCCACCTTAAGCAAGCTCCAAGCTCCAAGCACCACCACAAGAAGAAGAGCAAGGCACTCTAGGGTTCAGCCACCACTAGAGGAAGAAGAAGACTCCAAGATAAGGATTGGCCACTAAGCTTGCAAAGGAAGAGGTGTCGTGCACCAAGGGAGAGGGGAAACTAAGGAACTAAAGGGATCCTTAGCAATAGAAAGGGAACACAAATATAGGAGAGGGTGGAGGAGAAACCAAGGTAAGACAAGGCAAGGTGTTTCCCACCTAGTGACACTTGTCCATGGGCAATGCCACCACTCTATCTTGCCTTAAACACATGTCCAAGGCCATTTCCACATGCAAGCATCAAGCACCAAGTGTCCACTAGTGGTGACACAAACGAGGTCAAAGGGTCAAAGGGGTCCATGGGCGACACACCTCCACACCATGCCTGACATCACACCCTGGGCGACACACCCATGCCGAAACAACCATGGCCGACACACCTAGGCCGACACAAGGTTGAGCAAAGCAAAGCAAGAGCAAGGGTCAAGCAAGGCACCTCAAGGCCCAACAAGCTCATCCAAGCCCCTAGCAACTGAAGCAATGAGCACAACCCTTCCTCTTAACACTAGAGGAAGTAAGGAGAGAGAGGAACACCTCTCAAGGTGACAAACTTTCTCATCAACCCTTGGCTTGGGTAAATTGCAAGTATCACCTCCAGCTCTCAACAAAGCACCAACAAACCCTAATCATCACTAAAGGTGATTATCAAGCAACTAAGCATTAGGGTTAAGCAAAGAAAATAGGATAAACCCTAAACGGAGGTCAGGTGTGGCATACAACTCATGAAAACATAATTAACTAATACGGAAGCGTTCACTAAGCAGCGGATTACCAAAAATCACTGAAAATTAAAACCTTTTTATCAAAAGATCCATCAAGTAAAAACTTTCTCACATAGAACAAAAGTAACACATTTACATTCTATTTTTTAAAAGTACATAACTTGTATCATCTCTTTCTGTGAGTTACAAGCATTAACTGTCATGTCAAGCTAAACATAGGCAGTATAAAATCTCGAGGCACTGAGCCAAAATCTCGAAAGTACTAACTACTACTCCGAGGACCTGAGAGTACAGAGACGACACATAGGACTCTATCTACATCTATACAAGGCATAACAGCCAGTGTCTCCACCTGAGACTTTACTGCTGTTCCTGCTGCTGCTGCTGCTGCTGTTCTTCACCTACTAAAGGATTCCTGCCTCCTCGTCCGCATCCACCTAAAAATGTGATTCCCACGGGGGTGAGACAATTGTAAATTGCCCCAACGAGAGATATAACCCTCTGCTAGAAACATTATTATTGCAGCTTAAGAAGATAAATATGCACATAGGAATCATATTTGATTGACAGCAGCTAATTCAATGTCTAACTGATTAGAATATTATTCTTATCTAAAAACATTGTAGTTGTATCTTGAAAGAACAACATGTCACTTATCCTTTAAGGAATATGAAGGACACGTATAACATTTATTCACTATAGAATTATCACCACAACATTAACTTACTTCAGGCTTAGATTCATATATCTAATGTCTGGTATTGTCATTGTGGAGTCATGGCCTGTAGCCATACTCTTTTCACAAAGTATTGGGATCTTAATCCCTCGACTCATCAAGCACAATTCCACTTCTTAACAAGTTCATCATCATGATTATAGAATCTGGGTATTTGAACCCATAACTCACCATAGAACACTTGTTACCACTTATTAGGTAACTTCATACCTTCATATCATATGACCAAGAACATCATGATTCTTGTTACACCATGTATTGCACATAGTACACAAAGTTCAATGATTCTTACTACTCAAAGCATATGAAGGCTTATAAAGCCTATAAAACATTCTTAATAACAAAGCATCATAGCTCATACCTGGCTATGCTCATCTTCTCAACATGTCTGCATGATTAGTAATCATGACATAATTATATATCAATATCATGCAATACGAGGGTTATCTTATTACATTCATAATCCATTAGTCTGCATTAGAGCTTCACATAGGATTACTCTGTATTAGAATTTCACATAGTAATACCCTGTATTAGGGTTCACATAGCATTAACTTATTATAGGATTTCACATAGCATTACCTTGTATTAGGGATCTCATAGCATTGACTTGTATTAAAGTTTCACATAGCATTACTCTATACCAGGGTTCACGTAGAAAGAAATCAATATGAATAATCATAAGTATTCAATCATACTCTTTATTCTCATCATTCATCATTAAATGAATTATCAACACATAGCTTGAGTTTATCTCTCTTCTTTGCCAGAATATGATTACATCATAGTTTATAGGTTTGGATTAACCTTTTCTTAAGGCATGTTAGCCTATATTCAACATAGTACATTACATCTCAATGTAACCATTGATATGACACATCTCATGTGTCATTCATCCAATTATATTGGACTTAAAACACATCAAGTTATACCAGTATTGGGGTGTTGGATGTGATATCTATCATATCTTGATGTATCACTTCCCTCAACACCTTTATCTTACTTGAGTTCATACACTAAGATTGTATTAGGGTATTACCCATCCTAATACTTTATGCACCAGTTCATCACATTTATCATGTAAGGTAGTGGTCATTAGTCACTCACTTAAAATATACAACCATTGTCAATGTTATGGACTCATCCTTAAGTTAGGAACTAACAAAACGACCATGCTAGGTCACTTGCAAATCAACTTCAAGTCAAGCATAGAGCACCACGACCGTGTAGCCAAGAACGGTCGTGCAAGGGGAAGTCACCACGGCCGTGCTACCTTACACGGATGTGCTACAGAAGATCACCACGACCGTTTTACACCACCACAACTACCATCATCCAACCCCTTTTAGCTTAATTAGGAATAGTATTCTCCATATTTATAATTTGAGGATTCACATAGAATATTCCATACATTTATGGATTTCACATAGTATTACTCTTCAATAGAGTTTTACATAATCATCCTTCTATATCAAGGTTTCACCTAGTATTATGTGAAATTAGGATTTCAGAACACATCACCCAGTGCTAATTCTTCACATAGGATTAGTGGCAGTACCCTATATTAGGGTTTCATACACCTTACCCCATTTTAGGGATTAAGGTTTTCTATTCATATTCAAGTAAGGTTTCTCTTACCTCATACCCAAATTAGGGTTAGGATATTAAATTCCCATGAAATTATGGTTTCCTTCATTGTTACACTAAGTTAAGGTTACATCATCACCCTGGATTTATAATAACACTCATTTTTGCCCTAAATTAGGGTTTCACACATAGCATTGCTCTAATTAGGGTTAGGGCTCATTGATTAGGGTGTCATGATCTCATTATTATGGATCAAACCCATATCACATAGTTTACTCATAATGAGAGAATTAGGGCTTAACTAAATAAGCATTCATCTTTCTCACT
The DNA here is from genome assembly GCA_963693085.1 of Alisma plantago-aquatica. Lineage (NCBI taxonomy): Eukaryota > Viridiplantae > Streptophyta > Magnoliopsida > Alismatales > Alismataceae > Alisma > Alisma plantago-aquatica. The sequence continues at coordinate 754,638,676 of OY856412.1, forward strand.
CTCTCTCTCTCATCCTCTTTAGGATGTTAAGTACTCCAAGATTAATCTAGGTCAACTCTTCACTTGTGTACACACAACTAGGGTTAACCTTCACAATCATCATGGGTCTACATCTTTAATAATCATATAGTTGATTGACCTTTGATCATATTAGATGTCCAAATGGTCTAATCAATTAAATCATCAATTATATAAGGAATTCAAAAGGATTGACCAATTAAACTTTCAATTCCACAAAGTGATCAATTGGGTTAACCATTGAAATCTTCAATTGCACCAAGTATCTAAATAGGTTCACCATATTGGACCTTCAATTATATGAGATGTCCAAATGGATTAACCATGTTGATCTTCTTATAGTTGATTACTTAGACCCTCATTGATCTTAGTTCTCATACATCAATTGGTTGAAAACCATTTGAACAAGTTGTACTTGAAACCAATTGGACAAGGTAGGTATTGAAACCGTTTGCACTTTGGGTCTCCAAACGGTCTTGAGATCGTTTGGTCCAAACCCTCTCAAAACCACATGGACCAAAAAGGCACTTCAACACTCAATCGACTCAATGTTTCAATCCATGGACCAATTATAAATTGAACCACTAAAGCATTCATCAATTGGACCGCTGAATCACCATTCAATTAGACCTTCAATTTAGGGTTTTGAACCCAATTGAACTAGGTTTGATAATCAAGAAAACATCACTTAGGGTTTGAAATTGAGGATCCATCAATGGTTGACATTGTGGAATCAAATCAATTGAAATCAATGAACTATCATCATCACATGATATGACCTGACCTCAAACGGTCTTGGATGACCACAAAACAATCTTGAGACCATTTGGTTGACCTCCAAATGGTCTTGAGACCGTTTTCCCATTCCATCATCAAAATCCATAACATTAAATTAGGGTTTTGGACCATTGGATTAATTATCAAATCAACACATAGTTGCAATTCAATTTGGTATCATTGGACCTTAAAACACTTAACCATACTTAACCCTAGACCTCCAAACGGTCTTGGGTGACCCCCAAACGGTCTTGAGACCATTTGGGTGATTCCCAAATGGTTTTGAAACCGTTTGGGTCAATCAACCCAATACATCATTGATAACACCAAATTTTGTGATGTTTTTGCCCTTTATTCTGTTATCAAAACTACCCTTTTCTGCTATTTTCCTCTATTTTATTAGCGTTTTCGCAATAATTGGCCAAGCAACGCTCTTATTCCAATTTTTCCTATCTTCTACAGAGTTTTCCTTGTTTTTGTGCAATAAGGCCAATTCCGGCCCACAATAAGCCTAAGCCCGTCTCGACCTTCCTGACGCCCGATACAACCCAGCCCGACAGGGGCTGGGCGACACGAGAATGATCGGCGGAGAAGGGCGCTACGCAAGGAGGACGTGTCGGCCGACATACCGTCTACCCGACAGGGAGCCAAAGCCGCATCGACGACCAAACTCGTCGGGCGACACAGCCACCCACCGGAAGGCGTGCCGCCAGCCACGTGACCGATAGCCAGCGCCTCACGCCGAAGACATACATGTATCGGCCATCCACATCCATCGACCGGTGTATAAGGGAGCTACGTGGCGCTTCCAGCACCATAACTCCTTCAACCGCCGGTATAAATAGCAGCTACAAGAAGCCGAAAAGAGAGGTCGGAGACATCGGGGGGTGGATAGGTCGGGACGGCTGGCCAGTTCACATTTCAGACAGTAGGGGACTTGAGCTATCTGCGAGAGAAGTGCGAGAGCAACCGTATCGTGCCCCAGTGCTCGTACCGGGCGACACTAGGTGAGCTCTTCCTCATCCCGAGAGGGAGGGGATCGGTTCACCTAGGACTGTACCGGACGACACTGAGGGCCGATATCGGCCGATGTAGATACGCGACACGAGTTCCCGACAGCAATGCCCGACAGTAATATATGTAAATCCATGGCCGACACGATACCGAACCCGATACGCTCGGCCCGTCAGTCGTGCCGCCTGAGAGGGTGTGCCGCCCGACATGAGCGTATCGGCCAGGGTCTTCGAACGATACAGTCGTCCGTCAGGCGTGCCGTTCGAGAGTTCGTGCCACCCGACACGACTATACCAGGATAGGTCCTTGGACGGTATCGGGCTGGGAGTAGTAGTAGTCTGTCGCCCTTCTACATCAAGAAGGCGACATCTATCTTTAATTCTGTTGTTTAAATTCTTAGCTTATGCATTGTATTAAGACCCTTATTGCTGATGGAAATAGAAATGCTTAATTGCTATTTGTTTAATGCTTAGTGCCTTATGATTGGGTAACTGCTGTGTTGGATATCTGAACTCTAGCTTGCATGTTTTGGATCGCGTTTCGCTTAGCTACCGAATCGTCTTTCCCGTCGCAACTACTTCGAGAGTTGGGTTGTGGCTCTAGTGTTCGGTCCGGTTCTGGAGTACGAGAGTGCCCGTAACGGAGTTGTTTTAGTATCATTCCACTCTAACTTGAGTCCAGCAACCTCGAGAGGGGTGTTGAAGCTTGGTTAGAGGCACCCGCTCTGAGAGAAGGGGTGCAGGGTGTTACTGCTACCGCTTGTCTTTCTAAAGTCCTATCCCTTGCATTACGCCTTAAACTGTAGTTTATCTTTCTATTTTCTGTTGCATGAAAATTCCTAAAAACTGCTAAATGACAAAATCTTAATCTTTTTTGTAACTCCAGTTGGAGATAGTTTTCTTTGATTTAATCGTGACATCTTGTTGTTCCCTTCGGGGAACTTTAATATCTCTTTATATCCACCGGAGTGTAGAGTGTCGATTCAGAGTCGTCAACACAACCCACCTTGTCCCTGTGTTCGACCCCGTATGACTACTTCGACCCCGTAAACAAAGTTGCGGGGGCCTAGAAGGATTCGGGTTATAAATGCGAAGGCTCGACTACCTCAAATACGCCTCCAATTTTAGGACGTGCGATTTAGGCCGGTCAATCATCTCAATCAATTTTAAAATCAGCACTTAGCCGATTAGGGTTTGCAATTAAGGAATCATACATAATTGAAACCGTCAAGATCAACCAATTGAAACCATTGGATCAAGATTCAAGTACCACAACATATATCTCCAAACAGTCAACCATTTCAAATGGTCAACCATCCCAAACGGTTTGGAACCCAAACCACCAAACAGTTTGCAAACGGTTTGGTCACCCAACGGTTTGGTGAAACCATTTGGTCCCAACATTGAAACCGTTTGCCCTAGATATTTGGGGAGGTGTGTGCTTATGATGATTTCATCATCATCAAGCTCCAAACTCACGAAATCTACTGTGATTTCCATGGGGATTGCATCAATCAACCAAACTTAATTTCGGAAATGTAGATATGATCACCAATTGATAATGAATTGATTGCAATAATAAAATTAAGGGTTCAAGTTATAAAACCCACCTCAAATTGAGCTCCAAAGATTCAAGATCACGGCAACAATGGTGGATGCAACTCCTTTCACTATTCCAAGGGTCGTCCTCAAGCTTTGAGTGAAAAGAATTGGTTAGAATTGAAGAGGGGATCGAGATATGAAGAATTCATGCATTGTTTTTTTTTATTTTCACCATGGATTCAAGGTGAAAGGAGGTCAAGAACCTTACCAACAGGTTGGGGGTCGTCCTCCTGCTCCTCTAAAGCTCCTTGGTCGATTTCCAAGCAAGGGGAAAGAAAGGAATCCGAAAAAGCCTTTGTTTTGGCTTGGAAAAGGTATTTTTATAAGAAAATTGAGGAGAGAGAAAATCTCTTATAAAAGTCTATTTATTCCAAAATTGTTGCCATCACTTCCCCCTTGGTTTCTTGAATTCAAGGGCATCTCTATCCCCACCGAGATCCCTTCCATTATCCATGAATTAAAGGAAAAGAAATTAAGCACCTTAACCCTTATAATAAGAATATCCATATTTGAGTGGGAATTCTTTTTCTTATAATAATGGTGAGTGGGATTTCACCTCCTTAGGACATGATCGTGCCTTTGCAAGGCTTTAAGATCATCCAAACACATATGAATCCAACCATTTTAATTTTGGTTGAAGGCCCTTTAATTAATACATTCATTTTTGCCCTAAATTGAATTAGGGTTTCACTTAGAATTAAATCTTGATTATTTTAATATCAAGATTCTCTCTCCTCCAACTTAATTCAAATGAGGTGCCCCTCTCATTTTCTTTGCTCTACAAGATGCCAAGAAATATTAGGGATCTTGTTGAAGTGGTAATTTGCATATTGAACCCTAGGTTTTGGGTAAATTGCACATTACACCAAAACTAGGTTTTAATGCACAAGGATTGCTTTACAAGCTTAATCTTGGTACCCAAGGTTGTGAAAACCATACCACTACATAATATTCATTATTATGATGTCTCAAAATCATAGGAACATTTTATCATGTGCAATTTGCAAGTTAACACTTCAGCTTGGGTAATTTGCACTTTAGTCCAAAATAAGCAAACATTGCTTCAACATTGTTCAAACATGATCAAAATTGAAACATACGTTTCTCATGAGCCCTAATTACTTTTCCCAAGATAATATTAAGAATTTACTCATACTTATTAGGCAAAACATCTAGGGTTAACACATAACCCAGGTCAGGGATGTTACATCAGGATCCTTACAAATACGCTTCTACATTAGTTAATCTTGTTTTTGTAAGTTGGATGCCACAATTTAGTGGTATCAGAGCTCTAGGTTCGCTGAGTCTACAGAGACATAGGACTAAGGTTGTTGAGTCTGTTCTAGTGTCTTCCAGTGTATCTGATAGTGTCTTCTGCTCATATAAGAGAAGAAGAACTTGATGATGTCCGGATCACACCAAGAACATGTTATTGAGAGCAGCAATGTTGCACCAAGAAGAGGTGCATGAGATCAGGCAAGAGAGGAACGACTGCCTGAGAACCCCCAAGATGATCCAACTATAATAAGAAATCCTTCTTCAGGTATCACTGTTGAGAAATTTAGGACAACTATGATGCATATAGTAGATTGTGCATTAGCAATGTAACCTAGATTACCAGCACTCAATGATCAAGTTTTGAACTCCAATAAGTTTTCTGCTCAACATCAGCATGTTGGAGCAATGAATAATGATGAAAGGAATAGGATACATTCTGAAACCAGGATCTGCCATAGGTGTAGGAAGCCTGGACATATCAGACCTAATTGTCCAAAAAAGGAATATAAAGGAAGAATTGAGAAAAGGCCTATCCAAACTCAGGAATAGAGGCCTAGTAGTTCCCAAAAAGAAGAAGTTTTTGGTACCACCAGTACAACCAGAGCCTAGTGCACCAAGGCAATGTCCACCTGGAAAGGGTAAAGAACCTTCTAGACCACATCTAAAGCTCAGAACTTGCCACCAGTGTAGACAGGTAGGACATCTGGCGAGAGATTGCTCAGCCACAAATGTTATGGTAAATCAACCTCTGAGGTAGAATCAACCTGAGGCAGTGAACCATCCACGAATCATGACAGGTTAGACAAAATAATGTCATTCTAACATGCCATTTTATGATTTCCTGAGTTAGGTTGAGAAAATAATTGATTGAGTTTTCCTTGATCAGTCCTATGAGGACTTAAATTTTGCATAGTAAACATTATAGATGTTTTATATTATTCTTACCTCTATGAGAGAAGATGAGGTATAGAAGAAATGCCCGGATAAAATCTAGAAATGTTAAATCTTATGCTTGTGATAATATGAAGAGTAAGGAATATGATAGAATACAAAGTGCGTACTACTTAATCTTAGTATTTATATACCCTGGCCAGGTATACAACTATTGATGATAAAGTGAGTATGGAAACTCTTAGATTGTTATCTTTTTGATTGCTTTGATCAAGTAGTCATTCTGAGACAATCTAATGAGTATCATGAAATCGGAAATATGAAATGAAATAAATGTGTCATATCCTAAGCACAAGAAAGAGAAGTCTGAGATAATCTCAGATGAGCATGTGTGCATGAGTAATTAAAAGTATGCTCCTCATAAGATAAAGAATGAGAACAAGGGAGATTATCCCTATCCAATAAAGTTTGTAAGTAGAATAAAGATCTTTTCCCATAATGTGGAAATGAGAAATATGATGAGATTATAAGGTGCTCATGAACATGTTAGGTAATAACAAAGAAAGGAATAATGTTATGTGGTCATCCTTATAGATTCCTATGATAAGGGAAAGGAACCTAGGATGAGACAAAGAGTAAATGATTCATGAATAGTTGAAATTACATGATAGAATAAGAGGAATATGATTCCTTGTCTTCTTTCCTTTCGGAGACACGACAATCAAGTGGGTCTTAGGACACTTGATGTGCATAATATAAAATGTTCATGTGATGGATATTTGGAAAAGTATCAGTTTATCTTGGACTTTGGTTACAAGATAAAGATATGTGTAATAAGTAATGTCGCATGATGAAAGGAAGATAAATATGTGATGTGTTTTCAACACATGTGACACATACCAAGGTAAGAGATCCTGGTATCTAAAGAAATACCAGATGATTTATGTTGGCAATGGCCAACCAAGAAATCAGTTTGACTATAAAATAGTATGAACATCATATGTTAGGGGTTTATGCTTTGCATAAACATGATATTTATAAAGAATGTATGATGTTTCTTTGAATAAGAAAATTGTTACCTGACACAGAATTAACCCCACAGTTAATAATGAGAAAGACAATGGAGTATGTGTCCTGTGTAAAAGATTCTATGAGAATCTTGTGTGGAAGAACTTTGTGTTGATCAAAGCTCTATGGTGTCTACATAACAATGAAATGTTATGTAGAGACTAGATATTACGATGAATGAATAATATTTGTCTTCCTTTATCTGGGATTTTGGGGACGAAATCCTTGTTAGGGGTTTATAATCTGTAACATCCCTGACTTGGGTTATGCCTTAACCCTGGGAGTTTTGCTTAAGCAAGTTAATTAGATCCTTAATTTTTATCTTGTGAAAAGTAATTAAGGCCCAAGAGGAACTTATGTTTCAATTTTGGCCCTGTCTGAATAATGTTGAAGCAATGTTTGCTTATTTTGGACTAAAGTGAAAATTACCCAAGTTAAAGGGTTAACTTGCAAATGTTACATGATAATATGTTCCTCATGTGTTGAAGAATCATGAGAATGGAAATGATGCAGTGCTATGGCTTGATAAAGACTGAGTACTAAGAAAGACCTGATAAAGCAATGTTTGTGCATGAAAACCTAATTTTGGAGTAAAGTGCAATTTACCCAAAACCAAGGGTTCAATATGCAAAATATCACTTCAATAAGGTCCATTATACTTCTTGGCATCATGTAGAGCAAATAAAATGAGAGGGGCACCTCATTTGAATTAATTTGTAGGAGAGAGAATCTTGGTATTAAAATAATCAAGATTTATGCATAATTGAAACCCTAATTCAATTTAATGCAAAAAGAAATATATTAATTAAAGAGCCCTTCAATAAAAAGTTGAGGGATGAATTTGCAAAGAGGTTGGACGAGATTTTTCCTTGCAAAGGCACGAAAATATCCAAAGGAAGTGAATAACTCACTCACATTATTATAAGAAAAAGAAATATCCACTCACTTCTGATATTATTATAAAATGATTTAAGGTGCTTAATTTGCTTTTCTTTAAATCAAGGATAATTGAGAGGAATAGGAGGAAAATATGATAGCCTCGTCCCTAAGGAAGATAAGGGGGAAAGTGGCAAGGATAATGGGGGGGATAATTCCTACTTTCTCTCTCTTAATTGATTTTTTTTAATAAAAATTGCATATAAGCTCATTTATCCATAGAGTAAAAGGGGAATTTCGAATTCACTTCCACCCTTTGCTTGAAAAACGACCTTGGGAACTTGGGAGCAAGAGGAGAATGAACTTCAACCTGTTGGTAAGTTTCTTGATCCTCTTTCACCTTGAATCCATGGTGGAAATCACAAATCAATGCATGATTTCTTCCTATCTCGATTCCCTCTTCAATTTTAACCATTCATTTTCACTCAAAGCTTGAGGACGAGCCTTGGGATAGTGAAACAAGTCGCATCCACCATTGTTGACGTGATCGTGAAGCTTTGGAGCTCAATTGGAGGCGGGTTATATAACTTGAACCCCTCTACATTGTTATTCAACTATTAATCTTGCAATTTCGTTGATTCCTTCATCTTCTTGATTAATTGTTGGTTGAAATTGATAATTCCATGAAATAAAAAGTAATAAGATCTACATGGACGAAGGTAAATGATGATGACATCATCTTGGACACATTTCCCAAAGAATTTGTATTTCATTCAGTTTCAACAAGTTTCTCATTCGGTTTCAAAAAACCCGTTTGAAAGCAAACAGTTTCATCAAACCGTTTGAAGCTAAACAGTTTCAAACCATTTGGGAAAGTTGACCAGGGTTGACCATTTGGAAAAAAATTGATGCTAATATTAATGGTTGATGACCCATCAAATTTTATTGATTAATTCCAAATGGTTCATCACTTAAAGGTTAATCAATTAGCAAACCGTAATTGGGATAAGTGTTGAAATTCCAATTGGTTGATTTAGATTTTTGGTTGTTTGAGCCCAAACGGTCTCAAGACCATTTGGAGGTCACCCAAACGATCTCAAGACTGTTTGGGGGTCACCCAAGACCATTTGGAGGTCTAGGGTTAAGTATGGATGAGTAATTGAAGGTCCAAAGATACCAAATTGAAATGCAATGAAGTGCTGATTTGATGATCTATCCAATGACCCAAACCCTATTGAATTCCACAAATTTCAAGGGTGGAATGGGGCAAACGGTCTCAAGACCGTTTGTGTAAGGACCCTGACCTCCGTTTAGGGTTTATCCTATTTGCTTTGCTTAACCTTGATGCTTAGTTGCTTGCTAATCACCTTTAGTGGTGATTAGGGTTTGTTGGTGCTTTGTTGAGAAGCTGAAGAGGAAGGACCTAGTTCTTGTGAAGGTTCTTTGGCATCATCGTGGCATTGAGGAAGCCACGTGGGAGCTTAAGGAAGAGATGAGGAGGAAGTATCCCTCACTTTTCTCTTCGGATTTCGAGGACAAAATCCCTTTGTAGGGGGTTATATCTTGTAAGGACCCTGACCTCTGTTTAGGGTTTATCCTATTTGCTTTGCTTAACCCTGATGCTTAGTTGCTTGCTAATCACCTTTAGTGGTGATTAGGGTTTGTTGGTGCTTTGTTGAGAGATGGAGGTGCTACTTGCAATTTACCCAAGCCTATGGTTGTTGAGCAAGTTTGTCACCTTGAGAGGTTTCCTCTCTCTCCTTGCTTCCTCTAGTGTTGAGAGGAAGGGTTGGGCTCGTTGCTTAAGTTGATAGGGGCTTGGATGAGCTTGTTGGGCCTTGAGGTGCCTTGCTTGACCCTTGCTCTTGCTTTGCTTTGCTCAACCTAGTGTCGGCCTGGGTGTGTCGGCCATGGTTGTGTCGGCCTGGGTGTGTCGCCCAGGGTGTGATGTCGGGCATGGTGTGGAGGTGTGTCGCCCATGGACCCCTTTGACCCTTTGACCTCATTTGTGTCACCACTAGTGGACACTTGGTTCTTGATGCTTGCATGTGGCAATGGCCTTGGACATGTGTTTAAGGCAAGATAGAGTGGTGGCATTGCCCATGGACAAGTGTCCCTAGGTGGGCAACACCTTGCCTTGTTTTACCTTGGTTTCTCCTCCACCCTCTCCTATATATGTGTTCCCTTTCTCTTGCTAAGGATCCCTTTAGTTCCTTAGTTTCCCCTCTCCCTTGGTGCATGACACCTATTCCTTTGCAAGCTTGGTGGCTGATCCTTATCTTGGAGTCTTCTTCTTCCTCTAGTGGTGGCTAAAACCTAGAGTGCCTTGCTCTTCTTCTTGTGGTAGTGCTTGGAGCTTGGAGCTTGGAGCTTGCTTAAGGCGGGTTACATAACTCCTATTCCTAACTATACTCCCTCCTTCTACGTTCGTGTATGTCTCATATGATCATAATCGACTATGCATGTTGCTAGTTAAGTTTCTTGCTTAGTTGCACCTAGTTGGCCGAACCATGTTTTAGGGTTCCTTGGTAAGCAACACTCCTTTCTCTCCTTGGTCTAGAGGAGTGAGCGTGAGTCCTAGAAATATGGGCAATACCCCTCTCTCTTTTAAGTTGAGAGGTGAGCTTGTGTTCTAGTTGCTTGAGAAACACCCTCCTCTCACCATGGACTTGAAGGGTGAGCTTTTGTGTGGGTAAGTCCTTTGTTGTGGTTGGTTCTAGTGGCTGCCTGAGTTGTGATAGAGGTTGTGCAAAACCCCTCTCTCTTGGTTGTTGAGAGGTGAGCTGATCTTTTTGATCAATTTAGGGTTTGGTGCCCTTGTGCTTGAGGTTGATGACAACCTTGTTGAGTTGCATCTTGCACAATATGGTCTTGGGATGGTGTTGCTCAATATCCTCTCTTGATCTCGAGTCTTGGGTTAAGATATGAGTTTGTGTTGGGTGATACACCTTGGTCCTAGCCTTATGTGTTGGCCGATAGGATGAGACTAGCCTGGTTGGACGATAGGCTTTCTTTGCTGCCCGTTTGAGTTGTACCCCTGTCCGTTGTGCCTAGATGGGAAGAGTTGTTGGTCGATACCCTTGTGTGTCGGGTGTTAGGTTTTGTTGAATGCCCTGCCCGATACACCCATCTAAGGTAGTAGCTTGGTGCCCAATACACCTTGGACGTTTTAGAACTCTAGGAGTTGCCTTAGCGTTGGACGATACCTATTTTGTGATGGGCGTTATGTGCTGGTAGTGAAGGCCTTGGGCGTGTGAGTGGTATGGCTGCCGATAGGTACCTTCATCTCTAGTGGGCGTCATGGTTTGGTGGTGATGCCTGACATGGTGACCTATGGTAACCCTAACCCGACACATGGATGCACGACACCTAGGGTTGCATGATACACCCTGAGGTGGTATCCCAACACCCTTGCCTTAGCCTATCCGTTTTGGTGAGGGAGTCTACCCTACCCAATACCACTTCTAGTGAGAGTGCCCTGCTCGTCACACTTCTTGTGAGGGTAGCGGGCACTTCTAGTGAGGGTCATGTTCCTTCTAGAAAACCTATATAATAGTTCTTCATCATGCGATCACATATTTGTTGTTAAGAGTTATGGTTTATGGTTTGTGAACCTTTGACATGTTTGGTAATGGCAAGGTGGTGGATATAGTAGAACGCACATATGTAAGCATGACATATCTGAAACTCTAATGACGTGATATTACAAGTGTTTATGATCATCTTGAATCATGTATCTATAATGAGGAGTAAATGATATGCTTGGAAGTATATGAGTTGCTTCACATGATGATATGACCTATGTCTATGGTCACAGGTTGAGGCATGAATGATAAAGCATATAATCATCAATGTCACCCTATGTTTGATAATATGATCCTTCCGATTAATCCATGTTGATTGTGTGGACTAACCTTGAAGATGTTTCAAACATATGCGTAGCCAGGTAAAGGGGCTATGAGATATATATGTACGAGTAATACTGCTTTGATGGTCACTCTTGATGATGAGATAACATGCATGATGTATTTTGGTCTGAGGACCTAAATTTGGCTAAAGTGCATAAGTTGAGGTGGTATCCGCTGATGATGATCTGGGAATGTTATCCCAAGTGATGAGAATGCCTTATGAGGCAGTGGTTTCTTGTGATGTGGGATTGAGATCCCAGAATAACATGATGGTGGTAACAATAATTAAACTTTATGTTATGCATGTGTTACAACCTGGTTGCCTCAACAGTCCACTTAAAATATACTAATTAATCACAGTGGAACATATCATGTAGTTTGCCCTGGCCATAGATCCATCATCGTCAGGAGCTGGTGATGGTGAAACAGGTTCTCCTGCGGGTTAATCTGGAAGCGCATATTATTGAATATGTGTGGTTTCTCCTAGCCGAAAATGAGGAGGTAAGAGTGCAACTTTGGTTGTAGACTCTAGAGTGTGGTTTCAGGCCCGTAGCTCGATATGTTAAGAGCATGGTGAACATGCCCATGGCTCAGGATGTGTGATATGGGAGCATGAATGCGTTCATGGATCAGAGCACGGTGATCATGCCTGTGGCTCAGTTTCACTAGCGCTGATACCTTTACCAAGGCGGTCTAGGCAGAAGGTAGCCTGACCCTGTAGCTGAGGCCACTTAAGCACAAGACTGCGGTCCTACTTGTGTTGTACCCGTGCACTGACCACGAGGTGGGAGGTCGTGGAGTCTGGCTCTTCCATTGACCTTGTATGGCACCAGCTTGGGTTTCGCAACCGAAGGTTGGATTTGAGCGGTACGACTCACTTCCTCAGGGCATAATAATACGTAATCCAGCCGAACAGTATTTATTGCTTAAGGCAAAACACAGAACATTGTTTGAGGCCTTGCTTGTGTAGTTAATATTGTTATACCTTGCAGTTACTTATACGTTCCTTATGTTAGGTGGTAAGATATTATAAATCTTATCTTGTCAATCATGTTCCATAAAGAAATACTTGGTTATATGCCTTCCGTACAACTTGGTAAGCTTGATGGTATGAATAGCTTCGCTATATAGACTCCTCTTGTTGTATCTTTTATCAGTTATCTACTATTTTTACTTTAATCCTTCTATGGTGTTATGGTTTCGGCAGGGAGTTATGTTTCTCGCTGGGACTGTGTGTCTCACCTCACTGGTTTACAACCTTTTTAGGTGTTCGAGCTAGACATGGTGGTGGTCGCGGGGTTGCAGCCGAGCAACAAGATGAGCAGTAGAAGGCAAGAGATGGACATGTTGTTGTTTTGCTTGTTTTATAGTAGAGTCTTAGAGTCATTCCTGTACTCTCAGGTCCTTGGAGGTGTTTTGACGTTGTTTTATGATGTATAGCTGTGGAAGATTTGTATATCCTATTGCTGGTCGGATGTGGGCCATTATGTATGTATAAACAAGTGATGAACTCATGTGATGACAAGACCGCTGATCTCCTAAGTTTCGGACACGTATCAAGATTTGTAAATGTTTATATAACCTATTTTCTTGCAGAAGGAGGATCTGAATGTAATAGTTTCTTGGTTCATCCGTTTTCCAAAATTGGTTTTAATTAACTCGTGTTTTTGTTTTGAGGTGGTTTATGGTGTTTTCCGCACATTTTCGCATGGCACCTCGCTGTCTGTGTGATAGTGGGATGTGTCACCACAAGTTTGGTATCAGAGCTCTAGGTTCGTTGAGTCTATAGGGATTTAGGACTAGGTTGTGTCTGTTCTTGTGAGTTTTCCAGATTTTCTCACAATCATCTTCTGCCCTCAGCAGAAGAAAAAGCCAAGATTTCTGGAAACCATGAAGAACATGCTGCCAAGAGCAGCGATGCTGCATCAGTTGATGGAGCTATAGGGCAGGCACATGGAGATTAGGTGCCTGAGGTCCACCAACTTGACCCAGCCATTCTCGAAAACCCTTCCTATCAACAGCTTATGGGGCAGATGATGGCTACGATGAATCTCATGGTGGAGAGATTGCTAGTGCCTCTGCCAAGAGCACATGCTCCCCATGGTGAGACATTGGGTATTGGGAAGACCTTTGAGCGGCTTTGCCGAGTCGGAGCTTCGAACTATACTGGGACGGCTGATCTAGAGGATGCAAATCTATGGCTGACAAGTCTTTAGAAGGTCTTCCGGATCTTCGACATCCCCGAAGCAGACAAAGTCAAGCATGCTGTCTACCTCCTGAAGGGTAGTGCTTGTCACTGGTGGACCATTGAGGAAGAGAAGCGACCTGGTGAGGTGATCGGTTGGGAGGTTTTTCGGCACGATTTCATCAGCATATACTTTCCGAAGACGTATCTGGATGAGAAGATCAGTTAGTTTGAGCGTCTGCACTAAGGAGTGATGAACATCACTGAGTATGAAGCCAAGTTCATGGACCTGTTGAGGTTTTGTACTCACATGGCAGCAATAGATGATGAGCGAATCAGACATTTTGAGAAAGGTCTGAGTGTTGAGCTAACAACACCTGCTTCTGTGTTGGAGAACTGAGAGCAGTTTGCCACATTTGTGGAATCCGTCTGGAGGATCGAATGGTCAGTTAGGGAGAAAAAGAGAATCCATGCCTAAGAAGAGGCCTGCTCAGTTCCAGGGTCAGAGGTTTGGTGGCTTCAAGAAGACAAGATTTTCAGCACCTTCTGTGATGAGAGGTTCCAGTGCACCGTCGCAGTGGTGTCCGAGTAAGGGAAGAGGATATGTTTCTTCACCATCAAAGGAACATAGTACAGCTTTTGTAGCAGTGATAGGGCCGTCTAGGCCACAACAGCGAGACCAGTCATGCCATCTTTGTGGTCAGATCGGGCATTGGAGGTCAACTTGCCCAAGTAGAGATATTGAAGTGACGCAACAGCTGAGGCATAATCAACAAGGGTTAGATAGACATCAGCCCAGTAGTAGCATAGGGTAAGGATGTGGTCAAGTGTCGCAAGCGGGATCGTCTGCTCAAGGAAGCAGAGGACGTGGACAACAAGCAACGACTCGATTCTATGCTATGAGTCAGCCTGAGGCGATAGTCAACCCGCAAGTGGTAGCAGGTCATATGGAGTTATCTCATTCTGATTTGTCTTCTTCTTACTTTATATCTGTTCTGGTTGACCCGGGTGCTACACACTCTTTTATCGCACGTTCTATGCTTGATAACTGTCTTTTACCTGTTAGTTGTAAGAAAGATAGCCTGTTGTTAGAAACCCCTCTTGATGGTTCCTCGATGCTTCAAGAGGAGTGTCCATCTTGTGTCTTATCCTTTTCGGGACACAGTATACAAGTGGATCTTATACCACTTGATATGTGTGGTTTTGATGTGATCCTTGGGATGGATACCTTAGAGAATTATAAGGTTGTTTTGGAATGTGGCTCCAAGCAGGAAGTGTTTGATGTTTGTGGAGAGAAGAGGATCTTCCAAGGAGATAGGAAGATTTTTCCGACGTGTCTAGTATCAGCATTGGTGGCAGAAAAGTTGTTACGACAAGGATGTAAGGCGCTCTTAGATCACATTGTAGATACCAAGGCGAAAAGTCCTAGCCTTGAGGAGGTGATGGTTGTTTGAGAGTTTGCGGATGTGTTTCCTGAGGAGTTCCCCGGTGTTCCTCCACCCCGAGAAATTGATTTTGAGATCAATCTGATTCTAGGAACACAACTAGTTGCATAAACACAATATAGGATGGCTCCAGTAGAGATGGCAGAGATGAACAAGCAGATACAAGAGTTGGTGGAGAAAGGTTTCATCCAATCGAGTACGTCACCTTGGGGTGCTCTAGTACTGTTCATTAAGAAGAAGGACAGATCGATGCGGCTATGCATAGATTATCGGCAGTTGAACAAAGTCACGATCAAGAACAAATACCCATTGCCAAGGATAGATGATATGTTCGCAGTTACGTGGTGCTACCATGTTTTCAAAGATTGATCTATGGTCCGGATATCATCAGTTGAGGATTAAGGCGGATGACATACCAAAGTCAACTTTTAGGACAAGGTATGGTCACTTCTAGTTTGTGGTTATGTCGTTCAGGCTAACCAATGCGCCTGCTGCTTTCATGGGTTTGATGAATAGGGTGTTTCATTTGTTTCTAGATCAGTTTGTTGTAGTCTTTATAGATGACATCTTGATCTACAGTCAGGATAGTCAAAAGCATGAACAACATCTCCGACAAGCGTTGACTCTCCTTCGCCAGCATCAGTTGTATGCCAAATTTAGTAAGTGCGAGTTCTGGTTGAAAGAAGTAACCTTCTTGGGTCCTGTGATATCTGTAGAAGGAGTTAAAGTGGACCCAAGGAAGGTGGAGTCGGTTGCAGAATGGGAACAGCCGAAGACACCGACTGAAGTTTGCAGTTTCCTGGGTTTAGCAGGATACTACCGAAGGTTTATCAAGGACTTCAGTGTGATCGTGCTGCCAATGACGAAGTTGACCCGGAAGGATGTACCTTTTGTCTGGAATGATCATTGCCAGCAAGCTTTCCAAAGTTTGAAGTAGAAGCTGACTAGTGCTCCAGTGCTAGTGCTGCCAGAGCCTGGGAAAGGCTATGTTGTTTTCTGCGATGCTTCCAAGAAAGGCTAAGGATGCATGCTGATGCAGGAATATCATGTAGTTTCTTTTGCTTCACGACAGCTTAAGAAACATGAGGAGAACTACCCGACTCATGACTTAGAGTTGGCAGTGGTGGTTCATGTGTTAAAGATTTGGAGACACTACCTTTACGGGGAAGTGTGTCAGATCTTTACAGATTATAAGAATCTGAAGTACATCTTTTCACAGCATGAGTTAAACATGCGACAACGCCGATGGATGGAGCTAATCAATGATTACGACTGCACCATCTAGTATCACCCTGGTAAGGTGAATGTGGTAGCTGATGCACTTAGTCGAAAGTCTTCTTCTCTTTCTATAAGGAAGGCACCATTGAGTTCCTTGGTATGCCATAGACGAGATATGTTTGTTTCCTTGTGACAAATGAATGTGCAGATGGGAGTTTCCTTGTTAGCTGGACTTTTAGCACATATGAAAGTCAATCCTATGCTAAGACAGAAGATCAAAGACGCACAACAAACAGATGGGATAAATCAATTGATCAAGTCAGAGCTTGGCAGCGAAAGGCGTGATGGGTTCCATGAGTCTGAGGATGGACTAGTTTGCTATCATGATAGGATGGTGGTCCCTGATGTTGATAATCTAAGGAATCTAGTGCTCGAGGAAGCACACACATCGATGTATGCTATGCATCTAAGAGTCACCAAGATGTATCATAATCTGAAGGACTTGTATTGGTGGTCTGGCTTGAAGAGAGATGTAGCCGAGTTTGTGGCTAGGTGTGCGGTATGTCAACAAGTCAATGTTGAGCATCAAAAGCCAGCATGTACGTTGCAACCCCTTCCGATACCGTAGTGGAGATGGGATCATATAACCATGGATTTCATAGTTGGTCTGCCTAGGACAACTAGGAATCATGATTCCATTTGGGTAATAGTGGACAGATTGATGAAGTCTGCCCATTTCATACCTGTAAAGACAACGTATACAACCAAGAAGCTCGCTCAGGTATATGTAGATGAGATAGTACATTTGCACGGTGTGCCAGGGATGATAGTTTCTGACAGAGGTCCTCAGTTCACGAGTCATTTATGGGAATAGTTGCAAAGCGTTGGGAACACAGTTAAGGTTCAACACCGCTTTCCACCCACAAACAGATGGACATTCTGAAAGGACTATTCAGACTTTGGAGGATCTTCTTCGGGCTTGTGCTTTGCAGTTCCTAGGCAGGTGGGATGTACACCTCAGTTTGATAGAGTTTGTCTACAACAATAGTTATCAGCGAAGCATTGACATGGCTCCTTATGAGGCCTTATATGGCAGGAAGTGCAGATCTCTGTTATGTTGGTATGAGTCTGGTGAATATCAACTTTTGGGTCTTGAGTTAGTACAACAGACAACAGAAAAGATCAAGGTGATACAACAACAGTTGAAAGCAGCACAGGACAGGCAGAAGTCTTACGCAGACAATCGTCGATGACCTTTGGAGTTCCACGTAGGAGACAAAGTGTATCTTAAAGTCTCGCCATGGAAAGGTGTGCTAAGGTTTGGTCGAAAGGGTAAGCTAGCACCCAGGTATATGGGGCCATACCCAGTCATAGCACATATGGGAAAGGTAGCTTACAAGTTAGAGTTGCCGCCCGAGTTGCATAGGTTACATCCAGTGTTCCATGTCAGTATGCTGAAGAAAAGTCATCCAAATACAGGAACAGTGATACAACCAGTCGAAGTTGAGCTTGATGAAGATGTGACCTACGAGGAAGGTCATGTGATGATCCTTGATAGAAGAGTTAAGAAGCTGAAGAGGAAGGACCTAGTTCTTGTGAAGGTTCTTTGGCATCATCGTGGTGTTGAGGAAGTCATGTGGGAGCTTGAGGAAGAGATGAGGAGGAAGTATCCCTCGCTTTTCTCTTCGTATTTCGAGGACAAAATCCCTTTGTAGGGGGTTATAGCTTGTAAGGACCCTAACCTCCTTTTAGGGTTTATCCTGTTTGCTTTGCTTAACCCTGATGCTTAGTTGCTTGCTAATCACCTTTAGTGGTGATTAGGGTTTTTTGGTGCTTTGTTGAGAGCTGGAGGTGCTACTTGCAATTTACCCAAGCCTAGGGTTGATGAGCAAGTTTGTCACCTTGAGAGGTGTTCCTCTCTCTCGTTACTTCCTCTAGTGTTGAGAGGAAGGGTTGGGCTCGTTGCTTGAGTTGCTAGGGGCTTGGATGAGCTTGGTGGGCCTTGAGGTGCCTTGCTTGACCCTTGCTCTTACTTTGCTTTGCTCAACCTTGTGTCAGCCTAGGTGTGTCAGCCATGGCTGTGTTGGCCTGGGTGTGGAGGTGTGTCACCCATGGACCCCTTTGACCTCATTTGTGTCACCACTAGTGGACACTTGGTGCTTGATGCTTGGATGTGCCAATGGCCTTGGACATGTGTTTAAAGTAAGATAGAGTGGTGGCATTGCCTATGGAAAAGTGTCCCTAGGTGGGCGACACCTTGCCTTGTCTTACCTTGTTTCTCCTCCACACTCTCCTATATATGTGTTCCCTTTCTCTTGCTAAGGATCCCTTTAGTTCCTTAGTTTCCCCTCTCCCTTGGTGCACGACACCTCTTCCTTTGCAAGCTTGGTGGACGATCCTTATCTTGGAGTCTTCTTCTTCCTCTAGTGGTGGTCGAACCTTAGAGTGCCTTTCTCTTCTTCTTTTGGTGGTGCTTGGAGCTTGGATCTTGCTTAAGGCGGGTTACATAACTCCTATCCCTAACTATACTCCCTCCTTCTACGTTCTTATATGTCTCATATGATCATAATTGACTATGTATGTTGCTAGTTAAGTTTCTTGCTGAGTTGCACCTAGTTAGCCGAACCATGCTTTAGGGTTCCTTGTTGAGCAACACTCCTTTCTCTCCTTGGTCTAGAGGAGTGAGTGTGAGTCCTAGCAATATGGGCAATACCCCTCTCTCATTTAAGTTGAGAGGTGATCTTATGTTCTAGTTGCTTGAGCAACACCCTCCTCTCACCATGGACTTGAAGGGTGAGCTTTTGTGTGGGTAAGTCCTTTGTTGTGGTTGGTTCTAGTGGTTGCCTGAGTTGTGATAGAGGTTGTGCAAAACCCCTCTCTCTTGGTTGTTGAGAGGTGAGCCAATCTTTTTGATCAATTTAGGGTTTGGTGCCCTTGTTCTTGAGGTTGATGACAACCTTGTTGAGTTGCATCTTGCACGATATGGTCTTGGGATGGTGTTGCCCGATATCCTCTCTTGATCTAGAGTCTTGGGTTGAGATATGAGGTTGTGTTGGGCGATACACCTTGGTCCTGGCCTTGTGTGTTGGTTGATAGATTGAGACTAGCCTGGTTGGACGATAGGCTTTCTTTGCTGCCCGTTTGAGTTGTACCCCTGGCCGTTATGGCTAGATGGGTAGAGTTGTTGGTCGATACCCTTGTGTGTCGAATGTTAGGTTTTGTTGAGTGCCCTGTCCGATACACCCATCTCAGGTAGTGGCTTGGTGCCCGATACACCTTGGACGTTTTAGAACTCTAGGAGCTGCCTTAGCGTTGGACGATACCTATGTTGTGTTGGGCATTATGTGCTGGTAGTGAAGGCCTTGGGCGTGTGAGTGGTGTGACTGCCGATAGGTACCTTCATCTCTAGTGGGCATCATTGTTTGGTGGTGATGCCTGACATGGTGACCTATGGTAACCCTAACCCGACACATGGATGCATGACACCTAGGGTTGCACGATACACCCTGAGGTGGTAGCCCAACACCCTTGCCTTAGCCTGGATATTATGTGGCTTGAACATTTGGGTGATATGAGGGAGTCTACCCTACCCGATACCACTTCTAGTGAGAGTGCCCTACTCGTCACACTTCTTGTGAGGGTAGCGGACACTTATAGTGAGGGTCATGTTCCTTCTGGAAAACCTATATAATAGTTCTTCATCATGCGATCACATCTTTGTTGTTAAGAGTTATGGTTTATGGTTTGTGAACCTTTGACATGTTTGGTAATGGCAAGGTGGTTGATATAATAGAACACACATATGTAAGCATGACATA
This sequence comes from Alisma plantago-aquatica, assembly GCA_963693085.1. Classification (NCBI taxonomy): domain Eukaryota; kingdom Viridiplantae; phylum Streptophyta; class Magnoliopsida; order Alismatales; family Alismataceae; genus Alisma; species Alisma plantago-aquatica. Next base: position 754,658,773 of record OY856412.1, read on the forward strand.
TCTGAAACTCTAATGACATGATATTACAAGTGTTTATGATCATCTTGAATCATGTATCTATAATGAGGAGTAAATCATATGCTTGGAAGTATATAAGTTGTTTCACATGATGATATGACCTATGTCTATGGTCACAGGTTGAGGCATGGATGATAAAGCATATAATTATCAATGTCGCCCTATGTTTGATAATATGATCCTTTTGATTAATCCATGTTGATTGTGTGCACTAACCATACAGATGTTTCAAACAGATGCGTAGCCAGGTAAAGGGGCTATGAGATATATATGTACGAGTAATACTGCTTTGATGGTCACTCTTGATGATGAGATAACATGCATGTTGTATTTTGGTCTGAGGACCTGAATTTATCTAAAGTGCATAAGTTGAGGTGTTATCCGCTGATGATGATCTGGGAATGTTATCCCAAGTGATGAGAATGCCTTATGAGGTAGTGGTTTCTTGTGATGTGGGATTGAGATCCCTGAATAACATGATGGTGGTAAAAATAATGTAACTTTATGTTATGCATGTGTTACAACCTAGTTGCCTCAACAATCCACTTAAAATATACTAATTAATCACAGTGGAACATATCATGTAGTTTGCCATGGCCATAGATCCATCATCGTCAGGAGCTGGTAATGGTGAAACAGGTTCTCTTGTGGGTAAATCTGGAAGCGCATATTATTGAATATGTGTGGTTTCTCCTAGCCGAAAATGAGGAGGTAAGAGTGTAACTTCCGTTGTAGACTCCAGAGTGCAGTTTCAGGCCTATAGCTCATTATGTTAAGAGCATGGTGAATAGGCCCATGGCTCAGGATGTGTGATATGGGAGCATGAATGCGTTCATGGCTCAGAGCACGATGATCATGTCTGTGGCTCAGTTTTACTAGCGCTGATACCTGTACCAAGGTGGGCTAGGCAGAGGGTAGCCTGACCCTGTGGCTGAGGCCACTTAAGCACGAGACTACGGTCCTTCTTGTGTTGTACTCGTGCACTGACCACAAGGTGGGAGGTCGTGGAGTTCGGATCTTCCATTGACCTTGTATGGCACCGGCTTGGGTTTCACAACCGAAGGTTGGATTTGAGCGGTATGGCTCACTTCCTCAGGGCATAATAATATGTAATCCATCCGAATAGTATTTATTGCTTAAGGCAAAACATAGAACATTGTTTGAGGCCTTGCTTGTGTAGTTGATATTGTTATACCTTGCAGTTACTTATACGTTCCTTATGTTAGGTGGTAAGATCTTATAAATCTTATATTGTCAATCATGTTCCATAAAGAAATACTTGGTTATATGCCTTCCGTACAACTTGGTAAGCTTGATGGTATGAATAGCTTCGCTATATAGACTGCTCTTGCTGTATCTTTTATCAGTTATCTGCTGTTTTTACTTTAATCCTTCTATGGTGTTATGGTTTTGGCGGGGAGTTATGTTTCTCACTGGGACTGTGTGTCTCACCTCGCTGGTTTACAACCTTTTTAGGTGTTCGAGCTAGACGTGGTGGTGGTCGCGGGGTTACGACCGAGCAACAAGATGAGCAGTAGAAGGCAAGAGATGGACATGCTTCTATTTTAGTTGTTTTGTAGTAGAGTCTTAGAGTCATCCCTGTATTCTCAGGTCCTTGGAGGTGTTTTGATGTTGTTTTACGATGTATAGCTGTTGAAGATTTGTATATCCTGTTGCTGGCCAGATGTGGGTCGTTATGTATGTATAAACAAGTGATGAACTCATGTGATGACAAGACTACTGATATCCTAAGTTGCGGACACGTATCAAGACTTGTAAATATTTATATAACTTGTTTTCTTGCAGGAGGAGGATCTAAATGTAATAGTTTCTTGGTTCATCCGTTTTCCGAAATTGGTTTTAATTAACTCGTGTTTTTGTTTTGAGGTGGTTTATGATGTTTTCCTAATGTTTTCGTGTGGCACCTCACTGTCTGTGTGATAGCGGGATGTGTCGCCACAGTTTGGGGTCTGGTCATATCAAAAATTTGATAATGATTCATTAGTTGCAATGGAATCAATTCCACAATGTTGATCATTGATGGCTATTCGATTCCAAGCCCTAATTGAAGGTTTCTTGAGTTGAAATCCTAGATAAATTGGGTTCAAAACCCTAATTGATGGTCTAATTGAAGGTTGATTCAATATTTCAAGTGGTAAATAAACCAAGGACTCAATTGATAATCGATTCATCCATTGAAATCATGAATCGTGTAAGTGTTGAAAGGACTTTTTGGTCCATTCAGTTTTGAGATGGTTTGGACCAAATGGTCTTAAGACCGTTTGTGCCCAAACGGTCTCAAGACCGTTTGGGACCAAATGGTCTCAAACCGTTTGGAGACCCAAGCCCATTCAGTTTCAAAGGCAAACTGTTTAAACAATTTCAAACCATTTAAAGATCAAAGGGTCAAGATCGTTTGGTGATTTAGAGTGATCAAATCAATTGATAACTTAATGAGAGGAAGTACCAATTGACCATATATTTGTTACTAATTTATCTTAAATAAAATCACTAGGGTTTTACCTTTAGGGTACTAAGTGATTGGTAATATTAGATGAGTTAATCCTTGAAGCTTAAATAAGCAATACTTCAATATGCTATGTCAACCCTAATTGAATATACTTAATTGAAGGGTTGAATGACCTAATCTAACCAAGTTTGACATAGTCAATATCCTAGAGAGGATGAGAGAGAGAGAGGAATCCATACATGTAGAATAATCATGTAATGGATAAGCTTCAAACACCTTCAATATGAATTTAGGGTATGCTCTTTGATGAAGAGATCATGAAACCCTAATCAAGAAGATAGATGAATCTTAATCCCTAATCTAGTGCAATGCTAGGTGTAACCCTAATCAAGGATGATGACATGAGAAACCCTAATATAGGGTATTTGAAATGTAATCCCTAATTGGGATGAATAGTAAACCCTAATTTGGAAAGGTTATAGGGAACCTTAATTCAAGATGTGAAATCCTAATCTAGGATAATGCCATGTGAAACCCTGAGTTAGAGTGATGTCATGTGGAACCCTGATGCAATGATGTGATGTGAGACACAAATTTAGGGTGATGCCATGTAATGATATATGAAACCCTAATCAGGGTACAATGGCCAATACACTGATGTAGAGTGTGGTTAATATAATCAAGTAAGATGAGAATGTTATACCCAGGAAGGGTGAAACTGATAAACCATATGGATGGTAATGTTGATACTTTATTTAGTAAGGGTATAAGGGATAAGATGATGCCTAGATAATGATATATCTAACTTTATATAGGTGTTTAACTTGACATACATGTATCAACCCTATACACCTTACAAAGATGAGGACAAGAAACTCTTAGGAGTGATGTATGGTGCACTAAATAATGGTGTGGATAATATCCTAAGAGTTGAAATACCTAAAGTGGTTGATAATGGATGATTCTATATCAACAATGCTTAACCATTAGATAAGTCCATATCATTAAAGATAGTTGGACAATACTAATGTGTAACCTATGCACTATATGATGAAAGTGATAGGTGAATGGTTAAAAGTATTAAGAGGGAAATACCTTAATACAAGGTCAGTTGATTATCTTAAGTAAGATGGAATGAGGAGAAAAGTGATACATCAGGACATGATATATATCACATTTAGCATTTCAGGGTTGATATACCTTGATGCATCTCAATCCAACATACTTGGATAAGAAACACAAGAAGTGTGTGTCATGTAAATTATTACAATGAAGATGTAATGAATTCAATGCACTTTGATAAGTGTTGGCTAAACACTATGAGAAAGGGGTTAAGCTAAGATAATGAGTATGATATAAACATACCATGGTAAGGTTGAAAGATGAACTCATACCTTGAATTGATGATCATTAATGATATATGATGAGAGTAATGATCATGAGTAAATACTTATGATAGTATTGAATGCTCCTAGAGGGGTGGAGCAATATATTAGTGTTGAACTAATGATGTAAACATGAAACCCTAACTAATAAGAAATGGGAGATCCTAACCCTAAATTGGGTAATGGAATGGAAAATCCTAATTGATAGTAAACCCAAATCTTGATATAGGAATGGTGGTGTTACTATTGTATCATATGATGTGGTAATTGAATCATATGACTGTTATCATGTCTATTTACCATGCATATATCATGAGATGGTGATCATAGACAAATTTGAGCTATGGCTTTTATATATTAAAATATTGATTGGCCTTGTGTGCCTTAATGTTGTTGTTGCTTAGTAAAAGTAACAAAATGTACATGGACTTTATGAGTCATATGAGTAAGTTGTTGCCTAGAGAAAGGTGACAAGACACTTATGGGCCTTGTGAGCCATGTGTGATGCTTGTGTAACAAGTATCATGTATACCTCAGTCTGAGAACCTAGAGGTAATAGTTACCTAACAAGTGGTAACAGTGATTAGTGATGAATTGAGGGTATGAATACCCAGTTTTGATAAGATGATGATGTTGTTGTGAGATGTGAAATTTCAAGTAATGAGATAAGGGACTGAGATCCCAATGCCTCATAAAGAATGAGAAGTGAATGATGCAAATAGTACATGTTTCTTTGTAGCATTTGTCTTAATAAGTTATGGTTGAGAACTTGACTGATGCTAAAAGAATATGCTAATGTATTTAATTAATTAAGTGAAATCATATCATGTAGAGCCCTGACCATAGATCCATCAGCGTCAGAACTGCTGAATGGTGAAACGGGTGCTCTGCGGAAAAACCCAGAACGCATATTTTGAATATGCGGGGGTAAATGGGCGAAAATATCCTTACATCCTTATGAGGGAATTGATGGAAGGTAAACATTAAACCTCTCAATCCTTAATGCTTCCGGGATGGATGTATCACAAATCTCCCGATGATTGGGATAGATGTTGTACACATCTCCCAATGATATTAATTCCGAGTCGATGGATATAAACATTAATTCTCTCGATTGTCGATGAGAGTGCAATTGACACTGTAACTCTATAGCGAAGTTTCCAGTATACCCTGGAAAGCTATCTAGCAGAGACACAAGATGTCCAACATGTTTTCTCATACTGACCGAGATGTGGGAGGTCTTGGAAGCTGGATCTTCCATTGACCTTGTATGGTACCGATTTTGACTTTGCAGGGTTGGAGTATGAGCGGTATACCTCATCACCTCAGGGTATAAGTGTGATTGTAAAATGTAATCAGCCGTATAGCATGTTTGCTTAAGGATTGAATATGGAAATTCATTGGCTGATGTTACATTTCTTTTATGCATCTCTATTTGATAGATGTTATTCATATCTCTTTATATTCATTGCAAGTAGATGGATGAATTATGATTCTATCTTGGGTAGATGCAATGCTCTCCTTAGGAAAGGAGATTACTTTACTCTGTTCATACAGTGATCCATCTGCTGTTAAATATATAAGTTTTCTCTGCTCAGTTTCATTCTAATAAACTACAATAATAATGTTTTGGCGAAGAGTTATATCTCCCACTGGGGCAATTTATAATTGTCTCACCCCCGTGGGATTCAATGTTTTAGGTGGACGCGGACGAAGAGGCAGAAACCCTATAGCAGAGAAAGAACAACAACGACATCAGGGACAACAGTAATATCTCAGGTGGAGATATTGCTTGTCAAGTCATATAGATAGTAGTCCTATGTGTCGTCTCTGTACTCTTAGGTCCTCAGAGTTTTTAGTTAGTGTTTTTAATGAATCGGTCTGAGATTTTGGCTTGATGCCTCTAGGTTCTCATGTTGTCTGTATATAATGTTAATAGGGCAGCTGATGATGTAATACTCGAGAAGAGATGGTACAAGTTATGTACTTATGAACCGGGATGTAAATGTTATACTTTGGATGTGGAGGAAAGAACTTTCCTATGCATGGATCTCTTTGCAAAAAGTTTTAGTTTTTAGTGATTTTTGTTAATCTGCTACAAATGATACGCTTCCGCATTAGTTAATCTTGTTTTTGTAAGTTGGATGCCACAAATAACATCAACATCAATTGTAGAATTGCTTTCTAACTGAATAAACTGTCACCCTACATCCACTAGTTTTCTTCCACTTCTATCTCTTTACCATAAATTTGTCTTGTGATTTGTGCTTAAAAACATGGATTGCTTGTTTATTTGTGCTTGAAATCACCTAAACTCTAGGAGATAATGACATGTGTGTGGCTATTTTAGGATTGCTCCTGGGTCTAATGGCAAGCAATTCTTTCTCCATGGCAATGTTATTCCTTTGAGCTTCATCTGATGTTTTAATGGTATAATAGATGGCATGAGGTATTTAGTTGAACCCTTAGCCAATCATAACCCTCACTGTCATATTTGATGTATCAGCCATGATTTTGAATTGCATAGATAAATATGAGGGCTGCATGGTAGGAGCAAAAACCAACATGTACTTCAAATAATTGAAATTTTCAATGCACTTGTCATCAAAGTGAAAATCAACATCTTTTCAAGCAAATGGCACAAGGGCTTGGAATCGTGCTAAAGTCTTTGATAAAGCAATAGTAGAAGCTTGAATTTCCCAAGAAATAGTAGACATGTCTTATAGTGAAAGAAATAGATAATGTAGTGATTAGGCCTGTTTTGGCCTTATCAACTTCCATTCTAGCTTTAGAAACTAGATGACTAAGGGCAATGCCCTCCGGAACCATAAGTGGATTTTCTCCCAAGATTGAACCATACATGCCTGACCGGCCTAAATCGCACGTCCTAAATTTTGAGGCGGATTTGAGGTAGTCGAGCTTTTACATTTATAAACCCGAATCCTTCTAGGCCCCCACAACTTTGTTTACGGGGTCGAAGTAGATATACGGGGTCGAACACAGGGACACGGGGGGTAGTGTTGAGAACCCAGAATCGACACGCTACACTCCAGCAGGTAAAAAGAGATTGTAAATTCCCCAGAAGGGAAGCATAAAGATGTCACAAACAAAACAAGAAAACTATCTCCAAGTGGAGTTACTAGAAAGATTTAAGGTTTTAAGCATTTAGTAGTTTTTTTAGGGGTTTTCATGCAACAGAAACCGAAAGATAACACTAGAGCTAGAGCAAGGTACGAAGGATAAAACTACTGCAAAACAAGCGGCACTAGTAACACCCTGCACCCCTCCTATCAGAGCGGGCACCTCTAACCAAGCCTCGGCACCCCTCTCGAGGTTGCTGGGCTCAAAGTTAGAATGAAATGTTACTGAAACAACTCCGTTCCAGGCACTCTTGTACTCCAGAATCGGACCAAACACTAGAGCCACAACACAACTCTCGAAGTTGTTGCGACGGGAAAACACGATTTGGTAGCTACGCAAAACGTGATCCAAAACATGCAAGCTAGAGTTCGGATATCAAACATAGCAGTCATCCAACATATTGCACCAAGCATAGAGCAGCAAGTAATTAAGCATTTCCATTTCTATAAACACTAAATGTCTTAATTACAATGCAAAAGTAAAGGAATTTAAATAACATAATTAAAGATATGTGTCGCCTTCTTGATGTAGAAGGACGACAGGCTGTAGTAACCATCCCGCCCGATATCGGACAGGGGCCTAGCCCGATATAGCCGTGTCGGGCGGCACGCTTTCTCAAACGGCACACCGCGACGGGCGACTGCATCGCTCAAGGACCTGGCCGATACGCTCAAGTCGGGCGGTACACCCTCTCGGGCGACACGCCTGACGGGAGGAGCGTATCGGGTTCGTTATCATGTCGGGCATGGAGTTGCGTATCCTATTTCCGGGCACTGGTGTCGGGCACTCATGTCGCGTATCTACATCGGCCGATATCGGCTCCTAGTGTCGCCCGGTACAGTCCTAAGTGAACCAGTCCCCTCCCTCTCGGGATGAGGAAGAGCTCACCTAGTGTCGCCCGGTACGAACACTGGAGCACGATACTCCTGCTCTCGCAGTCTCCTCCAAAGATCACTCGACTCTCTGAAACCTGAAGTGACCAAGCTTGTCTGAATTGTCTAAGCTATCTTTTCGGCTCCCTGTAGCTGCTATTTATAGGCAGCTGGTCGTGAGAAGATATGGTGCTCGAAACGCCACGTGTCCTGCTTTCCGCCGTTCAGTTGGTGGTCGGCTGACGCATGTATCGCCTGGTATCGCTCGGCATAAGGAGGTCGGCTGTCGGGCATCGAGGCGAGAGGCGCCTGCTGGTGGGTGGCTGATATCGCGCGACACATAGAGTAGTTGCGGCGTGCTCGGCTCCCTGTCGGGTAAAGAGGTGTGTCATCCATCGATACCCTATCGCGCGACATTCTTGCGTCACGCGTCGTCGTATCGCGCAGCCCCGCCGGTCAGCGTGTGTATCAGGCGTCAGGGGGTGGGGGGCGAGACAGTCTTGGACTTATTTGCGGGCCGGAACAGCCTTATTGGTGCTAAATGGGCCAAAATAGGAGGAAACTCTGCAAAAGATGGAAATATTGGACTGAGAGCATTGCTTGGCTAATTATTGCGAAATTGCATATAAAATAGAGGAAAATGGCAGAAAAGGGCAGTTTTGATAACAGAATAAAGGCCAAAAACGTCACGAAAATTGGTGTTATCAACTCCCCCAAACTTAGCTTTTTGATTGTCCTCAATCATTATTTAAACTTTATTTGGCGATGCTTCTTCTTGCGTAGTATGCTTCTCAGGCTAAGATGTAAAACAAGTATCATAATGCCTTTAGAGATAATGCTGCCTCATTACGAACAAAAGACTTCGTCTTTCTTGCCTTATTGTTTAAGTGAGATTATTCTCTACAGCTTCGGCGAGACGTTTGTTGTATGATTCCGAAGTTAGCTTCCACACCAAACAACTTTATTTTCGGGGCAGTAAGTTGTGTATAGGGTAGGCTAAGGCTTTTTGGGTTTTCTTCTTGTTTCCCATCGGTCCATCCAGGTAAGGGTCCATTAACAGGCAATTGGTCCCTGCAGTCCAAGCCAGTTGGCTTTAAAGTAGTGATTTCACATCCTACATACCACAGCCCCGGATCTACCATGCCTAAAGATGGGTACTTTTGGGAAACAAGTGTATGTATATTTTTTTCTTTTATTGGGCACAACTCTCATGCTTTTATTCACACTCATAAGGCTTCTCTCTCTTTTTAGGATTTTTGTATGGTAAGGGGAAACAAAGAGATTCTTGCTGTTTGGGCAGCTTTTTCCTTCTCCATACTCGTCTCTTAGCTGTTTGCGAGATTATTATATTTTTCGAAATTTTTGACATGGAAAAACATATTATTTTATTCATTTGAAGCAACACTATCAAAAAAATAAAATAAAATAAAAACAAAAAAACATTGGGGTATTGGCTTGGTCCTCCCCTTTGCTCAAAAGCCTGAGGTTGCTTGGAGGCGCTTTGCAACTGATGCGAATTTTCAACTGCATCCTTGTTGCCATAGTTGAAACTAGGATGGTCCGGCCTTTTGAAATTCACAAAAGCCACCTTCTCGGTTTCCTTTTCATCAGATTCGGTATCGCTTGATGCGTCTGGTTGGGTGCATGTAGATGCAATTGTCTACCCCGTGTCTGCCTTCTCCACAGGTTACACATTTCATTACCTTTTCGACCTGTTTCTTACCCTTTCCTCCAGATTCCTTCAGCTACTTTACATTCGTAGCTATCCTTTGGATCTGAGAAGTGATTGTCTCCAGCGCCTTGGATTCAAAAGAAGGTCCCTCACTAACCTTCTTAGCTTGGCCCCGGTCAGATCTGTCATAGTCAGTGCCGGCTTGCAGCTCGGCCATGTTCTTGATGATCTTCTCAGACCTGCTCAGCTTCTTCCCCAGGAAGTCACTTCCGGCTGCTGCGTTCAATGAAACCCTTTCTTCGGGAGTTAGGCCATTATAGAAGGTAGTGATCAAGAACCCTTTCTTGTAGTTGTGGTGAGGGAAGTCCCTCTGATATTCTTGATACCGCTCCCAGGCTTCATGGAGATTCTCATTAGGCTTTTGCATGAATGAAGTTATCCTTTGTCTGTTTCTCACTGTCTTCTCAGTCGGGTAGAACTTATTTATGAATGCATCCGCCAATGCCCCCCATCCGTTCAAAGACTGGTGGGGTAACCCAAGATACCAGGACAGGGCCTTATCTTCTAAGGAGAAGATGAAGCCTTTGCAATAGATCACCTCCTGGGGAACCCCCCGCATCTTGATAGTATCACAGATGTTCTTAAAAGCATTCAAGTGGTGATAGGGATTGTCATTTTTAGAACTCCCTCTAAAGATTTTGTTCTGAATCATAGAGATAACAGACAGCTTGAGTTCGAAGTTTGTGGCGTTGAATCGCAGAACGACGACAGGGCATCTGGAATTGTTTGCCTTAGTGGAGGCTAGCTCCTTTAAAGTCTTTTCTTCTTCACCTGAATCGTCGTTGTTGCTACCTCCCTATTGTTCTTGGTTCTGGTGTCACCTGTTTCGATGACGGTGACGACGCCTGACATGGGGGTGGCCTTCCTCAGAGTGCTCCAATTCCTGATCTTTCTGCTGATCATTTCCGTCGTAGCGATCGTTGCCACTCGGCGGAGGTGATTCATCCCTAGGCCTTCCCTGCTCTTGACCTTCAACTTGTTGCGGGTTGACACGGGGAGGCATGATGTCGATGACTGTGCTCGGTCGATCGGTTGAATGGTGTCAGATCTTGGTGGTACAGGGATATTTCTTTCAGGGTTCCTGAGAGAAAGACACGAAAAATCAAGTCAGAAAATTGAATTATTTAGCTTAGGCTAAGAATAATAGTAAGGAGAAAGAATAAAGAAAAAGGGTGCTGTCAAGCTCGTTTCCAAGCTTGAGGCACAGGAGTGTAGTTAGTGGATTCAGATTCATCTACAGTACCATTTTTGCCTTGTCCCCGGCAACGGCGCCAAAAAGTTGACCGACCTAAATCGCGCGTCCTAAATTTTGAGGCGGATTTGAGGTAGTCGAGCTTTTACATTTATAAACCCGAATCCTTCTAGGCCCCCACAACTTTGTTTACGGGGTCGAAATAGATATACGGGGTCGAACACAGGGACAAGGGGGGTAGTGTTGAGAACCCAGAATCGACACGCTACACTCCGGCAGGTAAAAAGAGATTGTAAATTCCCCAGAAGGGAAGCGTAAAGATGTCACAAACAAAACAAGAAAACTATCTCCAAGTGGAGTTACTAGAAAGATTTAAGGTTTTAAGCATTTAGTAATTTTTAGGGGTTTTCATGCAACAGAAACCGAAAGATAACACTAGAGCTAGAGCAAGGTACGAAGGATAAAAATACTGCAAAACAAGCAGCACTAGTAACACCCTGCACCCCTCCTCTCAGAGCAGGCACCTCTAACCAAGCCTCGGCACCCCTCTCGAGGTTGCTGGGCTCAAAGTTAGAATGAAATGTTACTGAAACAACTCCGTTCCAGGCACTCCCGTACTCCAGAATCGGACCAAACACTAGAGCCACAACACAACTCTTGAAGTTGTTGCGACGGGAAAACATGATTCGGTAGCTACACGAAACGCGATCCAAAACATGCAAGCTAGAGTTCGGATATCAAACATAGCAGTCATCCAACATATTGCACCAAGCATAGAGCAGCAAGTAATTAAGCATTTCCATTTCTATAAACACTAAAGGTCTTAATTACAATGCAAAAGTAAAGGAATTTAAATAACAAAATTAAAGATATGTGTCGCCTTCTTGATGTAGAAGGACGACAGGCTGCAGTAACCATCCCGCCCGATATCGGATAGGGGCCTAGCCCGATACAGCCGTGTCGGGCGGCACACTTTCTCAAATGGCACACCGCGACGGGCGACTGCATCGCTCAAGGACCTGGCCGATACGCTCAAGTCAGGCGGTACACCCTCTCGGGCGACACGCCTGACGGGCGGAGTGTATCGGGTTCGTTATCGTGTCGGGCATGGAGCTATGTATCCTATTTCCGGGCACTGGTGTTGGGCACTCATGTCGCGTATCTACATCGGCCGATATCGACTCCCAATGTCGCCCGGTACAGTCCTAGGTGAACCAGTCCCCTCCCTCTTGGGATGAGGAAGAGCTCACCTAGTGTCGCCCGGTACGAACACTGGAGCACGATACTCCTGCTCTCGCAGTCTCCTCTGAAGATCACTCGACTCTTCGAAACCTGAAGTGACCAAGCTTGTCCGAATTGTCTAAGCTGTCTTTTCGGCTCCCTGTAGCTGCTATTTATAGGCAGCTAGTCGTGATAAGATATGGTGCTCGAAACGCCACGTGTCCTGCTTTCCGCCGTTCAGTTGGTGGTCGGCTGACGCGGGTATCGCTCGGCACAAGGAGGTCGGCTGTCGGGCGTCGAGGCGAGAGGCTCCTGCCGGTGGGTGGCTGATATCACGCGACACATAGAGTAGTTGCGTCGTGCTCGGCTCCCTGTCGGGTAAAGAGGCGTGTCGTCCATTAGTAGCCTATCGCGTGGCATTCTTGCGTCGCGCGTCGTCGTATCGCGCAGCCCCGCCGGTCAGCGTGTGTATCGGGCGTCAGGGGGGGGGGGCGAGACAGTCTTGGACTTATTTGCGGGCCGGAACGACCTTATTGGTGCTAAATGGGCCAAAATAGGAGGAAACTCTGCAAAAGATGGAAATATTGGACTGAGAGCATTGCTTGGCTAATTATTGCAAAATTGCATATAAAATAGAGGAAAATGGCAGAAAAGGGCAGTTTTGATAACAGAATAAAGGCCAAAAATGTCACGAAAATTGGTGTTATCAATGCCTTAAAATACCTTTCAAGGACGGTTGTGAGGTGGGAGAAACACTCATAAAATGCTTTCCAATAGTCCATGAAGACAAGAGAAGAATCTAGCATATCAACAAAGATTGATGTGACACATCTCTAGAAGGTGGAAGGGGCATTGCAAATCCCAAAAGGCATTCTTATATAAGCAATTGTGCCACTTGGGTGGGTGAATGTAGTGTTCTCTTAATCTGTGCGGTGTACTTGCACTTGGAAATATCTTGAGTAGCCATCAAGAAAGAAATAGAAATGTTGTCTTGTAAGTCTCTCCAAAATTCAATCGATGAATAGGAGAGGGAAGTGCTATTTCTTAGTCTTAGCATTTAGCTTTGTATAATATACACACATATGCCACCTAGATTGCTCTCTTACTGGCATCATTTCACCATCTTCATTTTATGCCATAGTGATTCCACCCTTGTTTGGCACAACTTGGATGGAACTCACCCAAGAGTTGTCAAAAATGGAATAGATGATCATGGCATCAAGTAACTTCACAATATCTTGAGTTACACATCCTTTCAACTTTATATTCAACCTTCTTTGCATTTCATGGCTTGGTCTTGCATCATACTCATATAGATCCTATGAACACAAATGGAGGGATCAACACCCATAAAATCACTAAAAGGCCACCCAATAGCGTCAATGTTCTTCTTCAACACAGAAATAAGAGAATCTTCTTAGTTTGGGGAAAGAATAGTAGAAATGATCACCATCATGGTGTTATTTTGACCAAGTAATAAATACTTCAAACCTTTAGGAAGATATTTTATCTCAAAGAATGAGAGGGTCTTTAATGGAACTTTTTAGTGGCTTCTTAGAAATAGAAGAAAATTCTTCACTCATAGCAACCATCACAAGATAATTTTCTTTAGCGGTGTCCTCATCGTACATCTCAACAATAGGCTTCTAAACCTTCACCCTTGGTGGTAGTCTCGATCCATGTAGGTAGGCATTTCTCAATAATTCCCTCAAGGAAATAAATGAGATAACAATCCTCTTTTGTGGTGCCTATCACCTCAGTTTTGTAGATGTTTTGAATATTTTCAACTAAATCTTCATGTGCATGAAGGTCACATACATGGTGTCAATCTTCACATGTATCACTGCATCAACTGTAGCTAGGAAGGGTTTTCCCAAGATACTAAGTACATTCCTCATGTCCTTCTCCATGTCAACGACAATAAAATCAACAAGAAAGAATGTGGATGTGTCATCATCAAGACATACAAACACATCATCAATTCACCCTTAAGGCATCTTCACTGAATGGTTGGCCAATTGCAATGTGCAGTTAGTCGGATCCAAGTGCTCCAAACTCAGCTCAACATACACAGAATAAGGCATCAAGTTCACACTAGAACCAAAGTCAAGAATAGATTGGTCTATGTAGTGTGTGTCTATGTAACAAGGAACAATGGGAGCATCGTGATCTTTCCTCTTCTTAGGGTTGGCGTGTTGTAAAATGGAGGTCACTTGTTCAATGAGTTTGACTTGCTTTGGCATCCTTGTACTTTACTTTCTTTTCAATGGGCACATGTCTTTCATAATTCATGCATAGGAGGGGATTTTCTTGATTGCATCTAATAGTGGAATATTGATCCTTACTTGCTTGAAGGTTTCTGTGATATTATTAGTGTGCTTCTTCTTCCTTTTTGAAGCAGAAATGTGCTTGAAGGTTTCTGTGATATCAGGTGCATCGGGAAATGGAGGTAGTTTATCACTTGTGTTACCCATCTCAATAGAATTATCAAGTAGTGCCACAAGAATCATAATATCGTCTCCCAATATCATGATATCATTGCCTTGCATCATGGTATCATTGACAATTGTCACTGTATCAACTCTATTTTCAATCATTAAACCATGAAATGTTTGGTACCTTGACTTCTCCAAAGTCTTTCCACTTATTAGTACCATCACTACCTTCACTTGCTTATGAGAAGATGAAGAAGTTTGTGGTCATTGTTATGCTTGTTGAGGCGGTGGCCTTTGTTGAGGGGGTTGGGGTTTTGGAGAATGTATTGTGGTTTTGGTGGAGGTTGTTGTGGAGGTGGTGGATATTGATGTGAAGGTGTTTGGTATTGAGGATGTGGTGGTGATGGATCATATGGAAAGTTATAGGGATATTGTGGTGGAGGAGGGGCATGTGGGTTAGAGGCCCTTAATACTACTACAATGTGGGTAGTTGCCTTTGTTGAGGGCCATAGGTGCCTTGAGGAGCACACATGGGTCCACCAACACTATTTGGGCTTACCAACATTTGTGAGTGAAGCCTCCCCTCTTCTATGTTAGAGAAAGATTCAAAGAAATCTGATAAATTCTCTGTTCCAATCGGCTATTTTTGTGTCCTTGAGTATGCTGACTTAGAGGTTATACATTGTCCATATTTTGATAATGACTTAACCATTCCATTCATATGTATCTAATATGTCTATTCAAGATTGATTTTAGGTGTTAGGTACATGAAAAAGATCAAAAATCAAAAGCCCTAATTTGCTCAAGTTCAAGTCAAAAGAGCTATAAGTGTGCAATTTTGGAAATCTATGTAAATGACCTTAGAACATTTTTGTAATCACTTTTAATGATGAATTGACTTGTAACTAAGATGAGAAAATTGATTGGGACACTAAACACCAAGCTTTAATCACTTTAGATGCACTTTAGAAAAATGATCATAGACAGCCAATCGGTCGATTTGCAAACTCGACCGATCCTCTTGGATCAATTTTCTAAAGATAGCATCGGTCGAGTTGTGTTTTCACAGAACTTGATCAATCGAGTACCTGACCAAATCGATCTTCATTGGTCGGTCAAGTTTCCCCAGGACAAAGTCGACCAATGATTTGAATATCGGCTTTGTCTTTTACTATATCGGTCGAGTTACCTTTATTAAAACTCGACCAATTGCACTGTACAAAATTTGCAAAAAAAAAGTGATCGTTACTGTTGGTGTGTGTTTTGAGTAAAAATAGAGTCGTTGCTTTGAGAAAAAACGGCTATATTTTGTATCTAAGTGTCCCACAACTTAAAGGGGCACCCTCAACTATAAATAGGACCTCTTACAGTTCATTCCAAGGTTGCTCATTCACTACATGTTTGGTCCTAGCCTAGTTGAGAGTGTTCTAACCCTTTAAGCCCCTTTCTCTCTCTACCTTCAAATCAAATTTGTGAGTATGAGTGAGATATGTTCCTTTGTAAGAGGGTTTTTGTTACAACCCATATTGAGGTTAGTCAATAAATACCCTGATTAGCGTGAAGTACCTTGATTAGTGCTAAGTATCTTGTTAAACATCATAGAAAATCAAGATAAGCTAAGATGTGAATCAATAGTTGAGATTGAATCACCTGAGGCAATTAATGATAATCACAGTGTTAATCGTTAAGTTAAATAAGTGCCCAAGAAGCGATTAGTATTTTGATTAGATGATACAAGATAATTAGCATGTTTTTATGCCTTGAGGTTGTAGAGGATCTCACGCTTGAAACGTTGCAAGAAGAATCGTTCAAATTGGACCTTTGAGGCAACATTTATGGCATTTTTAATTTCTTTGGACCTATAGTGCAATTTGCCCATAACTTAATAACTTCTCAGCCCTTCCCCCTTATCTTCCTTTTGTCTTCCTGATATAATTGAACTGCAAAGTAGAACACACACCCAACTCGATCACAGCAGCCAGAGGGGGAAATTAGTGGGCCGTTTCTGAGCGATTCGACCTCCATATCTCTGATTCACCTGGTGTCGAGCTCATTTCTTCTTCTTCTTCTTCCTCCACTCCATCCGCCCTAGCTTAGCCAGAAGCCCTGCCACCATGCTGCTTGGTCTACGGCTAGCTTGCAGTAGCAAGCTGCTGCGTACGGTAGCAACCAGGGGCCACCTTGGGGCACCCAGCAATAGGGGAGGTGTCCTCGAGCTCGGCCCGGAGTTCTATGTTTAAAATAGCAGCTCACAACCATCGTTCAAGGCCCCTTTCGTCAACTTGAGCTTAGGCGTAAGCTGATGTTGTAGCTAGACCGTGGAGGAAATTCAAAGGTTGAAGACAACCCAAAAATCGCCCGGAAACATGCTCTAGACGCATTTCCGACGAATTCGGACATCGCCCGACTTTTTATTTCACAAATCACTTCTTTACTCTTTTATATGATTTAGTTTATCATCTGATCAGTGTGGTTTGGACCAGTGGAATTGTATGGTTAATTGAAACCTAAATTGCTCGGGTTGAATGTTGAAATAAATAGTACACGACCAATAACGGTATGGTTTGGGTATAAACCTAGGCAATACATATTTTAGAAATTTATCAGATGCACGATTTCAAGGAAATGATGATGACATGGAAAGTTAGATGAAGACCCTAGTTGCATGCTTTCTACTATGTTTAATGAGAATGGTTTAATATTTATATGAATTGACCTGTTTCTATAAGATACTATTCGAAATCCTCAATTATTATTAATAATTTGAATAATTTGTGTCATGATAAATAGTTAACTCTTAATTGAGTTGGGTGATGCACAAACCAGGATTTGAGTTAATGTGCACGTTTTTCGAGGAATTTCAGATAAACTACAGATGCTACTGACGATTTCTCAATTGTTGAGTAATTTACTCTTATGACTGTATTAAGACGTTCAATTGCATGAATTTAGTGTATATGTGCCAAGTTGACATGAAATTTTGATATTTAAGAATTTTAAACTGCCGGCAAGTACAATATGTGGTATTATAAAGCTCGAGTAAATAGATGCGGTACCCTAGAGGTACCATAGTCAAGTATATACAAGGAAAAGGTACAATGTAGTAAGAGTTTTCTAAGTTTAATCAAATAATAGACTTAAGGGCCCTGACACCGTAGAACCCCTTTGAGAGGTATGCGCCTTAGGGGTGAAACGACCTAACCCTGGCAGTGTCCAATACACAGGGGGGGTCAGAAACTCGTGTCCAACATTAACCAGACGTCCTAGTGGCACGAGAGTACAGTTTGTAGTGTCCAACACTAACTTGACGTCCCGGTGGCACTAGAGAGAAGTTTATAGTATCCAACACTAACCAAACGTCCTAGTGGCACTGGAGTATAGAAAAGTGTGTCCAACACTAACCAAACATCCTGGTAGCACGGCTTGACTCTCCACCTGTGTGCTCAGGTTAGAGGAGGAGTCAAGTTTACGGCACCATAGGAGTGTCGAGGCCAGAGAGCCAGTTTTCCTATAGCAGGCCAGGATAGCAGTCAGACTTAGCTATCTCGGGGTTTCAGCTAAGTCTTGTACGGTGGGATCGTAGTTTGCTACGAGTCTTAATATGTAGAGTACACTGCATATGATCAGGGCATAAGATAAAATATGTTCATATATGTTCACATAATTTTTATAAGTTAAAGAGTTAAGAAAGATCTGAGTTAGTTTCACAGTAGTTGTCCTTTAAATGACATTTTAGTATTTTTTGTTAATTAATTGTATCTACATTTTTGCATCAATTGTTATCATAATGAAATGTTGACATCTCATGTTGTTTAAATTATATTGCTTAGACTTGTTCAGTATAGTACTATCTTGTATTTTATTTCCAATTGATAATCATAAAATGAGTTATCTGCGATGGTTGGGTGAAATTCTATTCACTGAGCCAGTAACTCACCAACCTACTGAAACATTTTTCAGGTCAGTGTCGGCACGAGGAAGCTCAAGGATCATATCACCCAGACACTTAGAAGGTAGTGTTTAGTTAGGTTTAGAGGTCTCTTGGTCCTTTCCCCTTAGTCCTTGGGCATGTGGTGAGATAGAGAGAATATAGTGTAATATGTAGTTTAGTTTTTAGTTATCTGCTGTGTTTTATATTTAGTAAGAACAATGTAATATGTCATGTAAGTTTGTTTATTTTCCTAGTAAGGTAAATAGTAAGTAGCTTCCGCAGTTTTGTTTCAATTTGATGTTATTCAAGTTTTATGGTCTTCCTTTAAGTTAATCTAAGTGATTGAGTAAACAAAATGTTAAGGGTGGTTTACCGAGGGTGACTCCCCGGTTTTCGAGGTCATTAGAGATGGCACGGAGGTCGGGGCATCACAACAACTTTGGTATCAGAGCATAGGTTGAGTATATGGTTACTCTAAGTCAAGGTCTGGGGACGACAAGAGACCAATAAGATTAGGACTTAGGTGTCTTCCTTCTAACTACAATTTTCTAACAAGAAGTGTTCTGTTATACTATTGCAGATGGCAGGAAGAGGATGTGGTCATGAGAACCAAGTAGAGATCTTAGGCTGAGTCGTCAGGGATCATTAGAATACTAGAAAGATAGAGTTATAAGTGAGGTAAATAGGAAGTGATGTGTCTTTAGCTCTGGGAGGTCTGAGTATTTAGATACCCTAGCCAGGTATCTGAGTACTTAGATTGACCAGTATCAAGCTACTCTATCTATTCTTCTCTGAATACCCTAGCCAGGTATGCAGAGAAAGGATGGGCTAGAGAGAAACACTAAAAATCTTAGGGTTAAGAAACTAGAAATTAATGTAGGAGTAAGAGATTAAACATAGGATGTGATACAACTCTTGCTTTATATTTCTTATTTGATTGGAGATCACTAGAAATGCTCTTATATGCATGAATTTAGATTTTCAGTTTGTAGAATAAATATGATTCTTTTATATTGTTGTTTGTCATGAAGTGATTTATTTATTATTTATATTCTTTGTATCAAGTAGACTCTAGATAATTTAGACCCGCATCATAGTGAGAATGTACATACATTAAGATATTGAGATATAAGGGAAAGATTAGAACAGCTAAGAATCAGTTGGAACTGGTATCAGAGACCCAACGTTGGGGCCTCATATGAGCAATCCTTAATTGGAAATAAAGAAACATGATATAAGGTTCAGATTAAATTTAATGATTAGTATTATATGAACTCTAAATATGGGATTATGGAAAAGATATGAGAAAAGTATGTAAGGGCTAAGATAGTAAGAATCAACCATGGAATGGATCATGTAATAGAGTAAAATACTTTTATGTACTTCAAAGAAAAGGGAAAATAGAAGAAAAGAGTTAAGTATACAATAAGTACATAGAAATAAAGAGCCTTCAGAAGAGCAACATGGTATACATGAACATACACATGAATAAGCAACATGATAGAAAGAGTAGGATATGGTAAGAGGATTATGAAAGTAAAGAAGGGTTTGAAACATGATATAGTAATATATATTATAAAAGAAAGAGGTTGTGAGATTCAAGCAAGTGCTAATTAGTCAAGTATCCTTGTTGATAACTAATTAAACCTACATATGAGAAATGTAATAAAAGAATGTTTAAATATAGGAATTCCAAGTCTCATAATCATCTTCTCTTTCATATCTTCCTTAATGAGAGCAAGGTGGGAATGAAGTAATAAGAAAATGAATCATATATGATGCATAACTACCATGGTAGAGACGTCTAAGTGAATAAAATAATGACACACAATATGATGATGAAACCCTAGCAAGGTAAATTGAGAATGTAATTTATCTGAATGTCCAAGTAAGAGAAAGGAAATTCCAGTGATAAGATAAGGAAGACTTTAGTAAAACTTATGAGATCCAAAGTTTGAATTTCAAACTAAGGGAGCAAAGTCACGTCACAATAACACTATGTTACTGATAAGGACCAAACCCTAAAATGTTTAGAGTTGTAGTAGTTCAAGGGATGTCACTGGCGAATTGGCCTTGAATACTAGCATCTCTATAAAACAAAATCATGAGATTTGCACTATGAAAGGTAAGCTAGTACTAATAAAATCCAGGGTTTAAAGGTAGTTAATCTGAAGGGTAGATAAACAATATGAAAATGACTCAGAGAATAGAGTAAGATATAAATTTGAAATGTAACAAGTGTGTTTTGAACAAAAGGAGAAATATAATATAAGTGAAGTGTGTTATGAAATAAATTCTTACAGTAGTAACAAGAAGTAAGTAGCATAGAATGAGGAGTATTATCTGATACATGATTTAGAGTTAGTTGATGTAGTTCGTGCTCTTAAGACATGTTGTCACTATCTTTATGGTGAGACATGTTAGGTGTTTACGGATCATAAGAGCTTGAAATACATCTTTACCCAGAAGGATCTGAATCTTAGACAGAGGAGATGGTTAGAATTAATCAAGGATTATGATGTGATGATAGATTATCACCCTGGAAAGGCGAATGTGGTAGAAGATGCCCTCAGTAGGAAGTAAAGTTCAACAATAGATGTATTCTCTATGGCATGCTTCAAGAGAGACCTGTTAGTAGAGATGCATAAGTTGAACTTAGACTTACGAGTGACATAATAGAGGGGTTTGATTGCATAGATGCAAGTCAAGCCTACTTTTTATGATTAGATTAAAGAACTTCAGCAGAATGACAGTGAGTTACAGCAAATCATGCATGACATGACAGGGGGGAATAGACCAGAGTTCAGGTTTTCAGATGATGGTGTGTTGTATCAACATGACAGGTTGTGTGTACCTAGAGACAGTGATTTGAAAGAGTAGATTCTTAAGGAAGCACATGCATCAATGTACGCTATGCATCTAGGAAACACTAAGGTGTACATGAATCTCAAGGAGTTGTATTGGTGGTCTGGTATGAAGAGGGATGTAGTTGAGTATGTGGCTAGATGCAGTGTGTGTCAACAGGTTAAGGCTGAGCACCAGAAACCTGTAGGTACCTTGCAATCTCTTCCTATACCTGAGTGGAAGTGGGAAAATATCACAATGGATTTTGTGGTAGGGTTACCCAGGACATTTAGAGGTTGTGACTCGATATGGGTGATTGTGGATAGATTGACTAAGTCTGCTCACTTTCTTCTTGTTAAGTCAACCTTTGATGTCCCAAAGTTGGCTAAGATATACGTGGATGAGATAGTCAGGCTGCATGGTATTCCAATTTCAATTATATCTAATAGAGATCCTAAGTTCACATCTAGGTTTTGGAATCAGTTGCATCGTGCTTTAGGCACAAAGTTGAGATTTAATACTACTTTTCACCCACAGATGGATGGTCAGTCAGAGAGAACCATTCAGAATCTTGAGGACATGCTGAGAGCATGTGTCTTGCATTTTAGTGGAAGTTGGGAAGAACACTTGAGCCTTATAGAGTTTGCATACAACAATAGTCACCATTCCAGTCTTGGTATGGCACCGTATGAAGCTTTGTATGGCAGAAAGTGTAGATCACCCATATGTTGGTATGAGGTGGGTGAAATGCAGATTCTTGGACCAAAGATAGTGGATTTGACTACATAAAATATTATAATGATCAGAGAGCAGTTGAAAGTTGCACAAGACAGGCAGAAGAGTTATGCCGAGAAGAGGCGTCGACATCTTGAGTTTCAGGTTGGTGATGAAGTGTATCTGAAAGTTTCACCATGGAAAGGAGTGTTGAGGTTTGGTAAGAGAGGCAAACTGACTCCTAGGTTTATGGGCCCATATCCTATTGTTGAGAGGATTGGACTCGTAGCCTATAAGTTGGATTTGCCATCCGAGTTGGCCAATCTACATGACGTGTTCCATGTATTGATGTTGAAAAAGTGTTACCTTGGTACAGAGAAGATAGTGGACCCAGAACCTGCTCAGCTCAGACCTGATGTGTCCTATGTTGAGGGACCAGTTCAGATAGTTGATTAGAGGATCAAGAAGCTTAAGAATTGTGAGATACAATTAGTGAAAGTTTTGTGGAGGAACCACAACCTATAGGAATCTACGTGGGATCTTGAGTCTGAGATGTGTAACAAGTTTCCTTTTCTCTTTTAGGAATTTCGGGATGAAATTCTTATAAGGGAGGGAGATTGTTACAACCCATATTGAGGTTAGTCAATAAATACCTCGATTAGCGTGAAGTGTCTTGATTAGTGCTAAGTATCTTGTTAAACATCATGGAAAATCAAGATAAGCTAAGATGTGAATCAATAGTTGAGATTGAATCACCTGAGGCAATTAATGATAATCGCAGTATTAATCGTTAAGTTAAATAAGTGCCCAAGAAGAAATTAGTATTTTGATTAGCTGAGACAAGCCAATTAGCATGTTTTTATGCCTTGAGGTTGTAGAGGATCTCTCCCTTGAAATGTTGCAAGAAGAATCGTTCAAATTGGACCTTTGAGGCAATAGTTATGGCATTTTTAATATCTTTGGACCTATAGTGTAATTTGCCCATAACTTAATAACTTATCAACCCTTCTCCCTTATCTTCCTTTTTTCTTCCCGATATAACTAAACTGCAAAGTGGTGCACACACCCAGCTCGATCGCAGCAGCCATAGGGGGAAATCAGTGGGCAATTTCTGAGCGATTCGACCTCCATAGCTCCGATTCACCTGGTGTCGAGCTCATTTCTTCTTCTTCAACCTCCACTCCATCTGCCCTAGCTTAGCTAGTAGCCCTGCCACCCTACTGCTTGGCCTACAGCCAGCTTGCAGCAGCAAGCTGCTGCGTACGACAGCAACCAGGGGCCACCTTGGGGCGCCCAACAATAGGAGAGGTGTCCTCGAGCTCTGCCCAGAGTTCTATGCTCAAAATCGCAGCTCACAACCATCGATCAAGGGCCCTTCCGTCAACCTAAGCTTAGGCGTAAGCTGTTGTTAAAGCTAGACTGTGAACAGAGCGAATTCAAAGGTTGAAGACAACCCAAAAATCGCTCGGAAATAGGCTCTGGACGCATTTCCAGACGAATTCGGACATCCCAAACCACTGTGAGTAAAATTTCACTCACTATGCAAGATTTAATTCTAGAAATCGGAAATTTTTGGTTAATTGGGCGTTTTTCACTAATGTAGTATTTGGCGTCACTCGATTTTTTATTTTACAAATCGCTTCTTTACGTTTTTTTATGATTTAGTTTATCATCTGATCAGTGTGGTTTGACCCAGTGGAATTGTATGGTTAATCAAAACCTAAATTGCTCAGGTTGAATGTTGAAATCAGTAGCACACGACCAATAACGGTATGGTTTGGGTATAAACCCAGGCAGTACAAATTTTAAAAATTTATCAGATGCACGATTTCAAGGAAATGATGATGACATGGAAAGTTAGATGAAAACCCTAGTTGCATGCTTTCTACTATGTTTAATGAGAATGGTTTAATATTTATATGAATTGGCCCGTTTCTCTGAGATACTATTAGAAATCCTCAATTATTATTATTAATTTGTGTCATGATAAATAGTTAACTCTTAATTGAGTTGGGTGATGCACAAACCAGGATTTGGGTTAATGTGCACATTTTTCAAGGAATTTTAGATAAATTACAGATGCTACTGACAATTTCTCAATTGTTGAGTAATTTACTCTTATCAGTGTATTAAGATGTTCAATTGCATGGAATTTAGTGTATATGTGCCAAGTTGACATGATATTTTAATATTTAATAATTTTAAACTGTCGTCAAGTACAATATGTGGTATTATAAAGCTCAAGTAAATAGACGTGGTACCCTAGAGGTACCAGAGTCGAGTATACACAAGGAAAAGGTACAATGTAGCAAGAGTTTTCTAGGTTTAATCAAATAATAGACTTAAGGGCCCTAACACCGTAGAACCCCTTTGAGAGGTTTGTGCCTTAGGGGTGAAATGACCTAACCCTGGCAGTGTCTAGTACACAGGGAGGAGGGGTCAGAAACTCGTGTCCAACATTAACCAGACATCCTGGTGGCACGAGAGTACAGTTTGTAGTGTCCAACACTAACTAGACGTCCTGGTGGCACTAGTGAGCAGTTTACAGTGTCCAACACTAACCAGACGTCCTGGTGGTAATGGAGTACAGAAAAGTGTGTCCAACACTAACCAGATGTCCTGGTGGCACGGCTTGACTCTCCGCATGTGTGCTCAGGTTAGAGGAGGAGTCCAGTTTATGGTACCATATGAGTGTCGAGGCTAGAGAGCCAATTTTCCTGTAGCAGACCAGGATAACAGTCAAACTTATCTATCTCGGGGTTTCGGCTAAGTCTTATACGGTGGGATTGTAGTTCGCTGCGAGTCTTCATATGTAGAGTACACGGCATATGATCAGGGCATAAGATAAAATATGTTCATATAGGTTCACATAATTTTTATAAGTTAAAGAGTTAAGAAAGATCTGAGTTAGTTTCACAGCAATTGTCTTTTAAATGAAATTTTAGTATTTTCTATTAATTAATTGTATCTACAGTTTTGCAACAATTGTTATCATAATGAAATGTTGACATCTCCTATTGTTTAAATTATATTGCTTAGACCTGCTCAATATAGTACTATGTTGTATTTTATTTCCAATTAATAATCATAAAATGAGTTATTTGTGATGGTTGGGTGAAATTCTATTCACTGAGCCAGTAGCTCACCAACCTACTGAAACATTTTTCAGGTTAGTGTCGACATGAGGAAGATAAAGGATCGTATCACCCAGACACTTAGAAGGTAGTGTTTAGTTAGGTTTAGATGTCTCTTGGTCCTTTCCCCTCGGTCCTTGGGCATGTGGTGAGATAGAGAGAATATAGTGTAATATGTAGTTTAGTTTTCAGTTATCTGGTGTGTTTTATATTTAGTAAGAACAAAGTAATATGTCGTGTAAGTTTGTTTATTTTCCTAGTAAGGTAAATAGTAAGTAGCTTCTGCAGTTTTGTTTCAAATTGATGTTATTCAAGTTTTATGGTCTTCCTTTAAGTTAATCTAAATGATTGAGTAAAGAAAAAGTTAAGGGTGGTTTCCCGAGGGTGACTCCCCGGTCTTCTAGGTCATTAGAGATGGAACGGAGGTCAGGGTGTCACATCTGCTCCATGTATTAATGTAAATCTCTCCTCCACCATCTTCCTACCCTCTTTCCTATTGAAGAAAAGGTTGAAGATCTTCTCCAAGTGAAGGAGAAAGAGTTGTTGTTCTTCAAGATTGAAGAAGGCAAGGTGTTCCAGATCTCCAAGTGAAGGAGATAGTCAAGGCAAGCGCTCAAGAAAGATAGGTAATCCTGCAAAGGCTGAAGACTTGAAGAAGGAGTGGGTTCTATTAGATGTTTTGCAACCAAGGGAGGATGATCTCATAGTGATCTTTGAAAGGGAAAATATACAAATATTACTGCTAGACCTCCGAGACATCTTGACAACAGGAGGTTGCATGAATGTAAATGTCATAGCAGCATGTCAATTACTTCTTGCGGATGACCTCCTAGATGTGTACATGGTCTGCTATGAAATAGTGGGATACATTATTATGAACAAGGAATTAGGGGAAATTTAGTACCTTATCGATCACCTCCAACACAACATTCCTAGGTGGATGTTTGTTCCCGTTCTGCATGATGGTCATTGGGCACTGCTATCAGTTGACACTTTGAATGGGACAACCATTTTCTATAACAACTGTGACACCATGTTCATCCATAAATGAACAACTTATCATAAAACTACGAACAACATCATAGAACAAAAGGTTTTTCAAGTGTCCATAAAAATAGTCAAGCTGATAAAGACATACAATCGTGGCATATCATATGATTTGAGGTTCAAGATATCGCAGTTCTACCATAGGAGCCCATAGAAAGAACATCTATCTAATGACTACAATTTCTATGTTCTCTTTTGGATGCATGTGTTGGGAACATCTAACAAGAAGGTGGAGTATTATCAAGATGAATATTACCACCACCTTTGTGGTCAATACACAATGAGGATCCTCTGCTCGGAATGGTCTCTATTAGAAAATCAACCCTAATATGCATGTTCTAGATCAAACCCTTTCTTTGACACCTTGAGGACATGGTGGAAGATAAGTTTGGGCAGGGGGGTCTGAATAGATGCATGGTATGACTCTGCACTAAAAATTTCACTTATCCCTCACTTACCCATTTTTTTGACAAATTTTGATCAGCCTAAATGTCCAATTTTGACTTGATCTCTATACATGTATATATTCTTATCTTTTTGAAGACACTTTTATGCACACAATTTTCTAAGAATGCAAAGTTTTGGATATAATTTTCCTGGATATAGTCATAACTCCCATCCTTAGGCTTACCTATCTTTAGGCTAACTCTTAGCATAATTACTTGAAGAATGACAAAATTGGGCTATTTAATCTACTTAAAACTCGGTGGGTGACAATGTATTAACGTAAGCCTTTCCTTGAAATAATGTAGAAGGAACAAGGATGCTTGTTCCCCAGGGTTAACCCTCAAAGTAAGGAGTACTCAGTCTAATACGCTCTAGATTGATCACAAAATTTTAAAGTACAGGTAGGAAAGTGCATAACCTCGACTAGGAGGAAACAACTAGCCCATCAAAAGAGGAGTGGTAGCCCAATTTTCCCAAAAAATTCTATCATCCCAAAGCATGCGAGCATGAATAAAAGACGAGAGGAATATAAATCCTAAGAGTTGTGGTCGGGAAGATGCTGAAGGACTTTGCCTGACTGGTGTATCACTGCACTCATGAATGCAGATATTTGCACATGATAGTGGAGTCTAGAATCCAACCTCTACACATATGCATTTTAAAGGGGGGGGGGCTCACACAACCACCTGACATTATGTCAGAGCCCAATCGGGTAACACTATACTTACAACAACAAATATGGTTGAGGAAACTTAAGAAAAGCAGGCACATCAGCCTTAACCTACCCCAGCACAATAGCTAGGAATTCACAAAAAATACAAGTTGGGTGTGAAAGCTACCTCTGATAAAACCTTGGGCAAGTACAACCTAGAAAAGGATCATTGGTGCATCATAAAGAAGACATCTTTCTACTAAAGAAAGTCATAACATGCAATGCGAGTACCGCAACTCCAACCTAAGAGAAAGAGCCCCGAGACCTACAACACCTTGTCCTGATGCATATGTTTCGACTTAAGGCTAACATATCACATTTTTCACACTCACAAAAACCTTAGCTCAACAAATGCCTCTTAAGTTGTTCAATAATTTAATTCTATTTGTTAGCCTAAATACATACTAGACTCTAAGTTTGGGGGAGTTGATAACATCCAATTTTATGGATATTATATGTGTTATTTCATCCCTATATCTCTCTTGTTATGAAAATTTATATTCAATTTCCTCCTATGTGGTACATAATTACTCTCTCTACCCCCACTTGAAGGTAATCAAAACATTTTCATGTAGGTATGATCAAAGGCAATCGATGGCCGATTTAGGGAGAACAACAACACAATCATTGGATTTCAGCCGATGGCCCCATGCACAAGTATGCACCCCCATTTTTTGACATTAGGTGGTTATGTACTCCCATCAATTATCAATATCATTCATCATCCAGTGGATAGACTGCATCATCAACTGATGATGGTCTGACATGCTGATCAACTGGTGGATATGTACATCCATCAACCAATGGTTGTGTGGATCCATCAAGTGATGGACAGCTTGCACTGACACTCGATGGACACATAGGTCTACCAACCAATGGTCTGGCAAGATAATCAACTGGTGTCCTATCCAAGTCATCAGTCGGTGGTCAAGAAAATGCATCAGTCAATGGTCACATAGACCTCACCAAGCAATGGTCCGTCGGTCCGACCAACTGATGGTTCAGCTGAGCCAGCTATTGGTGATCCATCTTCATGATCACCCAATGGCTTCCAGTCGATGGTGGCACTAACAAAACTATCACTCAAAGACATTGGACAAGTGATATGAGGTGTATACCTCATACACTCGGTGCACAAGTAAAGGACCCCCATCCTGACACCTATATATAGAGGACCCGCACCAACGCATAAAGGATTGCATATTTTTTCTCACGATGCCAAATTACTACCAAGGAAGAAGATCACCATCTCTCATCACCACCACCATCAGTTGGCAGCCGAGGAGGATGAGAGTCTACTGAAGCTCACTCTGTTCCTGTCCTCCACCACTAATCAAAGTTCTCCCTCGATGGAAGGAGGATAGAAACCAAATCTTCATCGCCACCACACCAAGTTCTAAGTAGGGGGATCCGACCATAAATTATGGCCACCCTCTAGTCATAGTTGGTGTATCCCCTATTTCCCCTACCCCCATTGTCTTTCTTAGCTATTCTTACCTCCTTCCAGTAGTGTTTCATGTCTATGTTCATTTGTAGGTCCGCAATATTGTCCTTTAACATGGATGACTAAACTCATAGCTTGGGTTGGGAGTAGCCACTAAGGCTCTCCTAATATGTATATACTTACATCCAATTGAATATATATGCTCTTGGGAATGGTTATCTCCGTACACTTGCTCTTAATTCTTCACTTGCATGATTAGATACCATCATGTGTTGTTGATTGTTAGTGCCTCGAAAGAGTAGTGCTAACCTTATCTAGTGTTATGGAGTTGCATGAATGCATGAGAATGTTGGAATGATAAAGCTAATGATCATATGGTTATCTTTGTGATTGTTTGTTTTCCATCTCAGGAGAGAGATAACCTTATAATCTAGATCTATCCTAAGCTCAAGAGAGGAGGGGATAGACATATATGATGATTGCTTGTAACCTTTCTAAGGGCATACAAGCAGTGTGGGTACTACATGTTGGTGTGAGATTTGAGTAGGTGAACACAATCCATGTTCCCATCCAGATTTGTTAGTACATGCTTGCTTGCTTATTGTTATTCTCTTATTTTGCTTTCTTGACTTTTCTTTTACTTTTTTTGCTTGGTTGTAGTACCACCATTCCTTAGGGAACACCGTTTTAATATACCTTCTTGGTTGGTGTAACTGGGCCAAGATTCTAGGTTCTTAGCACTCACCACCCTTGTCCCTATGGATCAACCCCAATCAACTACATCAGACCCTATAAAATAGTTGTGGGGGCCTGAATGTCGGGTTATAAATTTAAGAGTCTGACTACTCTAGATCCGCTCCATTCTGGACATGTGATTTAGGCCGGTCACTATGCTAGTGGGATAGTCTCTATGGATAAATATCTCTTTGTCGATTAATTATATATCTCTTACAATGTATAATACCATTGTTCTTATTTTGGAAATATTAATAAATGTTATTAGAAATGTAATTAGTTATGTTCTCTTATGATAAAACATAGTTATATAATCAATTAACAATCAACTTATAGATTTACCTACACATGCACACACTCTTACCCTTTCTCTCTCTCTCTCTCTCACACACACACACAAACACACACACATATACATACATATATATATACATACATACATATGTATATATACATGAAGGAGGAAATGCTATAAAAATCATAAGACGTGTATAGATATAGATAAATTATAACATATATATGAAGGGAGAAGTAATACAAAAATCAAAACACTTGCATACATATAGTTAAAATGTACATATTTTTCTTATTCGAGATAAAGACTAGGTGCGCCAATGTGTAAGGCGCCTAGCCATCACACATTAACAAGTATGCCTAGCTACAACTTTTCCCGCAGGTGTGGAATGGTCACTTAACACAATGGTTGTCTTGTATGGAAATGTGATTTGACCATCCTATTAGACCAAGTACTCTTCATTAAAATGGAAGTCATACTAAGACTTCCATAAAGAATGATCCTTGAAAATCAATTAGTCTCTATATTATTCTTATGTAGTTCAATCAAACACTATCTTTGTTGAACTGAGAGTTTGATTAGGAATACACATGATGGCTGATCATCCAGAAACCATTTTTGACTTAAAACATTTTTTAGTGAAATTCAATGGCCTTAGTGGTTTCTCTTAGTAAGGGTTTTTTTGGACTGTTTTCTCATCAATACTTAGTCATTTTACAAAAATAACATATATGAACAAGTTGCATGGTTTTACATTAAACTTATAAATAAAATGTTGTGTAATTGTAACATATGCTAAATACAATCATGCTTCTAACTTGAATATATGTGAATCAATAGACAACATATCCTTTTTTTCTTACAAATAACCCAAGCCAAGCCAATACGAATACACATAGACCCATCCCTTCTCTGATTCTAAAAAAGATATTATTTTATGAACCGGGAGATGATCATTTTCATCCTACTGTCCTTGGGAAAGCACCACATTATTGGTGTATTTTCACTTGAGGTGCACCTAAATAAACTAGATCTTAATTAGATTCCCCTTAAGTTTGACACAACTAGGTTTTCCAAATTTATAAGACCCTAAGGTTTGGACACACTCACATTGACTAACACACTTTACCCGCAAGAACACATGACCACATTATAATGTAGGAGAGCGGCAAGTTAGGGGTATATTCGTAGGGAGAGGGGGGCACTAGAGCTTAGTTAGTTTTTTCTAGGTTCTTAAAGTGAAAGTCTAGAGATAAAGGGTTTGATTGGGGTTTGTTTAATTACACTAGATTTGGTCAAGCAAGCAATTAAAGAGAATAAGCAATCAACGCCTAAGTTGACTCTAGACAAGTTAATTCTAATTGACAAGAAAAACTACTAAGTAAGAAAAGAGAAAATTTAGGCTAAGGCAAGATCTAACACCAAGATTAAACCAACAATTGACAATCAAGGCAAGAAAACAAATTAGACTAACAATAACTAACTAAAATTAGCACAAGCAAGATCAAAGGAGAACTATATACTCTAGTAAGACCTAACCATAAAAAATAGAGCATTTAACGATCAAGCTATTAAAGAAACTAAAGAAGCAAGCATGAAATAACAAAGAATGCAATTGGGATTTTTAAGAAATTAATGGAGGTGTGGGTCGTTTGGGGGAATGTAATTAGAATCCAAGTTGGAGGGTCATAGCATGCAAATTCTATCTATCCATTCTAGATTGTGAAACCAAAAAACACGATAAATGCTATAAAATTACCCTAAGCCACTAGTTGGCCATGGGTGGTATAAGGTACGTGAAGAGGAACGACACCCTTGCACGCCCTATCTAACTTTACGAGGCTTAATTTGACTAGGGCTTATATGAAATTCTAATAGGATCTAGAAAGTCTAGGTTTCTAAGTAGGTTTCCTTAGGATAATTGGGAGCCAATGGTGGAAATGAAGAGTGAAGATGTGGGTGTTTCACCTAGTGTCACTAACCATCTAGCCTTTACAAAACTCTTAAGAAATTGCACTAAGTAATCCTACACCAACTACTTAGGTCGACCACGTAGAAGTAAGAGAGGAGATACATATGTGAGAAGATAGGTGCTAGCTAGGGATCCACTAATTGGATCTAGGAATAATCCTAAAATAGCCACATACAAGACATTCTCTCCTAGAGTATAAGTGGTTTTAAGCACAAATCAACAAGAAATCCATGTCTTTAAGCACAAACCAGAGGAATACATATGGGAAATAAGATAAAAGTAGAATAAAATCATCATAAAACTAAATTATAGACTTTACAAGTTATTCCTCCCTCAACATGGTATCAAAGTCACATTTTAGCCCCAAACAACCCACCTATGGGGTTTATCTACTCATGACAAAACAAAAGAAGAAGAAATAAGGAGTAGAAGAAGAAGAATATGTAGTATGGAGCTCATTGGAGATCTCTTCTTATTCACCTCCAGTAACAAGAGTAGCTCCTTCTCCCTCCAAGGTGGCAAGATGGCCTGAAATGGATGGTGGAAACAACCAAAACCATAGAAAACTAGGGGTTCGTGGTAGGGGAAGTTGGAAATAGAGTGGGAGTTATATGCATGCTCAAGGAAGCTAAGGAGGATCTAAGGGGTACTGAAAGATAGCTAACCTCATGCTCCAGACACCACCCATGTATATACAAATGGTGGGGAGGCACTAGGTTAAGTGGGGGTAAAAGTGGAAATGTAGTGTAGAAAATAGTATGGTTTGGGTGGTAGCACGATCGTGCTGGTAAGAAGGGTCATTGTGGGTAGTGCACATCATGGCCTTGCTGGGAGGGAACAACTGTGCTAGTGGATTGGAAAATGTCAGGTTGATTTGGGGTAAATGAGGGTTGGTAGCACGATTGTGGTGGGGGATAGGTAGAAAGACCGTGGTGGGTGAGTTGGGGACTTGGTTGTTCTCTTGGGCACATGCATTCTAGATTCATCCAACATGACTGTTCTAGATGGCACATCAATACTGGGGTCTTCTTGACACGACCATGCTGGCTAGCTAGTACAACTATTCTACTAGAGATGATGTAGCTTTATCAACTCTGTAATTTTCCTATGATTTTGGTGTTGGTAGTACTGTCATCCTGTGTCACCAAAGATGTGCTAGGGTCTTATCATGAACATTGAGCTTAAAACTTTGAGGTCCATGGATAACTTCACTTTGACTTGACCCTTGGCCACTAGGGGTAGGTTAGGGGAGCTTTAGGGCCTTCTTTAGACTCTTCCATGGGTGGAGGAATCCTAGAACATCTTCCTTATCTCCCCTCAAACCAAGGTGTGGTCCAAGTACCTGAAATACATGCAAAGAGTGTCCATAACTGCATTCGATATTGGAACATGAAATCCTAATTGGGATGAATAGTAAACCCTAATTATGGGTAATGGAACATGAAACCCTAATTGGGATGAACAGTAAACCCTAATTGTGGTTATTGAATGTAGACCCTATTCTGGGGTGAAATTTATGTGAAACACTAACTCAGAGTGATTTTATGAGAAACCCTGATGTTTGATGTGATGTGGAACTCAAATCCAGGGTGATACTATGTAATGTTTTATGAAACCCTAATCTTGGGCAATATGGTGATAAACCATAACCTTGATTTGGGTAATGGAATGAATGTCCCCAAATGACATGAAATGGGAAACCCTAACCCTAGTAAGGGAATAGTGGTGTTACCCTTGAATAGTGAATCCATATTTGTTCTGCATGGTACTGATATGTAATTGAAGTTACTATTATCATCTACACTAACCATGCAGGTATTCTGAAATGGTGGTCATGGCCAGGTATGAGCTATGATATTTAATTCACTATTGTTTATTGGGCCTTGTGTGCCATAATATACCTTGCTGCCTGGTAAGAGGTAAAAAGAAAGTTAATGGGCATCAAGTACCATGAGTGATGCTTGTAATAGCAAGTATCATGTTTACCTTGGTCAGATGACCTGAAGGTGATAGTTACCTGGAAAAGTGGTAACAATGCTCAATGATGAGCTAAGGGTTTGAATACCCAGAACCATATGATTGTGGTAATGAGATTTTGAAGGGACGAGAATTCCCAGTATTCAAATGTGGGACTGAGTTCCCAATGTCTTTTAAAGACTGATAAGTAATTGATAAAAATAGTACATGTCTCTTTATAGCATTGTCATAATAAGTTATGTTTGAGAATTTGGCTAATGCTAAAAGAATATGAAAATGTACTTAATTAATCAAGTGAAATATGTTCATGTAGTGCTCTAACCATAGATCCATCATCGTCAGTAGTTGGTGATGGTGAAACAGGTTTTCCTATGGATTTCTTGGAATTCACATATTTTGAATATGTGGGGGTAAATGGGCGAAAATATCCTTACGTCTTGGTGAAGAGATTGATGGAAGGTAAACATTAAACCTCTCAATCCTTCATGTGTCGGGATGGGTGTATCACAAATCTCCCGATGGTTGGTATGGATGTATTATTAATCTCCCAATGATATTTAATGCCTGGTCGATGGAGATAAACATTAAATCTCCCGATTGCCGATAAGAGTGCAGTTGACACTGTAACTCTATAGCGAAGTTTACAGTATACCCTGCATTTTGAGCAGTTAACATAGTCCTACTTGTGGTCCCGTACTGAACGGGATGTGGGAGGTCATGGGAATCTGGCTCTTCCATTGACCTATGTATGGTACCGATTTCGATATAGCAATGGTCGGTTGGAGTATGAGCGGTATACCTCATCTCCTCAGAGTTGAAGTATGTTTGTAAAATGTAATCAGTCATGTAGCGTATTTGCATAAGATTGAAATACGAGAATCACCGGTTGATGATTATCTTGCTTAACATATCCTAGATGGATAAATGTTATACATGTCCTGTAATTCTTTATTGAATGTTAGACATGATGTTTTATAAGGTTACAACTAATAAGCTTAAGTGGGAATGTTGCTCTAATCTACTTTAAATAAGTGAATTACTTGCTGTTAATTATTATGATTCCACTGCTCAGTTTATTTCTATTAAACTGCAATAATAATGTTTTTGGCAGAAAGTTATATCTCCCACTGGGGAAATTTTTATGATTGTCTCACCCCTGTGGAATCCAATGTTTTTAGGTAGACGCAGACAAAGAGGAAGAAACTCTATAGCAGAGGAAGAGTAGCAGCAACAACAGCTAGGACAACAGTAATATCCCAGGTGGGGATACTGGTTGTCAGGCTTTGTACATAAAGTCTTATGTGTCGTCTCTATACTCTCAGGTCCTAGGAGTCAGTAGTTTGTGATTTTATAATCGATCTGAGGTTTTGGCTTGATTCCTCGAGGTTTTAAGTTGCCTATGTATAAATTTAATAGAGCAGCTATTGTATGTAATCCCCGAGAAGAGATGGTACGTGACATGTATATTATGAACTAGGATGAAATGATTTACTTTGGTTCTGAATGAAAGAGTTTTCTTGTGAATGGATCTCTTGATAAATGGTTTTAATTTTTAGTGATTTTTAGTAATTCACTGTTGACGACTGCTTCCACATTAATCTTAATCGATGTTTGGCAACAGACGTCACAAGTTTAGTGGTATCAAAGCTCTAGGTTCGCTGAGTCTACAGAGACATAGGATTAAGGTTGTTGAGTCTGTTCTAGTGTCTTCCAGTCTGTCTAATAGTGTCTTCTGCTCATATAGGAGGAAAAGAAGAACTAAAGATGTCTGGATCACACGATGAACATGCTGCTGAGAGCAGCATTACTGCACCAGGAGGAGGTGCAAGAGATCAAGATAGGGAGGAGCATGTACTTGATCAACCCCAGTTCAACCAAGCTGATATGGGGAATCCAGCTTTCCAAAATATGTTTGGACAATTTATAGCAGCTATGACCCATATGACAGATAGGATGTCATTACCTGCACCTAGGGCACCAGACCATGATGAAAGACATGGAGCTGGAAAAACTTTTGAACAGCTTAGGAGGGTAGGAGCCATAGAGTATGCTGGTATAGCCAACCCAGCAGATGTTGACCTATGGTTGACTGAACTGGAGAAAGCCTTCAGAATCCTCATGATTCCTGATGATGAGAAAGTGTGGCATGATGTATATCTCCTAAAAGGGAGTGTTGGCCACTCTTGGACCATTGAGGAAGGCAAAAGACCTAGTGTTGTGATCGGATGGGATGAATTCCGACGTGAATTCATCACGAAATACTTTCCCAAGACGTATCTAGATGACAAAATCTCTCAATTTGAGAGGTTGAGGCAAGGACAAATGAACATTAGTGAATACGAAGCTAGGTTCATGGAACTTTTGCGGTTTTGTCTGCATATGGCATCTACAGATGAGGAGAGAATTCAACGATTCGAGAAGGGATTGAACATTGAATTGACCACTCCGATGTCTGCTCTGGAGAATCGGGAGAGGTTTGCCACTTTTTTGGAGTCTGTAAGACGAATAGAAAGGTCTGTGATTGAGAAGTGACAAACCAAGGGTAAGAAAGAGTACCCACAGTTCCAAGGATAGAGTTCTGGAAGTTTTAAGAAATCAAGGTATTTTGTGCCTACACCACCACCAAGGTTCAATACCCAGATGCAATGGATGTCAAGTAAGGGTAGAGGTCGTAGTTTACCACCGAAGGGAGCTCACAGCTCAACCTCAATGTCAGTAACAGGACCAACTAGACCACAGAGGGGAAATGTAACCTATTATAGATGTGGGAGAGAAGGCCATGTGGTGAGGGACTATCCTGAGAAAGTCAGGAATGTGACCCACCAACCGAGGCAGAGTCAGCAAGGCTCTCAAAGGCAGTAGTCTGGCAGTGGTGCTAGAGGACATGGACAAGCATCCCAAGCTAGATCGTCGGCATCCAACAATCAAGCACAGGGTCAACAATAACCAACGGCTAGATTCTATGCAATGAATCAGCCTGAAGCAGTTGTCAATCCCAGGGTTGTGACATGTCAGATGGAATTATTTTATTATGATATGTCTTCATCCTGCTCTGTATCTGTGTTAATTGATCTGGGTGCTACACACTCTTTTATCACTCAAGAAGTGATTCATGACTGTAACATGATTGTCAATCATAGAGTAGATAGTTTGTTGCTAGAAACCCCTTTGTTGGGATCTGCAGTGTTGCGAGAGGTATGTTCTTCCTGCAATCTTTTCTTTTCCAAACACCGCATTCAGGTGGATCTTATACCACTTGAAATGCACGGGTTTGATATAATTCTTGGGATGGACACCTTAGAAAAGTACAAAGTTGTCTTGGATTGTAGTTCCAAGCAGGCTGTGTTCACAGATAATGGTGACACATGGATCTTTAAGGGAGATAGAAAGATTCTTCCAACATGTCTTGTGTCAGCTATGATAGCTGAGAAGTTGATGAAACAAGGATGCTTTGTATTCTTAGCCCATGTGGTTGATACCACAATGGAGAGCCCTCATCTTTTTGAAGTTCCAATAGTCAAGGAATTTGAAGATGTATTTCCTGAAGAACTTCCAGGTGTTCCACCGCCCGAGAGATTGATTTTTAAATTAATCTAATCCCAGGAACGCAACCAATAGCACAAACACCGTATAGAATGGCACCTGATGAAATGGCAAAGATCAAGAAACAACTACAAGAGTTTCTTGAGAAGGGTTTTATCCAACTGAGTACTTCACCATGGGGTGCTCCAGTCCTCTTTTTTAAGAAGAAGGATGGCTCTATGTGTTTATGCATCGACTATAGGAAGTTAAATAAAGTAACTATAAATAACAAGTATCCTCTACCAAGGATTGATGACTTGTTTGATCAGTTGCGTGGTGCAACTATCTTTTCTAAGATAGATTTGAGGTCAGGATACCATCAGTTGCATATTAAGGAGAGTGACATACCTAAGTCTGCCTTTAGGACAAGGTATGGTCACTATGAGTTCATAGTTATGTCATTTGGACTAACTAATGCACCAGCTGCATTTATGAAACTCATGAATATAATCTTTCGACATTTTCTTGATCTATGTGTAGTCGTCTTTATAGATGACATCCTGATATATAGTAGAGATGCTCAACAACATGAGCAACATCTTTGTCAAGCTTTGACTTTGCTACGAAAGCATAAGTTGTATGCTAAGTTTAGCAAATGTGAGTTTTGGTTACCAGAAGTTTCTTTTCTTGGACATGTAATATCTGCTTCAGGTATTTGTGTTGATCCTAAGAAAGTAGAATCTGTCCTGCAATGGGAATAGCCTAATACACCGACGGAGATACGCAATTTCCTAGGACTGGCAGGCTATTACAGGAGGTTCATTACGAACTTCAATTCAATAGCTTTACCCCTAACCAAGTTGACCAGGAAGGAGATTCCTTTTGTCTGGAATGACAAGTGTCAACAATCTTTCCAATTGCTGAAGGAAAGGTTAACTAGTGCACCTGTGTTAGTGCTACCTGAGAAAGGGAAAGGGTATATAGTTTTCTGTGATGCATCTAAGAATGGATTAGGATGTGTGTTGATGCAGGATAAGCAAGTGATTTCTTTTGCTCCTCGACAACTTAAGAAACACGAGGAGAATTATCTGACACACGATCTAGAGCTAGCTGCTGTGGTCCATGCCTTGAAGATCTGGAGACATTATCTCTATGGAGAAACATTCCATATTTTCATAGACCACAAGAACCTAAAGTATATCTTCTCACATCATGAGATAAACATGAGACAATGCCGCTGGATGGAATTAATCAAAGACTACGACTGTACAATTGATTATCATCTAGGGAAAGCCAATGTGGTTGTTGATGCTCTAAGTAGAAAATTAGCAACACCAGCCTTAAACAAAGCACAGTTGAATTCCTTAGTGTGATCTAAGAGGGATATGTTTATATCCTTGAGGCAAGACAATGTACAGCTAAAAGTATCATTGTTAGCTGGGTTGTTAGCTGAGATGCACATAAAACCTACTCTGAGACAGCAGATTAAAGAAGCACAGCAAACTGATGATGTAGTTCAGCAGATTAGATCAGAGTATGGTAGTGAGAAACGGGATGGCTTTCATGAGTTAGAGGATCAGGTAGTCTGTTATCGTGGTAGGATGATAGTACCTGACGCCGATGACTTAAGAAAGTTAGTCCTGGAAGAAGCTCATTCTTCTATGTATGCTATGCATCCAGGAAGCACCAAGATGTATCATAACTTAAAAGATATGTATTGGTGGCCTAGATTAAAGAAAGATGTTGCTGAGTTTGTTATGCGGTGTCCGGTGTGTCAGCAAGTTAAAGCTGAACATCAAAAGCCCGTAGGAACAATGCAACCTCTTCCTATACCACACTGGAAATGGGATCATGTAACCATGGACTTTGTGGTTGGTTTGCCTAGAACAACCAAAATTCATGATTCCATTTGGGTGATAGTTGATAGGTTGAC
This sequence comes from Alisma plantago-aquatica, assembly GCA_963693085.1. Taxonomy (NCBI): domain Eukaryota; kingdom Viridiplantae; phylum Streptophyta; class Magnoliopsida; order Alismatales; family Alismataceae; genus Alisma; species Alisma plantago-aquatica. The sequence continues at coordinate 754,697,946 of OY856412.1, forward strand.
AAAGATAACACATTTCTTTTCCTATCAAAACAACCTACACTGCTGAGAAGCTGCCCAAGATCGGCAGAAATCATATGTTGATAAGCATCGTAGACCCTTAGAATTCCAAGTTGGAGACAAAGTGTATCTCAAGGTCTCACCTTGGAAAGGTATCCTTAGATTTGGAAAGAAAGGAAAGTTAGCTCCTAGATTTATGGGGCCTTACCCAATCATTGAGAGGATGGGAAAGGTAGCCTATAAGCTAGAGTTACCACCTGAGCTACATAGATTGCACCCAGTGTTCCATATTTCCATGCTGAGGAAGTGTCATCCTGACACAGTTTTGGTTCTGCAACCTATGGATGTAGAACTAAATGATGATATATCTTATGTTGAAGGACCAGTGTTGATTCTTGACAGAAGAATCAAGAAGTTGAAAAAGAAAGACATTTGTCTTGTAAAAGTTCTCTGGCAACACTATGGCATTGAAGAAGCTACGTGGGAGCTGGAGGAAGAGATGAGGAGGAAGTGCCCTTCTCTCTTCTCTTGATGTTTTCGTTGATGATTTCAGGGACGAAATCCTTGTAAGGGGTGGATAAAATTGTAACATCCCTGACCTGGGTTATGTTTTAACCCTAGGTGTTTTGTTTAATAAAAAGTGATTATATGCTTGCTCTTATCTTTTGAAAAGTAATTAAGGCTCAAGAGGAACTTACATTGCAATTTTAGTCCTTTTTGAATATTGTTGAAATCAATGTTTTGCTTGTTTTGGACTAAAGTGCAAATTACCCAAGTTGAGGGGTTTATTTGCAAATTGTGCATGATAATATGTTCCTCATATGTTGAAGCATCATGAGAGTGAAGATGATGCAGAGGTATGGCTTGTGATATCCTGAATACCAAGAAAGAGCTGATAAAGCAATGTTTGTGCATTAAAACCTAGTTTTGGTGTAATATGCAATTTACCCAAAACCTAGGGTTCAATATGCAAATTACCACTTCAAAATGGTCCCTAATATTTCTTTGGATCATGTGGATAAAATAAAATGAGAGGGGCATCTCATTTGTATCTCTTTGAAGGAGAGAGAATCTTGATATTAAAATAATCAAGATTTAAGCATAATGGAAACCTTAATTCAAATTAATGCAAAAATAAATAAAATAATTGAAGGGACTTCAACCAAAATTGAAATGGTTGAATTCATATATGTATGGAAGTCCTTTTTGTTTGCAAGGGCCACGAAATATCTCAAGGAGGTGAAAAACCCACTCACCTTATTATAAGAAAAAGAAATATCCACTAACTTATGGATATTACTATTAAATGGATTAAGGTGCTTAATTTGCTTTTCTTTAAAACATGGATAATTGAGAGGAATAAGAGGCAAAGAGGATAGCCTCGTCCCTAAGGAAAGGAAGGGGGCAATTGGCAAGAATATGGGGGAGATAATTCCTACTTTCTCTCTCATAAATGAATTTTTAATAAAATTCACATATATGCTCCTTTATCCATAGAATGAAAGGGTAATTTCGAATTCACTTCCAACCTTTACTTGAAAAACGACCAAGGAAGCTTTGAAGGACCAGGAGGACGATCCCCAACCTGTTGGTAAGCTTCTTGACCTTCTTTCATCTTGATTTCATGGTGGAAATCATAAATCAATGCATGAATTTTCTTTTCTTCACTCCATCTTCAACCCTAGCCAATCTTTTCACTCCAAAACTTGAGGAAAATCCTTGGGGGAGTTACAAAAGCCTCTTTCACCATTGTTGACGTGAAGCTCTAAGCTTTGAAGCTCAATTGAAGATGTGTTATATAACTTGAACCCTTAACTATTGTTATTGAACTCAATTTCTCAATTCAATTGATTCAATTGTTCTTCTTGCAATACCTTTGATTAGTTGATGCAATTACCAGGAAGATGGCAGTAGATTTCGTGGGTTTGCAGGTTGATGATGATGACATCATCACAAGCATACACCTCAATCAAGAATAGGAGCAAACGGTTTGCAAAACCGCATGAACCAATTCGGTTTCAAAACTGAATGTGTGGATTCGGTTTCAAAACTGAATGTGTGGATTCGGTTTCAAAACCAAATGGCCAAGTAAGTTCAAGACCGAATGGGTAATTCCATTCAAAACTGAATGGGTTAGATACAAAAAACCGAATGGGTAATTATACCCAAGATTGATTGGATAAATCACTTCAAAACCGAATGGGTGATTCGGTTTCAAAACCGAATGATTGGAATCGTTTTCAAGGACAATTGAAGTGATTCGATTTCAAAACCGAATGGAGGTCAAGCACCTCAAGACTGCATGGATGGTCAAAGGTGGTGATTGAAGGATTGAAAATCCAAAGGCCAATAATTGTTGAACTTTAATAATTCAATCGATTGAAGGTTTCAATGTAGCAAAGCATGTTCAATTGATTGATGGGTTTATCTAAAGAACCCTTGCAGTTTTGAGACTGATTTGGCCCAAACGGTCTTGAGACTATTTGAGTCTAAATGGTCTTGAAACCGTTTGGGGTCAAACGGTTTCAAAACCGTTTGGTGATGAAACCTCAAAATTGAATAAAGGTTAATTGTGATTCAATCATTTGGAAATTGACGGTGATGATTGTTCCAATGATCCAATGATTGATAGTGATGGTAATCAATGAATGTACAAAGGTTGAAATCAAAACCAAATTTAGGTAAAAAGTACCTAAATGATTAGTACCATTAAAGGGATAAACCCTAATTGCTTATAAGAACAATAACTTAGTACACTATGTCAATCATAGCTGTATGTACTTGATTGAAGGGTTGATATAACCTAATCAAGTTGAGAGGATGATAGAATGGAATTCATACATGAGTATGATTCATGTGGTGATTAAGGGTATGATCCTTAGCAAAAAGATCATGAAACCCTAATCATGAGCATAAACCCTAATTGACAAGGTTATGGAATCCTAACCCTAATTTAGGGCAATTCTGAGTGAAACCCTAATCCAGGGTAAGGATGTAGCCCTAATCTAGGGTGATGATATGTGTAAACCCTAATTATGGGTAATGGAGCATGAAATCCTGATTGGGATGAATAGTAAACCCTAATTATGGGTAATAGAACATGAAATCCTAATTGGGATGAATAGTAAACCCTAATTATGGGTAATGGAACATGAAACCCTAATTGGGATGAACAGTAAACCCTAATTGTGGTTATTGAATGTAGACCCTATTCTGGGGTGAAATTTATGTGAAACCCTAACTCAGGGTGATTTTATGAGAAACCTGATGTTTGATGTGATGTGGAACTCAAATCCAGGGTGATACTATGTAATGTTTTATGAAACCCTAATCTTGGGCAATATGATGATAAACCATAACCTTGATTTGGGTAATGGAATGAATGTCCCCAAATGACATGAAATGGGAAACCCTAACCCTAGTAAGGGAATAGTGGTGTTACCCTTGAATAGTGAATCCATATTTGTTCTGTATGGTACTAATATGTAAGCGTTAAGTGTTGCCGGTCAGGAGAAAAATGACGAACGGACCATACTCGAGCTTTAAATCAATGCCCCCAGAAGTAAGGAGTATGCCCACGTTATTCTCTCTTTTGGTTCATTCAAGACAAACATGATCATGATGTTATTTTGATATAATGAGTTCTCATGTGGAATTAGGCATGCAATCGACTACTCTCTATTCATTTACCATTTTCAAGTGTGAATCAAGCACAAATCACAAAACCTTCAAATATGGGATACCAACTGCATGTGTAAGTGATGTGATTTTCATAAAGCTCAACGTAAACTGTATCATGCATGGCATACATCCAAATGGTTTAGTTGTTGTTTCACTTGCTAGAGTTACATCTTACACTTCATTACACCTTCCATGACCCACTTGGCATGTGTAGGGTTGTGAGGGCTAGAGTTGATTTACCCTAGCCCTACTAGGCATAAAAGTAGAAGAAAGGGTTATGGAAAAGAGTGTAGTGCTATTACATAGGAAAACTCTTTTCTTTTCTTTTCTTGAGAGGCTATTACATAGAGCCATCCCTTATTTCTTTTCTACTTTTCTTTTTCTCTGCCTTATATGTAAGGAGGGCATATGGTGATAAGAGTGAAGTAGGGGGATATAGATATGACCACTACCATCTTTTTGGACGGTGGTCAAGGCTAATATGTGCACTATTGACATCTTTTCATGAGGCAGAGAGGTAAGAAGATGGTAGAAAAATGTTAGGTTAAAGAGGGGTCATGCGTGGTGAGGATCCATGTAAGATTTTGTCCAAGCAAGATAATCCATACAACATTCACCAAACAAACAAACATGCATAAAATGAGCAATATAGTAGATTACATTCTTTCCACATGGGTTGAATAATCCCAAGTGCTCAAGGCTTGCAAGAATCACACTTTTATTCAAAAATGTTAACTACTTATAAGAGGTTTGGAGCACATGCAAAATTCCACTATGGATCTCATTTCACCAGAGACATCATAAAAGAGTGCATCATCCCAAATCTAATTGTTATAGTCACAATAAATATAGATTTTGTTGAAACACACCATTAGGAAAATAAATTCAAATTTGGGCAAAAATGGCCAAAATGGTGCCAACTTGCATTCAATGACATCTAAACCTATCCTAATAAGCAATAAGCAATAAGCTACACACAAGATAATTTTAACTAAAAAAAGCTTACCAAAACCTACAAGAAATACAATGTATGACATGGAATGGCATGAAAAGTAAAAATCATTGAAAATTTTGTAACGAACTGAAACCTAGCCTCTCAACCCTGATACTAAGCTTTGGGGGATAGAAAGTTTAGTTCTTTGGCTAAACAAGGATAAAATATATACACATTAGTAGTTAATTGAAACCATAACATGTAGACATATGAATAATTATGACATAATTCTTTAATAATTAATCCTTAGATCAAGGACACCTAAAATATGTCACGTGATATAATGTTGATTAAAAATTGATGATAATAGAGAGGTAATATGCACATAAAAACTAAAATGTCCATAATAAAAAATAATGTTGCAATATTCAAATAAATATGGGATTAACACCTTAATGAGATAAAAGATAAATGCAGATAACATCTACTACATAATAATGAAATACAACCCTTTTAGTAATAAGAGTGAAAGTAATATGTTCCAATTAAATAAATAATAAGGATAATTAAATAAATAATAAGGATAATGAAAGAAATACAAAAATGTCAAGCCAAAAATGTTAATTTAGAGAAAGAGATCTCAAAAGTGAAATCTAATGTGAAATTTGGTTTCTTGCGGTCCCAATTGCCTTGGGAGTCAAGTTTGACATTATTTACCTAATAATAATTAATTTAATTCAATTTGGAAAATAAGATATGAGTTTTTCCCCAAAATATCAAATAAAATAATAAATGACTCCAAAAGAGGAAAATAACTTTAGCTTCAAAATTTACGTGTTAAAATAAGGCTATGTGTGAATTTTCATGTAATTTGGATAATGTTTAATATACATGTGAAGTTAGAAGAGAGAAAGTGTGTGGGACCTTCAAAATATTAAATAAATGTACAATTAACTTCAACATGTAAAATTAAGGGCAAATTCACATCCAATGCACTTAAGTTGACTTGTGGGTGAAGTTTCATCAAATTTAGAGAATGTTATAACCATTAATGATGGAGGAAAGAGAAAGTAAGATATGATTTATTTATTACATCAAAAGTTCTCAAAAGACAAATCTAATTGCATATTCAGATTCCCCATATCAAAAATAGGCTAGTTGCCAAATTTCATTAAATTTGGAGTTTGTTTGCACCCTCAAATGGAGAGAGAGAAAGAGGAAAATAAATTTAATACATCACTTTATTTGATTTTGAATTGGATAAGGTTTCCAATTTTCATTTCTATCACACACCCTTTAAATCCCATGCCTCAATCTCAGCCGTTGATTTTGTGATCAGATGACCCAAAACTCATCTTCAAGCTCGAGTTAGAAAATGTGGTAGGCACCGATTTTGGGGATCTATAAAACTTCAATTTCTCTCTATATATTCAATTTTTCACAAAAAAAATTCTCCTACAGATTCTTCATTAGATTCCACAAACAATGATCTCTTTCTCATATCTTTTGGTTGAGTTTCTGAGAAACATCCAATTCTCAGGCATGGGGCTTCTCGGTTAACTTGCCCCTCATCATTTCTCCACCTCCCACATATATATGGGTATCCCTAGCTTTATCGACCCATACCCCATCTGATATCCCTCTCAATTTTTTTGCACTTTGCCATATCAAGCACCACCAAACCAGTTTTCCTCCTTGGCTTTCAACGCCTAGTTCAGATAGGTGGTGCATTTGGTCATCGATTGCTTCCAAGGGTAAGCTTTCCAGGATCGACTCTTTGTTTCTGTACCAACGAATCGAGTTTTGGTTGCCGCATCAGGTTTTCCCCAATTTGGGACCAAAGCAAGTGTTTCTACCTCATGGCCATGCTGGTGCATGAGGAAGAGGACGACTTCCCAACATTTTATCTGCTTTGACCTCGCTTGCCTTCGATTCCCTGTTTTTCCGCCAAGGGTAAATATGTCCTTTCCTTGTTCGCGTGGAATCTTTCCACACTTAGTGTTGAAATTGGTTGTCTGAGGACTCACACCACTTGTCTAGGTGTGATTGGGCCAGGTCACGTCGCTCGGTCTCTCTCCCTTTACAATGACTTTTTGCTTATGTGTCATTTTTTGGTTGGTCTATATTAGAAAATTGATAACAAATTATATACTAATCAGAAAATTACAAATAAATTGTCAATGGATTAGTTTTATTTCCTAATCCAATGTTTTATTTCTAATGGCACTAGTTTTATTTCCTAATGGCACTAGTTTTATTTCCTAATCCAATGTGTTATAAAGAATGTTTTTCAATGGATTAATCTAAGTAGATAATAACTTGCAAAATTTATAACTAATAATTTATAAGTAAAAAAAATATATAATAAAATATGTTTTGAACTCAGAAAAAGATATTCTAACACATATCATGGTTTTGATAACCTAATTCACTAATATTAAAAGACAATTTTTAGGTTTTTGAATAATTAATGTAAACCTAACCCTAATTCTACATATATGGATCATAGGTGCTTTGGAGACCTAGGCTTGGGTCTAGGATTGGCTTTGGACTATTTAGATTCTTGAGTAAGGTATGTTTGCATATCTTATTATTCATATTGATTAATTCACCTATTTTCATATTTATTTTGGTCCTATGGACATTAGCCTACACCATATCTTGTTCTTTTGGAAAATATGGTTTATGTGAACTACTTTATTTGGTATTGATCTTGTGATTATATTTGGACATTCTTTTGGACTCTTTCTTATACATTGTTCATGTTGGAGTACTATTTGATGATATGTGATATCTTTTTCCCACTTATGAGGTGGATGTATATGTTGGTCACTTTTGTGGTGACTACTTTTGTATAATCTGACTATACTTTCTACTTGCCTCTACATTAAACATGCTATGTGATTCAGTAGCACTAGAGTAGTGTAATTGCATTGGTTTTTTGGCATATGTGTATTTCCTGCTCGGGGCAATATGCTCCTCTTATTTTTGGGATGGAGGTGGCCCCATACCCCGGTTTCAAATTTATGAGGCTTGGTCCACTGTATATATATATGGGAGTTTGGTTATGTGCAATTCTCTATAACATTTCAAGTTTGCGATACTTATTCGACTTTGTCTTTATATTGTTCTAGGTCTATGTTTATCTCACATGCATGTAAGTTGATGATGATTGTGGGGTGTGTGCCCTACTTTCTTTATATGTGCTAGTATGGCACACTTTTATTGTTTTATTTATGACAAGTATCTCTTTTATCTTTTATTGTTATTCTTTCCTCTTATTCCCTTTTGGGTAGTACTTTCTCTTTCATGGGAAGCCTTTATACTTGTTGTCCTTTATTCCATATGTTTCTCAATTTCCTTTTTAGTGTGCACATACCAGCCTTTGCTGATGTCTTCTATTTTTCTCTTCTTGCTAGGGTATGCTTCCAACCCTAGATGAAAGACAAGGAATACATGGCATGAAGTTATGGACTATGCTTAAGATGTTTAAAGTCTGGAGACAAACTTGTTATGGTTTAGATTTCCCTCTACTTAGATCCATATGTTGTATCTTACATGTGAACCCTATGTGGGATATTATGATGTACTTTTATAATCTTTTGTGAAGAATTGAATATAGTCTTTTATTTTTATTCCACTCTACACTTTGGTTGTTTTGATTACCATTAAATAAAATTTGAAAATTTTACACCCACTTCAACATACCTTATGGGTGTGTTTGGACTGGAAGTTCTATTCTTCAAATTTTTAGTAGGGAGTGGATCCCCTCTGGGTCCCAATCCTTACAAAATTACACAAATGCATGCAATTAACCTAAATGATATGCATGGATGTAAGCAAGTAGAAAAAATATGGATGGACAAGTACAAGAATTGGTTATACTATTTGGATCAACTTGAGAAAAATTTTAGAATAGGGAACATAGAGGAAAATGAGGAAGAGCAAAGGCTTACCATCTTACCACCTCAAAACTTTTAAACCATGATGTCCTCAACATGAAGTAGAAATTTAGAATGGTACAGTAGAGGGCCTGGAATTATGGTAGACAAATGCCATGAGTGGAGAAATATCTTGAGGTATTTAGTGAGTAGGGAAGAACCACCCCGACCATTCTGCACAAAATGTCCATTCTGCCTTGACAGCACCATGACCGTGCTATGTAGAACAACTTTACTGGTCACCACCTATATATTTTCTACACATTTGCAATTCTCTTTTCAATCTCAATCTTATCTTTGGTTGGATCCCCTATGCATCATTCCTCCAATATACTTGTTCTAAAGTGATTCACAAACAACAAAACCATCAAGTATAGTGTTTGTGTGTGTGTTTCTTAGAAAATACAAAAACTAAAGTATAACAAAGCAAAGGGGTTTGGAGAACAAGAATCTCAATCTGACGTGGGTTGCCTCCCACTAGTGCTAAAGTTAGAACCTTCAGCCAAGATTTATATTCCTCCATCCATTATTCATTCACTACTAAGGTGCTCCCATCATCATCCTTGACAATCTTCTCAAAGACATTCACTTCATGATCTTCATCCCTTTGGGGATCATCCTCATAGACATCACAACAATTTTCCTCATCAATAAAACCTTTCAGCTCGGTTAACAAACTCCCCATGAAAAACTTCCCCTTTATCTTCTTCTTGAAGGAGTACACACCCTTATGGAACTTCACATAATTTGGGTTTTGGTTGATGATGTCAAACAATGGAGTGGTCACCTTAATTCGCCTTAAGACCTTCATAATTTTCCTTCTATACCCTTGCTTTCCCTTGAGGAAAGGGTCATGTAAGGTGTTCAATATAGAGGGGGTTCAATCATAGTGAAAACTTAAGAACCTTGAAAAATCACATTGGGGGTACTTGGTGGTGTTATATATAATGATGGTGAGATACATGATATTTTCTTTCAAAAATCGATGGGACACTTGGTGTTCTCTTCTCAACTGGTAGGAAAGTTGGTACAATCATCTCATAGGCATGACAACAAGTTTCATCTTCTCCAACAAAGGTTTGATAGTAGGAACTCTAGTGCACTTGGCACTATCATAGCATGGTGTGACAACAAGGTTTTGGTGCTCTCGAAACCCTAAAAAAACTTTCTAGTAGTTTCCATCATGAACTTTGGCCATTTTCTTCTTTCCGTTCATGGATTCAACAGAAACCTTGTTACCCCATATGAAGGACACCATGTTTACTTGCTCATGTGGAGGAGGGGGAGTTTGTGATGATAATGGTGGTGGTGGTCTTTTGTGTAGTGTGTTTGGGTTTTGGAGAATGTACGGTGGTTGTTTTTTGAGGTGGTAGTTGTTGGTATTGAAGTTGAGGTGGTTGGTATTGATGTGGTAGTTGTTAGGTTTATTGGAGGTTGATGGGTTTTGGTGGTGGAGGATTATATTGGTTAGGAGGTTCTTGATATGGTTTCAAGGTTACTTGCCCTTGAGGTGGAACACATGTACCTTCAGGAGCACCCATGTAACCACTATTATTGTTTGGGTTGGCCATGATTTGGGAAGGGAGTCTTCCCTTCTCATGGTGGGTAAGTGAAAGCAAAATATGATCCAACCTTTCTCAAGGTGGCTGATTCTTTGTCCATGGGAGGACACATCCTTCTTCACTTCATGTAGATTCCTTAATCTCCCAAGAGCTTCCTCTTCAAATCTTGAATTGTTCCTTTACCCTCGATGTTCCCTAGGCTGCCCTTATCCTTCTTCTCTTTGCTTCTAAGAGAGGTTTGAGTGGTTGCTCCACTCTGGAGTATAAGCATTTGACATTGGTCTTTGGTTGTTCTAGTTTCCATAAGATAGATAGCTTTCACTTCTTCACAAAGAGCCTCCATGGAGTTGGTGGAGTGGCTGGAAGAGCCCTCACCTTAGTCTTCATCAGATTCATAATTTCTGCTCAGATCTTCATCATTTACATATCCACATTATCTTTCAAAGAACTAGAGGGGGGTGATTAGAGCATTTGGTACTTTAAAGTTTAATTAAAAACTCAAACCAAAGAAGGAGGAGGAAACAAGGAAGACACTTTGATGTATAGTGGTTCAAACCTTTGAATCAAAGGTTGTCAGTCCACTACACAATTGTTTCCAATTGGGATTTTGAAAGTGATTTGTTTTATTTGCCTTACAAGGATATTATAAAAAAATACAATCACCTTCCACTCGAAGTAGCCTTCACCTTTAACTAGCCTCGACCTCCTTGAAGTAGTCTTCTTGAAGTAACCTCAACCAACCTTGGAGCAGCCCTCACCACCTTGAAGTAGCTCCACCACCTTGAGATAGCCTTCGCCTAGAAGTAGCTCCAACATCCTTTGAAGAAGCCTTCTTGAAGTAACCTCAAGCACATCCTGGATAACACTTCACTTTGTTTAAGTAGCACCAAGCAACCTCCTTTCAACAACCTCCAACCCTAGGAGTAGTCAAGGAGGACAAAGTACAATATAAAAGAAATAAATCATAAGAAAGAAATACTTAACCAATGAAGTACAACACTTTGATCCTAAGCACATGTATGGATCTCCTATCCACTTAAGATGGACATGGCTATATCTGGTGGCTAGGAGATTGTATCTATAGGACACAACTTAAGATCACAAGGAAGAAGATAGCTAGTGAATCTCAGCTTTATTGCTCTCTAGAATGTATGCTCAAGTGTAACTAGTGTGTTTTGGGTGTCCTAAGGCCTCCCCTATTTATAGGAATGATTTGAAAGTGATTAGGGACGTTTTATGGAGTGTCTAGAGTGTTCTTAGTGCTTAACTATCCATTAGGTAGAAAGTAGTTGGGTTGAAATGGCTAAAATGTTTGTTGAAATCAAAGTTTCTAGAACTTTTCTCGATCGACAATATTGTCGACCGGATGACTCTCAGTCCACAATATTGTCGACTGGATGACTGTCTGGGTTCAGCTAGCTATAATGGCTATATGTCTATTTCTCTCTTGTTTAAACGTATTACTATCTCAATCGACAATATTGTCGACCCAAAATTGACTGAGAACTAAAGATTTGCAAAGTTATTTTCGATTGTTTGAGTCTTCAACCAAGTTATTCTTTATTGACAATTTTGTTGACAGAGAAGGACTTTTTGCAAGGATATGCAATGTATGTGAGGTCCTATTGATGACTCATATGAAACCTATCAACCCTAAAGTCTGCATGTGAGTGTAAGATAGGGTTTTGGGTGGATATGGGAGATCTACCACTTGATTTACATGATATCTAAGTACTTATACATCATATACTTGTACAAGTTTTTACATTGAGTATAATCATTATAATATTAAATATTTAAGTGCATTGATCTTCAACTATCCACTTAGTATGATCTCCTAATTTCTTGAACCATGAAATACTCAAATATAACGTTAGATCCACAAGAATGAAATGTTTGTCATCATCAAAACAAAGGGTATGCTAATTTCCAATTTAGCCAACAATCCCCCCATTTTGAAGATGACAAAAATTTCTAAAATATAACTAAAATATTTGAAATGAAATGAGTTTCACACCTGTGATATACCTGAGGGGAATAGCTTCTTTTGATCTCATAAAATGTGTGCTAATATACCTAATGAGATATGGAACATGATATCCATCTCTTAAGTCAACTTAGCACCAATTAACGTCAAGCCAAGAGATCATGAAACTCATGAAAATATTTTAGTTTGTTTTATTTCTCCCCCTTTGCCATTTCACAAATATAATCATATGTGTAAATCAATGATACTCTCCCATTAATGATTACTCCCCCTTAAATAATTGTTTACTTTAAAAAATGTCAAATTTAGCCACAATTCAAAAATCAACATTAATTTCTCAACCATTTGCAAGGGATGTTAAGCCCTACAATGATATGGGATTCCTTTAGGCTCATGGTGGGATCAATAAATGTATTTTTATATTAATTTCTCAACCATTTACAAGGGATGTTAAGCAATGAAATGATATGAGATTCCTTTAGGCTCATAGTGGGATCAATAAATGTATCTCTAACCAATTATAAGGGATGTTAAGCCCATATTGGTGTAGAGAATCCAATTAAGAGCAAGATGAAAAGATATGCACATTATATTCAAGAGTTTCGTGAACTCCCCCTTAATTTTATAACAAAAGCGAGCTCAAAATATATTGAAGTATTTCAAATCATAACCAACTTTAAAATCAATTAAGTAAGACTATGAGCTAATTTTTTATGATCTTTAAGAAATCTTGTTTGTTGCACTATTTTGATTTAGAAATTTCTCTCATTCTAAGTATTTAACATGATGAGAAAATTATAGATTTAATATACCAATGTTGAGTGAAAGTGAATGATTTTATTAACAAATAAACATTTCTGTTAGGCTTATTTTTGGTCGACCATGACCTCGAATGGGGCGCCCCTCAGTCGAACTATTTGTAGACCAAGAGGTAGTTTTGCATATTTCCAATTGATGCATTTTATTTAGTATGATAAAGATACAAAATTTTCCTCTATATTAGCATAAGTGACCAATTAGCTTAATGCACATTTAATAATGTTTCAAGATATGGGTTTAAGCAACATAGATATCTTCTCTTATGATTCTAGTTTGGAAACAATTGTTACATCCATTGAAGATTATGATGTCTTTATGAGTGGTTAGAGTTAAATGACCTCAAGTCTTAGCCATTGAATGCATAAGTCATATCAAAATCTATTTCTTCTCATTATATCCTAACTTTATTTCATCATGCTCATATAGTTCCAATGAATGTTTTGCCCTTAGGTCTTGGAACTAAATTATATTCATTGTTCTTAGTAAGCTCATATACCAATTGTCCAGTAATCAACTCTTTTAGGATATGACTAAGTCTTGTCATGTATAATCATCATTTTATCTAGATTTATAAATCATGTATGCTTTGCTAGATGTTTAGTATTCTAGGATAACATCTTTTCATGACTTAGGATCAAATTTGTCTTTACCATCTTTTATTAAAGATAGAATTCACATAGAGCCAAATAATTTTTTTTAATGAGTTCTAGTGAGCAATGCTTTAGTTTTTTAAAAGAAAACTTATTTTTGCTTGCCTAGAATACATAAATATCATATTTATCACAAAATTTCAGGTAATTATTATATTCTAAGCAAGTTTCTTGTATGAACAATCTTTTTATGCCATTTTCAAATTATTGTTTTCAAATAGTGTCCATAGAGTTAAGAGGTTTACAATCATTTTTCCTTTTGATATTTTCCTATGAATCATAACCATTGTCATTGTACTTATGATGGAGTTCTTTTACAAATAGAACATTTAAAAATTTGTACCAACATCACCTATGCCAATAGCTTTACCTTTGAAACTTTCTCCAAATGCGACCAATAATTTTACCTTTTCTCCAAGTGTATGAAAATCTTCTTATTTATGGTCATTTGCTTGTTAGAGCAATTTCTATAGACCATACAAACCTGCAAAGTATGTAAGTATTTAGTCCCCATATAGTTGTTCTTTTGGTTAGGATCATTCAAATATTTAGAAAAAATATAATATGAAGAGTCCATCGCCAAAGTTAATTGCAATTTGATGATTTTATTTTCAATAAATTATTCTGACTGAACTATCTTCGGTCGAACTTTTCTTTGACTGGAAGAATTCTCAGTCGAACTATTTGTCAGTCGGGAGGATCTGCTACTAAAACAATTGTTGACAAAACTATCTTCGGTCAAATTTTTCTTCAACCGAAAGAGATCTCGGTCGAGCTCTTTTCCGACTGATATGAAATTCTGTGCATTTTCAATAAATTCAACATTTCTAATTTAAACAAACCATGCTATTATTTTTGGATAAAACAATTAAGCAATCAAAACATAAAAGAATATAAAAGTTAAATCTTACTGCATGTCTATGAACAAATCAACACATACTTCTTAGTTCAAATTAAGAACCCTACTGCATGAGAAATAAGTCAAGTTCTAAGCATTTTGAATCAATACATAACAATAATATTATCCTTGTGACACTCCACTAGTCAGACCAGGAACACATCCTGTAGTCTTGAAGTTGAAGTACACATAATACATATATACCAAGAAGCTAGACATAAATGATTATAACACATCTATTCCATCTGGACATATACTTTCACGCCAAGGATTTAGGGCCAGAGCCACTCCAAATGACTCACTCCTAAATCCTAGTGGTCTAACCTGTAAGGTCTCGATCCACACTCCGAAAATCCTCCTTATAATTCATCGGTTACTACAAGGAGATCCATTTTGTTTCCACAGTGTGTTCAGGGCACCTAACTAGATGTTCCGTCATTTCACTTGTTATTAATATCTTTTACTCACTTAAAAGAATTCAAAATATCATATATCATATATGTGTATTCTCATGTAACTAGAATAGCATGCAGATTAAGTTTATCAATAAGGACAATGATAAATGCAAGAAGCACAATAAATCTATACATTGCAACACATATTGTAACAACCCCACCCCTCGGTAACCCCCAATTAAGGAAGACCAAGAATCTAGAGCCGCTATCCCAAAATAGGATCAATGTTTTTGCAAATAATTAATAAATTCTACCAGAGAATAAGCTTAAAGAAGAATAAAAATTTACTTTTCACATACCTTTCAAAAGTAGGAGTTTGGAACTTTACCCAAAGTAGAGTTCTACCTAACTAAATACTCCCATCTTTAGTTAGCTTTATTCTTCAAATATCACTTTAATTATTTACCCACATTCAAGTATTCCTAAAATGTCGACAAATAAAATGTCGGTCAATATAGAGAATATATTGGTATGTGATGGCAACCAAACTTTTGCACATATATCATAACAACCTAATCACATCAAATAGATGTTAACAATCCTTCATTATAACTTCCCAACTACTTTCACTCATCCTTTAGTATACCCTCTCTTAGGGTTTTGTCCATACAATGGACTTTAGGCTACCTTCTTCATCCTGAGCTTGGTACCTTATGGGTCACCTCTCCTGGTGCCTTGTAGTCTTCCCATCTAGGGCTTGACCACTTATAACCTTCCCTCTAGGGATTGGTCCTCATAAATCATAAATCATAAATCATAAATCCAGAGGTGGTATGGAGGTTCGGGCAAGTCATAAGCAATTATATTGTGATAATCATAGTCATTTTATAGATTGCAAGAAATAAATTCATACAACCATTTACTTTCAAGCCATTTGTAAAACCTCAGAAATTGTCGTGAAACTAAAGAATGTAATCATAAAGTAACCACATACCTAATTTGGAGATCTCATTTAATCAAGCAAAGTTATCAATCCGATCAGGCAGTCCAATCAACCAATCAATCAATCACACCAACAAATATGAATCCTAAAAAGCATGTCTTATCTAATCATTACATACTCATCATAAACTCTTTTATTGACTTGGGAATCCTTCTAGGGTTTCTAAGTTGAATTAGGGTTTCTTAGATCCATTTCTCAATCTTTACCTTTTTAGATCAATAATTCCTAAAACAACTTCTATGCAAAAAACCCTACTTACTCAATTATCCACATTAAAGCCCCCTTTTATTCTCAATTTGGCTTAGGATCATCATATCTCTGTATTATACATGGGTTTTCAAAAAATAAACCATTAAACGTCATAACCACCTAAATTAGGGTTTCTAAGACCATTAATGTACTTTATATACATGAAACCCTAAATTGAGCCAATTAAGCACAAAGATTATCTTTTTGGATGTAGATCTTCCCTTTATTAAAAATAGGTTAATATTGACTTCAAAGTATCCCAAGAACTTTATTAAAACCCATTAATATCAAAATTAGGGTTTTCCATACACAAGTCCATTAAAGGTGATAACTTTATATACTTTTTGAATTGCAAATAGACCCAGGCTTCAATTATATTTTATTGCATTCAACCTATTTTTGTGATCAACTTTCATATATAACATGTCATCATATGATAATCCTATAATTAATTATGATTTTAACAAATTAATCACTTACGAGCCAATTAGAGATTGCCACGCAATTTGAGTCGTGCCAGTGGGGCCAGGCTCGAGCTAATCGGCTCGCATTGCGTTGGCACCTAAGCCTGCGAGGTAGCACACCCACACACTAAAAAAACATTGCAAAAAGACTAAAAAGGATTTACCTTTCAAATGCATGCTCAAGGGCAGACTAGTCCTTTCACCGTAGATCGGCTTACACCTCTCATCATCTACTTGTGCAAAGCAAGAGTCAACCAGGTAGTTGACTTCACTTCCTTCTTCACCCATGCGCAATCTAAGACCGCCAACCTCTCTGCCTCACTCTCACAAACTCGACGAGCCCTTGAATATCTCAGTTGTTGCTCTCCACTGTAGGGTCGACTCTGTGCGATCTCCGGTGAGGACACCTTCTGGTCAGATGTGAAGATCGTGACCCACAACCAAATTGTAGGTACTGGGGTGTTCGTCAGCTTTGTTCGGACTCACTGAGATATTTTTTGCATTTGCAGATGGGTTGTATAGCCCTCCTTATAGAGGGCAGGGATGGAGAAGAGTCCTAGATTGGGGAAACTCTAAGAATTCCTTGATGGGTATTAAATCCTATATCCATCCAAATTGAAAACTCTTCATGAATTCATCTAAACAATCTCCAAGCTCTCCCAGACTCTAATTCTCGTGAAACTTGAGATCCAAGATCTCAATTTCTGTTCCTCTCTGAGTCTTGACTCGAGTGGGATGATATATGTGCACCATTTGATTTGAGATCCATCGGCTCCTATCCACATGCTTTATTCCTTTACTTAATGGGAATTATAATCGGGCGTGACATTTAATTCTTTATTCATGATAATCAACTCACTTTAGGATTATTACTAAAATCCATATCTCCTCAACCGTTGATCCTTTTGCTTCCACATTTTAGGGGAAACTTTGTAATAACTTTATCTACATGTGTGCTAAGTTTGAGTCTTAAACCCAAAAGTATGAGATACTTTTCTTCATATGCAAGTTAACACTTAATAAGGCATATTTTATTCATATTTTCTCTCTCTTTCACTTCTATTTCCTTTATTTGAATTCCTTTTATCAATAGAAACCACCATGAGCAAACACTTAATTTTGTAGAGAATTCTACATAATTCTCAATATTATCCTCATTTCTTTTCCTTTTTATGCATTATTAGATTTCTTTCTATTTTCCTTTTCTTTTAAACATATTGGACTTACTTCTCAGTAGGTCCACAAAACATTAATGCAATAGGAATATTACCAAAGAAATCTATAAATCATACAATTTTCATGATCATACCCTTTATTGGAGAAATTACATTTCAATAAATATAAACCCAAATATTGGGGTTGTAAAACATAGGATTATTTCTATCTTCTACATCATCTCATAGAAATCATCCACAATGGGTTTTCAGCCTGAGACATAATCTTATTGACCAGCATTTACCCCATCAAGGTTTTATCATCATCAGTGGGCTTTCAACCCTAGACATAATCTAATTATGCAACATTTAGCCTTATCATGGTTTCCCAAATGTAAGGAGTGCATATAAATTCAACTTCAACATATTTCTTATCAGTTCATTGTATATCACAGTTCTTAACAAATATTAGCATAGGCATTAGAACTAGAAATAGTAAAAGCATATAGATATCATGTATCATTCATCATACTCAAAATAGATTTATCATACAACATATGCTTGTTCCATCCAATCTCAATAGATGCAAATAAATTTCATGCATATACATGCATACCAGACTTATTTCTCTTCTTCTTTTATTTCACATTCTTCATATGAGGTTACTAATCAACACATGTTGACTATCAATTGAAGTTTGTACTATTAGTCCATTCTCATAGTACAAGTCACAATTCAAGAACAAATTCTTGTAAATCAATTCAAATACTTGAATTTCATCTTTTAGTTGAACTCAACTATAGCTATGTGCATCCCTTAATCACTCATTTGAGATTGGCGTTCACTAGCATCATCAAGCTCATCATTTTAGGGTAAGAGTTACATTCTTAGAATCATCTACTATTTTTCATCTTTTTCCTTCATTTTATATTCAGTAGTCTAAACTTATTTCATTTTATGTTCATTACATTATTCAGACCAATCTTTCTGGATTCACTTACATACAATACTTCTATTCTACTTAACATTTATCAAAGTCTAGTTCTTAGTATATTTCATTTAATATGGGTTAAGCCACGTGTAATTAAAATAAAAGATAAAATACTTCATCATACTAACTTCATTAGTTTCATCTTTAACTTGCAATCACCATTAAGTACATCTTGTTCATATTGTCTCTTATATTTATGTAAGTGTACCATGTCATTGACTACTAATGTCATTTCTATAATCAATAGTGATCATTCTTTATTATACTAATCACTTTAGCTTAAAAGAATGGTTTAGGTTACATCTTCTTACATCATAATCTATGATCATCCTTCACAAATCACTGTTATGTAACTTGTATAAAACGACCCACATTCATATGAGGGCTACTCATTATTCCATAAACTTTACTAAAACAAATGCATTAATCTTAGATCATATTAGTAAGGCTTATTATCTTTAATTGAAGTATTAATACTTACATTCAACATTTCATCACATTTACAACATCATATACAAGTCCTAGCTTCATCACTCATACTCGTCTTAATACTAAACATCTAGGATTTTAAGAAGTCATCCTTAGTTCAACGCATCATAAGATCCATATCACTAAGTAATTTCATAATGATGCATAGAGGTTCATTAGGGCTATTCACACACATGGAACCCCTAGTTTCAATTTTCGCATAATCCATTCATCAATAATAAGTATACATTGATTAATTGACTCATTTGATTCACTTACTCAACACAAACCCTAATCAGGATATGTGGTCACCTCATACTGATCCTTATATGTATATTATTCTTCCATTAACATTCAACAATACACTTGTATAATACAATTTAATACAATTCAAATATGATTGTATACATCTCAATTCAATTCCAAGCATATCGACCATTGAGCTATTTTTTAAGGCAAAATTCACATGAAATAACATAGTCATTTACCCATAAGATTACCCATGGATCCTCAATCAATATATCAAGAACTAATCAAGTTCAGTAGAATTGGATCCTCGAATAACTTTTTCAAATCAATATCCAATCACATACATATACAAACAAGGTTTTTGGTTATTTTAGCCGGATAGAATTAGGCTTTTAACATGAGTAAAGAGCTTAGGAGGGATAAAAACACTCACCTCAGGTGTCAAGCACCTTAAAAACATAGTTCAACCTCTGAATTTTTGGAAATCCAATCAAACTCTAGCAAATGAATCCAATTCTTTCTCCTCTCAACTCGGAAACCCTAGAAATGGGGATTAGAAGAGAAAGAGTGAGAAAAGGGGATGAATTGATGTGATTTTGAATCAAATCATAATATGGGAGGAATCTTGTGAGAGAAGATTCACCATGAAATGCTATGCAAAAAAGCTAAACTTACTTGATTTCATCATATCTTGGATAGAGAAACCCTAGGTCAACATCGCCACCACTTTCTCTTCTCAAAACCCTAACTCTCCTCTCTCTCTCTCTCTCTAGAATTTAATTTCTTTGATAGGAACGATGAGTTATTAGATATCCTTTTGGTTTAGTAGTCATATAGATGAATTGAGGTGCTTACAACAATTGCAAACAAGCCCTTCATTGTATTTTTATTTTTCTCAGACTAGTTGGTCGGCGGAGTTATAAACTTGACCAACACCACACTCTTCATAACTCAAACATCATCCAAAATTTATGAACCTTTTAAAAAATGTCTAAAATTGAGTTTATAATCACCATTAAATTTTTTAGATCATTTGGATAAATAACTAAAAATAAAATACTACACTGCTATATTGCAATATGCAGCATGGTCGGTCGAGTTTGTCTTGGACAGAACTCGACCAACACCCCTCTTTGTATTGATCAAACATCATCCAAAAATTACTAATATTTAATAGTATATGTATAATGGAGTTTTACAACTACAATTAAAATTTGAGATCAATTGTATTTACCAATAAAAAGATAAAATTAAAATACCATACTTCTATATTTCAATCTAAATAAATGATCGGCCAAGTTTCTCTTTGGTAAACTCAACCAACAAACATGTCAGAGAATTATTAAAAAAATTCTAATATTTTTCAAAAATTCTTACATTTGAAATTTACAAATGATAACCAAATTTCAACTAACCAGAGTTACACATAAAATACTAAAAATCATTTAATGAGACACTATATTTATCAAATTATGTATTCATATGTCATCAAAACCCTAATTTGGGCTGATTAGGGTTTCCAAATCTTAACCATAATTATGTGAATCAAAGTATGATTAAACCTTGTCTTTATATTTAAAACATCATGACTTAACTACCATCATTAATCAAGCTTTAAACAATTATCAACTTAGTTAAGCATACAATCATCCAAGTAAACCCTTATTAGATGACTCATTTGAAAATGAGCCATTACACAAGGTGCCAGACCTTGTCTATATTTCTTTTAGTTTGACCTTCTTCGAGTTTTTAGGTGCTCCTGGATGAGAATTGAGGACTTCTTTCCCTCCATATTGGGTTTATAGTTTCTCCATGATTAGAAAATTTATAAGCTTGGGGTGGAGGTGGGTGGTATGTACTTATTTTCACCCACACTGTAACATCCCACTTTTTAAAAATATGTATATTACTAAGCGGAAGCATTATTGTCAAGAGGATGTCACAAAATGATAATCATTGAATTAGAGTAAATGAAAAACCTTGCATTTATTTGAAATAGATTCATACATAGTTCATAGACATGAAATCTAAAACTTGTAAATCATGTAATCTAAATCTAAGGAAGATAAATTAGACATGATGTAAATGATATCTAAAGGCATTAGATAAGCTTGGTAGATGGAACCCACTAGGATAGACTTCAAATCCTCATACTCCTTTTTTGTTCATTTAAATTTTCAGTTGTTCCAAATCCTATAGACACCACATCCTCAACCATGCAAAACAAACATAAACGTAAGTAAGCAATACTTGGCACTTTATAGAATAGAAAGTAACTATAACCTGACAAGAAATAAACTTGAAATGAAAAAATATGAGATGAACTTGACCATGGATTATCTTAAGCATTGTTTGAATCATTTTAATATGGTGAATTGGATAAGCTAGTATATTTTGCCTCTTAATGCCCCATAGGAGTCCATAATTTCTAGAAGAGCCCATAATGCTAGCAAATCCCATAACAACCTATAAATAGGTCCATGATCGAGGTATGTATAAAAACTTAGCCAAATCCTTAACTTGGATAATTATCTTAGAATTTGACTTAATCATTAATGTCTTTAATATTGATCTTGATCGTAATGAGATTTCTCCCTCGTAGTTTCATATTGGATTTCTCCCCTTAAATCATAATGGCATATCTCCCTTCTTGGAACACAACGGGATTTTTCCCTTCTTGAACCATAATAGGATTTCTCCATCATAATGTCTTAGTGAAATTTCTCCCTTCTTGAACCATAATGGGATTTCTCAACCATAATGTCTTAATGGGATTTCTTCCTTCTTGAGCCATAATGGGATTTCTCCTTCTTAAGCATAATCCATTAATTATAAGTAATACTCATAGTTAGGATTTTACAATAGCATATAAGTAAGAAATCAATCATGTAGTTATATCTATACTTGATGTCGATTGGGAAAGCATTCATAATTTCATGAAACATAATATTGTGCATAATCATCAATATAAAACATTCAATCAAACCAGTTTAAATGTGCCAAGAATCATGCCCGCTTACCTATCTTAGAGAAAGATCCTAGTTGATCTTATTATGTTGAAAAACTCTAATTACCCTGACTGAAGGTTGAATAAATTTTCAACAGAAATCCATGGCGACCATGTAGGGAGGTGACGTGTATTTTACTACGCGCTTGAACGCAAGTATACGCGTCGAGTAATATAGGCCTTGTGAGGCCCGAGTCGAACTCAGGGATACGTGAATTATTGGAGACTTCTACTAACTAATCGCAATCAGCTAGACCGATTAACAAAGTAGGGTTTTGTTGTTCAAATTAAAAGAAAATAAAAATCAAACAAAGAAAACAATCGATTAAAGGTTAATTTAATCAATTAAAAGGGATATCTTTAGGATGGCGGTTTCACCGCGGGTCAACATTGTATTAGATTTCATATAATTCCTCACACTTCTCTCTCTATCTGGGTAGTGGCCTGAAATGAGAATTACCCACTGTCGTGGTGTAATCCACTACTTAGATTTAGGTTGATTCCATCGTCATAGTAATCATTCCCCTAAACTAAGCGCATTAAGATCGGTCCCTTAGTTCCCACCATTAATTTTACAACTCCTTTGTCAAGGGTTTTATTAATTAATGTAGAATTCATCTCTTTTCAACCGTTAATCCTTCTGTCGAAGTGATTAAGGGCATTAATTTATTATCATGGTGATCAAGCATAACAATAGCAATAGAGAAAACGAATTTATACCACGGATATGAGAGAAAAATATGAATTATCAATCTAAAATCATCATACAATGTATCCCCGGGCTACTCCCGGTCCTAAAGATTGAGGGTTTTAGCCTCTCATGTTCATCTTACACAAATACATGGTAGGAATTGGGGAATTCATAAGAAAAACGTGAAATAGATGGGAAAACCCCTGAACGGAGAAGAACCGGTGGATCCTTGGCGTAGAACACAAGCTTTCCCCGCCTGTCGGTGGTGGAAATTGTCTTCGGCAGCGTCCGAATCACCCGGGATGAGCTTCTCGGCCTCTGTTCTCCTTTCTCTCCTCCTCGGCACTCGTGCAATCTAAAAAATGAGATCCCCCCTGGTCTGGGCGGCCGTCATTAGGTATAAGTCCCTAATTAGGTCGTCAAATAACAACAGCCGTCCGATCGAGATCAAAACAGATCCAACGCATATCTGCCGGCGTCGATACCATCGACGCGGGTCGATGGTATCGACCCAGCGGATTAGCGGCAGCTTTCCTTTCTTTTATTCTGAGCGCCTGTGGTGATCTCGATACCATCGACTTGGGTGTCGATGGTATCGACTCCTTTAGCGTCGGTTGTTGTCGTTTAGCGACGCTGTAGCTCTCCTTGTGTCGATGGCATCGACTTGCGTCGATGGTATCGACATCATCCTTGCCAGCAGCCTGTAGACATCTCGATGCCATCGACTTGGGTGTCGATGGTATCGACTCTGTATTGCTCTTCTCGGCTGACAACCTGTGGCTTGGTTGATGGTATCGACATCTGTCGATGGTATCGACAGATGTAGATACTTGTTTTTCCTGAAATTGCACAACAAGACCAAATAAATCCACACGATTTATGATAAGATGATCAATAATGCTTAAAATAATGAAATAAAGGGGATTTGATATAAAATGATGGCAGAGACCAATTAAAGTGAATTATGCAATAATATCCATGAAAATAAATAATTAAGGCACAAAACACATATGAAATCGGTCTATAAATGTGACTCAAAATCATCGCATCAAACTCCCCTAAGCTTAAACATTGCTTGCCCTCGAGCAACTAATCCTTAGAATAGAATTGCAGATGTCAACTAACAATCAAAACACCAACCCACCTCACAAATGACTCCCACTGGACGTTCTCAAACCGGCCTACCCTAATCACAGAACAGTAATTACCCTATAGGCGACAATAACCATCAATAAAAGAAATTATCCTTCAAACTGATGAACACTATCACATAAGGCAGTTATCATAATAAAGTTCGCCGATTCAGCCATGGTGCATCTTGAGATCACCTACTCTACGTTGCTCGCCCTAACTACCATCTACATGGAAGCAGTTCTCCTGATAAACATGAGTGAGGAGAAAATCACGGTGGCCTACCAATCCGAGCAACGGGTGGATGGAATGGGTGGTTCATGGGAGAATTTGGAAGTATTACACAGTTTCAAAATGCATATAACAAAATGCCCTACATGATGCAAATGCACATTAAGAATGCCCTACTGCCTAAAAGTGAGTGGAATGATGCATGCCCTAACCTTCTACCTCACAATGAGATAGAAATCAACTCAAGCCACATCATGTACTCAATTCCCCTTTATTATACAAGTGATATCATTCCTTTCTCCCTCTTATTCCTTTTCTTTCTTTTTCTAACATTTTTTTTCCAGAATTTTTTTCTTCTGTTTTTTTTTTTCTTTGCCCATATATCCATAATTGCTTAGAGATACATGTATAAGGCCATTTTCTTTCCAATTGGAGATCTTTGCTTTATTTCGAGGGTATGGAACAAATTAGATCACCTATTTAGGAAAACTGAGATACATGGTGTGCTTATGCATGAAAATCATGAAATTGTGAGTGCAACTACATGACATGCACCTAAGGGTAATGTGCATGTATCACTATATATTTTTTTTTCATTATTCGATGCAAAAACATGAAAATAACAATGCAAAACCTATCTACATGCCATGCACGCAAAAGAAATTGAACTGCACTTTACTTCCAATTCTTGGGTGGATTATAGGAAATGGGGTGGAATGATCACAAGATTAAGTGACTGAACCTTAGAAGAAAATTATGCGTCCCTCCTTACTGACATGTGTAGTAGTTTAAAGGGTTCTTTCTCTTACATCTGATTAAGGTCTCATTACCATTTGATTAGGTTAGGCTCAAACAACCATTACTATCCACTTTTCATGAGTCAATGGGGGTGTGGGTATGACATATTGCTTTAAAGTTGACATAATCAATCATTTTCATAGAACAAGTTCCCCAAGGACAACCAAGTAAAGCTATCCAAAAGACACAAAAAAAAAATTTAAATTCCCTTAAATTTCCCATGAAAACAGCGAGATGACAATTTTTAAGACATCCACGATTACACTAGATAGATGTGGATCCTAAACAAACTTAAAATTGCAAAAACAAATAACAAAGCAGAAATTAAAAACAACTAAAGAAAAGATAAAAGATAGAGCTGTTCCAGCCACCCCCCTAAGCTTGAATCCGACTATGGCCTCATAGTCAAAAACTAACTTAAGGGTGGAACAGTGATACCAGATCAGTCCGATGGTGGTGGAGGCGGGTATTGCGGGGCCGTAGGGTCCGGATTTGCTCTGGATGACACTTGACACAAGTGGAGGAAGAAATCGTTGAAGATGTGACTTCATTTGACCAATAACCCTGTCTTAAATAACTGACCCCAACACTGCTGTGTGCCCGTCGATACCATCGACGGAAGTCGATGGTATCGACTCGCTAATTAGGGCAACTGCCTCGCGAGTCCGGCCGCCGCCTTTTTCACTTGTAAATGTCGATACCATCGACCTGTGTGTCGATGGTATCGACTCTACTGAGTCGATTTCTTCTGAAAATCTCCAGAGATCTCGATGGTATCGACTGGCATGTTGATACCATCGACTTTTATTGTGCAACCTGCCTGTAGGTATGTCGATACCATCGACGTACACGTCGATAGTATCGACTCAGTGTGATTTTTGCAGGTGTCGACCTGAACCCATGTCGATACCATCGACCAGTGTGTCGATGGTATCGACCCTGCCTGTTCCTGCACATTCAACAAACGGATCAAGGTATCTTCTTTACACTAAAATTTAACCGAAATAAAAGCAATCTACAACTATATCTAAACTATCCTAATGTACCAATGGTTGGGTTGCCTCCCAACAAGCGCCCTTCTTTAGCGTCTTAGGCTAGACGGTGTGACGATTGTCATCTCTTCACCTTGAGGACCGCACTTAGAGGATCATGCGGTAATTTAAATTCAACACGCTCTCCTCCAATGCCCAAGGACAGAGTACCTCTCCCTAAAGCAGTAACAACATCTGCCGTTGCTTGAAACGGTCTTCCTAGGAGAATTTCGCAGCTTTGGAGTGGTGGCATGTCTATGACGATGAAGTCCACCGGGAAAACGAATTTGTCAACCTTAACTAGCACATCTTCACATACTCCATAGGGTCTCACTGTCGACCCATCTGCCAATTCAATTGTTGCGGCTGACCTCTTTATCTCTTTTAACCCTAGCTTATGAAAAGTAGCCAAAGGCATGAGATTTATACTAGCGCCGGAATCACATTGTGCTTTAGAAACATGTTGACCACCTATTGAACACGGAATGTAAAAACCTCCTGGGTCTTTTCTCTTCTTTGGTGAACTCCCATGAATCATCGAGCTCACCGTCTCATTCATCCAATAAATTTCATCTTCTTTTATCCGCCTCTTCTTATTGATGATCTCCTTAATGAACCTCCCATAGGCGGGCACTTTCTCAATCATCTCCACCAGCGGAATGTTGATATGCAGCTTGCGGAATATTTCCAAGAATTTCCTATAGTGTCGGTGCTCCTTCTTCGGCTTTGGATTGTCCCGATTTGACACATCTGCCGCATTGACACGCTTGTGAGGAGGCACATATGAGTCTTTCGGAGGTACCTCCCCTAAGCTTGCTTCACTCACTATCTCGGACGTGTGCTTTTGCAAGTCATCCTCATTAGTAGCAGCTTGTTGTGGTTCCTCTTCCACCTTCTTTGTCTCCACATGTGCAAAAACTTGCACTTCTTCTTTTTGCCCAGGTGGAGATACAGTATTCACAACTCTATCAGATTTTCTGAAGAAAGGGTTTCCACCCGGCAGTCCATAGTACGTGCGTGGAAATGGTATTGCCGGTGTTGCATTCA
Source organism: Alisma plantago-aquatica (assembly GCA_963693085.1). Taxonomy (NCBI): domain Eukaryota; kingdom Viridiplantae; phylum Streptophyta; class Magnoliopsida; order Alismatales; family Alismataceae; genus Alisma; species Alisma plantago-aquatica. Next base: position 754,725,324 of record OY856412.1, read on the forward strand.
CATTGAACGTCATTCTCCTTTCCTCTGCAACTTCTTGCACCTGAGATTCTTCTTCATTACTCACCACAGAAATGTATTTGACCTGATGGTGCGCTTGAACCACATTCGCGTTCTCGGCTGGTTTCTGTTGATTGGCGTGCTTGATAGCCGCCACCTCACTTGAAATTTGTGCCACGGTGGTCTCCAATGCCCGCATTTGCGCTCCATGGCTTTGCAGCGTCTGCCCAAATTTGGTTAGAATATCACCTTGAGATTGCAGTTGTTTTCCAAACATGGCCATCATCTCTTTATTTTGCTGGACCATTTGGCTTAGCAATTCAGTATTTTTATCTTCAGCTCTCGGTTGTGGCTTTGCATCCGGATCTTGTAGAAAGTTATTCGGATCCTTCCAAGAAAACTTTTTATCCTTTCTCCATGAATAGTCATTGTTTCTATAGCCCTGTTGTTGCATGAATTTCACTTGGGCCTCCCCATCATCAGATGCATCCTCCTTAGTTAACACCTTCTTGGCTAGAAGATCTAACTTATCATTCAGCTCCCTCACTATTCTGGATTCACCGGCAGCTTTGACATGTTCCACGGCACCTCTGTCACCCCATGACTGTTTCCTAGCCATGTTTTTCAGTATCTCCCAACATCTGGTATCGGTGTTATTCAGAAAAAATCCGGATCCAGCCGAGTCCAGGTTGCTTCTATCATGTTCAGACAGAGCAAAGTAGAAGATTTTCACTTGGGTTTCCTTATCCAGTCCATGGTGTGGACATCTCCTCAACATGACTTGGAATCGCTCCCAAGTCTCAGAATAAGTTTCACCCGCCTGTTGGGTGAAATTGTGGATCTTCCGGATCATATCATTGGTCTTCTCAGGAGGGAAGAACCTCTCGAAGAAAACCTCCACCATGTGATCCCATGATTCAACAAACTCCTCGTCGAGGTTATGAAGCCACTCTCTTGCTACTCCAGCCAAGGAACTTGGGAACAACTTGAGATACAACGCATCTTGCGGGAACCTGTCGATCTTCACCATATCGCAATTTTCAACAAACTGACTAATGTGTGCCACTGGATCTTCATTTTTCAGCCCGTGAAATGCGTTAGATTTGACCAAGTTAATCAGTGCCGGATCGATCTTATATGTCGGTATGTTGATCGCCTGCTTCTTTATGGGCCCCTTTGATGCCGAGGAAGAAGACGCCTTGATCTTCTCCCATATTGTCTGTGCTTCAGCCATTACTTCTTCTTGTTCTGGCTCAGATTCAGAATGTATATCACTGTGGTGTTCCTCCTCGTAGTAGTCCTCGTCCTCTGGTCCCACAGATGGAACCTCAGGTGTGCGATTCACGTAGTCTCGACTACGTGTGTGCACCATGCAAAGCACCTGAAATATGGAAATAGAGGTTCAGTACAATGCTTTTGAACGAGTCAACACAATTATAGAGAAATAAAGGAATTTTAAAAATTGTTTTAAAATTAATAATAAAAAAAAATGTGGCCTAGAATGGCCGCTCTTAGCACTCAAAGTGCCAATAATTCGCCGTATCCCCGGCAACGGCGCCAAAAACTTGACGTGTATTTTACTACGCGCTTGAACGCAAGTATACGCGTCGAGTAATATAGGCCTTGTGAGGCCCGAGTCGAACTCAGGGATACGTGAATTATTGGAGACTTCTACTAACTAATCGCAATCAGCTAGACCGATTAACAAAGTAGGGTTTTGTTGTTCAAATTAAAAGAAAATAAAAATCAAACAAAGAAAACAATCGATTAAAGGTTAATTTAATCAATTAAAAGGGATATCTTTAGGATGGCGGTTTCACCGCGGGTCAACATTGTATTAGATTTCATATAATTCCTCACACTTCTCTCTCTATCCGGGTAGTGGCCTGAAATGAGAATTACCCACTGTCGTGGTGTAATCCACTACTTAGATTTAGGTTGATTCCATCGTCATAGTAATCATTCCCCTAAACTAAGCGCATTAAGATCGGTCCCTCAGTTCCCACCATTAATTTTACAACTCCTTTGTCAAGGGTTTTATTAATTAATGTAGAATTCGTCTCTTTTCAACCGTTAATCCTTCTGTCGAAGTGATTAAGGGCATTAATTTATTATCATGGTGATCAAGCATAACAATAGCAATAGATAAAACGAATTTATACCACGGATATGAGAGAAAAATATGAATTATCAATCTAAAATCATCATACAATGTATCCTCGGGCTACTCCCGGTCCTAAAGATTGAGGGTTTTAGCCTCTCATGTTCATCTTACACAAATACATGGTAGGAATTGGGGAATTCATAAGAAAAACGTGAAATAGATGGGAAACCCCTGAACGGAGAAGAACCGGTGGATCCTTGGCGTAGAACACAAGCTTTCCCCGCCTGTCGGTGGTGGAAATTGTCTTCGGCAGCGTCCGAATCACCCGGGATGAGCTTCTCGGCCTCCGTTCTCCTTTCTCTCCTCCTCGGCACTCGTGCAATCTAAAAAATGAGATCCCCCCTGGTCTGGGCGGCCGTCATTAGGTATAAGTCCCTAATTAGGTCGTCAAATAACAACAGCCGTCCGATCGAGATCAAAACAGATCCAACGCATATCTGCCGGCGTCGATACCATCGACGCGGGTCGATGGTATCGACCCAGCGGATTAGCGGCAGCTTTCCTTTCTTTTATTCTGAGCGCCTGTGGTGATCTCGATACCATCGACTTGGGTGTCGATGGTATCGACTCCTTTAGCGTCGGTTGTTGTCGTTTAGCGACGCTGTAGCTCTCCTTGTGTCGATGGTATCGACATCATCCTTGCCAGCAGCCTGTAGACATCTCGATGCCATCGACTTGGGTGTCGATGGTATCGACTCTGTATTGCTCTTCTCGGCTGACAACCTGTGGCTTGGTCGATGGTATCGACATCTGTCGATGGTATCGACGGATGTAGATACTTGTTTTTCCTGAAATTGCACAACAAGACCAAATAAATCCACACGGTTTATGATAAGATGATCAATAATGCTTAAAATAATGAAATAAAGGGGATTTGATATAAAATGATGGCAGAGACCAATTAAAGTGAATTATGCAATAATATCCATGAAAATAAGTAATTAAGGCACAAAACACATATGAAATCGATCTATAAATGCGACTCAAAATCATCGCATCAGGAGGCAGCACCTGGATAAGATTTTCAAGAACATAGGCTAGTGTTCTTTTTTGTGTATGCTAGGATCATGGGGAAGGCATCCTTATAGCTTTTAGGGGTCTAGAACCTTCTCATCCAAATGGATTAAAATTTGGAATATCTTTTGTCCTTTAATTTAACATTGGTCATTATCTTTACTTAAATATATTAAAAGATAAGATAAGGTGAAACATATTTCCCTTTGTTAAGTACTAAAGTATGACTTCGTGGTCAAGCTATTTATCACTTTTTGGTGACTTTTCTTTATTATTGTTTAATATATTTTGAATGAGTTATTTTAGAGGTGAGAGGAAAGATAAAGGGGTGTTTTTATTTCCATACGTTAAATAAGTAATTTGCTATATTTAAAACTCCATGTAAATGATTCTTTACTTTATCTCTTGTCCTTATTCCAAGGAGTAGGAGAAAAAAGATAGAGAGTTATGTAATCTATTCTTTATGTTAAAAATATGCAAATGGAAAGTATTTTATCACTATTCTTTGAGAAACTCAAAAGTATGACATTAACTAAATCATCATTAATTTCCCTTTGTAATCATAAAGAAAGAAAGAGAAGAGTGAGAGAACACTACCACTTCTTTCATAATTACATAATATCTTGATCAAGTGATCACTTATTTCTATGTGACTGAAATCACGATACATTATTTCATTTTAGAAATCACAAAAGGGAGGAAAAGAGAAAAGACTTTATTTCACATCAACATGCACTAAATGTATAGAAAGAATATAGAACGTGATTTCAATGTGTTATTTTTTAATATAATTACTCACTCCCATATAGTTCATATTTGTCTAAAATGATGTTATGATCAAGGAACAATAAACCATTTTTAATTGTTCATTCTAAATACATCGATTTCATTTCCAACTCACATAGCATCTTGTCACCCATAAATATATCTCATTTTCCATACACACATCCTAGTTGTGTTGGGAAGGTGATTGGTCAAAATCCATACTTTCCTATAGTCTTCAATTAATATACTACTCTTGTAACTTTGATCACATTGTAATCAATTATTTAAACCTTGGAACGATAAAAAGAAAACAACAAAACTCTCCTTCCAAATTTCCTTCTACTTGTATTTTTAAATATGGTTTCTATGTTGGATAATTTTGACCAAAAATTAATCAATGTTTACATTATTTTGGTTTTGCATGGTTAAATGGAGTTGACATTATATTCACATTTATATGAGTGGTCAAACAAAGTTGAAATAGTTCTAAATTTGTACCACAAGTTAATTAGGTAGTCTAGATTCTTCCCCCGTCAATAGGATTTCCACTTTGAAAATATTTTGTACATTCATTCACTATGTGTCACCATCTTAATTATATGCACTAAAGATGAAATAAAGTGAAACGAATTTTGTTAATTATTTTTTTGAGTCCCAAAAAACAAGATGAGTAGTAACTATCCACTTCTATATCTTTTTCTACCTTTTGGAGAAGCTAAAAAAAGAGAATAATGATATTTATCTTGAAATCTATTTAAAAGGAAAAGGAAACTTCTTGTTCAAACAATTCATTATGTATTTTTAATTCGAAAGTCTTTTACCTTTCTCTTTTTTTTTCGTTTAAAAGTCCTAGGGGATAGCAAAGAGAGAAGAAAGGAAAATCACCTTTTGAATTAATAGACGCACATTATGGCATATAGGAAAGAGAAAATGTATTTTGAGTTTCCTTTTTATTATTCTATGAAGAATATCATTTCATGACCTTTTTACATTAAGTTGCTCAATTATCTTTATTGATACAAATCACATTCTGAGGTTTAAATTAGTTGTAAAAGTTGGGATCTGACAATTGTACCCACCTTAAATAAATTCCGTCCACAAAATTTTCCGTAGGATACTACCCATGTTAGGGTTTTGATTACCTCTTTAGTTAATGTTAGTTAACAATTCAAGGTTCACTTAGGGTCATAATTTTACATGAAAAGAGATATGTAACATATGGCATCTAAATTTCATAAAAGATTTATTCGAACATGGGTTAACTATTACTTTGGTCTCCTTCTCAACTCAAACTTATAACTACACTTAGGGCATCTACCTTTGATGTTGTCATGAATTTCTATTATTAGATGTATATTACTATCTAATCTTAGGTCTTTAAGTATCTCCTACATTTATTAATATGCAGTGATCAGGGACATTCTCAGAGATGTAGTAACTTGTCTTTCTACCTCTCACTATCCTACTAATACATGTGTCCCATACCACATGGACTAGTAAGAAAAGAGAAATGCACTAAAAAGTCTTATGCTTATAACATCCCTCTTCAACTTTCAATTGATTGGCCATGAACATTGAGAAGGGAGAGGGTATTTCATTATCTATGTTCAAGTTGATATATGAGATCTAACTAGGTAAACATCTATCCTCATGATGTCATCCTTTGGCCTAATAGCTATTCTCAAGCGTCCATTCCTAGATCTTAATTTCACATTTAAATTATAGGGTGACTATATGAAACATATTTGCATAGTTGTCATCTACCTATCCGCTCTGATACCATAACGTAATATTCCACTTTTTAAACATTTGCATATCACTTAGCAGAAGCATTATTCTCAACAGAGATGTCACAAAATACTATTCATTACAATTACAATAAAGGGAAACACCTTGCATTAATTTGAAATAGGTTAATATATTCATAGACATGAAAACTAAATATTGTTCATCATGAAATCTAAATCTACGTAAGATAACTTAGACATAATGTAAATGATATCTAAATGCAATGGATCAGCTTTGTTGATGGTCCCCACTAGGCTAGATTTCAGATCCTCCAAGTCCTTGTTTGTTCTTTAAAATCTTCAATTGCTCCAATCAGGCAGACATCACGTCCACAATCACACGAAACAAATATAAATGTAAATAAGTGGTACTTGGCACTTTACAAAATAGAAAGTAACTATAACTTGACATGAAGTAAACTTGACATGAATTTGACATGAATTTGATCACGTATTATCTTAAGCATTCTTTGAATCATTTAAACACGATTAAATGGATAAGCTAACATATGTTGCCTCTCTTAATACCCCATAGGAGCCCACAATTTCTAAGAAAGCCCATAACACCTATAAATAGGTCCATGATCGAGGTGTGTATATAAACTTAGACAATTCCTTAACTTGGATCATTACCATAGAATTTGACTTTATTACTAATGTCTTTAATCTTAATCTTGATCATAATGGGATTTCTTCCTCTTAGTGTCATAATGGGATTTTTCCCCTGGGATTTCTCCCTCGTAGTGCCATAATGGGATTTCTCGCTTCTTGAACCGTAATGGCATTCTCCCTCGTAATATCTTAATGGAATTCCTCCTTTTTTGAATCATAATGGGATTTCTCCCTTCTTGAGCATAATCCATTAATCATAAAATCATAGTCATAGTTAGGGTTTTATAATACACTATAAGTAAGAAATCAATCAAGCAGTGATATCTATACTTGATGTCAATTGAGAAAGCATTCATAATTTCATGAAACATAATATTGTGCATAATCATAAGTATCAAAACATCCAATCAAACCAAATTTTAATATGTGAAGAAGCATGGCCTGATTTCCTCTCTCAGATAAAGATCCTAGTTGATCTTCTTAGTTTGAAAAAACTCTAATTACCACAACTTAAAGGCTAAATAGACTTTCGACAGGAATCCTTGGCAACCAAGTAGGGAGACAACAACTGGATGGGATTTGCAAGAACATGGGCTAGTGCTCTTTTCATGGGTATGTGTTTATTGTCCTTCAATTTAACATTGGCGATTATCTTGACTTAAATGTATCAAAGGATAAGATAAGGTAAAATATCTTTCCCTTTTCTAATTACTAAAGCTCAACTTTCTTGGTCAAGCTATTTATCTCTTTTTGGTGACTTTCCTTAATAATCTTTCGGTATCTTTTGAATGAGTTATTTTATAGGTGAGAGAAAAGAGAAGGGGGATTTATTATTTCCATACGTTTAATAAGTAATTTCCTATTTTCAAAACTATACATGATTGATCCTTTACTTTATCTCTTCTCTGTATTCCAATGATTAGGAGAGACAAAAGACAAAGAGTAATGTTATTTATTCTTGATGCTAAAAGTATGTAAAAGGAAAGCATTTATCACAATTTCATGGGAAAATTGAAATTATGAATTAACTAAATTACCATTATTTTTTGTTTGTAATCACAAAGAAAGAGAGGGAAGAGTGAGAGAATAGTACCATTCCTTTCACAATTACATAATGGCTTGATCAAGTGATCACTTATTTCCATGTAACTAAAATCAAAATACATTATTTGATTTTAGAAATCACAAAAGGGAGGAAGACAAAGAGAACTTTAATTCACATATACGTGCAATTTATGTATAGAAAGAATATAGAACATGATTATATTGTGTTATTTAAAAAAAATACAATTACTCGCTCCCATATAATTCGTATTTGTTGGAAATGATATTGAGCATGGAATAGTAAACCATATTTATTTGTCCATACTAAATATATCAATTTTATTTCCAACTTACATAACATCTTGTCACCCATTATAACATTTCATTTTTCATATACTTCCTAGTTGTGTTGGGAAGGTTACGGGTCAAAATCTACACTTTTCTATAGTCTCCAATTAATATAATGCACTTGTAAATTTGATCACATTGTAGTCAATTATTTAAATTTTAGAACATTAAAAAGAAAGCAATCAAACTCACTTTCTAGATTTCCTTCTACCTCTATTTTAAATAAGTGGTTTCCATGTTGTCTAATTTTGACCAACAATTAATCAATGTCTACAGTGTTTTGGTTTTACGTACGTTCAATGGGTTGACATTGCATTTATATTTATTTGAGTGTCCAAACAAATTCAAAATCATTCCAAATCCAAACCACAAGTAAATTAGGTAGTCTAGATTCTTCTAGTCAATAGGATTTCCATTTTGGAAATATATCATACATTAATTCATTATGTGTCATCACATTAATTTATATGCACTAAAGATGAGATAAGTGAACAAACCTTTCTCAAATTATTTTTTTGAGTCTAAAAATGAGATGTGCAATAATATCCACTTTTATATCTTTTTACACATTTTGGAGAAACTAAAAAGAGAGAATAATGTTATTTATATTTAAATATATTTAAAAGGAAAATAAACTTCTCGTTCAAACAATCCCGTATATAATTTCAAATTTTGAATTGTTTTACCTTTCTCTTTTATTTCATTTAAGCATCCTAGGGGATAGGGGAGAGAGAAAGGAAAATAACCTTTGAATGTATGTCATATATCAAAGAGAAATTGTATTTTGAATTTTCATTTGATTATTTTGTAAACAATATCATTTCATGACCTTTTTACATTAATCCACTCGATTATCTTTATTAATAAAATCACATTCTAAGGTTTAAATTAGTTGCAAAAGTTGGGATGAGATACTCACCTATCTCTTATATTTTCTTGTTTATTTCAGAAATTTTAGTTTTGTGTTCATCAATTGCATTTAGTTTACTTGCATTACATCTTGCTTTAAATTGTTCTTCTTTCAGTTCATAGTTCATGCAATGTTAGTTGAAGCCATTATCTAGTCAGTTTAATTTACATTCATCTTTTATATTACATATAGAATTTTTCATGAAATCTTCGTTGTTTGGAGTAATTTTCTAATGTTAACTATATTTTTGAAAACATGCCAGTGGTTAGAAATTAGACTTTGTAGTCAATGAATATAAGCATCATGTTCCTTGAAAAAATGGCAAGTTGTATGATGGAATCAAATGCAACATGCTCTTTACAAATTAGCATATCATGCTTGTGGAAACATATTAATATTGAATGTAACATAACATGATTGAATTATTGTGTAAGATTATCACTATGTTCTAAATTCTAATATATCATATGCAAAAATTTAACCTCTTCTACATTTCTTCTTTTTCCATCTTCTTACATTCCATCCACAAAAAATCCATGAAGTATGTCAAATTCTAAGCTTGGAGTGGTACAACTTCCTTATCCTTCTTTAATTGCTTCTTCTATACCCTCTATGAAATAGGAGTGTATCATTAAAAATTAAATAAAATATGCCAATGTGCACAAAAAAAAAGTGCAATATATGTAATTTCACCAATAAAAAGCAATCTCAAGTTGAACAGAAGAGAGATTTGAAATTATTCTTGCATACCTCCATTCACTCTATTTTCTACTCATGGGAAGAAAAATACCCCCAAAACAACCTTTCACGGGTAAACATTATTCTTGTACAAAAATCTCATAAGCATATGTGGATTTATCTGAAGCATCAAGAATATGGCATATTGTTAACACAATAGATTTTTGACAAGGCAGCAAATGTCAAAACAAAGTCTGGATAGAGAATATGAAAAGTTATGTTATGTGATTTCAAAAAATTTGGGTTTATTGGTCATACTTGGTGGTAGGGACTTAAATACGATGTGAATATGAGGCATTTGCATTGGTTGAAAGTATTTGTTTTGACAATCTTTGGGATTTTGTGTTACTCGAGGATTAGCAACACTCAAGATCGGGGTTGTGATAATTCTTGTTCGTCATATTACTTATTCATGTTTTAGATTTACTTTTACATATTTTATTTGTATTTTACTAAATATTTCACTTGTTTTAGATTTATAATTGTTCATGTAATTTGTTTGGTAATTAATGTATTTTTATATTTAGTTTGTAGGTTGATGCAATAAGAAGATGAGAAGTCATAAACTCTCTAATTATTTTCAATACCAAACTTATAATACTGATTCAAAGAGAAGAGAAGAACTCACAAAAAATGTACACTTTCCCATTAAATAAGTCAATACATGAAATTCTTACTCCCAAACTCCATCAGTCGGAGGGAGGATCATTAAAGTCTACCTAGTTAGTGAATTGGCTCCATATTCGACATCTGATGTCATAACTGGACAATTCAAGTTGGGATGTAAAGATAATTCGATTATCTAAAAAATGAATATATTTAGTGACTACTTCCAACCGAAGAATGGGTCCAAACATCACTCATTTTACTATATTCACAAATTTGCAGCAAATTGCTTACAACTATTAGATTACGTTAGATCAACTTTAAAGCTTGGGGTATACTATTAAAGCACCAAATGGACATCCAAAGGAAGAGATCATTTCTTACAACATCTATCCACATCCTTTTCTGTTATAAGGAATGTTGAAGATGAAAGTTTCCAACTTAACATAGAGACACACTCCGCGGAGGATGTAGAGAGTGCAAGTGTTGTTTGGAGGGTGGTTTGCACATGACAGAGATTGTATTTTATATCACTACCTTCTCTATGAGCTTATTCTTCTCTCTTTTATCTTGTATCTTGCATATTCATACAAAGTCATTCATCTTATCGGTGCGTAGGGATTAGCCCCACTTCTTGTATGTGTAATCTTGAATTATGAATTACTTGTCATTTGAACTATTAGATTTTTTGGTTAACTATTTAATACATGTTTTATAATTACCTATACATCTCGTGTGTTGTTTAAAATCTTAGGCATATAGATGTTGAAACCTAGAATTAGAATACCATTTAATCATTGTTGATAATCAGACACGACAACGGAAGAGTACTCTCCAATGTGATAGATTTAGGATCCATAGGTAACAAAACATGGAGCCTATGGGAAAATCTGTCCTTGTAAGATTCTATAATACAAAAGGATATAAAATTTCCTTAGACTCAATCTAATAATCATGTGATTGAGTGAATGTGAGAAAGAAATACAAAGGTAGTGGTGATAAAATCTGACACACCGGTAAATTTATCATTGTTAAATTCAATTCTTGCTTAGTTTAATTTATGTTACTTGCTTTATCAAATTAGTTAATTGAACAAACATTCAACCAAACATCCTTGTTAATTACTTTTTCTTAATTAGGAAATAAATCTATTTTGTTCTTAATAAAATTATCATTTGGGTTCAATTCTAAAGCTATAGTATGGTAAGATCTGTCTGCTTGTGGATGATGATTATTGCATGTTAGTTCAGGTAAAAACTTAGGCACTTTTTTCTAGGTGAATTTGTTAGTACAATAATTTCCACATCAAATTTATACAATCCTTCCTCTTGGATCCATCTCTCATCCCCAAATAAATCTATACATTAATCTATTCACTTGTTTAATCACCGAAGTTGGTACCCATAGCACTACGATGGCATATAACAGGATGGGTGCCTGGGCATGCCAAATGAGATATATCCTCCCAACAAACAATAATACCTTGTCTAGCCCATAAGCTTTGCAATGCACTCTATTCACCAAATTGGAAAAGTGTGATGCCTTCAAACCCACTACCACTAGGGGTGCACCAAGGTACTCCATATGAATCACATGGTGCTGGAAATTTAACAACTGATATATCGTCTCTACATCCTCCGCCTCTCATTCCCCAATCATGAAGCTCAATTTTCCCTTGTTGATAGTATGATCGGAAGCTTGATCATATTTAATTAGAAAGTTCCAAAGGTGATCCAATGAATAGGGTAAGTTTGTTGTGTATAAGATTAGGTCATTCACATACAGAAGAAGGTTCGAAAAACCATCACCCCCTCTAGACTAGTATGGCACAATCAGACCTTCATCCACCCATTGCTTGCATCTCATGTAGAGTGCCTCTTCAAAAAGGTTCAAAACCATCAAGGATAGAGGATTTCCTTACTTTAGACCCCAAAGCATGGGTAGAATCATGTAGTCCAGCCATTCAACGCCACTAAAATCCTAGAGTTCTTAAAGAAACTTAAACACAACAAGATAGAGAAACCAAAATGATGCTGGATATCCAAAAGGAACTTCCAAATCATAGTGTTGTATGCATTCATAATATATACCTTTATGATTATATTCTTCCCAAACTTTCTCTTGTTTAGATAGTGAATGAACTCCCTCCCCAACTTGATATAGTGAAAAAATTTCCTCCTTATACAAACACCCTTGTTCCTTTGAGATTAAGGTCACTAACAACAATGCCATATAGTTTCTGATGGGACTAGAGAAAATACTCATAGAGATGTTCTCCACTAAGATCGGTCTGAAGTCCTTCCATAATGACATTGGGTTATCCTTATTCAAAATTGAAACCAGCTTGATGAATAGGAAACTTCTTTGGATTTGATCGCCTCTAAAAAAACCTTGCATGCCATGAATTCCTCCTTGACAATGTCCCAAGAAGAGAACTTGATAGAGAATCCATTAGGACCTAGCATAGCATGAGAATCCTTCATACAAATCATGACCAACACCTCCTCCTCCAATGGGTTATCACTCAACATCATAATATATTTTATATATAGAAGGGAGGGGATAGAAATTAATCTCCCTGGATCGAAGGCCCTTGCATTCTCTATATATAATGCTTGTAAATGGAGAGCATGTTCTATTCATATTTTCTACCTTGTGACTCCTACCCTATCCGTAAGACACAACTTCCTCAGCCTCCTACATCTATGACTCATCACAATTGCATGATAACATTGGGTGTTTCTCTCCCCATCCCGTAACCAATTAACTCGAGCCTTCTCCTTCCAGATTGATTCTCCTCTCTGTAATACAGACAAAAACTCCCACGTTGCTTGCTTCAACAAGGAGAACTTGTGTTGATAACACCCAATACAATGTGTTTTACCTTAGCTTTTGTACATTTATTAACCATGATATGCCTTTGATTTTTTAAGTTTCAGTGTTCTCATAATTTGTCCTTTTTCTTTTTTTTTTTGAAAAAATAGAGATTATATTTCATTCATCCCGCTCTCTATTGCAAGCCGAAGACCAGACACGTCTACATTAACATTCTTGTTAAGCCAGGAAGGTATGCTAGAAGTAAAAGAAACGACATTGTTAGAGCTTTTACAAAAGCGTGCTATGCAGTCGACTACATTATTATGTGTTCTCGATATGTGTGAGATGTGTGGTTTCCCTTCATCTTCACATAGCATCCTAAGACGCCTCATGTGTGGAGAAAAGTTTGTAGTTGTGGGGAATAATTTTTCCTTTTTCTAAATACACATGCTCAATAAAATCCATTTTTTGTCTTGTAGGTATCGCAAGATAAATTTGTTTGTGTCCAATGAATTTTGTTCCTATCAAGGTGGTCATGGTGATTAATGGAAATAAGACAACAATTTTAATTGTTGGGAAAGTATGGAAACTCATTAATATATTTGACAGTGATAGAAAGCACAACATATTTAAACAGAATGTGAACAAACCACATGGAAAAAGATTAACAATATGAATTATGGTAATGCCTTGAACTTATCAATTGTGGACATATTGCCAATCAATTCCAATAATGCATTCAGTGCCTATCAAAATTGCTTTGACCAAAGAATACCAAATGTTAAAAAATTTATATTATTTGGAAAGCATCCAAAGTCATTAATATATTGTTGAATTCAACAAGACCACAATGAAAAGTTGCAAACTTTGACCAAGATCTTTTGACCAAATTTGAGAGTGATCATAGAAAAAGTTGAAGATGATGATAATGTATAGAAAGAGACTAATATATTATTATGGTATGTAACACTTGTGGACATGTTTCCAAACAATTTCATTGAGTGTTTAAATCTTGCCACATGTACTCTCTCATAATGAATCCAATCTTATTAAGGATGGTCAAAGGCCATTGGTTAACAACAATCAAGAATAGCAATGAAATCTATAGTGGTGGTTGATCGGATCAAATAGAAATGAACATAAAATGATTTATTGCCAATTTTTAAACAACATTGTGGTGCCAAGCAAAGTCTATTTTGACTTGGGCATGTCCGCATAATTATAGCTTGAATTTTATGTGTCTGCACAATAATTAATGTAACAAAGCCTTACCATATATGTCACTACAATATATATGTAAAGAAATTTATACTCATAAAACACCAACAATAGAAAGCTATCAAGGCATTTAATTCTAATCAAGATTCAACCAACGTTTTCATCTTTGAATCAGATGCTTTGACCAATAAATGCCAAAAGACCAAGAAATTACTATCATGGATGAAAAAGAGGTAAGACGTAATGCAAGTGGCAGATGAGAAAATTAAATAATGAAAGTTAATAATAAACTAATTTCTACCAACTATTGTTTGGAGGCACCTGATTACCATGTGTCACCAATGTTTAAATGACTTATACAATCAATCTATTTAGGCATATTACCAATCAACCATCAATCCCCAAGATTGATGATAGGAAGTCCAAGGGTCAACACCACATGGACCAATCGCAGACTGACAAGGCGCAAGCCAAATCCTTCTTGGATCATGATTCCTTCCTTTCCTTCCTTCTTCACCAAGTTCTTTACCATGATATATTATTTCATATAGAAGTGTTGTGATCGAGTCTTAGACTTTTGATAAGTCGTCTTAAACCTTGGGAATGTGGAGTTTTGGAGCTTGAAGATCTTGTGTTAATCTTGATGTGGGTTATATAACTTGAACTCAACACTATTATTATTCACCATCTATCATGCAACACTTGGTGATTCCTTTTCTAATTTGACTTTTCTTGTTTGAATGATGTTTCTATGAGTTCTAGTGGATATATGAGATTGTTGTCCATCAACTAGAGTGTAAATGGATGAAGCGTTAGAGCTTAAAGATGATGGAAACCTCTATTCACAAACAGATATCGATTTGTGGAAACCCGAACCCGATACAAGGGTAATTGAATGAAAAATGATTCACATGAATTCCTAACCTCCTATCATTTTGTTACTTATGCAGGACTACTGTCCTTGCAGTTGTCTAACCTGTCACCTAAGGCTAAAGAATAAGACAGACCGATTCCTTGAAAATAGTTAAGATAACTATACTTGCACTCTAATTTGGAGGCCAACATGGCCAACATTAACCCTAATATGTTATACTTATAAGACGATATTCCTCTAGCCTGACACAAAGTATGATGGACGAGACACTTATCCTGGCACACCATGTGAAGGTATGAGCAACACATGCCTTGAGGTCTTGGCCGACACACCAAGTAGTGGTGAGGTCAATAGGTAAAAGTATAGATAAGGGTTCACCCAATACAACTCAAAACCCTAGAGGTTGATACCCCATAGTGAGAAATGGCTGATACCCTAAGTATTAGGGTGGAAGACACTCTAAAGAAAGGTCAAGTTGTGATGCCTAAGCGAGGTGAAAATATTTTGCTAAATTATGAAGAAAGTGATGCACCAAGGTATGGTGAAGGAAATTCACTAAGATGTGATTCATGGCCAATATCACCTTAAGCACCTTACAATCGAATACACCCTAAGAACCTCTAAACCAATATCTCTTTAAGGTGTCATGGCCAACACAAATGAAGAGTGTCATGGCCGATACATGTGCCTTGGCCGACGCAAGTAGATGTGTCCAGACCGACACAAGTGAATGTATCTAGACCGACATAGATTAGAGTGAAGGCCGATGCACCTTGATGAATATAGGTCGATATACCTTGATGAGTGCAGGATGATACACCTTGAATATAATCAATGGATACATTATGAAATTATGAGATGGATACACTTTACTAAGTGTAGGCTGATAAACTCTAAAGAGGATTGAATCAATGTAATAAGTATGTTGAAGTCAATATCCTAGTAAGGATTAGAGAGAAACTTGTGCTACTCATATGAGAAAGATAACACTTTATGTTGATAATCAATTGATGATACTTGATGAAGTATGCTTAAACACATATGGAAATATTATAGCTCATATGATATGAATTAGGGTTTGATTGATAATTATGAACTTGAAAACCCTAAATTGTTTATAAGGAGAAACCCTAACCCTAATTATGAAAGGGTTGCAATTTGAATGATTCTCTTTATGGCATGGTCATAATATTCACTTGATAATGAATTTGTTATGAAATACTAACCATGCAAGTATTGTGAAATGATGAGCATAGCCAGTATGAACTATGATGATTTAGCATAATATAGATTATATAAGGCCTTGTGAGCCATGTGATATACTTGTACAACACGTATGATACATATATGGGTCTGATGACCTAGAAATGATTTTTCCCAGTAAAAGGCTACATTGTTCAATAATGAACTGAGGGTTTGATACCCAAACATGTGATCATGATAATGATAATATTGAGGGGATGAGATTCTCAGTAAAGTATTCAGGGGATTAAGATCCCAGGATGAGTATAACAAGATGTGTTCCGATTGATACAAGATTTCTTGAAGAATATGAATACACTTTTCTATGTATCATTTATCTGTAATTCATGATTGTAACTTGATTGATGCTAAAAGATGCAATAATGCACTTAACCTATCAAGTGAACTAAAAATGTAGTTGCCCTGGACATAGACCCATTCAGTGTCAGGATTTGCTGAATGATGAAACAAGTTTTACTCAGAGCGTATATTATTGAATATGCGGGATGCAAGTTGATGTATCTCCTTATATCCTTAACTCACATGATTGGTTGTGGGCCATATCTTGAAGAGAGTACATTTGTAGGTCGTGACTCAATATGCAACCAGGATTGGTATGGACCATACCCTGATATAATCAAGATTGACTATGGGTCATACCCTGATAAGGGAACAACTATGAGATGCATCTCTCTAGAGATGAGCCTATATACCCAGGCTAGCTAATTATAATTTGACTCATAATGTCATTGCCAATAATCTCATATTGACCGAGAAAGGAGAGGTCATGGAGTCCGGCTCTTCCATGGACTTTGTATGGCACTGATGCTACTTAGCATTGGTTAATTGGAGCATGAGAGATATACCTCATCTATTCAGGGCATAAGATTGATTGTTAAAAGATGTAATCAAATGTGTAGCATATTTTCTTAAGGATCAAATACAGAAACATTGAATGAGGCTTCAATCACTTTTACATCTTAGTTGATAAATATTTTACATGTTCTTCATATTCCTTTTAAAAATGATGAGATGATATATTTCTCAGTCATAGTTATTAGAACTACTTAAATGATAAAGATTGCTCTACTCTACATATGACAAGTTGTTATACCTATTTAATTCAATAAAGGTTTCTTCTGCTCTCTTTCATAAAGATTTATATGTGATAATAATATTGTTGGTAGAGAGTTATATCTCCCGCTGAGATATGGATCTCACCCCGTGGGTCCCACAACTTTTTAGGCGGACGTGTATGAGGAGGAAGAGATTGTGCAGCAGAGAGCGAGCTGCAACAACAAGAATAGTAGTAACAGCTCATGTTGACTGTGTTGTTATGTGTCTTGTAGATATAGAGTCCTATGTACCATCTCTGTACTCTCAGGTCTTTGGCAAATAGTGTGTAAATAGTATTATGGTCGATCTAAGATTTTGGCGTGTATGCCTCGATGCATAATGTTGCTTTTGTATATATTTTGGTAAAGCAATTGTTATCTCATATCTTTACAAGGTGATGAAATGATGTATGTACAAAGTGAACCATGATGTATATATAGTTTGGTTCTTTCTATAAAGGGTTTCTTGGTAGTGGATCTTTTGGTAAAAAGGTTTTAATTTTTAGTGATTTTTGGTAATCCATCGCTAATGGTTATTTCCACGTAGTTTGGTGTGATAATGTTATCAGTTTGATAGCGATTTTCTTTTTGGTATCATAGCCTAGGGTCCGTTGAGTCTACAGGGGCATATGATTAAGGTTTTTGAGTCTATTCTAGTATCTCCAATTTATCTTATAGTGTCTTCTACTTATATAGAAGAAGAAGTAAAGCTTAATGATAACTGGAGAACACAAAGAACATGTTGTTGAGAGCACCATTACTGCACCAGGAAGAGGTCCAAGGGAACAGGAGGGAGAAGGACAAGTGCCTGATAATCCCTGGTTGGATCAGACTATGTTGGAGAACCCTGCTTTTCATGCTCTCTTTGGGCAGTTCATGACAATGGTAACACATATCATGGATAGGATACCAACACCACCACCTAGGGCACCAGTCCCCAATATATAATCTTTGGGTTCTGGTAAGACTTTCAAGCAACTACATCGTGTAGGAGATATAGAATATGTTGGAATAACTTACCCATTAGATGTAGATATGTGGCTCACTGAGTTAGAGAAATCCGTTATGATCCTTCGCATCCTAGAAACTGAAAAAGTTAGGCATATTGTGTACCTATTAAAGGGAAGTGTTGTCCATTGGTGGACCATTGAAGAGGAGAAAAGGCGTAATGTTGAGGTCGGATGGAAGGAATTCCAATGTCAGTTCACCAATAGGTACTTTCCTAAAACTTACCTAGATGAGAAAATCTCACAGTTTGAACGAATTAGGCAAGGGCCTATGAAGATTAATGACTATGAAGATAAGTTCATGTAGCTTTTGTGGTTTTGTCCGCACATGGCTACTACAGATTAGGAGAGGATTAGGCATTTTGAAAAGGGTCTGAACGTTGAGTTATCTACTTCCACAACTGCTCTAGAGAATAGGGAGAGATTTTCTACATTTGTGGAATCAGTTAGGAGGATAGAAAGGTCAGTAACTGAGAAATGTGAGGCTAATTTCAAGAAATGGCATGTCTAGTTCCAAGGACAGAGGTCCAGAAGTTAGAAGAAACCAAGGTTTTCTGTACCATCAGCACCACAAAGGGTCAGTTCTCAGATGCAGTGTATGACAAGTAAGGGTAGAGGCCATAATTTTCTGCCTATTGGAGCCCATAGTGCGGAATCAATGTTAGTAATAGGGTCGTCTAGACCACAACAAGAGACCAGAATCTACCACAAGTGTGGGTAGACATGACATTTGATGAGGAATTGTCCAGTAAGAGATATTGAGGTAACCCAACCACCAAGGCAGAGTCAGCAAGTCTCTCAGAGGAAACAATTTGTTAGTGGTGTAGGAGGATGAATACATGGACAAGCATCTCAAGTAGGTTCATCTGTACAAGGTAGCAAAGGACGTGGTTGGCAATAGGTAATGGTGAGATTCTATGTTATGAGTTAGCTGGAAGTAGTAGTCAACCCATGAGTCATGACATGTCAGATAGAATTATTTCATTCTGATATGTTTTCATTTTGCTTCATATCTATTTTGATTGACCCGGGCACTACACACTCCTTTATCACTTGTGAAGTGATTCATAATTGTCTTTTTCCTATTAGTCGTAGAACGGATAACTTGCTATTAGAAACTCTATTAGTTGGTTCCACAGTATAACAAGAGGTATGTTCCCCCTGTGTTCTTTCTTTCTCAAAATATAGCATTCAAGTGGATCTTATACCACTTGAGATGCATGGGTTTGATGTAATCCTTGGGATAGACACCTTGGAAAAGTATAAGGTAGTCTTGGATTGTGGTTCCAATCAAGCCATGTTCACATACAGTGATGAGACATGGATCTTTCAGGGAGATAGGAAGATTCTCCCAACATGTCCCGTATCAGAAATGGTAGTAAAAAACTGTTACGACATGCGTGTGAGGCATTCTTAGCACATGTAGTGGATATCAAGGTAGAAAATCCTAGTATTTTATAAGTTCCAGTTGTCAGGGAATTTAAGGATGTTTCTCCTAAGGACTTTCCTGATGTTCCTCCACCTTGAGAGATTGACTTCGAGATCAATCTAGTTCTCGGTATGCAACCAATAGCCCAAACACTTCATAGGATGGCATCAGCTGAGATGGTAGAATTAAAGAAACAATTGTAAGAGTTACTTGATAAAGGTTTTATCCATCCAAGTACATCATTGTGGGGTGCTCTGGTACTTTTTGTAAAGCAAAAGGATGGATATATGATGTTATGTATAGACTATATACAATTAAACAAGGTGACAATAAAGAATAAGTATCCTCTGTCAAGGATAGATGGTTTGTTTGATCAGTTGCATAGTACAACAGTGTTCTCTAAGATAGATCTGAGGTCGGGATATCATCAATTACGAATTAAGGAGGATGACATACCCAAGTTAGCTTTTAGAACAAGGCATGGTCGTTATGAGTTCATAGTTATGTCATTTGGACTAACTAATGCACCCGTAGCATTCATGGATTTGATGAATAGTGTTTTCTGGACTTTCCTTGATTACTTTATAGTAGTCATTATAGATGACATTCTAATATACCGTCAAGATAGCCAACAACATGAACAACATCTTGTTCAAGCATTCACTTTGTTAAGACAACACAAGCTATATGCTAAGTTTAGCAAGTGTGAGTTTTGGTTTTCATAAGTATCTTTTCTAGGACATATCATATCTTCTAAAGGTATTTGTGTTCAACCTAAAAATGTTGAGTTTGTTCTAGAATATGAACAGCCTAAGACACCAACAGAGATTTGTAGTTTCCTAAGTTTGGCAGGTTACTACAGGAGGTTCATCAAAGACTTCAGTTCTATAGCAAATCCCTAACTAGGTTAACCAGGAAGGATGTTCCTTTTGTCTGGAATGACAAGTGTCAATGCTCTTTCTAGTTGTTGAAGGAAAATTTGACCAGTGCACCAGTGTTAGTGTAACCTGAGCAAGGGAAAGGATGCCTTGTCTTTTGTGATGCCTCGAAGAATGGTTTGGGATGTGTGTTGATGTAGGATAAACAAGTGCTTTATTTTGCCTCTCGACAACTTAAGAAACATGAGGAGAATTATCCTACACACGATCTGAAATCAGTTGTAGTGATTCATGCCTTGAAAATATAGAGACATTACCTGTACAGAGAGAAATGTCAGCTTTTCACAGACCATAAGAATCTAAAGTACATATTTTTGCAGTAAGAGTTGAACATGAGACAGTGTCTTAGGATGGAACTAATCAAAGACTATGATTGCATGATTGATTATCATCCAGGATAGGCTAATGTGGTGGCAGATGTGCTAAGTAGAAAGTCCTCATCTTCATTCACAGATAAAGCACAATTCAATTCTTTGGTGTGTCATAAGATGGACATGCTAGTTTCCTTATGACAGATGAATGCACAAAGGGAAGTATCTTTGCTAGATGGATTGTTGGCACAGATGCAAGTAAAACCTATGCCGAGACAACAGATTAAAGAAGCACAACAGGCTGATACTGTGATACAACATATCATATCAGAATATGACTGTGAGAAGTGGGATGGCTTCCATGAGTCAGAAGATGGAACAATTTGTTACCATGGTAGAATCATGGTACATGATGTTAATGACTTCAAGAAGATATTTATGGAAGAATCTCACTCATGTATGTATGCTATGCATCTAAGAAGTACCAAGATGTATCACAATCTAAAAGATATGTGTTGGTGGCCTGGTTTGAAGAATCATGTAGCTGAGTTTGTTATGTGATGTCTAGTGTGTCAGCAAGTTAAGGTTGAACACCAGAAGCCTGTAAGAACATTACAAGAATTACCTATACCACAATGGAAGTGGGATCATGTGACAATGGATTTTGTAGCTAGTTTGCCTAGAACAGGCAAAGGTCATGATTCCATTTGGGTGATTGTTGACAGGTTGACAAAGTCGACACATTTTCTTCCTTGTTAAGGCAACATGCACTGCTGAGAAACTTGCACATGTTTATGTAGATGAGATAGTGTGGTTGCATAGAGTCTCAGCAACAATTGTGTCTGACAGAGGTCCTTAGTTCACAAATCACTTTGGGAACAATTACACATAACTTTGGATATGCAGTTAAAGTTTAGTACTGCTTTCCACCTTCAGACAGATGGACAATCTCAAAGGACTATACATACCTTGGAAGACTTGATTAGGGCATGTGTTCTTCAATTTGTAGGTAGCTGGGATATACATTTGAGTTTGATAGAGTTTTCTTACAATAATAGTTATCAAAAAATCATTGATATGGCACCATATGAAGCATTATATGGTAGGCACTATAGATCTCTGTTATGCTGGTATGAAATAGGAGAATACCAACTTCTTGATCTTGAACTTATGCAACAGATAACAGAAAATATTAAAGTGATACAATAATAGTTAAAGGCAGCATAGGACAGACAGAATTCGTATGCTGATAATCACCATAGACCTTTAGAATTCTAAGTAGGAGATAGAGTGTATCTCAAGGTCTCTCCTTGGTAAGGTGTTCTCAGATTTGGGAAAAAGGGTAAGTTGGCTCTTAGATTTATGGGACCATATCTAGTGATAACATATATTGGAAAGGTAGCTTATAAGTTGGAACTACCACCTGAGTTGCATAGATTGCATCCAGTATTTCATGCATCTATGTTGAGTAAATGTCACCCCAATACATAGCTTGTATTACAACCTGTAGAGGTAGAATTAGATGAAGATATATCATATGTGGAAGGTCTAGTGTTGATTTTTAATAGAAGAATCAAGAAGTTAAAAAGGAAAGATATAGTGCTTGTGAAAGTTCTTTGGCATCATCATGGCATTGAAGAAGCCACATGAGAGCTGGAGGAAGAGATGAGGAGGAAGTACCCTTCTCTTTTCTCTTGAGATTTTAGGGATAAAATCCTTATTAGGGTTGATAACTTGTAACACCCCTGACCTGGGTTTTGGGATAACCCTAGAAGATTTTCCTAAGTAAGTTGTTTAGAACCTTGTCTTAATCTTTTAAAAAGTAATTAAGACTTGAGGAGAGTTTATTTCTCAATTTTGAACTTATTTGCAAATTTTTTGTGTCTTATATGATAACTTTGGTAAGGATTGCAATTTACCCACATGAGGGGTTTATGTGCAAATTATCACCTCTAGAGTGTTCCTTCTCTCTCTTAGCATCATTTATAGGAGAAAGAAATAAGGGGCACCTTTTTTGAGTCTTGGTTGAATGAAAGCATCCATTGTGGTGAAAGAACCAAAGAAGTGTTGAGTATTTTGAACCATAGATGAGGTTGTGTCGAGTTATGAAGTGTATGGGGGAGTGCCTATCGGCTTGAAATCCATAGAGGAGGTCCCATATCATTTTGGTAGCCTTTGAAAATGTTCATAACAGGCTAAGCACCTCAAGTAGGTAAAACATATCAGTTTACATGTTCCTTGCAAAAGATGTATCGGTTTACACATAAATTGATATTGGGTTGTGATATCTTGTCAACTAAGATACCCAATGGTCAATATCTTATCTATGGTTTATATGGATGCATGGATTCACCATGCATGTACATGTGTCACCTAAGTGCACATGGTGATGACACCTTACACATACTCTCTCTCTTAAACCTCAACTATATAAGCCTTTCTTTTGACTTACAAATGAAACTTTTGATTCCTTTACCATCTCTTGCTTGGTGGATGACCCTAGGAGCTTAAGGAGCAAGGGGAAGGTTGAGAAATTCTTTCAAGGTAATACCATGATCATCTTCAACTAGGGTTGTAAATGGTGCGGGTACGGTGCGGGTCTGGCCATACCCATACCCATACCCATCTAATTTAGCGGGTCTAGTTCTGGTTCTAGACCTGCATAATACAAAACTTAGACCCGCACCATACCCTTACCCACAATAATAGCGGGTATGTGGTGGGGGTGTGCAGGTAAGCGGGTGATAACCTCCTATTTTAGTCGATTATCTTAGTCTTTTTCTTTGGTTTTCCATACTCTTTTTACGTTTAAACTACACATAATCCCAATTTTACCCTCTTTTTGTAAATACACCATCAGGCTAACCTTTTCCTTTTATATATGCAGAAAAAGCACAAAAAAACATAAAAGAATAACTCAGCCCCAAGACCGAGTGGATTCAAACGGTCCCAAAACCGCATGAAGCCAACCGGTCCCGAGACCGCATGGAGTCAAACGGTCTCAAGACCGCATGAAGCCAACCGGTCCCGAGACCGCATGGAGTTCAAACGGTCCCAAGACCGCATGAAGCCAACTGGTCCCGAGACCGCATGGAGTTCAAACAGTCTCAAGACCGCATGAAGCCAACCGGTCCCGAGACCGCATGGAGCTCAAACGGTCTCAAGACCGCATGAAGCCAACCGGTCCCGAGACCGCATGGAGTCAAACGGTCCCAAGACCGCATTAGCCAACCGGTCCTGAGACCGCATGGAGTCAAACGGTCCCAAGACCGCATGAAGCCAACCGGTCCTGAGACTGCATAGAGTTCAAACGGTCTCAAGACCGCATGAAGCCAAACGGTCCCGAGACCGCATGGAGTTCATACGGTCTCAAGACCGTTTGAAGCCAAACAGTCTCACGGTCCAAACGGTCTTGAGGCCCCAAATAGTCTTGAGGCCCCAAACGGTCTTGAGGTCCAAACGGTCTCCAAACCGTTTGGACTTCACTCAAGGCCTATAAATAAGACCCCAAGGGTCCTCCGTGGGGGGAGACATCTCAGACGTCCAAAGGATGCCCCAATCGTTCCAGAGCTCCTGCCACTTCCATCCTCCGTCCTGGGGCTGTCGGTCTGAGGTTCATACTCCATCCTGAAGCTGCTTTTTCCTTCTTCGTCAAGAAGGTGGGAAGGGGATACCTCCTCATCGTGCAACCTACAAAGACTGGTGGATCGTTGCTCTCTCTCTCCAGGGGGTTGACCTTCTTCCATCCTTTATGGGGATGATGCTCTCTCTCTCTTCTCGCCTCCTTCTTGGTCTTAGTCATGAGGGAGTAGTCTTCTTCACTAGGGTGCGGGGAGTAGCCCCGCTACCCATACTTTCATATCATGTAAAATGTAATCCTTAGGTTGTAATGTAGAGTTCTTATCTTTGTCGGTTCAACATCAAACGATTAATGAATACTTGTTGCTTGATCTCCAACTTGTGTTATCTTTTATCTTTTAGTATGAATTGTCT
The DNA here is from genome assembly GCA_963693085.1 of Alisma plantago-aquatica. Taxonomy (NCBI): domain Eukaryota; kingdom Viridiplantae; phylum Streptophyta; class Magnoliopsida; order Alismatales; family Alismataceae; genus Alisma; species Alisma plantago-aquatica. Next base: position 754,750,253 of record OY856412.1, read on the forward strand.
ACATTTGTACTATTAGATTCAAAACTCATTTGCATGTTGGTTCTTGATGCATGTATCCACCATGTATCTGTTTCGGTATCTAGAGGTGTATCTCAAGAAGTGGAGTAAACTCACTATCATCCGTTGCACTTTCATTCTATTAAATGGAATCAGTTGACGTATGGAAGTGCAACCTTGGTAAGTCGAGGAACACACTTTGCGAGGGGAATGATGTAAAGTAATGTGACCATTTGATCGGGAATGGCTGGCGTTGCAACATTCCCGTGCTTCTCGTAGCTAGGTTATCTGAAAGGATACTAGGTCTACAAGGATACTAACTGACCGAACTCTTTTTGCAGGTTAAGTTTTGCTTTGCATGTGTTGATCGATGTGTAGTGGAGGTGAAAAACCAATCACACCCTAGTGATCTTTATCATAGTTTAACTCTTAGATTTACTTGCTTTCTTTACTTTCCATGTTCTTAGTTTAAAACCATCAAAATCCAACTTTCGATATAAGTGCCAACTAGTAAGTATCTAAGTGAAGTTCTATACATTTTTCATCTTGTTGCTTGCAATAAGACCGTTGTCTTTTGGGTTCGATCCTAAATCTGTACTATGATAAGGCTTCCATACTCTTATGGGGTTGGAGTGTTTATCTAAGCACCAGTTCTAGGTAAACATAGAGAGAACATCAACTCCCTAGGGTTTTTGGTGCATCTTTGGGACTCCCATTGGAAGAGTGATCTTTTAGTGTAAGTCCCAGCTCCATCAAAAAATGGCGTCGTTGCCGGGGAAAACGGAACGTTGTTATTTCACTTAGTACCTTTCTAGTTGGTTAGGTTTTTACACTTTCTTTTTGAATCATAACTCTATATCTTCTTGAAACTTTCATATTTTCACTATTATCTAAAGGAGTTCTCTTTTCTCTACTCAGGTAGAACACGTGCGTGCAATCACCGCATAGTCGCGGATTCTCCCCTCATTCGGAGTTCGACTCCGAGCTAGAGAGAAGTTTCCACCGCCGAATCCATCTCAATCGCTAACGCGCTAGACAAATGGCTGACGAACAGCATCAAGCTGCTTTGGTGATGGAGAGAGTAAATGCTGCCATCGCCGCACAACGGGCACAACTTATCGCAGACACTCGTGCCCAAATACAAGCGGAAATACGAGCAGAAGAGCAAGCCCACATAAGAGCGGAAACCGAGGCAGCAACCCAAGCTGCTCAGCTCGAGTTACGAAACAAGCAACTAAGGGACTATGTTGTCCCGAAGAACTACGAGGATAACCACCCGGTCCGGCCTCCGATCATCAACATCCCAAAGTTTGAGATCCGGACCCAGTGGATCCAGATTATGCAAGGAATCTCCTTCTCTGGAGGTTCAGGAGATGATTGCATGGACCATTTGAAAAGGTTTAAGGCATTATGCCGCCTGGTCCCGCAAGCTGGTATCGCTTTCGATGTGATAATGCTCCACCTGTTCCATTTCACCTTATCTGGAAGGGCCTTGAGTTGGTACAACTCATTGGACAGAGAAACCATAATAACGTCTTGGGCCCCTCTAGAGGAGAAATTCTTGGAGAAGTTCTTTCCACCCTCATTGACCTATGAAATCAGAGGGCAAATCAATCATTTCTCCCAGCTACCTGGAGAAACCCTCGCTGAGGCATGGGAAAGATTTAAGGAACTTCTACGCAAATGCCCCCATCATGGAATTTCACATAATCAACTGATAGAAACTTTTTACCGGGGAGTAAGCAATGATATTAAACAGTTCCTAGATTCCTCGTCTGGAGGAAACTTTATGAGGAAAAACTATGAAGATGCCTGGAAGATTGTTACTTTAGGAGCTGAAAACCAGTCCAACTGGGGACGGTCAGCTAGAAAAGGCGTTCTTAAAGTTTTCAAAGCTGAAGAATCCATGGAAATGAAGGCTATCGCTGAGGCCTTGCAAACTATTGTTCATAAACAACAAACTCTCGAGGCTTCTCTCGGAGAAATTGACAAAAAAGCCCCTTTTGTACAACAAGTTAAGGCTGTCACAGGATCATGTGAAGCTTGTCATTCTTCCGACCACCCAACCTTGTCCTGCGGTATGCTATATAATGTGATGATGGATTTACATCCACCACTGCAACCTTATGAACCTATTATTGATCAATCTGGAGATCAGATTCTGGAACAAGTTAACTCCATCCACATTATTCCCGGACAAGTTTACTACAATCCCAGTCAACCTAGGAATCATCCTGGGTTCCAATACGGGAATCCTTCCGGAACTGCGAATCCGCAACATCAGACACAGGGAGGATCTGATAATAGGCTACCACCTGGGTTCTCGAACAATTTTAACCAAAATCAAGGGAAATCAAGAAACAATTTCCCTAGGGTTAACTACCCTAGGAACCAATTAGCCTACTATCAGTACGCTCATCCCCTGCTTCATCCGCAGTTGCATACTCAGCAGTCTCAACAACAAAACCTTCAGAAAAATACTACTGCACAGCCGGAAGATGAGATATCTTTGATAAGGTAGCTACTACAATCGCAACAAACCATGCTGGCTAACCAACATGCCCAACAGAAGGCAGTTGAAGCCCAGCTTGCTCAGATTGCTGCACAATTAAAGCCCCCAGTAGGTATGCTTGTCGGGCAGCCTGAACCAAATTCTAAGCATGGGCAAAACAAACACGAACAGCTGAATGCCGTCACCACAAGGTCGGGATGCATTCTTCCTGAGCCTACCAAGATCACCCTAGATGATGATGAAATGCCCACTCTTATGACAAAAGAGATCTCGCAACAAGGGATTGAGAAATCTCCCGAAGGCACAAAGGACAAAAACAAAGAACAGGTGTCCGCAGAACCCGAGGTCCCGCAATTTAAACCAAGGATTCCATATCCAGGCAGACTATAAGAAACAAAAATGGATGCCAGATTTCAGAAATTCAAAGAAGCAATGAAGAAACTGTACATCAACATCCCACTCCTTGACGCTTTGTCCGAAGTACCAGCATGGGCAAAGTATCTCAAAACTGTACTATCACGAAAGTATATCACCAAGGAGCAGGAGACTGTCAAGCTTGATCAAACCACTTCTGACATCATCTTGAACAAACTACCCAAAAAGAAGGACCCAGGTTCCTTCGGAATCCAATGTTGCATTGGAAAAGCGTCTGCAAAGAAAGGATTAGCTGACCTTGGGGCCAGTATATCCATTATGCCCTACTCTATGTGCCAACGCCTTGGTTTCACCGACTTGCTGCCTACAGCAATGACTATTCAACTAGCCGACTCCACAATAACCGCACCGTTGGGAATCATTGAAGATATCCCAGTAAGGATAGGAAAGGATGCCTACGTTCCGTGTGATTTTGTTATCATGGATATTAAAGAAGACTTGAGGTATCCGATCATTTTCGGCAGGCCTTTCCTAGCTACCGCCAGAGTGCTAATCGACGTCGAAGCTGGAACCATCATTCTTAGGCTCGGGAGAGAAGCAATTCAATTCCGCGTCCTTGATAGTATGAAAGGCCCTAACATCCAAGAAGAAGTCTTTCTTTTGGATGCAATTCAACAAATGTCGCAATTAGAAATCTCCGAGCCAATTGACAAACTTGAGAATGCTCTTATCAATCCAGAAGTTGAATTTTCTGTAAATGAACTAGTCCAGCAATGCCTCCAATACCTAGAAAAGATAGAAGAAGTGCCAAAAGCTACTTTTGAAGAACTTAAAGCCATCACTACCATAGAAGCAGCAGAACCACCAAAAACCCCTGAATTAAAGACTTTACCCATAGGGCTTAAATATGTTTTCCTAGATGAGGAAGAGTTATGCCTGGTCATTATCATCTCCACCCTTACCGAAGACCAAGAAGTCAGACTTCTGGATAAACTGAGGAAGCATAAAAAGATCATTGGATATAAAATAACTGACCTCATAGGCATAAACCCGGCTCTGTGTATGCACAAGCTTCCTATGGTTGAAGAATTTAAACCCTCTCGTGAATATCAAAGAAAATTGAACCCAAACTTGAAAGAGGTAGTTCATCTGGAAGTCCTTAAACTACTCAAAGCAGGCATGATCTATCCTATCTCTGACTCTCAGTGGGTCAGTCTGGTTCAGGTTGTTCCAAAGAAAGGGGGCACTACTGTAGTAATCAACGATAAAAATGAGCTAGTGCCTACCAGGACTGTAACGGGGTGGTGAATGTGCATTGATTATAGGAAGTTGAATAAAGCTACAAGGAAAGACCACTACCCTCTGCCTTTCCTTGATGAAGTCCTGGAACGCTTGGCCCACCAAAAGTATTTCTGTTATCTCGATGGTTACTCTGGGTTTTACCAAATACCCATACACCCAGAGGACCAAGAAAAAACCACCTTCACTTGTCCCTTTGGGACATATGCATTCAGAAGAATGTCGTTCGGGCTATGTAACGCTCCTGCCACTTTCCAACGCTGCATGTCTGCTATCTTCGCCGGGTTAACTGGATCTATTATGGAAGTCTTTATGGATGATTTCTCTGTTTACGGAGACTCCTTCGACAACTGTCTAATCAATCTTGAACGAGTTCTGTAACGCTGCGAGGAAACGAACCTTATCTTGAACTGGGAAAAATGCCATTTCATGGTAACACAAGGTGTCGTCCTCGGACATAGGGTAAGTGATAGGGGAATCGAGGTTGACAAAGCAAAGATCGATGTTATCTCAAAGCTGTCACCTCCGAAGGACATAAGGGGAGTTCGAGCTTTCCTGGGTCATGCAGGGTTTTACAGAAGATTCATCAAAGACTTCTCGAAAATAGCTAAACCCATGACCCAACTCCTGACCAAAGATGCCGAGTTCATTTTCGACCAAGAATGTATGCAAAGCTTCTCCACCCTCAAAGAGGCATTAACCTCCGCACCTATTCTAAGGGCTCCAGACTGGTCGCAACCCTTCGAAATTATGTGCGACGCAAGTGATTATGCCATAGGGACTGTTTTAGGACAACGGATCGATAAGAAACCCTATGTCATCTACTACGCATCCAAAACGCTAGACGAAGCATAGAAAAACTACACCACTATGGAAAAGGAGTTTCTGGCTATCATCTACGTGTTCGAAAAATTCCGCTCCTACCTGATTGGCTCTAAAGTCATCGTCTACACTGACCATTCTGCTATCCGATACCTGATCCAGAAACAGGACGCCAAACCCAGGCTTATTCGCTGGGTATTAATGCTTCAAGAATTCGACCTAGAGATCAAAGATAAAAGTGGCGTGGAGAATGTTGTGGCCGATCATCTCAGCAGGATCGAGGTTGAAGAAAAAGATAAAATCCCTATCAGGGATTCTCTTCCTGATGATCAGCTTATGAAGGCCACTCATAGTTTTCCTTGGTATGCTGATATCATTAATTATCTGGCCACAGGGATCATCCACCCGTCTGCTTCATATCAGGATAAAAGGAAGTTCCTTCACGACATAAAACGTTATCATTGGGACGAACCCTACTTATTCCACCTCTGTGCCGACGGACTTTTTTGTCGATGCCTGCCAGAAGAAGAAATAACCCCGGTCTTAGAACATTGCCATTCCGGACCCACGGGGGGGCATATGAGCGCCAAGAAAACCGCCATAAAAGTTTTACAATCTGGTTTATTCTGGCCCACCATATCAAAAGACTCGTATGATTTCGTGAAAGCCTACGACAAATGCCAGTTTTCGGGCAACATATCAAAAAGGGATGAAATGCCCCTCACTATGTGGCAGGAAATTGAGCTGTTTGATGTGTGGGGGGTAGACTACATGGGACGTTTCCCTTCATCATACGGTTTCTCTTACATTCTGGTCGCAGTAGATTACGTCTCAAAGTGGGTCGAAGTTGTACCCACCGTATCCAGCGACTCCAAACCTGTTATCAAATTGTTCAAAGATACTATTTTTCCAAGGTTTGGAGTTCCAAGAACAGTCATATCAGATGGCGGGACCCATTTCCTGGAATGAAGTTTCAAAGTGTTACTGAAAAAATACGGAGTCCATCACAAAGTCGCCACGCCTTACCACCCACAAACTAGCGGCCAGGTAGAAGTATCCAATAGACAGTTAAAGGCGATTCTTGAAAAAACGGTGAATAAAAACCGCACTGATTGGTCCACCAAACTTCCTGATGCTCTCTGGGCATACCGAACTGCTTACAAAACACCAATTGGAACAACTCTGTTCCGTATGGTGTACGGGAAGTCATGTCATCTTCCAGTCAAGCTGGAACATAAAGCCTGGTGGGCCATCAAGCAACTAAACTTCGATCTTAAAAGTGCAGGGGAGAACAGACAACTCCAGCTACAGGAGTTAGAAGAGCTCCGAATGACAGCATATCACAGTGCCAGAATCTATAAAGAGCAAACAAAAATGTGGCACGATGGACATCTTAAGAGAAAAGATATCGCCGTTGGCGACAAAGTGCTCCTATTCAACTCCAAGCTCAAATTATTCCTCGGAAAACTTAGAACAAAATGGTCCGGACCCTTCACTATAAAACATATCTAACCAACTGGAGCCTCCATTATTATCGACAACAAAGGAGGAGAACGGACGGTCAACGGGCACCATTTAAAAAGATATTACACTCAGGAAGACAAAATGCATCTACAAACCATCGACATCAGAGATACTACGCCAACAACATAACAACCTTACAGCTTCGTCGAGCCAGCGACGTTAAACCAAGGCGCTACTTGGGAGGCAACCCATGACTCCACGAATTAGTTTAGCCGCTGCCCTTATCCTAATTACCTCTCACTCTATCACTTTGACACTCTGAGGACAGAGTGAGTGATAAGTTAGGGGGGGTACATTAGACAAGGGCAAGGTATCCTCTTTTTCTAAAAACCCTCTTTCTTTCTTCCCTTTTTGGATAAAGTCACATCAACTAACTCTAAAATCATGTTAATCCCTACAAGTAAATATCACTTAGACATCGAATGGCGATTTATCATTTTCCATCCACTATTGATTCCATGTTTTTTCTTCGATTCTTTATCTGACTCTCCACAGGTCAAAATCAAGGCAGATATAAGCCAAGATCTCGAGGATGAGAGGGAAATCAGGCAACTTCCAAATCAAGAAAGTTCTGCAAGAGGACCACAAACCAAATAAGTGCACATTGAAAAACCCTAAGAACAGCTTTCCTCTCTTCAAAATAAAAGAGGCTTGGCCGCCCAAAATAAATCCTCAAAAAAATCCCAAAACCCAAGCTTGTGAGTTATTGAATAAAAGCCAGAGAGACGAATAAAATTATGAGAGTTATGCCACGCATAAGAATCTATATAAAGAACTGACGAAGGTCTCACCCGGCCGGCACATTCCGATGCCCTCACAAAGGCAGATGTGTCGTGCCCGGTAGTGAAACCCTAAAGTTTCTAAGTATATGAAAAGCTCATAAAGGGCTCACCCGGCCGGTACATTCAGCTGCCCTCATAAAGGCAGATGTGTCGTGCCCGGTAGTGAGATTCTAAAAAGCATAGACAGCCCCTCCCCCACTTGAAGGGGGAGCTACACTTCAAAGCCTTTAGCCAACCCTCATACCCTCTCTAGCTTCCAGTAGGTTTTTCAGAGAGGTATAAAGCTGATTAGAGTCAACAACATGCACAAAATAAAGGTGGACCCAATGCAAACTTTGAGATACGGAAAGAAACCTGAGATCCAAGCAACCCTCGAAATCCGAAAGAGTCAAGGCATGCAATAAGACTTGATATGACCCCAGGGGAACTCAGGTCAAGAATTGAAGCAAGAGTATGGAAATCCTAAATAAGATCGCCTCGCCATTACATGTCTCAGCTCTATCTAACTTGAGGACAAGCTAGACTCTAAGTTAGGGGGGGTGATAACCTCCTATTTTAGTTAATTATCTTAGTCTTTTTCTTTAGTTTTCCATACTCTTTTTACGTTTAAACTACACATAATCCCAATTTTACCCTCTTTTTGTAAATACACCATCAGGCTAACCTTTTCCTTTTATATATGCAGAAAAAGCACAAAAAAATCATAAAAGAATAACTCGGCCCCAAGACCGAGTGGATTCAAACGGTCCCAAAACCGCATGAAGCCAACCGGTCCCGAGACCGCATGGAGTCAAATGGTCTCAAGACCGCATGAAGCCAACCGGTCCCGAGACCGCATGGAGTTCAAACGGTCCCAAGACCGCATGAAGCCAACCGGTCCCGAGACCGCATGGAGTTCAAACGGTCTCAAGACCGCATGAAGCCAACCGGTCCCAAGACCGCATGGAGTTCAAACGGTCTCAAGACTGCATGAAGCCAACCGGTCCCGAGACCACATGGAGTCAAACGGTCCCAAGACCGCATGAAGCCAACCGGTCCCGAGACCGCATGGAGTCAAACGGTCCCAAGACCGCATGAAGCCAACCGGTCCCAAGACCGCATAGAGTTCAAACGCTCTCAGGACCGCATGAAGCCAAACGGTCCCGAGACCGCATGGAGTTCATACAGTCTCAAGACCGTTTGAAGCCAAACGGTCTCACGGTCCAAATGGTCTTGAGGCCCCAAACAGTCTTGAGGCCCCAAACGGTCTTGAGGTCCAAACGGTCTCCAAACCGTTTGGACTTCACTCAAGGCCTATAAATAAGACCCCAAGGGTCCTCCGGGGGGGAGACATCTCAGACGTCCAAAGGTTGCCCCAATCGTTCCAGAGTTCCTGCCACTTCCATCCTCCGCCCTGGGGCTGTCGGTCTGAGGTCCATACTCCATCCTGAAGCTGCTTTTTCCTTCTTCATCAAGAAGGTGGGAAGGGGAGACCTCCTCATCGTGCAACCTACGAAGACTGGTGGATCGTTGCTCTCTCTCTCCAGGGGGTTGACCTTATTCCATCCTTTGTGGGGATGATGCTCTCTCTCTCTTCTCACCTCCTTCTTGGTCTTAGTCATGAGGGAGTAGTCTTCTTCACTAGGGTGCGGGGAGTAGCCCCGCTACCCATACTTTCATATCATGTAAAATGTAATCCTTAGGTTGTAATGTAGAGTTCTTATCTTTGTCGGTTCAACATCAAACGATTAATGAATACTTGTTGCTTGATCTCCAACTTGTGTTATCTTTTATCTTTTAGTATGAATTGTCTACGTTTGTACTATTAGATTTGAAACTCGTTTGCATGTTGGTTCTTGATGCATGTATCCACCATGTATCTATTTCGGTATCTAGAGGTGTATCTCAAGAAGTGGAGTAAACTCACTATCATCCGTTGCACTTTCATACTATGAAATGGAATCAGTTGACGTATGGAAGTGCAACCTTGGTAAGTCGAGGAACACACTTTGCGAGGGGAATGATGTAAAGTAATGTGACCATTTGATCGGGAATGGCTGGCGTTGCAACATTCCCGCGCTTCTCGTAGCTAGGTTATCCGAAAGGAGACTAGGTCTACAAGGATACTAACTGCCCGAACTCTTTTTGCAGGTTAAGTTTTGCTTTGCATGTGTTGATCGATGTGTAGTGGCAGTGAAAAACCGATCACACCCTAGTGATCTTTATCATAGTTTAACTCTTAGATTTACTTGCTTTCTTTACTTTCCATGTTTTTAGTTTAAAACCATCAAAATCCAACTTTCGATATAAGTGCCAACTAGTAAGTAGCTAAGTGAAGTTCTATACGTTTTTCATCTTGTTGCTTGCAATAAGACCGTTGTCTTTTGGGTTCGATCCTAAATCTGTACTATGATAAGGCTTCCATACTCTTATGGGGTTGGAGTGTTTATCTAAGCACCAGTTCTAGGTAAACCTAGAGAGAACATCAACTCCCTAGGGTTTTTGGTGCATCTTTGGGACTCCCATTGGAAGAGTGATCTTTTAGTGTAAGTCCCAGCTCCATCAGCGGTTCTATAAAAGGTCATATTGTTTATTTAAGAAAAATGACTATGTTCTATATATTTTAATACAATAAGATATTATTATTATTATGTAGTATATTAACATGCAATAGTTATATTAGATAATGCTATATTGTATACATTAACATTAATTGAGTTAATTCTTTACATATTTGTAGTCATCATCATAATGTTTGACTTTTGTAGAAAGTAATGTAAATTAGTAGATATTGTGATTTTAAGTTTACATATGATGTTCATTATTGTAACTATAATAGTAAATTCTTAATTATATGACTAGTCTCAAACTTATTGTGGTTATAGTAGGATAATGTCAAGAATTATATTAGTTAGACTAGTAAAGTATGATATATAACATATTATTTAAGTAGTTACTTAAGTATAGAGGGTACACGGGTCTAGCGGGTTTGGGTCCAAGCATACACATTATTGGACCCGCTTATATGCGAGTTCAAGGGTATACAGATCCAAGGGTATGTGGGTATAAAAAATTAGACCCATGAAAGGTTTTTTAAGGGTCCACGGGTCTACCCATTCCCATTTACAGCCCTATCTTCAACCATAGAAAGACTATGGTTCTCAGATCATGATTATTTCCTTTCCTTCTTCACCAAGTTCCTTAATATGATATCTTCTTTGATATAGAAGTGTTGTGATCGAGTCTTGGACTTTTGATAAGTCCTCTTCAACCTTGGGAGCATGGAGCTTTGCCGCTTGAAGCTCTTGTGTTGATCTTGAGGTGGATTATATAACTTGAGCTCAACTCTATTATTGTTCACCTTCTATCATGCAATACTTGGTGACTCCTTTTCTACTTCGACTTTTCTTGTTTGAATGATGGTTCTATGAGTTCTAGTGGATATATGAGGTTGTTGTCCATGAACTAGAGTGTTAATGGATGAAGTATTGGAGCTTGAAGATGATGGAAACCTCTATGCACAAACCGATATCGGTTTGTGGAAACCCTAACCTGATACAAGGGTAATTGAATGAAAAACTATTCAAATGAATTCCTAACCTCCTATCACTGTGTTACTTATGTAGGACTACTGTCCTTGCAGTTGTCTAACCTATCACCCAAGGCTAAAGAATAAGACAAACCAATACTGAAAACAGTTAAGATAACTTATACTTGCACTCTAATATGGAGGCCAACATGGCCAACATTAACTGTAATCTGATATACTCATAAACCAATATTCCTCTAGCCTGACACAAAGTATGATGGGTGACAAACTTAGCTCGACACACCATGTGAAGGTATGGGCAACACATTCCTTGAGGTCTTGGCTGACACACCAAGTAGTGGTGAGGTCAATAGGTAAAAGAAACTAAGGTATTGATAAGGGTTCACCCAATACAACTCAAAACCCTAGAGGTCGATACCCCATAGTGAGCAATGGATGATACCCTAAGTATTAGGGTGGCTGACACTCTACAGAGAGGTCAAGTTGTGATGCCTAAGTGAGGTGAAAATATTTGCTAAATTATAAAGAAATTGATGCACCAAGGTATGGTGAAGGAAATTCACTAAGATGTGATTCATGTTTGATATCACCTTTAGCACCTTACAACTGATAACACCCTAAGAACCTCTAAACCAATATCTCTTCGAGGTGTCATGGCTGACACAAATGAAGAGTGTCATGGATGATACATGTGCCTTGGCTGACACAAGTACATGTGTCCAGACCGAGACAAGTGAATGTGTCTAGGCTGACACAAAGATTAGAGTGAAGGACGATACACCTTAATGAGTATAGGCTGATACACCTTGATGAGTGTTGGCCTATACACCTTGAATATAATCAATGGATACACTATGAAGTAATGAAATGGATACACTTTACTAAGTGTAGGCTGACAAACTCTAAAGAGGATTAAATTTAATAAGTATGTTGAAGTCAATATCCTTGTAAGGATGAGAGAGAAACTTGTGCTACTCATATGAGAAAGATAACACTTCATGTTGATTATCAATTGATGATACTTTATGAAGTATGCTTAAACACATATGGCAATAATATAGCTCATATGATATGAATTAGGGTTTGATTGATAATTATGAACTTGAAAACCCTAAATCAGTTACAAGGGGAAACCCTAACCCTAATTGTGAAATTGTTGCAATTTGAATGATTCCATTTATGGCATGGTCATGATATTCACTTGATATTGCATTTGTTATGAAATCCTAACCATGTAGGTATTGTGAAATATTGAGGATATCCAGGTATGAGCTATAATGATTTAGCATAATACAGATTATATAAGTCCTTGTGAGCCATGTGATATACTTATACAGCAAGTATGATATATATATGGGTCTGATGACCTAGAAATGATTGTTGCCTAGTAAAAGGCGACACCATTCAATAATGAACTGAGGGTTTGATACCCAAAACATGTGATCATGATAATGATAATGTTTAAGGGATGAGATTCTCGATCTAGTATTCAGGGGATTGAGATCCTAGGATGAGTATAACAAGATGTGTTCCAATTGATACAAGATTTCTTGAAGAATATGAATACACTTTTCTATGTAGCATTTATCTATAATTCATGCTTGTAACTCGATTGATGCTAAAAGATGCAGTAATGCACTTAACCTATCAAGTGAACTAAAAATGTAGTTGCCCTGGCTATAGACCCATTTAGTGACAGGATTTGCTAAATGATGAAATGAGTTTTACTCAGAGAGTATATTATTGAATACGTGGGGTGCAAGTTGATGTATCTCCTTATATCCTATAGGGTTGGGTGTGGGCCATACCCTGAAGAGAGTGTGGTTGTAGGCCGTGACTCAATATGCAACCAGTATTGGTTATAGACCATACCCTAATATAATCAGGATTGACTATGGGTCATATCCTGATAAGGGAACAACAATGAGTTGTATCTCTCTAATGATGATCCTATATACCACGACTAGCTAATTAGAGATTGACTCATAATGTCACTGTCAATAAACTCATACTGACCAAGAAAGGAGAGGTCATGGAGTATGGCTCTTCCATAGACCTTGCATGGCACTAATGCTACTTAGTAGTGGTCAGTCAGAGCATGAGTGGTATACCTCATCTCTTCAAGGCATAATATTGATTGTTAAAAGATGCAATCATCTGTGTAGCGTATTTGCTTAAGGATCAAATATGGAAACATTTAATGAGGCTGCAATTACTTTTACATGTCTTAGTTGATAAATATTATACATGTTCTTCATATTCCTTTTAAAAATTATGAGATGATCTATTGCTCGGTCATAGTTATTGGAACTACTTGAATGATAAAGATTGCTCTAGTCTGCATATAAAAAGTTGTTATACCTATTTAATTCAATAAAGGTTTCTTCTGCTCTCTTTCATAAGGTTTATCTGTGATAATAATATTGTTGGAGGGGTGTTATATCTCCTGCTGAGATATGGATCTCGCCCCATGAGTTACACAACTTTTTAGGTGGATGTGCATGAGGAGGAAGATATCATGTAGCAGAGAGTAGGCAGAAGCAGCAAGAACAATAGTAACAGCTTAGGTTGAGTGTGTTGTTATGTGTCTTGTAGATATAGAGTCTTATATGTCATCCATGTACTCTCAAGTCTTTAGGAAATAGTGCATAAACAGTTATGATCAATCTGATATTTTAGCTAGTACACCTTGATGCATAATGTTGCTTTTGTATATGTTTTGGTAAAGCAACTGTTATCTCATATCTTTACAAAGTGATGAAATGATGTATGTACAAAGTGAACCATGATGTATATATGGTTTGGTTCTTTCTGTAAAGGGTTTCTTGGTAGTGGATCTTTTGGTAAAAAAGTTTTAATTTTTAGTGATTTTTGGAAATCCATTGCTAATGTTTATTTCTGTGTAGTTTTTTTGCGATAATGATGTCGGTTTGATAGTGGTCGTCACAAGGATTGTCAATGGGGAGGATATTACATGTTTAGTCTTCATCCATACCATGTAGGGTGATGGTTAGGGTAAAGGTTCTTGTAACCCATTCCTCATATACCCTTTCCCCATTTCCCTGCCATACTAAAAGGGGAGGGTAAGGTATGGACATTATCCATACCCTTTTACACCCATTTATTTAATAAAGATATATAATTGTATAGAAGCTTCTAGTTCAGTTTCCACCTTATTTTTTCCAATAGGAAAGCTTGTGGGTTGCAGCTTACTTTCCACCCCCAATCACACTCAAATGTTTGTAGTATATTGTTATTAAATGTTGAACCAGTTGATAGGGCCGCTGAATAATGGGAAAAGGATGACCACACCACCTTAAAATAAGTTGTTCTAGGACCAATGTCTAAGCATATTACGCAACTATAACATTATCCTGCTTATATTCACATTTTTGAAAATGCAAGTCAAGAAAGATGTGACTTAATCATTATCACCCTAAGCACCATCTTGAAATAAGCTAGTTTTTTTTATAAAAAACATTTTATATTAAAATTACCCATTTACCCTTAACCCTCATTATTTACCCTGTGGGGAAGAGGGTAAGGGGAGGGTAAGAGGATTGACAAGAAGGGTAATTACCCTTACCTGCTAACCTATGGAGGATAAGGGTAAGGGTAGAGACTTACCATCCATATTGACTGCCCTAATCGACAGGTCGAGATAACTGCTTAACAAAGGTCTTCTAGTGAAAGAAGTGGAAACCATCGACCCCATTATGGGAAATCAACCTCCTAGTCAGATTCAACTAAAATGTGGGTAGATCGACTGCTCGATCAATCTGTGTATCAACTTCTTCCCCCATTTCTTATTGTCTCATATTTTTTTCATTTGAGAACTATGACTTATTCAAGTTGTAATATGTATTCTACAAGTACCATGAGTGACTAAACTCATAACTTGGGTTGAGAATACCCGTCAGGCCCTCCCAACCATATCAGATTTTGTACTTTTATTTAATGCATATGTTCTTAAAGTTTTGTTTCTATACTCCTATTTAATGTGTCGTTCGTTTGATTAGCTACCTTATTGCAATATTTGATTTGGATTGATTCGAGAGAATGAGTTCAGTAAGATCTATAGTATCAAATAGTAATAAAACACGAGTCTAAGGAGTGACTACAGCATAAGTCATATGTTTATCCTTGATTTATTGGTTACCATCTCGAGAGATATAGAGAGAGACAACCTTTAGATAGAAATCTATCTAGGTCTTAAGAGAAGGAAGATGTAGATATCTTTTATGAATTCTTGCAAAATATGTCAAGAATATATATAATTTAGAAGAGAAGGTTTTGCATGTTGTGGTTGGCTTGATTGGTAAAACTCAACCCAAATTCCCCTTTATTATCTTCATTTTTGTTTGATCTTCCATAATTTAGATATACTATTTTAATTATATTAATTCATTCCTTAACTAGAATACCAAAATGATTCCTTTTGATTTGATAAATTAATCAAGGCTTTCTATTATTATTTAGTTGTTTTCCTTATCCTTGTGTTCAACCCCATATTACCACAATATACTATGTATTGAGTTGCAAATGTCTCTTGAACTCAGATATAAATGTAAAGTCTTGTATCTTTGACTAGATGATTGTGTTTATACTTTTGATCCATGAAAAAGATCAATCAACTTTGGAGTATATGAAACAAGAAACCACTAAGAACTCAAAGTCTACTTTGACTTAATCTGTGTTATTAAGTTCAACAACAGACTAGATTACACACCTTTCTCTTTTTTTTTCTTTTAGTTGTAGCCATGGATCTACCCACAACAAGGTAGGATATCTTGTCTACTTGCTCTCCTAACTTTTTCTACAATCCTGATTGTTGGAAGATCATTGAGAATCGTGGACTTTAGTTGGTAGACCTACATCAACCCCAACCAACTTCTTCTACTTTGTAATTTTACACTCTTGACTCCTTTGTTCCAACATCTCATGTTGTGTTTTTTACCAAACATATTATGAGAGCAACTGCCAGTTCAAGAGAAAATATTGATACTCTCAAGTTAGCTATGTCATCCTACTTCCAAGATTTTTTTTATCCATATTTATCTGTTATCGATAGGTAAAACCGCATGATCTTCAAATTGACAAAGGCTTATGCTCACAATAGAAGCATCATATACATTTTTTAATAGAGATTTATTGACACACCCTTAGTCTATACAATGGACCCATACTCAGTTTTCATGTATGAAGACTTCAGCCATCACGCCCAATCTACTAGTCCCGATAAGGAATTCATTTTGATTTCCTACTTGAACCCTCGATTGGACTCACATGGATTTTTTAGTGAATATTTACCTATCTAGGAGAGTCCTACCTTCCACTTGTTTTCTCTAATGCAATCACTAGAGGAAGATTTACAATACCCTTTAATGGAATTTGATGATGGAGATCTTCACATACCTATGGTCAACCAAGAATCCATGCATCAACCTATAGTCATTTTGATGATTTGCTTGATCAATCCACTTTGTTTTTCATTTCAAACGAGAGTGACATTCCACATGTTGAGGATTGTTGTAACACCCCACTTTTCCCAACACAATTAAATCACTGAGCGGAAGCTATTTACTCAAGGGGGTGTCACAAACATGTTATTCATTTGCAATTTGAATAAATAGAAAACTTTGCATTTATTGGAATTCTTGATTCATACATTGTTCTTGGCATAAAGGAAACTACATCACATGTATCTATAAGACCTAAGCTACTTGATATCATAACTAAACATAATGGAAAATATTTTTAAAACTTTGGATTGGATTGGTAAATGGCACCCCACCAGGCTAAGCTTGAAGAGGTCCTAGTCCTTGATTATCCTCTTTATCTTTTACTTGCTCCAATTCCTACAGACATCGCATCCCCAGCCATGCAAAATAAACAATACATCATTAAGTGGTATTTGGCACATTATAAGACATAAAAATAATAACTTGTCAATTAAAAAATTGACATGAAATAATTTGACATAACTTGATCATGGGTTTATCTTAAACATTCATTGGATAACTTTAAACATGATGAATTGGAAAAGTAAATGTATGCCACCTCTCTTAACGCCCCATAGGAGCCCATAATTGCTAGGAAATCCCATAATGACATTTTCAAGTCCATAAATGACGCACATATAAAAACTTAGCCAATTCCTTAATCTTCATTATTAACTAAGTCTTAACTTAACATTAAAATTTCCTAGTCTTAATCTTGTACATGATGGGATTGCTCCCTCTTAATGCCATGATGGGATTTCTCCCTCTTAAATCATAATACGGTTTCTCCTTCTTGATCATGATTCGTTAAATCTTAATCATAATCTTAATTAGTGTTCTACCATAGACCATAAATAAACAATCAACCAACCAATGATACATATACATGATGCATTCTTGAAAAGACATTCATAATTCATGAAATCAAGTAATGTGCATAATCATAAATAAACATTCAATCAACCAAAACTACTTGTGCCAAATAAGCATGGCCCACTTACCTTGGAGCAATGGAGATTCTAAGATAGTCTTCCTGATCCTTGAGTCAAATCTAGGTCAACTCTCCCCTTGACTTGATTAGGCTCGAAGCACCTGTTCATAATTATTAAACATCATAAATCAATACCTTGTATTAATCTGACGTTGAATTAGGGTAGATTAGGGTTGAGTTCTTTAGGGTCACGATTACATATAATCGTGTTTAGATTAGGAAAACTTGATTGACTTAGGTCACATTAATTACATAATTAGGGTTTCATGAATTAGATTAGGGTTTCTAACAAAATATCAAAATAGAAATACAAATCATAGATTATAAACCAAAAACCACATTCTAATCAAAAAAACCCTTTCCAAAGACAATTTATTCGAATTTTCTGACAAAGCATCGATTTACTACAAATTTCCAAAGAACTGGCCAATAAAAAATAGGAAAAAGCCTTGGGGGTAATCCAACTTAACTCTGCAGATACTAGGCCTGATCCCTACCCTCGTGGCACAATAAGAACTCACCAAGATGGCCTTGCATCTCAATTCTGAAGCAACAAAAGGTGACATGAAATCCCAAAAATGTCCCCTTTGTGACTGACTGTTGATAACTCAACTAGGGGCAATAGAGCCATCTTGCCACCTGGTTTCTTCCCCTTTCACCACATGCGAGAGAGCAGCGCTTTAGGGATCCCAGGAAAGGGCAAAACTCGTGGCCTACTGAAGATCAACTCGGGGAAACAAACCCATTTCCCTCATCAAATCATGGTGACCAAGATGAAACTCAGACGCGAGGAAAATGATGCAGGAAGCATGTAAAGGCCATCGCAAACACTGAAGAATAGAGGTTAAAGGCTCAGAAGCCAAAACCACGAAACCAAGTAGATAGGCATCAATTAAAATAAAAAAGGCAACCTAGGAGGTCAGGCAACTTCATTCGATGCCTTATAAGGGCTTGTTGGCCACTAAATTGCCATAGCGATGAGTGTCGACATGGTCTAGGCGGCAGAGTACAGGTCCCAAAGGTTGGGGTACTTGCGGGACAAAAAGATGGTACAAAAAGGAACAGGGGGTATGTAGATGCTTACCCATGCATGAATTGAACAGGAGGCGATAGGGGTGCCTGGGTTGCAAGGAGTTTTCTAGAGAAGGAAGTCGGAGCATGTTGGGACGTTTGGTGGCACAAAGGGTTCAATTGAGGGTGGAGGAGGAAACAAATTGGTTCAGTGGTTCTCTAGACACCCTTAAATATGTGTCATGTGGTTAGGGTCACCATATGCAACTCCTGGTAGCGTGAGGGAACGAAGCCCTAAAAGTGTGTTTTGTCTATAGGGAACAAAACCTCTAGAAAATAGCGATTGTTAGGCTCAAAGTGATGCCACAGTTTCATTGGCGAAGAAATCATGGGAGAAGGAGCAGTGTGGAGGGAGAAAGAGGTTGGGAAAGAAATCAATGTAATCATGTTCATACTTACCAAAAATGCAGAGGAGGAAGACAAAGGCAGAGCTGTCATCTCAGGAGTGTGTTAAATGATGACCGTCCGATCATGCAAAACAAAAAGGAAAATGGAAAAGAAAAATGCATGATAGCACAAATAAACTGAACTTTAGGGAAATTTGATCTAATTAATGCATTTTTTATAAAACTATATGGAAACTTATATAATCGATTTAAAGGGTCAAACGTGGTCAAAATGAGTCCAAATTTAGACCATAAACTAATTAAGTAGTCTAGATTTTTTCTATTCAATTAGATTTATGTTTTTCACAAGTCTTGACCATAGTTTCTTTAATAGTTATTTAACTTTAACTCAATGCATTATTAGATTAGATAATTTAGAAAAATACTTTTAGTATATTGAAAAAATTCGAGATAGACATTAATTATTCACTTAAAAGATCATGTATTATATATTTGTATTCCTTTTCAGCAACTTTTATGGAGGAGAGAGAAAAATAATTTCCTTCCTATTAAAACTAAGAAAGGAAAGAAGGTTACTTCTTGCTTAAGTTATACAAAGTATAATTTCGAATTTTGCATCTATTATTTCTGTAATGACCCTGACCTGGGTTAATAGGTAACCCTATTTGTTTTGTCTAAGTAAGTTTCTTAGAACTTTAATATAATCCTCTAAAGTGTTTTGCTATCAGGTAACAAACTTATGTTTCAAATTTGGTCTTGTTTAAATAATGTTTGAGCAATGTTCTCTTGTTTTGGACCAAAATGCAATTTACCCAAGATGAGGGGATATATTGCAATTTTTCACATGTTGAATGTGCCCTAAGTGTTTTAGCATCATAATAGAGAGAATTATGCAAGGTTGTGGCTTGTGGAAAGCCTAAAATCCAAGTTTGAACTTGTTTGAATAATGCGGGTGATGTGTGTACCAATTTTGGTGCAAGTTGTAATTTACCCAAAATGTAGGGTTGATATGCAAATTACCATATATAGAGTGTCCCTAATCCCTCCTAGTATCATTTATAGAGAGATAAATAATGAGGCACCATTTTTTAATCATATTTGAGTATGATACTCTTGGTGATGAAAAGACCAAGAAAGTGTTGTATGTGAAACCCTAATTTGAGCTTGTATCGGGTTGTAGAGTCAATATGGGAGTGCCTATCGGCCAAGGAGCCATAGAGGGTATCCCATATAGGTTTTTAAACTCTTGTCCTTGTCCATGACTAGAAAAGAACCTCAAGGAGGTGATCCATGTCGAGTTAGAGGCTCCTTGCAAAAGTTGTATCGGTTTGCTTAATTTATGAGATAAAGATGAGATATCTTATCAAACAAGATAACTAATGGCCAACATATCATCTCTAGATTATCTTCTAGTGTTTTGCATGAAAAGATAAATATGAGTGAATGCAAGTACAGGTGTCAACCATGAATGGAAATGTTGCACCTAGTATCTTAAAATGGTGACACCTCATATACACACTTTTTCATGAACCTCAAGTATATATACCCTTCCCTTCACCTATTAGTGGAATTTTTGAAATCTATCACCCCCTTTCTCTTATATATCGTGCATAGAGTCTTGTTATCGTGAAAAGGTGAAGGAGTATCGTGCATAGAGCTTTGGTATCACCCATAGCAAAGTGATATCACCCATTGCAAAGTGATATCGGCCAAGTGAGGGATATCGACCATATTGACCACAAGTGGTGAGGTATCATGCATGAGCCTAAGGAGCTCAGGTCTTGGACCTTTGAGAAGATCATCTTCAACCTTGGTAACATGAAGCTTTGGACCTTGGAGCTTTGAATTTGCTCTTGAGGCAGATTATATAACTTGAACTCAATTATGTTATTATTCATCATC
The DNA here is from genome assembly GCA_963693085.1 of Alisma plantago-aquatica. Classification (NCBI taxonomy): domain Eukaryota; kingdom Viridiplantae; phylum Streptophyta; class Magnoliopsida; order Alismatales; family Alismataceae; genus Alisma; species Alisma plantago-aquatica. The sequence goes on from OY856412.1 coordinate 754,770,905, forward strand.
AATCTTGCCTTAGTTAAATGGTTTACTTTCAAATAGAACTTCCTTTCATAATTGATGAATCCATGATCCCTAGTAGTAACCTAGGATTGTTGTTCATGAACTAGAACAAGTATAATGAAGGTCTAGATCTTGAAGATGATGGTATCACCTTATAGAGTGATATCGGATTCAAGCACATGAGCACACACCTCTTTGCCCGATAAGGTGTGAAGCACACACACACCTCTTTGCTCGATATGGTGTGAAGAATACACACACATCTTTGCCCGATATGATGTGAAGTGCACACACACCTATTTTCTTGATATGATGTGAAGCATACACACCCCTCTTTTCCCGATATGGTGTGAAGCATACACACACCTCTTTGCCTGATATGGTGTGAAGCATATACACAACTCTTTGCCCGATATGGTGTGAAGCACACACCCACCTCTTTTCACGATATGGAGTGAAGCACACATACACCTCTAAAGTGATATGGAAGCAACCCTACACCTCATACCCGATATGATAAGCTCATGAATGCATAGTCATCATGATTTTCAATCGCCTTTTTGGGACCAATTTGATTCAATACTTTCGATTTCATCTCCTAAATCTCACAAAATACAAGAATTCTTAACTAATTCAATTATCAAGATTATTGAATAGAATTATATTGATTTTGTGCAGGACGTGATGAGGTTCAACCATCATATGGAATTCATTCAAGATCCACTCAACCTTGGTCTTGACCAGTCGGTCTTGACTAAACGGTTTTGTTCCCTATATGCAACCTAGGAGGTCAGGAAACTTCATTCGATGCCTTATAAGGGCTTGTTGGCCACTAAATCGCCATAGAGATTAGTGCCGACCTGGTCTAGGTGGCAGAGTACAGGTCCCAAAGGTTGGGGTACTTGCGGAACAAAAAGATGGTACAGAAAGGAACAGGGGGTATGTAGATGCTTACCCGTGCATGAATTGAACAGGAGGCGATAGGGGTGTCTGGGTTGCAAGGAGTTTTCTAGAGAAGGAAGTCGGAGCATGTTGGGATGTTTGGTGGCACAAAGGGTTCAATTGAGGGTGGAGGAGGAAACAAATTGATTCAGTGGTGCTCTAGACACCCTTAAATATGTGTCATGTGGTTAGGGTCACCATCTGCAACACCTGGTAGCGTGAGGGAACGAAGCCCTAAAAGTGTGTTTTGTCTATAGGGAACAAAACCTCTAGAAAATAGCAATTGTTAGGCTCAAAGTGATGCCACAGTTTCATTGGCGAAGAAATCATGGGAGAAGGAGCAGTGTGGATGGAGAAAGAGGTTGGGAAAGCAATCAATGTAATCATGTTCATACTTACCAAAAATGCAGAGGAGGAAGACAAAGGCAGAGTCGTCGTCTCAGGAGTGTGTTAAATGATGACCGTCTGATCATGCAAAACAAAAAGTAAAATGGAAAAGAAAAATGCATGACAACACAAATAAACTGAACTTTAGGGAAATTTGATCTAATTAATGCATTTTTTATAAAACTATATGGAAATTTGTATAATCGATTTAAAGGGTCAAACGTGGTCAAAATGAGTCCAAATTTAGACCATAAACTAATTAAGTAGTCTAGATTTTTTCTATTCAATTATATTTATGTTTTTCACAAGTCTTGACCATAGTTTCTTTAATAGTTATTTAACTTTAACTCAATGCATTATTAGATTAGATAATTTAGAAAAATACTTTTAGTATATTGAAAAAATTCGAGATAGACATTAATTATTCACTTAAAAGATCATGTATTATATATTTGTATTCCTTTTCAACAACTTTTATGGAGGAGAGAGAAAAATAATTTCCTTCCTATTAAAACTAAGAAAGGAAAGAAGGTTACTTCTTGCTTAAGTTATACAAAGTATAATTTCGAATTTTGCATCTATTATTTCTATAATGACCCTGACCTGGGTTAAGAGGTAACCCTATTTGTTTTGTCTAAGTAATTTGCTTAGAACTTTAATATAATCCTCTAAAGTTTTTTGCTATCAGGTAACAAACTTATGTTTCAAATTTGGTCCTGTTTAAATAATGTTTGAGCAATGTTCTCTTGTTTTGGACCAAAATGCAATTTACCCAATATCAGGGGATATATTGCAATTTGTCACATGTTGAATGTGCCCTAAGTGTTTTAGAATCATAAGAGAGAGAATTATGCAAGGTGGTGGCTTGTGGAAATCCTAAAATCCAAGTTTGAACTTGTTTGAATAATGCGGGTGATGTGTGTACCAATTTTGGTGCAAGTTGTAATTTACCAAAAATGTAGGGTTGATATGCAAATTACCATATATATAGTGTCCCTTATCCCTCCTAGTATCATTTATAGAGAGAGAAATAATGAGGCACCATTTTTTAATCATATTTGAGTATGATACTCTTGGTGATGAAAAGACCAAGAAAGTGTTGTATGTGAAACCCTAATTTGAGCTTGTATCGGGTTGTAGAGTCCATATGGGAGTGCCTATCGGCCAAGGAGCCATAGAGGGTATCCCATATAGGTTTTTAAACTCTTGGAATTGTCCATGACGAGAAAAGAACCTCAAGGAGGTGATCCATGTCGAGTTAGAGGCTCCTTGCAAAAGTTGTATCGGTTTGCTTAATTTATGAAATAAAGATGAGATATCTTATCAAACAAGATAACTAATGGACAAAATATCATCTCTAGATTATCCTATAGTGTTTTGCATGTCAATATAAATATGAGTTCATGCAAGTACAGGTGTCAACCATGAATGGAAATGTTGCACCTAGTAGCTTAAAATGGTGACACCTCATATACACACTTTTTCATGAACCTCAAGTATATATACCCTTCCCTTCACCTATTAGTGGAATTTTTGAAATCTATCACCCCCTTTCTCTTATATATCGTGCATAGAGTCTTGTTAAAGTGCAAAGGTGAAGGAGTATCGTGCATAGAGCTTTGTTATCACCCATAGCAAAGTGATATCACCCATTGCAAAGTGATATCGGCCAAGTGAGGGATATCGACCATATTGACCACAAGTGGTGAGGTATCATGCATGAGCCTAAGGAGCTCAGGTCTTGGACCTTTGAGAAGATCATCTTCAACCTTGGGAACATGAAGCTTTGGACCTTGGAGCTTTGAATTTGCTCTTGAGGCAGATTATATAACTTGAACTCAATTATGTTATTATTCTTCATCAATCTTGCCTTAGTTAAATGGTTTACTTTCAAATAGAACTTCCTTGCATAATTGATGAATCCATGAGCTCTAGTAGTAACCTAGGATTGTTGTTCATGAACTAGAACAAGTATAATAAAGGTCTAGATCTTGAAGATGATGGTATCACCTTATAGAGTGATATCGGATTCAAGCACATGAGCACACACCTCTTTGCCCGATAAGGTGTGAAGCACACACACCTCTTTGCTCGATATGGTGTGAAGAATACACACACATCTTTGCCCGATATGATGTGAAGCGCGCACACACCTCTTTGCTTGATATGATGTGAAGCATACACACCCCTCTTTTCCCGATATGGTGTGAAGCATACACACACCTCTTTGCCCGATATGGTGTGAAGCATATACACAACTCTTTGCCCGATATGGTGTGAAGCACACACCCACCTCTTTGCACGATATGGAGTGAAGCACACATACACCTCTAAAGTGATATGGAAGCAACCCTACACCTCATACCCGATATGATAAGCTGATGAACGCTTAGTCATCATGATTTTCAATCGCCTTTTTGGGACCAATTTGATTCAATACTTTCGATTTCATCTCCTAAATCTCACAAAATACAAGAATTCTTAACTAATTCAATTATCAAGATTATTGACTAGAATTATATTGATTTTGTGCAGGACGTGATGAGGTTCAACCATCATATGGAATTCATTCAAGATCCACTCAACCTTGGTCTTGACCAGTCGGTCTTGACTAAACGGTTTTGTTCCCTATAGGCAACCTAGGAGGTCAGGCAACTTCATTTGATGCATTATAAGGGCTTGTTGGCCACTAAATCACCATAGCGTTGAGTGCCGACATGGTCTAGGCGGCAGAGTACAGGTCCCAAAGGTTGGGGTACTTGCGGGACAAAAAGATGGTACAGAAAGGAACAGGGGGTATGTAGATGCTTACCTGTGCATGAATTGAACAGGAGGCGATAGGGGTGCCTGGGTTGCAAGGAGTTTTCTAGAGAAGGAAGTCGGAGCATGTTGGGACGTTTGGTGGCACAAAGGGTTCAACTGAGGGTGGAGGAGGAAACAAATTGGTTCAGTGGTGCTCTAGACACCCTTAAATATGTGTCATGTGGTTAGGGTCACCATCTGCAACTCCTGGTAGCATGAGGGAACGAAGCCCTAAAAGTGTGTTTTGTCTATAGGAAACAAAACCTCTAGAAAATAGCGATTGTTAGGCTCAAAGTGATGCCACAGTTTCATTGGTGAAGAAATCATGGGAGAAGGAGCAGTGTGGAGGGAGAAAGAGGTTGGGAAAGCAATCAATGTAATCATGTTCATACTTACCAAAAATGCAGAGGTGGAAGACAAAGGCAGATCTGTCGTCTCAGGAGTGTGTTAAATGATGATCGTCCGATCATGCAAAACAAAAAGGAAAATGGAAAAGAAAAATGCATGACAGCACAAATAAACTAAACTTTAGGGAAATTTGATCTAATTAATGCATTTTTTATAAAACTATATGGAAACTTGTATAATCGATTTAAAGGGTCAAACGTGGTCAAAATGAGTCCAAATTTAGACCATAAACTAATTAAGTAGTCTAGATTTTTTCTATTCAATTAGATTTATGTTTTTCACAAGTCTTGACCATAGTTTCTTTAATAGTTATTTAACTTTAACTCAATGCATTATAAGATTAGATGATTTAGAAAAATACTTTTAGTATATTGAAACAATTCGAGATAGACATTAATTATTCACTTAAAAGATCATGTATTATATATTTGTATTCCTTTTCAGCAACTTTTATGGAGGATATAGAAAAATAATTTCCTTCCTATTAAAACTAAGAAAGGAAAGAAGGTTACTTCTTGCTTAAGTTATACAAAGTATAATTTCGAATTTTGCATCTATTATTTCTGTAATGACCCTGACCTGGGTTAAGAGGTAACCCTATTTGTTTTGTATAAGTAAGTTGCTTAGAACTTTAATATAATCCTCTAAAGTGTTTTGCTATCAGGTAACAAACTTATGTTTCAAATTTGGTCCTGTTTAAATAATGTTTGAGCAATGTTCTCTTATTTTGGACCAAAATGCAATTTACCCAAGATGAGGGGATATATTGCAATTTTTCACATGTTGAATGTTCCCTAAGTGTTTTAGCATCATAAGAGAGAGAATTATGCAAGGTGGTGGCTTGTGGAAAGCCTAAAATCCAAGTTTGAACTTGTTTGAATAATGTGGGTGATGTGTGTACCAATTTTGGTGCAAGTTGTAATTTACCCAAACTGTAGGGTTGATATTAAAATTACCATATATAGAGTGTCCCTAATCCCTCCTAGTATCATTTATAGATATAGAAATAATGAGGCACCATTTTTTAATCATATTTGAGTATGATACTCTTGGTGATGAAAAGACCAAGAAAGTGTTGTATGTGAAACCCTAATTTGAGCTTGTATCGGGTTGTAGAGTCCATATGGGAGTGCCTATCGGCCAAGGAGCCATAGAGGGTATCCCATATAGGTTTTAAACTATTGGCCTTGTCCATGACGAGAAAAGAACCTCAAGGAGGTGATCCATGTCGAGTTAGAGGCTCCTTGCAAAAGTTGTATCGGTTTGCTTAATTTATGAGATAAAGATGAGATATCTTATCAAACAAGATAACTATTGGCAAAAATATCATCTCTAGATTATCCTCTAGTGTTTTTCAAGTCAAGATAAATATGAGTGCATGCAAGTACAGGTGTCAACCATGAATGGAAATGTTGCACCTAGTAGCTTAAAATGGTGACACCTCATATACACACTTTTTCATGAACCTCAAGTATATATACCCTTCCCTTCACCTATTAGTGGAATTTTTGAAATCTATCACCCCCTTTCTCTTATATATTGTGCATAGAGTCTTGTTATCATGCAAAGGTGAAGGAGTATCGTGCATAGAGCTTTGGTATCACCCATAGCAAAGTGATATCACCCATTGCAAAGTGATATCGGCCAAGTGAGGGATATCGATCATATTGACCACAAGTGGTGAGGTATCATGCATGAGCCTAAGGAGCTCAGGTCTTGGACCTTTGAGAAGATCATCTTCAACCTTGGGAACATGAATCTTTGGACCTTGGAGCTTTGAATTTGCTTTTGAGGCGGATTATATAACTTGAACTCAATTATGTTATTATTCATCATCAATCTTGCCTTAATTAAATGGTTTACTTTCAAATAGAACTTCCTTGCATAATTGATGAATCCATGAGCTCTACTAGTAACCTAGGATTGTTTTTCATGAACTAGAACAAGTATAATGAAGGTCTAGATCTTGAAGATGATGATATCACCTTATAGAGTGATATAGGATTCAAGCACATGAGCACACACCTCTTTGTCTGATAAGGTGTGAAGCACACACACCTCTTTGCTCGATATGGTGTGAAGAATACACACACATCTTTGCCTGATATGATGTGAAGCGCACACACACCTCTTTGCTTGATATGATGTGAAGCATACACACCCCTCTTTTCCCGATATGGTGTGAAGCATACACACACCTCTTTGCCCGATATGGTGTGAAGCATATACACAACTCTTTGCCCGATATGGTGTGAAGCACACACCCACCTCTTTGCACGATATGGAGTGAAGCACACATACACCTCTAAAGTGATATGGAAGCAACCCTACACCTCATACCCGATATCATAAGCTGATGAATGCTTAGTCATCATGATTTTCAATCGCCTTTTTGGGACCAATTCGATTCAATACTTTCGATTTCATCTCCTAAATCTCACAAAATACAAGAATTCTTAACTAATTCAATTATCAAGATTATTGACTAGAATTATATTGATTTTGTGCAGGACGTGATGAGGTTCAACCATCATATGGAATTCATTCAAGATCCACTCAACCTTGGTCTTGACCAGTCGGTCTTGACTAAACGGTTTTGTTCCCTATAGGCAACCTAGGAGGTTAGGAAACTTCATTCGATGCCTTATAAGGGCTTGTTGGCCACTAAATCAACATATCGATGAGTGCTGACATGGTCTAGGTGGCAGAGTACAGGTCCCAAAGGTTGGGGTACTTGCGGGACAAAAATATGGTACAGAAAGGAACAGGGGTATGTAGATGCTTACCTATGCATGAATTGAACAGGAGGCGATAGGGGTGCCTGGGTTGCAAGGAGTTTTCTAGAGAAGGAAGTCGGAGCATGTTGGGATGTTTGGTGGCACAAAGGGTTCAATTGAGGGTGGAGGAGGAAACAAATTGGTTCAGTGGTGCTCTAGACACCCTTAAATATGTGTCATGTGGTTAGGGTCACCATATGCAACTCCTGGTAGCGTGAGGGAACGAAGCCCTAAAAGTGTGTTTTGTTTATAGGGAACAAAACCTCTAGAAAATAGCAATTGTTAGGCTCAAAGTGATGCCATAGTTTCATTGGCAAAGAAATCATGGGAGAAGGAGCAGTGTGGAGGGAGAAAGAGGTTGGGAAAGCAATCAATGTAATCATGTTCATACTTACCAAAAATGCAGAGGAGGAAGACAAAGGCAGAGCCTTCGTCTCAGGAGTGTGTTAAATGATGACCATCTGATCATGCAAAACAAAAAGGAAAATAGAAAAGAAAAATGCATGACAGCACAAATAAACTGAACTTTAGAGAAATATGATCTAATTAATGCATTTTTTATAAAACTATATGGAAACTTGTATAATCAATTTAAAGGGTCAAACGTGGTCAAAATGAGTCCAAATTTTGACCATAAACTAATTAAGTAGTCTAGATTTTTATATTCAATTAGATTTATGTTTTTCACAAGTCTTGACCATAGTTTTTTTAATAGTTATTTAACTTTAACTCAATGCATTATTAGATTAGATAATTTAGAAAAATACTTTTAGTATATTGAAAAAATTCGAGATAGACATTAATTATTCACTTAAAAGATCATGTATTATATATTTGTATTCATTTTCAGCAACTTTTATGGAGGAGAGAGAAAAATAATTTCCTTCCTATTAAAACTAAGAAAGGAAAGAAGGTTACTTCTTGCTTAAGTTATACAAAGTATAATTTCGAATTTTGCATCTATTATTTCTGTAATGACCCTGACCTGGGTTAAGAGGTAACCCTATTTGTTTTGTCTAATTAAGTTTCTTAGAACTTTAATATAATCCTCTAAAGTATTTTGCTATCAGGTAACAAACTTATGTTTCAAATTTGGTCTTGTTTAAATAATGTTTGAGCAATGTTCTCTTGTTTTGGACCAAAATGCAATTTATCCAAGATGAGGGGATATATTGCAAATTGTCACATGTTGAATGTGCCCTAAGTGTTTTAGCATCATAAGAGAGAGAATTATGCAAGGTGGTGGCTTGTGGAAAGCCTAAAATCCAAGTTTGAACTTGTTTGAATAATGCGGGTGATGTGTGTACCAATTTTGGTGCAAGTTGTAATTTACCCAAAATGTAGGGTTGATATGCAAATTAACATATATAGAGTCTCCCTAATCCCTCCTAGTATCATTTATAGAGAGAGAAATAATGAGGCACCATTTTTAATCATATTTGAGTATGATACTCTTGGTGATGAAAAGACCAAGAAAGTGTTGTATGTGAAACCCTAATTTGAGCTTGTATCGGGTTGTAGAGTCCATATGGGAGTGCCTATCAGCCAAGGAGCCATAGAGGGTATCCCATATAGGTTTTTAAACTCTTGTACTTGTCCATGATGAGAAAAGAACCTCAAGGAGGTGATCCATGTCGAGTTAGAGGCTCCTTGCAAAAGTTGTATCGGTTTGCTTAATTTATGAGATAAAGATGAGATATCTTATCAAACAAGATAACTAATGGCAAAAATATCAACTCTAGATTATCCTCTAGTGTTTTGCATGTCAATATAAATATGAGTGCATGCAAGTACAGGTGTCAACCATGAATGGAAATGTTGCACCTAGTAGCTTAAAATGGTGACACCTCATATACACGCTTTTTCATGAACCTCAAGTATATATACCCTTCCCTTCACCTATTAGTGGAATTTTTGAAATCTATCACCCCCTTTCTCTTATATATCATGCATAGAGTCTTGTTATCATGCAAAGGTGAAGGAGTATCGTGCATAGAGCTTTGGTATCACCCATAGCAAAGTGATATCACCCATTGCAAAGTGATATCGGCCAAGTGAGGGATATCGACCATATTGACCACAAGTGGTGAGGTATCATGCATGAGCCTAAGGAGCTCAAGTCTTGGACCTTTGAGAAGATCATCTTCAACCTTGGGAACATGAAGCTTTGGACCTTGGAGCTTTGAATTTGCTCTTGAGGCGGATTATATAACTTGAACTCAATTATGTTATTATTCATCATCAATCTTGCCTTAGTTAAATGGTTTACTTTCAAATAGAACTTCCTTGCATAATTGATAAATCCATGAGCTCTAGTAGTAAACTAGGATTTTTGTTCATGATCTAGAACAAGTATAATGAAGGTCTAGATATTGAAGATGATGGTATCACCTTATAGAGTGATATCGGATTCAAGCACATGAGCACACACCTCTTTGCCCGATAAGGTGTGAAGCGCACACACACCTCTTTGCTCGATATGGTGTGAAGAATACACACACATCTTTTCCTGATATGATGTGAAGCGCACACACACCTCTTTGCTTGATATGATGGGAAGCATACACACCCCTCTTTTCCCGATATGGTGTGAAGCATACACACACCTCTTTGCCCGATATGGTGTGAAGCATATACACAACTCTTTGCCCGATATGGTGTGAAGCACACACCCACCTCTTTGCACAATATGGAGTGAAGCACACATACACTTCTAAAGTGATATGGAAACAACCCTACACCTCATACCCGATATGATAAGCTGATGAATGCTTAGTCATCATGATTTTCAATCGCCTTTTTGGGACCAATTCGATTCAATACTTTCGATTTCATCTCCTAAATCTCACAAAATACAAGAATTCTTAACTAATTCAATTATCAAGATTATTGACTAGAATTATATTGATTTTGTGCAGGACGTGATGAGGTTCAACCATCATATGGAATTCATTCAAGATCCACTCAACCTTGGTCTTGACCAGTCGGTCTTGACTAAACGGTTTTGCCTATTCGGTCTTGATCAATCGTTATGTACCAAACGGTTTTCCCTAGCGGTCTACTTATTTGATTTTGACCTCTCAGTCTCAGTTATTCACTCACACGGTCCTCCACCTTCCACCTACCCAAATGGTTCCCCAAAGACCATTTGGATCCAAGACTGATTGGATCCCATTAATCTCCAAAATGCTTTGGTCAACAAACGATTTCCAAGACCGGTCGGAGGCTATCGGTCCTCAAGACCGTTTGGATCCAAGATTGTTTGGATGAAGACCGTTTGGACACTCAAGCAAAGACCGATCAAGATTAAGACCACTCAGACTGAGACTCAAGTCCGATCAAAGCCCAGCGGTCTACAAGACCATTTGGCCAGCTACCGCCAAGACCGTTTGATCAGCGAGACCGTGCAAGCCCCATCGGTCCTCAAGACAGTTTGTATCAAGACCATTTGCATCTCCAAATCAGATACAAGACCGATAGAGAAAAGAAGCCAAGACCGTATGGTCAATCCAAATGGTCTTCAAGACTGTTTGATCGGTCGAATTGGTCTCTAAAACCATTCAGTGCAGACCGATTGCCCAAGACTGTTTGGATATGTTCGGTCCTCAGGACTGTTTGGACAGAGACTCGAGACCGATCAGCGGCAGAGACCAATTAAAGCCAAGACCGTTTGGATGTCAAACGGTCCCCAAGACTGTTTGCTCCAAACCGTTCAAGCAAACTGTTTGCTCCAAACCGTTTGAAGAGAACTCACAGCAAAAACGTGAGGACCCCATCCAAGCCTATAAATAGGACCACAAGGGTCCTCATTTGGGCATCGAACTAGGGATGCTGATAGGCTGCCTAAGTGGAAGGATCGATCAAGCTTCATCCTCCACACCGTCATCCTCCTTCCACGCCATTATCACATCGCCCACACCTCCTCTTGCTGCGAGCTGGGAGGCCAAGAAGAGAAAGAAGGTGGAGAAGAAGGTCTGCCCGGTCAGCCTCGGTGGTCCTTCCTCCTCGTCCAGATCTACCCCGACATGACGTAGAAGAACGCATCATCTTCATCAAGATGTGACTACCTTCTGCATCATGCTCATAGAGGAATCTTCCTTCTCTCTTGTTCTTCTTGTTTCTCGCATCATGAGTGAGTAGTCGCTTTTTTTTGGGGTGCAGGGACTAGCCCTGATGCCCATGTTTTCATGTCTTTTCATTTAACATTCCAAGGCAATGTATATAACTTTCCATTTCGTTGTTATTTGATAATGCTTGTAGCTTGATTACCTGCTTGCTTTCATCCTGTTCTCCCTCGTGTAGGGTATAATGTCGATTGATGAGGTAGACTCTCAAACTAGAAATAGAATGAGATTCCTTGAGGTCTTAAATGTATGATCCGTGAGGGGACGAGCCATCTAGCCTACGGAGACGCTTCTATGGCCTAAACATCCCTTAGGGAGGGCCACAGCCTTAGTTGGATTTTGTATCTTCTTTGTTAATCATCGATGTTTGCATGTAGATTAATCATCTTCTTGCTTGTCGATTAGCACGGTTGACTCCCTGACTAGAAATAGAATGGGATTCCTTGAGGTTGTAAGTGTATGATCCATGAGGGGATGAGCCATCTAACACACGATGACACTTCTGTGGTCTAAACATCCCTTAGGGAGGACCTCAGCCTCAGTTGGATGTTGTATCTTCGGAACTATGAGTGCATGATCCGGACGGCAACGAGAAATATGATGCCTAAGGGGATGCTTACGCAAGCCTAAACATCCCTTAGGGAGGGTTCGTAGTAGTTCCATTTGGATAGTTAGATCCTTGCTTGGATGTTATGTGATTGGATGTGTTTGCATGTGCATTGGTGGTGAAACCTGATACCATCCCAGTGATTCCATATCATTAATCTAGAACAAACTTTAATTCTGCTCTTTTACTTTCTTGCAATTAGTTTAATTAAACTCAATTCAACCAATCATTGTAAATATTAGTCTTACTTGAATTAGATTTGACTAAAAAAGATTCTTAAAAACGTTGTCTCTTGGGATTCGATCCTTAACTATATTGCGATAAGACCTGTCTGCTTGTGGGTGGTATTATTGCATGAGGTTTTGTTAAAAGCTCGAGGATTTCAACCCCGAGTGAGTTTGTCAGTGCGATAATATTCCATGTCAAATTCCGGCACCGTTGTCGGGGACAACAGAATCATTTAGTCAAATCTAGTGCTTTTAAGGCTAATCTAGGATTTAGTTTTTCTATTGATACAATCGATCATCTACTTGAATTTCACTCTACTCCATCAATCTTACTTCAGAACTTTTCATTTCAGGAACCCCCAAGACTGGTGTATGCACCATTTGAATAGTCTCGGACTCACTGCCAGCTTTGATCCAGAAATCGACAGGAGTTTTCATCGTCAAAACAGAGAGAACCAACCAAGAATGGCTCAAGAAGAGGAGATAGCCCGAAGGGTGGCTCAAGACATTAATGCACAGAGAGGGAGGCTCATGCAAGAGGCCAGAGCCACAGTTCAAGAAGAAATCTTAGCAGCACAAGTAGCAGTGCAAGCAGCAAAACTATAGAAGGATCTTAGGGAGTTCTCAATCCCTAAAGCTGCTGACATTCATCACCCAGTCCAACCTCCTCCCATCCATGCTCCCAACTTTGAGATATGAGCACTTTGGATTACCTTGCTGCAAAACAACCCATTCTATGGTAAACAAGGAGAAGATAGTCAAGAACATCTTTTGAGATTCATCGATCTTTGTGCTATGATGAAGCAAAATGGAGTGTCTGACGATGCTATTCGACTCTGACTCTTCAAATATTTTCTTGTTGATAGAGCGATAAGTTGGTACAACTCCCTGCAATGTGAACCCATCACTACTTGGGAGCAGCTTCAAAATGTTTTTTTGGAAAAGTTCTATCCTCCTTCTCTCACTTATGAAATTAGGGGTCGTATAACAATGTTCACTCAATCTCCTGGAGAAACCCTTGTTGAAGCATGGGAAAGATATAAAGAGTTTCTACGCAAGTGTCCACGCCATGGAATTCCTAAGAACCAACTCATCGAGATATTCTATAGAGGTGTGGATGATGATATCAAGAGATTCTTAGATTCCTCATCTGGAGGGAACTTCATGCGTCAGCGTTATGACAGCGTATGGAGGGTTGTCACCCTTGGAGCTGAAAATCAAGCTAATTGGGGTAGGTTTGTAGGTAAAGGAGTGTTGAAAGTAGCTATGGCTGAAGTTATTCCAGAATACAAGTCAATTATTGAAACCCTCAAACTCTTAGTTGCCAAGAAAGATCATATCCAATCATCCCTTGCTGCATTTGGAAAAGGACGTTCACCCCCTCAACAACAAGAATAGATCAAGTCAGCTTCACTGTTCTGTGAATCATGCAAAAGTACTAATCATTCCACTTTAGCATGCAATGTTATTTACGATGTTGTTTTAAGCAACACATGTGGACAAGGAGATAATAGTCAATTAGAAAATCTTAATGCCGTCAACACCATTTGTGGTCAAGGATACTACAATCTAAATCAAAATAGGAACCATCCTGGTTTTCAATATGGAAATCCTTCAGGAGCAGAAAACTCGCGACAACTTGGTTCAACTAACCAACAAAGAAGCCTACCAGGGTTTTAGTATAACCAACAACAAAACTTTGGAAATCAAGGGAACTTTAGGGGAAACTTTCATAACAGGAACTTCAACAATTATCATAACAATTCTCAATTTCAGAACCCCAACCAAGTCCCTTACTAGAACCAACAACAAGGGCAACAAGCTAGCCCCAACTCTCCTGATGACAAGCTATCGACCATTAAAAAGATGTTACAATCACAACAGACATTGATAGCTAGCCAGCAAACTATGATAGCTAACCAGCAAGCCCATCAGAAAGTTATTGAATCTCAACTAGCACAACTGGCAGCTAGTATGAAACCACCCGCTGGAGCTTTTGCTGGCCAACCAGAAAACATTCCCAAGCATCCGGAACAACTGAAGGTTGTCACCAACAGGTCAGGAAAAGACTACTCTGATCCTCCTGTCAAGACACTTGTGGTTATTACAGATGAGAATGAACATGTGATCGTCCAAGAATCAACAACGCCTGAGCATCAACCAAAAGAACCAGTGATTTCTGATAAGATAGCTGAGAAAAGATATGAAAACCCTATTAATGAAGAGGTAGAAGCAACACCAGAACTGGAGGTACCAGTATACAAGCCTCGTATACCTTTCCCATCTCATTTGAGGCAGACCAAGCTTGACACTCGATTCAACAAATTCAAGGAAGCCATGAAAAAGCTTCATGTTGATATACCTTTTCTAGATGCGCTGGCTGAGATACCAGCTTGGACAAAGTACTTGAAGTCACTGCTCACCAGAAAATATATAACTGAAGAATATGAAATATTCAAGTTAGCAACAACTACTTCAGACATCATCCAGAGTAAGATGCCCAAGAAGCATAAAGATCCAGGGTCTTTTGGGATCTCTTGCCATATCAGCAATTCATCATGTAAGAAAGGATTGTCCGATCTTGGCACCAGTATCTCCATCATGCCACTTAGCCTTTGCAAGAGGTGAGGTTTTTCTAAACTTCTCCCAATTGGCATGAGCATACAACTTGCAGATAACAATGTGACTCTACCTTTAGTAATCATTGAGGATGTCCCTGTCAAGGTAGGAAAAGATTCCTATGTTCCATGTGACTTTATCATCATGGACATAAAGGAAGACACTAGGTACCCTCTCATATTTGGATGTCCATTCCTCGCCACTACAAGAGCTCTGATTCAAGTCAAAGAAGGAACTTTGTTACTCCGATTAGGTAAAGAAACTCTCAAATTCAAGGTTTTTGAAAGCATGCGAAGACTGAGGATGCAAGAAGAAGTCTACTTGATTGAGTACGTAAAGCAGATGCCACTCCTCACGCAGGAAGATTATGAACAAGAAGATCCTTTAGGAATGACCCTTACTAATCTGAATGTAGAAAGTTTTGATGACCAACAAGTAAAAAGTTGTGTTTTCCACCTTGATACTTCTGAAGAAGATCCTGAAGCCAAGATTGAGGAACTAAAAGCAGTGGATGTTACTAAAGAAGCATGTGAAAAGCCAAAAGCTCCTAAAATGAAGCCCCTACTGGAAGGATTAAAATGTGTGTTTCTAGATGAACTCAAGATCTGCCCAGTCATCATAAATTCAGAATTAACGGTGGAACAAGAAGACAAACTTTTGAAGGAATTGAAGGAAAGAAGAAAAGCAATCGGCTATAAGATGATCAACCTCACAAGGGCTAGTCGAGTGTTGTGCATGCACAAAATCCCCATGATGGAAGATCACAAACCGACAGTTGAACATCAATGGAAATTGAATCCAAATATGAAGGAAGTAGTTTGTCGTGAAGTCATTAAACTGCTCACTACTGGAACAATCTATCTGATATCAGACTCACCATGGGTAAGCCCCGTGCATGTTGTCCTGAAGAAAGGTGGAAAAACTGTGATATGAAATGAAAACAATGAACTCATCCCCACTCAAATAGTTACAGGGTGGAGAATGAGAATTGATTACAGGAAGTTAAACAAGGAAACTTGAAAGGATCATTTCCCAATGCCTTTTCTTGATCAAGTATTAGAAAGATTGGCGCATCAAGAATATTTTTGTTACCTTGATGGTTACTCTGGATTCTATCAAATACCCATAGATCTAGATGACCAAGAGAAAACTACTTTTACCTACCCATTTGGAACATATGCATTTAGAAGGATGTCGTTCGGCCTCTGTAATGCACCTACAACTTTTCAACGTTGCATGGCAGCCATATTCGCTGGTCTCACTGAAACAATTATGGAAGTTTTTATGGATGATTTTTTGGTGTACGGAAATTCATTCGACTCATGCCTAAAAAACCTCTCCCTCGTCCTCAAACGGTGTGAAGAAGCACAACTTATGTTAAATTGGGAGAAGTGTCACTTTATGGTAAAGGAAGGCATTGTACTCAGCCATAGGGTCAGTAATCAAGGAATTGAAGTAGACAAGGCCAAGATCGAAATAATTACCAAGCTCTCTATCCCAATGAATGTAAAGGAGGTTCGTGCATTCCTCGGTCATGCAAGATTTTACAGATGGTTCATAAAGGATTTCTCTAAGATAACCAAGTCGGTGATGAATTCGTTGCTAAAAGACGCCGAGTTCCATTTTAATGAAGAGTGTGTTAAAAGTTTCAACAATCTAAAGCATGCTCTTACAACAACACCCATTATTCGAGCTCCCAATTGGGATCACCCATTTGAAATTATGTGTGATGCCAATGATTACACTGTGGGTGTCGTTTTAGGGCAATATATAGAAAAGAAACATTATGTGACCTACTATGCATCGAAGACCCTAGATGAAGCTCAGAGGAATTATGCAACTACCGAGAAAGAACTTCTTGCAGTCGTGTATGCCTTTGACAAGTTCAGATCCTACCTCATTGGTTCAAAAGTCATTGTCTACATGGATCATGCCGCTATTTGTTACCTCTTAGAAAATAAAGATGCTAAACCTAGGTTAATTAGATGGATTCTCCTCTTACAAGAGTTTGATCTGGAGATAAAGGATAAAAAAGGGTGCAAAGAATGTTGTGCATACCACCTCAGTCGTATCCACACTCTGAATATCAAGAAGATCTTGATTGATGATTCTCTTTCGGATGACCAATTGGTGAAAATTTTAGAAGCTACACCTTGGTACTCAAACTATGTAAACTACCTCGCCGCTGGTATCATCCATCCTGAGTGCACCAGAAATGCACTGAAGAAATTCATGCATGATGTGAAGCAGTATCACTGGGATGAGTCATATCTCTTCACGCTCTGTGTTGACGGTCTCTATAGACGATGTATCACTGAGGAAGAAGCTCAACTTATCTTAGAATAATGTCACTCAGGCCTAGTTGGAGGCCATATGAGCTTTAAGAAAACTGCTATAAAGGTTTTGCAATGTGGATTCTTTTGGCCAACCATATCCAAAGATTCCTACAACTTTGTTTTATCATGTGACAAGTGCTAGAGAATGGGTAACATAACCAAAAGAGATGATATGCCACTGAACTTGTGGCAAGAATTTGAGATATTTGATGTTTGGGGTGTGGACTACATGGGTCCATTCCCATCTTCTCATGGATTTTCCTACATCCTAGTGGCGGTGGATTACCTCTCAAAATGGGTTGAAGCCATACCTACCGTCACTAGTGATTCCAAACCTATCATTAAAATGTTCAAAGATATCATTTTCCCCCGATTCGGAGTCCCACACACCGTGATTTCTGACGGAGGCTCTCATTTCCTAGAAAGAAGCTTTGAAGCATTGCTGAGGAAATATGGTGTAACTCACAAGGTAGCCTCACCCTACCATCCACAAACCAATGGATAGGTAGAGGTTTCTAACCGTCAACTCAAGGCTATTCTGGAAAAGACTGTAGGCCGCAATCAAAAAGATTGGTCAGTAAAAATCAATGACACCTTGTAGGCCTACCGAACTGCTTTTAAAGCTCCCCTTGGGACTACACCTTTTTTACTAATCTATGGAAATTCATGCCACCTTCCGGTAGAATTGGAACACAAGGCATGGTGGGTAATAAAACAACTAAATTTTGATATGAAAGAAGCAGGCCAAGCCAGGATTCTGCAACTCCAGGGGTTGGAAGAACTCTGGATGATAGCTTATGAGAATGCATAAACCTATAAAGAACGCACAAAGCTTTGGCACGATGGTCATCTGGAAAGAAAGGACATTTGAGTTAGAGACCAAGTTCTTTTGTTCAATTCAAGACTAAGGTTATTCCCAGGAAAACTTTGTTCTCGTTGGTATGGACCTTACATTATCAAGAGCATCTACCAACATGGTGCTTTCTCTTTATGGAGTGAAAAGTCAGGTGAATTTGTGGCAAATGGTCAACGATTGAAGAGATATTTCACCTCTACTGACACAGGATCTGAAGCAATGCTGGATGTCACCAATCCAACATATCCACCGTAATGTTAAAGGAATCAAGTTGAGCCATTGACGTAAAACAAAGGCTCTTGTCGGGAGGCAACCCGATCAATAAATTTGTATTTAGTTTTAATTTTGAGTTAGGAATTTTTCTTAATTTTGTTTCTACTTTTTAGATAATTTTGAACCAAATAAAAATTGCATCATGAGATGAGATCTTGAGTTCAGATTTATCTTCATTTTTGAGATTTTCATATGGAGAATGCACGTTGATTGGAATGCAACCACATCTGGTGGTCTAACCAACATGAATTTCCCCTCCATCTTGGATTTAGAGTTTGCTCCGGACGAGCAAAATTCTAAGTTCGGGGTGGAGGGTGGGTGGTATGTATCTTACTTTCCACCTTCACCCATCTAATTTAGACTTAAGATTTCATCGTTGCATTTTTTACCAAAATTTACCAAAATTTTCACCTTACCAATATTTTCATAATTTTAAAGTTTTCCAAAGAAAATTGAATAGATACTGGATGAAGTTTTGACACTTTTCGTTTCAATCTCTATGCATTTTGTATCATTATACCCCCTTTATTCGAAGAAGATCCTCAAAAGGACCTTCTTCTAAAAACTAGCCTTTTGATTGAAATCATCTTGTGAAGCTTATGAATCCTAACATCGTGATCTTTATGCAAAAATGGCAAATATCTATCAAACTGATATGGATCAAACATGTCGTACTTCCTAACTGACTAGTAGAACAATAATATGGAATCCCCACTGGATCCTCATCAAGTCATTATTTGAGCAGAGTACGATAAAGAGAACAACCTAGTGCATGGAATTATAAATCAAGTTGCATTTTGATCTGAACTCTCTTCTACACTTCTTCTATCATCTTCGTACCCCTCCATCCATCAAAAAGAAACAAAAATATCCAAAATAGTGCCAAACCCTAAGTTCAAGGTGGCACGCCACTCCCCTCTATATCTGCTTCCTCCATATCCCTCGCAAACTAATAGGGGCATACCACCAAGAAAAGATGCCAAAGTGCACACAAAAAATGCAATACCGAGTCGAATAGAGGAGAGATTCGCACATAAAAAATGCAATAAATAAAATTGCAAATAATATAATAAAAATCTCAAGTCGAATAGAGGAGAGATTTATTTTTTCCTTCCATACCACCCTTCACTCCCTTTTCTACCTAATGGCATAATAAATGCCTCCACTGCCCTAAAATACACCAGTGTCAGGTCAGATGCACACTTGTTGTATAGTGGGTATCTCTGGACTCTTACGAAACTGCTTGACATGCTTGTTGTCGGAAAAAGTGAGGAGGAAGTCAAGTTGAAAAGCAAGCAAGCTCAGGAATGAAGATATGATAAGATGTGTTCAGTGGTCTCAGGAAGTTGAGATGCTTAGTCATACTGAGCAGAAAAGAAACAATTGTGATGTGAAGAGGAGGCAATCACATGATCAGAAAGTATTCATTTGGTAAATGTTTCAGATTTTGTGTTACTCGAGGACGAGCAACGTTTAAGTTTGGGGTATTCTGATGAATGCATATTCTTCATGATTTTCAGTCGCCTTTTTGGGACCAATTCGATTCAATACTTTCGATTTCATCTCCTAAATCTCACAAAATACAAGAATTCTTAACTAATTCAATTATCAGGATTATTGACTAGATTTATATTGATTTTGTGCAGGACGTGATGAGGTTCAACTATCATATGGAATTCACTCAAGATCCTCTCAACCTTGGTGTTGACCAAACGGTTTTGCCTATTCGGTCTTGATCAATCATTTTGTACCAAACAGTTTGCCCTAGTGGTCTACCCATTCGGTTTTGACCTCTCAGTCTTAGCTATTCACTCACACAGTCCTCCACCTGCCACCTTCCCAAATGGTCCTCAAAGACCATTTGGATCCAAGACCGATTGGATCCCATCAATCTCCAAGACCCTTTTGTCATCAAACGGTTTCCAAGACCGGTCGGAGGCTATCGGTCCTCAAGACCGTTTGGAACCAAGACCATTTGGATGAAGACTGTTTTGACATTCAAGAAAAGACTGATCAAGATCAAGACCGCTCGGACTGAGACTCAAGTCCGATCAAGCAAAAATAGTCTTCAAGACTGATCAAAGCCCAACGGTCTGCATGACCATTTGGCCAGCTACCGCCAAGACCATTTGATCAGCAAGACCGTGCAAGCCCCATCGGTCCTCAAGACCGTTTAGATCAATATCGTTTGCATCTCCAAATCAGATACAAGACTGATAGAGAAAAGAAGCCAAGATCGTATGGTCAGTCCAAACGGTCTTCAAGACCGTTTGATTAGTCTAATCGGTCTCCAAAACCGTTCAGTGTAGACCGATTGCCCGAGACCGTTTAGATCTGTTCGGTCCTCGGGACCATTTGGACAGAGACTTGAGACCGATTAGAGGCATAGATTAATTAAAGCCAAGACCATTCAGATGTCAAACGGTCCCCAAGACTGTTTGCTCCAAACCGTTCAAGCAAAACTGTTGCTCCAAATCATTTGAAGAGAACTCACAGAAAAAACGTGAGGACCCCATCTAAGCCTATAAATAGGACCACAAGTGTCCTCATTTGGGCATCGAACCAGGGACGCTGACATGCTGCCTAAGTGCAAGGATCGATCGAGCTTCATCCTCCTCACTAACGTCCTCCTTCCACACCATTATCATGCCGCCCACACCTCCTCTTGCTGTGAGCTGGGAGGCCAAGAAGAGAAAGAAGGTGGAGAAGAAGGTCTTCCCGGTCTACCTCGGTGGTCCTTCCTCCTCATCCAAATTTGCCCCGACACGAAGTAGAAGACTGTAACATCTTCGCCAAGCTGCGACTACCTTCTGCATCATGCTCATGGTGGAATCTTCCTTCTCTCTTATTCTTCTTGTTTCTCGCATCATGAGTGAGTAGTCGCTTTTTGCTAGGGTGCGGGGACTAGCCCCACTGCCCATGCTTTCATGTCTTTTCATTTAACATTCCAAGGCAATGTATACAACTTTCCATTTTATTATTATTTGATAATGTTTGTAGCTTGATTGCCTGATTTCTTTCATCCTGCTCTCCCCTATGTAGGGTATAATGTCGATTAATGAGGTAGACTCTCAAACTAGAAATAGAATGAGATTCCTTGAGGTCGTAAGTGTATGATCCGTGAGGGGATGAGCCATCTAGCCTACGGTGACGCTTTTGTGGCCTAAACATCCCTTAGGGAGGGCCACAGACTTAGTTGGATTTTATATCTTCTTTGTTAATCGTCAATGTTTGCATGTAGATTAATCACATCCTCGCTTGTCGATTAACGTGGTTGACTCCCTGACTAGAAATAGAATGGGATTCCTTGAGGTCGTAAGTGTATGATCTGTGAGGGGACGAGCCATCTAACCCACGGTGATGCTTCTGTGGTCTAAACATCCCTTAGGGAGGACCTCAGCCTCATTTGGATGTTGTATCTTTGGAACTATGAGTGCATGATCCAGACGCGACAAGAAATTTGATGCCTAAGGGGATGCTTACGCGGGCCTAAACATCCCTTAGGGAGGGTTCACAGCAGTTCCGTTTGGATAGTTAGATCCTTGTCTGGATGTTATGTGATTGGATGTGTTTGCATGTGCAGTGGTGGTGAAACCCAATACCATCCCAGCAATTCCATATCATTAATCTAGAACAAACTTTAATTCTTCTCTTTTACTTTCTTGCAATTAGTTTAATTAAACTCCATTCAACAAATCATTGTAAATATTAGTCTTACTTGAATTAGATTCAACTAATATAGATTCTTAAAAATGTTATCTTTTGGGATTCAATCCTTAACTATACTATGATAAGACTCGTCTGCTTGCGGGTGGTATTATTGCATGAGGTTTTGGTAAAAGCTCAGGGATTTCAACCCCGAGTGAGTTTGTCAGTGTGATAATATTCCACGTCATAAGCACACATACACCTCTAAAGTGATATGGGTAGCAATCACACACCTCATACCTGATATGGTGGAAGCACCTCAAAACCCATATGAAGGAAAGCACCTTAGATGCAATGTACTTGATGGAGTAACACATGAAGTGTCGTATATCAAGTCATACATTGAAAGGTATGGAGTTTAATGAATATTGATTAAGTAGGCTAATGTACCTTGAAGGAAAGGTTGAGCCAACTTAATAAAGTATGAAGTAATCAATATCCTAGTGAGGATGAGAGAGAAAATTATACTTGTTTTATACTCATGTAATGAGTATACATTGATAAGAGTTGAAATTATAATTAGTTAATAAAGGGGAAACCTTAACCATATTGAAACCATGCTGGTAGCATGAGATAATGAGCATAGCTAAGTATGAGATATGATGTTGAATCTAATACAATTTTATGGGCCTTGTGAGCCATGTGATTAGTTGTTTCCTAGTGAGAGGTGACAAGATGTTTTATGGGCCTTGTGAGCCATGTGCTTAGTTTTTGCCTAGTGAGAAGTGATAAGATGTTTAATGGGCCTTGTGAGCCATGTGGTTAGTTGTTTCCTAGTGAGAGGTAACAAGATGTTTAATGGGCCTTGTGAGCCATGAGAATAGTTGTTGCCTAGTGAGAGGTAACAACATGTTTATAAAAATTATCATGTAAGAAATGATAATGTTCAAAATAAACTAGGAAATAGAAACTTAATAATATAATAATAATAATAATAAATGGATACGATAATAATAATGAAATTTTGATCATACATGTTTTATGCTTATAGCCAAATTAGGGCTATAGTGTTTCGAATATGCTTAAAGGAGATAAGAGGAATACTTGTATTATATAAAGGATGTGAATAAGTATGATGGCTTGGCCAAGGTATAATGCCTAGTAAGGTGATGTGGTATTCATGATGAGTTACACAGGATTGGCACCTGGAATAGATGGATAGGATTGGCATAGTCCAATGCCTCGAATAGATGCACAGGATTGGCATAGTCCAATACCTGGAATAGATGCACAGGATTGGCATAATCCAATACCTGGAATAATGTCACAGGATTGACATAGTCCAATACCTGGAATAAAACTATAGGATTGGGATAATCCGATGCATGGATGCAACACTCACAGGATTGGCATAATCCAATACCTAGAATAATGTCACACAGGGTGAGGATAACCCGATGCTTGGATGCAACACTCACGGGATTGGCATAATCCAATACCTGGAATAATGTCACAGGATTGGCATAGTCCAATACCTGGAATAAAACTACAGGATTGGTAATAACCCAATGCCTGTAATAATTGCACAGGATTGGTAATAACCCAATGCCTGGAATAATTGCACATGATTGGTAATAACTCAATGCCTAGAATAATTGCACAGGGTTGGAAATAACCCAGTGCCTTGAATAATTGCACGGGATTGGTAATAACCCAATTCCTGGAATAATGTCACAGGATTGGTCATAATCTAATACCTAGAATAGTTGCACGGGAATGGCATAGTCCAATACCTAGAATAATTGCATAGGATTTGCATAGTCATAGTTGTACAAGATTGGCATAGTCCAATACCTGGAATAGTTGCATATGATTGGCATAGTCTAATACCTAGACAGAATATGATGATGTATATTCACATGACTGGTACAATCCAACACCTGGTTAGCAGATTGGCTGAGGCCAACAGATAAAAATGAGAATGATTCATGGATGACATACCATGATAATGAGTATCACAAGATAAGCTTGAGATGTTGATATAGTATGATGGGTAAATGATATACATGTTCTTCATATTCCTTATAAAGTGAATAGATGATTTACTATTCTATCATAGATAGTTGTAATGCTTTAAAGGATGAGAATGTTCTAAACTACTTATCCTATGCTCAGTTTAATACTATTTAACTGTGATAATAACATTGTTGGTGGAGAGTTATATCTCTCGTTAGGATAATTGTCTCACCCCGTGAGATCCACATTTTTTTAGGTGGACGTGCACGAGGGGGGTTGAGACCGTACTACATAGGGAGAACATCAGTAGTAGGGACAGCAGTGACAACTCAAGTTGAGTGTATTGATTGTCGTGTCTTGTAGATAGAAGTCATGTGTGTCATCTCTGTACTCTTAGGTCCTTAGATTTAGTATGTGTCTGTTTTATGAACAATTTGAGGTTTTGGCTAGTATGCCTCGAGGTTTTATGTTGCTTTAGTATATGTTTTGACAAAGCAACTGTTATATGTTATCCTCGAGAAGAGATGGTACAGTGTATGTACAATGAGAACAATGATGTATATAAGGTTTTGGTTCTTCCTTAAAGAGTTTTCCTAGAAATGGATCTCTTTGCAAAATGGTTTTAATTTTTAGTGATTTTTGTTAATCTGTTGCTTATGATTATTCTGCATAATTAGTAAGAATTTGGTTGTCAGTATGGTGGCGGTCATTATAAGTTTGGTATCAGAGCTTAAGGTTTGATGAGTCCACAGAGACATAGGACTAAGGTGTTGAGTGTGTTCTAGTGTCCTCCAATATATCTTATAGTGACTTTTGCTTATACAGAAGGAGGGATATAGCTTAAAGATGTCTAGAGAACACAAGGATCATGTCGCTGAAAGCAATGTTGCTACACTGGTAGGAGTTGTAAGGGATCAGGAAAGAGAGGAATCAGTGCCTGAGAATCCCCATTCTGATGAAGCTATGATCGAAAACCCAATCTTTCATGCTCTTTTTGGGCAATTTATGACCACAATGATGCATATGGCAGACTGGATGCCGGCACCAACACCTAGGGCACCAACTCCCAATGAGGGACATGGGTCTGGTAAGACTTTTAAACGACTATGTTGTATCGGATCCGTAGAATATTCCAGGACATATGACCCAGCAAATGTTGATCTATGGCTCGCTGAGTTAGAAAAGGCTTTTAAGATCCTTAGTATCCCAGATGCTGACAAAGTCAAACATGTTGTATACCTTTTGAAGGGTAGTGTTGGACATTGGTGGGCCATAGAATAAGTAAAAAGGATTGATGAAGAGGTTAGTTGGGAGGAATTTCGTCGAGAATTCATCAACAAGTATTTTCCAAGGACATATTTAGACGAAAAGATCTCATAGTTTGAGAAGGTTCAGTACGGAACCATGTCAATAAATGAATATGAGGCTAGGTTTATGGAACTTTTGTGGTTTTATCCTCAAATGGCTGCTACTAAGAAGGAGAATATTCGATGTTTTGAGAAAGGACTGAATGTCGAGGTGTAAATCTTGGCAACTGCATTAGAAAGTAGAGAGAGATTTGCCACATTTGTGGAGTCAATTCGGAGGATAGAAAGGTCTATGACAAAGAAACATGAGGCAAACCTCAAAAGGAGGTCTACACAGTCATATGAACAGTGGATTGGTGGTACTAAACAACCAAAGTTTTTGGTAACACCAGTTCAACCACAATATAGTATACCAATGCAGTGGTCACCAAGTGAGGGTCAAGCTTGCCATAAATGTAGATAGATAGGACATCTTAGGCAGCAATGTCCAAGAAGAAATAATGAGGTGACCCAACACTCAAGGCATAATCTGCAAAACCCACAAGGACCCCAATTTAGTGGAGCAGAAGGCCAAGGACGAAGACAAGTATCACAGTTTGTTCCATCTACCTATGGTAGTGGAGGAAAAAGGCAATAGCAGATGACAACTGACTCCATGTATGGGTCA
This sequence comes from Alisma plantago-aquatica, assembly GCA_963693085.1. NCBI lineage: Eukaryota > Viridiplantae > Streptophyta > Magnoliopsida > Alismatales > Alismataceae > Alisma > Alisma plantago-aquatica. The sequence goes on from OY856412.1 coordinate 754,796,898, forward strand.
AATAAGACACTAGATAACTCATAAGAGGTAACATGTCAAGATAGAACTTTTCAGTCTGAATCATCTTTCCTTTTCTACTATCTACCTACTAATTATAAGAAAGGTAGTTGTTGTTGAGCTTCCTTTAATTAATCCAATGAGGACATGAGGAAGAGATAAGAAGGATGAGAACTTATATTCAGTCCAATATTCTATTATATGTTTTGAAATTTCTCTCTTCATGAATAAAGGAAGAGATGTAAAAGAAACACCCAGAGAAAATCGGAGATACTAAGTATTAAAAATTTAAAGAGATGAAACATAATATAAAACAAATGCATACTACCTAATTTTATTTCTTGAATACCCTGGCTAGGTATTCATCTATTGAAAGCAAGGTAAGTATGGAAATCTTAGATTGTTATCTTTCTAATTACTTTGATCAAGTAGTCATTTTGAGACAATCTAAAGAGCTTAATGAAGTAGGAGATGTGGCACGGATATTTCTACCACATCCTAATTGTTATACGAAGAAATATGAGTCAATAGCATATCAACTTATAAACAAAAGAAGATGTTTAGTATAATGTATACCTTGGTCTAAGGACCTAGAGGTAATAGTTACCTGATGAGAGGTAACAATGTTTAGTGGTGAACTAAGGGTTTGAATACCCAGATCTAGTAATCATGATGATGATAATGCTAAAGGATTATGACATGTAATCATCCTTATAATTCATATGCTAATGGAAAGGAACCTAAGAGGAAACAAGATTGAATGACACATGAACAATTGAAAGTTCATGCAATACTCAAAGAAGGTGATAATCTCTTTTCTTTAATAAACAACCCCGAATAATGATGGGGTGATAAGAAGGATTATGTTCCCTTGTGATCTTTCCTTTCAGGAACATGACAATCAAGTAAGTCTTATAACACTTGATATGCATGAATAAGAAGTAATATTTAGATGGATACATAGAAAAGTATCAACTAGTCCTAGATTTTAGTTCCAAGACAAAGTATGTGTGCTAAGTAATGTTCCGAGATGAAAGAAAGGTCCTATTATATGTTTGGTTTTAGTAATAACAATAGAGGATGGAAATGATGAGGATGTGATGTGTTTTTAACACATGTAACAAATACCAAGGCAAGGAATTCTAGTATCCAAGAAGTTTTAAAGGTACGAAATAGTGAAAACATGACTCTTGATAAGATGAATAATGTTTGGATATCTAGAAAGGGTAATTTTGAGATTAGTCTGGTTACATACTATAGTATGGATACCGTATGTTAGGGGTTTATGCCTGACGTGGCAAATATCGCACTAACAAACTCACTCGAGGTTGAAATCCCCGAGCTTTTACCAAAACCTTGTGCAATAATACCACCTGCAAGCATACGGGTCTTATCACAGTATAGTTAAGGATCGAATCCCAACGGATAACATTTTTAAGAATCTTTGTCAGTCTAGTCTAGTTCATGTTAAGACTAATATTTAAAACGATTGGTTCATTTGTGGTTGATTAAACTAATTGTAAGAAAGTAAAAGAGTAGAATTAAAGTTTGTTCTAGATTAAATGATATGGAATCACTGGGATGGTATTAGGTTTCACCACCACTGCATATGAAAATACATCCAAACACATAACATCCAGGCAAGCGTCTAACTATCCAAATGGAGCTGTTGTGAACCCTCCATGAGGATAGACTCACGTAAGCATCACCTTAGGTATCAGATTTCTCATCAACCTCTAGATCACTCACTTACGGATCCAAAGATACAACATCCAACTAAGGCTGAGCACCCCCCTTGCGGATAGGCACACAGAAGCGTCACTGTGAGCTAGATGGCTCGTCCCCTCACGGATCACACATTTACGGCCTCAAGGAATCCTGTCAGATTTCTCATCAAGGAGTAAACCGTGCTAACCAACAAGCAAGTAGGCGATTAATTTGCAAGAAAATATCAACGATTAACAAAGAAGATACAACATCCAACTAAGGTTGTGGCCCCCCCTTGCGGGTAGGAACATAGAAGAGTCACCGTGGGCTAGATGGCTCATCCCCTCACGGATCACATACTTGCTACCTCAAGGAATCCCATTCCATTTCTAGTCTGGGAGCCTACCTCATTAAATGACATTCTACCCTACATATAGAAACATTGCAACATATGGAAGAACAAGATGAAAGTAAGAAGGTAATCAAACTACAAACATTAACAATTAACAATGAAATGAAAAGTTATATACATTGCCTTGGAATGTTAAATGAAAGACATGAAAGCATGGGCAGCGGGGCTAGTCCCCGCACCCCAACGAAAGTGCACTAGTCACTCATGGTGCGAGAAATAAGAAGAAGAAGAGAGAGGGAAGATTCCTCCATGAGCATGATAAAGAAGGTGGGCGTAGCTCGGTGAAGATGATGTGGTCTTCTACATCGTGCTGGGGCAAATCTGGACGAGGAGGAGCAACCGCCAAGGTAGACTGGGCAGAGCTTCTTCTCCACCATCCTTCTCTTCTCTTCTACTTGCTTAGCGTCAAGAGGAGCAGGTGGATGGCGTGGAGGGTGGCGTGGAGGATGGATCTGATCGAACCTTGCCCTTGGGCAACCTATCGGCGTCCTGGAATCGATGCCAAAATGAGGACCCTCATGGTCCTATTTATAGGCATGGATGGGGTCTTCACATTTTTGTCATGAATCCCACCCCAAATAGTTTACAGCAAACGGTCTTGGAGACCGTTTGACATCCAAACGGTCTTGCTTTAAACTTTATACAAATCTGGCTTGATCAGTCTTGAGTCTCTATCCAAACGGTCTTGAAGACCATTTGATGGCCAAACGGTCTTGGCTTCTAAACGGTTTTGGGACCCAACCGGTTTTGCTTTGATCGATCTTGATTGTCTGCACTGTCTCGAGTCAAACGGTCTCAAGTCCAAACGGTCTTCTCTTCAAACGGTTTCTATTCCAACTGGTTTTGGAGATAGCGGCATCAAATGGTCTCGCGTCTTCTTCCAAATGGTTTTAAGGGAAAACAGTCTTGGGACCGTATGGCTCCAAATGGTTTTGGGACCGAATGGCTCCAAACAGTTTTGGGGCCGAATGGCTCCAAACGGTCTTGGGACCGAATGGCTCCAAACGGTCTTGGGACCGAATGGTCTTTGCTCGTGTGTCCCAAATGGTCTTCATCCAAATGGTCTTGGATCTTCGTTGTCCAAACGGTCTTGAGGACCGATGGCCATCAAACGGTTTTTGTTGTTCAAATGGTTTTGTTGTCCAAATGGTTTGGCGATGCAAACGGTCTCAAAGACCGATGGGTTTCAAACGGTCTTGAGAACGTTTGGCCTCAAGTTGCTTTGAGACTGTATAAGGGGGAATGATGGAAGGGGGTCCATGTGGGAGAAAGGGTAAGACCGAGAGGTCAAAACCGAATGGGTAGACCGCTAGGACAAAACATTTGGTGAAATTGTTAGGTAAAACCGTTAGGTGAAGACCAAAGTTGAGAGGATCTTTGAATGAATTCCATATGATGATTGAACCTCATCAAGACCTACACAAAATCAATATAAATGTAGTTAATATTCTTGATAATTGAACCAATTAAGTAATTTTATATATTGTGAGAATAAGTAAATGAAATTGGATGTATTGAATCAAATTGGTTCCAAAAAGGTGACTGGAAATCATGATGAATATGCATTCATCAAAACACCTCGAACTTAAATGTTGCTCGTCCTCGAGTAACACAAAATCTGAAACTGTGACGTCTGTTGCCAGACATCGATTAAGATTAATGTGGATGCGATCATTGCAACGGAATTACTGAAAATCACTAAAAATTAAAACTCTTTGCAATGAGGTCCACAAACTGTAAAACTCTTTCATAAAGAAACTAAGAAAGTCATTTACATTTTGATACATCAGTACATCTCTGTATCATCTCATCTTGAGAGTCATAAACATTGACTGCCATGTTAAACTGTACATAAGCAGCATATAAAAATCTCGAGGCATTAAGCCAAAAATCTCATATCTATATCAAACCATATACTGACTCCTAGGACCTGAGAGTACAGAGACGACACATAGGACTCTCTATATACATAACCTAACAGACAGTGTCTCCACCTAAAGATCACTATTGTCCTTGTTGTTGTTGATGTTGTTGTGACTGTTGTTGTTGTTGCTGTTGTGACTGTTGTTGTTGCTCACCCACTGAAGGGTTTCTTCTTCCTCGGTGTCTACCTAAAATTTTGAATCCCGCGGGGGTGAGACAATTGAAAATTGTCCCAGCGAGAGTTATAACTCTCCACCAGAAGCATTATTATTGCAGATAATAGAGTTACACTGAGCAGTGAAGTATAAATATTTAATAGTAGGTAAATCATTAATTAAGCTAAGTAGAGCAGTATTCACTATGCAATCATTTCAATTATAACTTGATTAAGCAGCAAGTCATTCATTTAATAAGGAATAGGAATAACATGTATATCCTTTATCTTTCTAAGACATAATAAACAATGTATTAATAATCATTGTTTCTCGTAGTTCAACCATAAGCAAATATGCTACACGGCTGATTACATTTTACAAACATACTTATGCCCTGAAGAGATGAGGTATACCACTCATACTCCAACCGACCATTACGAAATCGAAATCAGTACCATACATAGGTCATCAGAAGAGCTGGATTTCTATGACCTCATTCTCCTCAGTCAGTGTGAGGGACAACATGCAGGACATCTCGTGTCTCTGCAAAATAGCTTTCCAGGGTATACTGGCAACTTCTCTAATAGAGTTACAGTGGCATGCTGTACTTTCTTCACAATCGAGGGATTTCTTGTTTATCTCACATCGATTCGGCATTAACATCATCATCGGGATATTAGTGATACATCATCCCAAAATATACATATAATGAAGGATTGAGAGATTTAATGTTTATCTCACATCAATTCCTCCATTAGGACGTAAGGATATTCGCATCCATAACCCCCACATACTCAAAAGTATGCTCTCCAGGAGTTCCCTTAGGAAAACCTATTTCACCATCACCAAACTACTGACGATGATGGATCTATGGTCAGGGCTCTACATGATATCATTTCACTTGATTATTTAAGTACATTACATCATTCTTTTAGCATCGAGCATATTTTCAAACATAAACTATTATAACAATTGCTATAAAGAAAGAGTACTATTTCTATCAAGTTCATTTCACAGCTTTATTAACATTTGGGTCTCAATCCCTTATTAGCTCATCATCATGATTCAAGAATATGGGTGTTCAAACCCTTAGATCATCAAAACACTTGTTACCAATTTAATAGGTAACTTAATGAGATCAAGTCACTTAACAATGTAAACATGATAATTGCAATGCAGGTATTTCACATGGCTCTTACAACCTATCAATCTCTTTTGTTACCTTTTACTAGGCAACATAGCATATCATTGCTTACAAGGCTCATAAAGTACTTTCAATAAACAAAGCAGCATAGCTCATACCTGGCTATGTTCAATATCTCATAAAACATGCATGATTAGTACAGATGATAACAGATACATCAATTTCATATTAGCACAATGTAAAACAACTATATCATCTTTAATCAAGGAATACCCCACTATGCCCCTGCTAGGGTTAGGGTTTCCCTTTTCAATTCAATTAGGGTTTATCATCCCCTTTAGTTCAATTAGGATTAATGAATCATCATTTCATTATCCAACCTTAGAGCTTCATGCTATAAAGTATAACCCAGAGTTAGGGTTTCACACTTCTATTTACCTTATTTGGAATTAGGGTTTACTATTCACATCACATCATCCTAGATTAGGATTTACTATTCACATTACATCACCCTAGATTAGGGTTTATAACCATCAACCCATAATTAGGGTTTACTATTCACCTTGCATCACCCTAGATTAGGGTTTACTATTCATCCCAAGTGAGAGTGAACATCAAAGTACCTTGATTTAAGGTTTATCATGTCATCGTTATGAATTAAGATCATACCATCATCATGTGTTAGATTTTCACCTATCAATGCCCTCAATTAGGGTTATGATTCATTAACCTTCATAATTAGGGTTTCATGATCTCACTATGAAGGATCATTCCCTAATTAGACATTCATCCATAATGAGAGTCCATTACATAATTAATTTTCATGTAGGGAGTCTTCTCTTTCATCTTCTATAAGATGATGCTTACATCACCCTTGATTAAGCTAAGTCAACTCAATCTTGAAGAAGAATAGACATCATGGGTTATGTCATCATCACCATGATCATTAATGTTTTATTATTTAAAGGGTACTAATCACCCTATCTTATTAGGATACAAACACTATAATCATCTTTGATTACATCATGTATTAATCAATTGATCAACTTATCCTTTGACCACTTTAAGTACTCATGCAGTTTAGGTTGATTATCCACCAAATGGTCTTGGCCATATAGACCCCAAACAGTCTTGCACAAAAAGCCTCCAAACGGTCTTGCACAAACCACTGAGATCGTTTGCTAAAGCTGGGGTTGAAACCATTTAGTAAAGTAGGTGGTGAAGAATGTTTGCCCAAAGTTGACTTTTGAGACCGTTTGCTAAAGTAACATTTGAAAACGCATGAAATCAAACGGTTTGGGATCATTTGGTCCCAAACGGTCTTGAGATTGTTTGGTCCAAACCTCCTCAAAACAGCAAGGACCAAAAAGGGTCTCAACCACTCCAATTAAATTAGGGTTTCCAATGTTGGTTCCTTCAACCAATTAAATCTATGGAACTACTCATCAATTGGACCTATCTCCATGCTTCAATTGAGTTAATTAGGTCATCCTTCAACTGATTTGACCCTCAACTGACCCTCAATTGGTCATCAATTAGGGATTGAATCAATTGGATTAGGGTTTGGAATCGATGATCCTTCAACATTAATCAATGTGAGAATGGTAACTTTGAAACCATTTGAACCTTCATCCAAATTGAACATGACCTGACCCCAAACGGTCTTGAGGTCGTTTGGATGACCTCCAAACGGTCTTGAGACCATTTTCCCATGTCAACAACAAAATCCAAGTCAACCAATTCTAGTTTGTATCATTGGATTGATCACCAAATCAGCAATTGATTGCACTTCAACTTAGTACCTTTAGATCTTCAAACAGCTAACCATAGTCAACCTTAGACCTCCAAACGGTCTTGGGTGGCCCCCAAACGGTCTTGGGTGACCCCCAAACGGTCTTGGGATCATTTGGATGACCTAAAAACGGTCTTGAGACCATTTTCCCATCACATCATCATTAACCATGTCATTCAATTAGGGTTTGGATCCTAGGATTGGTCACCAAATCAGCAATTGATTATACTTCAACTTAATATCTTTGGACCTTCAATTGCTCAACCATACCTAACCCTAAACCTCCAAACGTTCTTGGGTGATCACCAAACGGTCTTGAGACCATTTGGGTGATCCCCAAATGGTCTTGAAACCGTTTGGGTTAATCAACCCAAGTTTCTAACTTAATCACTCATGAAATCAGCACTCAACCCGATTAGGGTTTTGGTGATTGATTGACCTTCAACTCATGAACCAATTGGAGTTAATCAATTATAATTGATGGGTCATTAACTTAGATTATTTTCAACAGATCTCCAAATGGTCAACCCTTAGTCAACGCCACCAAACAGTCTTGGGGACCGTTTGCTTCCATGCGGTTTGGGTGAAATCGTTTCATTCCAAATGGTTTGAAATCGTTTACTCCCAAACGGTTTGGGAAACTGTTTGAGTAACAAACATAAGACCATTTAGTAAAGTAGTTCTTTGGATAATCATCTAATATGATGTCATCATCATCCTCCTTCGTTCAACCAAGAACTGCAACCGTTCTTCGTCGAAGTTTCAGCAAGAATTCAAAAGAGTATCAAAAGAAGATAAGTAACCAACGATTATTGGAGAAAAGGATGCAATACTAATGCTTAAGGGTTTAAGTTATAAAACCCGCCTCTAGAACTGATCCCAAGCTCCAAGATCAATGTCTTTAATGGTGGATGGAGTTCCAGCAGTTGTCCAAGGTCCGTCCTTGATCTTTTGGATGTGCAAGTTGGCTAGAATTGGAAATCGAGTGAAGCAAACCATTAATCAAGCATTACTTTAGGGTTTCCACCATGAATCTGAGGTAGAAGATGATCAAAACCTTACCAACAGGTTGTGTTCGTCCTTCCCCTGCTCCTGAGATCTTCCTTGGTCGGCCAAAGAAAAGTGATAAGAGAAAAACTAAGGAAAGGTCCTTATGTGTATTTGGAAAAAGATAAGTATAAAGGATATGTATGTGATTTTCAAGGAAAGAGAAAAAGGGTTATTTTCTTTTAATTCCAAAATAATTTCCATCAAATCCCCCTCCATTTCATGACCACGAAACCATCTTCATTATCTTGCAAAACCTCTCCATTATCCAAGAATTAATGGAAAAGGAATTAAGCACCTTAAAGAGTTTTATATTAATATCCAACCTTTTAGTGGATATTACTTTTTATTATAATAATGTGAGTGGGCTTCCACTCAACTAAGATCTTTTTGTGCCCAAGCAAGGCACAAGATCGTCCAATACTATTTCAAACACATCCTTCAACTTTTGGTTGAAGGGCTCCTCAATTATTTTTATTTCTTTTTGCATTAAATTAAATTAAAGAGCCTATTTATGCTTAAATCTTGATTATTTTAATGTCAAGATTCTCTCTCCTCCAAGATAATTCAAATGAGGCGCCCCTCTCATTTTATTTGCTCTATTTGATGCCAAGAAACATGAGAGACCCTCTAGAGGTGGTATTTTGCATATTGAACCCTAGGTTTTGGGTAATTTGCGCATTACACCAAAACTAGTTTTAATGCACAAGGATTGCTCTACAAGCTTTATCTTGATGCCCAAGCTTGTGGAAACCATACCACTACATCATATTCATTCTTATGATGTTTCGACATCATAGGAACATTTTATCATGTGCAATTTGCAAGTTAACCCCTCAACTTGGGTAATTTGCATTTTAGTCCAATATTAGCAAAACAATATTCCAACATTATTCAAAAAGGATTGAAATTGAAATATAAGTTCCTCATAAGCATTAATTACTTTTCAAAACATAAGAGAAAGCATCTAATCAACTTTATTAGGCACAACACCTAGGGTTAGTACATAACCCAGGTCAGGGATGTTACAGAAATAGTCGCCAAATGAGTACTTTCTGATCATGTGATTACCTCCTCTTCACATCACGATTGTTTTTTTTTCTTTTTGCTCAGTATGACTAAGTGTCTCAACTTCCTGTGACCACTGAACACATCTTACCATATCTTCATTCCTGATTTTTCTTTACAACTTCACTTTCTCCTCACTTTTTCCAACAACAAGCATTTCTAAGAGTTTTGTAAGAGTCCAAAGATACCTGCAGAACAATAAGTGTGCACATGATCTAACACTGGTGTATTTCAGGGTAGTGGAGGCATTCATTGTGCCATTAGGTAGAAAAGGGAGTGAAGGGTGGTATGGAAGGAAGAAATAAATCTCTCCTCTATTCGGCTCGAGATTTTTATTATATTATTTGCAATTTTATTTATGGAATTTTTTTGTGCAAATCTCTCCTCTATTCGACTCAAGATTGCATTTCTTTTTGTGTGTGCTTTGCCATCTTTTCTTGGTGGTACGCCCCTATTTCATTGCGAGGGGTATGAAGAAGCGGATATAGAGGGAAGTGGTGTGCCACCCCGAACTTAGGGTTTGACACTATTTTGGCTATTTTGTTTCTTTTTGATGGATGGAGGGGTACAAATATGATAGAAGAAGTGTAGGAGAGAGTTCAGATCAGAATGCAACTTGGTTTACAATTCAGTGCACCGGGTTGTTATCTTTATCGTACTATGTTCAAATAATGACTTGATGAGGATCTGGTGGTGATTCCATGTTATTGTTCCACTAGTTAGTTAGGAAGCATGACGTGTTTGATCCCTATCAGTTCGACAGACACTTGCCATTTTTGCATAAAGATCATGATGTTAGGATTCATAAGCTTCACAAGATGATTTCAATCAAAAGGCTAGTTTTTAGAAGAAGGTCCTTTTGAGGATCTTCTTCGATTAAGTAGGGTATAATGATTCAAAATGCATAAAGATTAAAATGAAAAAGTGTCAAAACTTCATCCAGTATTCGTTCAAATTTCTTTGGAAAACATTAAATTTTTTGAAAATTTTGAAAATTTGGGTCAAAAATGCAACGATGAAATCTTAAATATGAAATAGATGGGTGAAGGTGGAAAGTAAGATACATACCACCCACCCTCCACCATGAACTTAGAAATTTGCTCGTCCCGAGCAAACTCTAAATCTGAGATGGAGGGGAAAATTCAAGTCGGTCAGACCACAAGATGTGGTTGCATTCCAATCAGCGTGCATCCTCCATCTGAAAATCTCAAGAATAAAGACCAATCAAAACTTAAGATAGCATCTCGTGATGTAATTTTTATTTGGTGCAAAATTATCTAAAAACAAAATTAAGCAAAAATTCAAAATTGAAACTAAATACGAATTTATTGATCGGGTTGCCTCCCGACAAGTGCCTTTATTTTATGTCGATGGCTCGACTTGGTTTCTTCAACTTTTAAGGTGGATGTAATCTTGGGTTGGAGAGATCCAATGATGCATTGATGCCAGTGTCGGCTGAGGTAAAATATCTTTTCAAACATTGGCCATTAGCCACAACATCTCCTGACTTTTCACTCCATAAAACAAAAGCACCGTGTGGGTAGATACTCTTAACAATGTATGGTCCAGTCCAGCGGGAATAGAGTTTCCCTGGGAATAACCTCAGTTTTGAGTTGATCAGCAGGACTTGATCTCCCACTTGAATATCCTTCCTCTTGAGATGACCATCGTGCCACAGCTTTGTATGTTCTTTATAGATTCTAGCATTCTCATAAGCTGTCATTCAGAGTTCTTCCAGCTCCTGGAGTTGTAGAATTCTGGCTTGGCCTGCTTCTTTCATATCAAGATTTAGTTGTTTTATTTCCCACCATGCCTTGTGTTCTAGTTCTATCGGCAGGTGGCATGATTTTCCATAGATTAATTGAAATGGTGTAGTCCTAAGGGGAGTTTTAAAAGCAGTTCAGTAGGCCCACAAGGCGTCATTGATTTTTACTGACCAATCTTTCTGATTGTGGCCTACAGTCTTTTCCAAATAGCCTTGAGTTGACGGTTAGAAACCTCTACCTGTCCACTAGTTTGTGGATGGTAGGGTGAGGCTACTTTTTGAGTTACACCATATTTCCTCAGCAAGGTTTCAAAGCTTCTTTCTAGGAAATGAGAACCTCCGTCGGAAATCACAGTGCGTGGAACTCCGAATCGGGGGAAAATGATATCTTTAAACATCTTGATGACAGGTTTGGAATCACTAGTGACGGTTGGTATGGCTTCAACCCATTTTGAGACGTAGTCCACCGCCACTAGGATGTATGAAAATCCATGAGAGGATGGGAATGGACCCATGTAGTCCACGCCCCAAACATCAAATATCTCGACTTCTTGCCACAAGTTCAGTGGCATCTCATCTCTTTATTTTATGTTATCTGTTCTTTGACATCGGTCACATGATAGAATGAAGTTGTAGGAGTCTTTGGATATGGTTGGCCAAAAGAAACCACATTGCAAAACTTTGAAGGCAGTTTTCTTAGAGCTCAAATGGCCTCCAACTGGGCCTGAGTGACATTGCTTCAAAATAAGTTGAGTTTCTTCTTCAGTGATACATCGTCTATATAAGCCATCAGCACAGAGCTTGAAGAGGTACGGCTCATCCCAGTGACATTGCTTTACATCATGCAGGAATTTCTTCAGTGCCTTTCCGGTGCATTCGGGGTGAATGACACCCACAGCTAGGCAGTTCACATAATCTGTGTACCAAGGGATAGCCTCTGAAATTTTCATAAGTTGTTCGTCTGGAAGAGAATCGTTGATGGGGATCTTCTTGGGTTCCAGGGTGTGGATACAACTGAGGTGGTCTGCCACGACATTCTCTATACCTTTCTTGTCTCTTATCTCTAAGTCAAACTCTTGTAAGAGGAGAATCCATCTAATTAATCTAGGTTTAGCATCTTTCTTTGCCATGAGGTAATAGATAGCGGCATGATATGTGTAGACAATGACTTTTAAACCAATAAGGTAGGATCTGAACTTGTCAAAGGAATACATGACTGTAAGAAATTCTTTCTCAGTAGTTGCATAATTCCTTTGAGCTTCATCGAGGGTTTTCGACGCATAGTAGATCACATAATGTTTCTTTTCTATATATTGGCCCAAGACAGCTCCCAAAGCATAGTCACTGGCATCACACATAATTTCAAATGGGTGATCCCAATCAGGGCTCTAATGATGGGTGTTGTCGTAAGGGCATGTTTCAGTTTGTTGAAACTTTTAACACATTCTTTGTCAAAATTGAATTCAGTGTCCTTTAGCAACAAATTCGTCATGGGCTTGGTTATCTTTGAGAAGTCCTTTGTAAATCGTCTGTAGAAGCATGCATGACCTAGTAATGTGCGAACTTCCTTTACATTGATAGGGATAGAGAGCTTGGAAATTACTTTGATCTTGGCCTTATCCACTTCGATTCCTCGATTATTGACCCTATGGCCTAGGACAATTCCTTCTTTTACCATAAAGTGACACTTCTCCCAATTCAACACAAGATGTGCTTCTTCACACCATTTGAGGACAAGGGAGAGGTGTTTAAGGCATGAGTCGAATGAATATCCGTACACAGAAAAATCATCCATAAAAACTTCCATAATTGTTTCAATGAGACCAGCGAATATGGCAGCTGCAGGTGCATTGCATAAGCCAAACGGCATTCTTCTAAATGTGTATGTTCCAAATGGGCAGGTGAAAGTAGTTTTCTCTTGGTCATCTGTATGTATGGGTATTTGATAGAATATAGAGTAACCATCAAGGTAACATAAATATTCTTGATGAGCCAATCTTTCTAATACTTGATCAAGAAAAGGCATTGGGAAATGATCCTTTCGAGTTTCCTTGTTTAACTTCTTGTAATCAATGCACATCCTCCATCTTGTAACCGTTCGAGTGGGGATGAGTTCATCGTTTTCATTTCATATTACAGTAGTTCCACCTTTCTTTGGGACCACATGCACGGGACTCACCCATGGTGAATCTCATATCAGATAGATTATCCCAACAATGAGCAGTTTAATGACTTCACGACGGACTACTTCCTTCATATTTGGATTTAATTTGTGTTGATGTTCAATAACTGGATTGTGATCTTCCATCATGGGTATTTTGTGCATGCATAGAGATTGACTGACCCCGGTGAGATCACTCATCTTGTAGTCGATTGCTTTTGTTCTTTCCTTTAATTCCTTCAAAAGTTTATCTTCTTGTTCTGTCGTCAGATCTGAATTTATGATGACTAGGCAGATCTTGAGTTCATCTAGAAACATGTATTTCAATCCTTCCAATAGGGGATTCATTTTGGGAGCTTGTGGCTTTTCACATGCTTCTTCAGTATCATCCACAGCTTTTAGTTCCTCAATCTTGGCTTCAGGATCTTCTTCAGTAGTATCAAGGTGGAAAACACAACTTTTCACTAGTTCGTCGTCTGAACTTTCTGCATTTGGATTAGTAAGGGTAATTTCTAAGGGTCTTCTTGCTCATAATCCTCTTTCATAAGGAGTGACATCTGCTCTACGCACTCGATCAAGTAGACTTCCTCTTGCATGCTTGGTCTTCGCATGCTTTCAAAAACCTTGAATTTGAGAGTTTCTTTACCTAATCTAAGCAGCAGAGTTCCTGCTTCGACGTCAATTAGAGATCTTACAGTGGCGAGGAATGGACATCCAAATATGAGAGGGTATCTAGTGTCTTCCTTTATGTCCATGATGACAAAGTCACAAGGGACATAGGAATCTCTTGCAACCTTGACAGGGACATCCTCAATGATTCCTAAAGGTAGAGTCACAGTGTAATATGCAAGTTGTATGGTCATGCCAGTCGGGAGAAGTTCAGCAAACCCTAGCCTCTTGCAAAGGCTGAGTGGCATGATGGAAATGCTAGCACCAAGATCTGCCAATCCCTTTTTACACAAAGAATCCCCGATATGGTAGGAGATCCCAAAAGATCATGGATCTTTCTACTTCCTGGGCATCTTACTCAAGATGATATCTGAATTAGTCATCGCCAACTTGACTATCTCATGCTCTTCAGTTATGTATTTCCTTATCAGAAGTGATTTCATATATTTTTTCTGGGCTGGTATTTCAGCCAGCGCATCTAGGAAAGGTATATCCACATGAAGTTTTTTCATAATTTCCTTGAATTTATTAAAATGAGTGTCGAGCTTGGTTTGCTTCAAACGAGCTGGGAAAGGAAGACGAGGCTTGTATACTGGTACCTCTGGCTCATGTGTTTCAGTTTCTTCATCAATAGGTTTCTCAGAATTTGGCTCGGTTGTCTTATCGATAGTCACTGGTACTTTTGGTTGAGACGCAGGTGTTGTTGAATCTTGTACAATCACATAATCATCCTCGTATGTAATAGCCAGAGGTGTCTTGATGAAAGGATCAGAATACTCTTTTCCAGACCTAGTGGTGACTGCATTCAGTTGTTCAGGATGCTTAGGATTGTTTTCTGGTTGGCCAGCAAAGGCTCCAGCAGGCTACTTCATACTAGCTGCAAATTGAGCTAATTGAGATTCAATAGCCTTCTGATGGGCTTGCTGGTTAGTTATCATAGTTTGCAGGCTAGCTATCAAGGTTTGTTGTGATTGTAACATCTTTTCAATGGTTGATAGTTTGTCATCAGGAGAGATGGGGCTAGCTTGTTGCCCTTGTTGTTGGTTCTGGTAAGGGACTTGGTTGGGATTCTGAAATTGAAAACTGTTTTGATAATTGTTGAAGTTCCTATTCTAAAAATTTCCCCTAAAATTCCCTTGATTTCCAAAGTTTTGTTGTTGGTTATATTGAAATCTTGGTGGGCCTCTTTGTTGGTTAGTTGAACCAAGTTGTCGTGAGTTTTCCTCTCCTGAAGGATTTCCAAATTGAAAACCAGGATAGTTCCTATTTTGATTCGAATTGTAGTATCCTTGACCAGGAATGGTGTTGACGGCATTAAGATTATCTAATTGACTATTATCTCATTGTCCACATGTGTTTCTTAAAACAACATCACAAAGAACATTGCATGCTAAAGTGGAATGATCAGTACTTTTGCATGCTTCACATAACAGTGAAGCTAACTTGATCTGTTCTTGTTGTTGAGGGGGTGAACGTCTTCTTCCAAATGCAGCAAGGGATGATTCGATATGGTCTTTCTTGGCAACTAAGAGTTTGAGAGTTTCAGCAATTGACTTGTATTCTGGAATAACTTCAGCCATAGCTACCTTCAACACTCCCTTGCCTACAGACCTACCCCAATTAGCTTGATTTTTAGCTCTAAGGGTAACAACTCTCCATGCGCTGTCGTAACTCTGACGCATGAAGTTTCCTCCAGATGAAGAATCTAAGAACCTCTTAATGTCATCGTCCACATCCCTATAGAAGATTTTGATGAGTTGGTTCTTAGGAATTCCATGGTGTGGACACTTGCGTAGGAGCTCTTTGTATCTTTCCCATGCCTCAGCAAGGGTTTCTCCAGGGACTTGAGTGAACATTGTTATTCGTCCCTAATTTTGTAAGTGAGTAAAGGAGGATAGAATTTTTCTAGAAAAAAATTTTGAAGTTGTTCCCAGGTAGTAATGGGTTCACATTGTAGGGAGTTATACCATCTTATAGCCCTATCAACAAGAGAATACTTGAAAATACGGAGTCGAATAGCATCATCTGACACTCCATTTTGCTTCGTCATAGCACATAAATCGATAAACCTCAGAAGATGTTCTTGGATATCCTCTCCTTGTTTACCATAGAATGGGTTGTTTTGAAGCAAGGTAATCTAATGTGCTCGTATCTCAAAGTTGGGAGCGTGGATGGGAGGAGGTTGAACTGGGTGATGAACATCAGCAGCTCTAGGGATAGAGAATTCTCTAAGGTCCTTTTGCAGTTCTGCTGCTTGTGTTGTTGCTTGTGCTGCTAAGATTTCTTATTAAACAGTGGCTCTGGCCTCTTGCATGAGTCTTTCTCTTTGTACAGCGAGGGCTTGAGCTACCCTTCGGGCTATTTCCTCTTCTTGATCCATTCTTGCTTGTTTCTCTCTATTTTGATGATGAAAGGTTATGTCAATCTTCGGATCAAAGCTGGCAGTGAGTTTGGGACTATTCAATCGGTGCATGCACTAGTCCATTTGAAGTGCCTAAAATAGAAAGATTTAAAAAGTGAGATCCACGGAGTAGAGTCAAATTCAAGTAGATGAGAAATTGTATTAAAAGAAAAACAAAATCCTAGATTAGCCTTAAAAGAACTAGATTTGACTAACTAATTCCGTTGTCCCCGGAAACGGCGCCAGAATTCGACGTGGCAAATATCGCACTAACAAACTCACTCGGGGTTGAAATCCCCGAGCTTTTACCAAAACCTTGTGTAATAATACCATCTGCAAGTGGACGGGTCTTATCGTAGTATAGTTAAGGATCGAATCCCAAAGGACAACATTTTTAAGAATCTTTGTCAGTCTAGTCTAGTTCAAGTTAAGACTAATATTTAAAATGATTGGTTGATTTGTGGTTGATTAAATTGATTGTAAGAAAGTAAAAGACCAAAATTAAAGTTTGTTCTAGATTAAATGATATGGAATCGCTGGGATGGTATCAGGTTTCACCACCACTGCACATGCAAACACATCAAAACACATAACATCCAGGAAAGCGTCTAACTATCCAAATGGAGCTGATGTGAACCCTCCATGAGGATAAACTCACATAAGAATCACCTTAGGTATCAGATTTCTCGTCAACCTCTAGATCACTCACTTACGGCTCTGAAGATACAATATCCAACTAAGGTTGAGCGCCCCCCTTGTAGATAGGCACACAGAAGCGTCACTGTGGGCTAGATGGCTCGTCCCCTCACGGATCACACACTTACGACCTCAAGGAATCCTATCAGATTTCTCATCAAGGAGTAAACCGTGCTAACCGACAAGAAAGAAGGCGATTAATCTGCAAGCAAACATCGACGATTAACAAAGAATATACAACATCCAACTAAGGTTGTGCCCCCCCTTGCGGGTAGGAACACAGAAACATCATCGTGGGCTAGATGGCTCGTCCCCTCACGGATCACACACTTGCTACCTCAAGGAATCCCATTCCATTTCTAGTCTGGGATTCTACCTCATTAAACAACATTCTACCCTACATATAGAAACACTCGCAACATAGGGAAGAACAAGATGAAAGTAAGCAGGTAATCAAACTACAAACATTATCAATTAACAACGAAATGAAAAGTTATATACATTGCCTTGGAATGTTAAATGAAAGACATAAAAGCATGGGCAGCGGGGCTAGTCCCCGCACCCCAATGAAAATGGACTACTCACTCATGGTGTGAGAAACGAGAAGAAGAAGAGAGAGGGAATATTTCATCATGATCATGATAAAGAAGGTGGGCGTAGCTCAGTGAAGATGATGCGGTCTTCTATGTCGTGTCGGGGCAGATCTAGACGAGGAGGAGGAACTTCCAAGGTAGATCGGGCATAGCTTCTTCTCCACGGTCATTCTCTTCTCTTCTCCTTTCTTAGCATCAAGAGGAGCATGTGGATGGCGTGGAGGGCGGCGTGGAGGATGAAGCTGATCGAACCTTGCACTTGGGCAGCCTGTCGGCGTCCTAGAATAGATGCCAAAATGAGGACCCTCATGGTCCTATTTATCGGCATGGATGGGGTCTTCACATTTTTGTCATGAATCCCGCCCCAAATGGTCTTGGAGACCGTTTGACATCCAAACGGTCTTACTTTAAACTTTATACGGTTCTGGCTTGACCGATCTTGAGTCTCTGTCCAAACGGTCTTTAAGACTGTTTGATGGCCAAATGGTCTTGGCTTCTAAATGGTTTCAGGACCCAACCGGTTTTACTTTGATTGATCTTGATTGTCTACACGGTCTCGAGTCAAATGGTATTAAGTCCAAATGGTCTTCTCTTCAAACAGTTTCTATTCGAACCGGTTTTGGAGATAGCGGCATCAAACGGTCTCGCGCCTTCTTCCAAACGGTTTTGAAGGCAAACAGTCTTGGGACCGTATGGATCCAAACGGTCTTGGGACCGAATGGCTCCAAACGGTCTTGGGACCGAATGGCTACAAATGGTCTTGCGACCGAATAGTCTTTGCTTGCGTGTCCCAAATGGTCTTCATCCAAATGGTCTTGGATCTTCGTTGTCCAAACGGTCTTGAGGACCGATGGCCATGAAACAGTTTTTGTTTTTCAAACGGTTTTGTTGTCCAAATGGTTTGGTGATGCAAAAGGTCTTGAAGATCGATGGGTTTCAAACGGTCTTGAGAACGTTTAGCCTCAAGCGACTTTGAGACCATATAAGGGGGAATGATGGAAGGGGGTCGTGTGGGTGAAAGGCTAAGACTGAGAGGTCAAAACCGAATGGGTAGACCGCTAGGACAAAATGTTTGTTGAAACTGTTAATTGAAGACCAAAGTTGAGAGGATCTTTGAATGAATTCCATATGATGATTGAACCTCATCAAGACCTGCACAAAATCAATATAAATGTAGTTAATATTCTTAATTGAACCGATTAAGTAATTTTATATATTGTGAGAATAAGTAAATGAAATTGGATGTATTGAATCAAATTGGTTCCAAAAAGGTGACTTGAAATCATGATGAATATGCATTCATCAATGCCCCGCATAAACATGACATTAACAAAGATGTATGAGATGAAGGAATAGTTGTAGAATTGTTTTGGGAAAAGTAGATCAAGCTAAAGATAACTTCTTAGAATATCTCTATTTCGATTGTTAAGGCAGCTTATACATAAGATCTAGAGATGCCTATGAGATAGTTCTTCTTTAATAAGTAGCATCTACTTATGACAAGAAAATAAATAGCTAAAGGGATAATTGATACAAGTCATAAGAAAGTTTAGTGTTGTGTCAGTAGATTTGAGTGGTACAGCAGATGCATGATAAGACTTGTAGTCCCCAAGTGGGTGACAGAACATAACTCTGGTCTTTCCTTGAAAGAGAAATAAAAACTAAGTAAGGGGTATGAAAAACTCCCAAGATCAAGGATCTTATTACATAAAGATGTAAGTGGAAAAGGTGACAAATCAGTGAGTTTTGACACCTAAGTTAAATAAGGTATGTATAATGATTCTCTGACTAAGAAAAATGTTACCTGACACAGAGTTGACTCTATAGTCAATAATGAAAAGGACAGTGGAGTATGTGTCATGTATGACAGATTCTATGATAACCATGTGTGAAATAACTTTGTGTTGATCAAAGTTCTATGGCATCTCCATGACATTAATATGTTATGTGGAGACTTGATGATATGATGAATGAATAATATATGTCTCCATTTACCTGGGATTTCGGGGAGAAAATCCTTGTTAGGGGTTTACAACTTGTAATGACCCTGACCTGAGTTATGAGGTAACCCTATTTTTTTTGGCTAAGTAAGTTGCTTGTAACTTTAACATGATCCTATAAAGTGTTTTTCTATCAGGTAACAAACTTATGTTTCAAATTTGGTCTTGTTTAAATAATGTTTGAGCAATGTTCTCTTATTTTGGACCAAAATGCAATTTACCCAAGATGAGGGGATATATTGCAATTTGTCACATGTTGAATGTTCCCTAAGTATTTTAGCATAATAATAGAGATAATTATTCAAGGTGGTGGTTTGTGGAAAGCCAAAAATCCAAGTTTGAACTTGTTTGAATAATGTCGGTGACTTGTGTACCAATTTTGGTGCAAGTTGTAATTTACCCAAAATGTAGGGTTGATATGAAAATTACCACATCTAGAGTGTCCCTAATCCCCCCTAGTATCATTTATAGGAGAGATAAATAATGAGTCACCATGTTTGAATCATATTTGAGTATGATACTCTTGGTGATGAAAAGACCAAGAAAGTGTTGTATATGAAACCCTAATTTGAGCTTGTATCGGGTAAATATTAGTCAATATGGGAGTGCCTATCGGCCAAGGAGCCATAGAGGGTATCCCATATCGGTTTTTAAACTCTTGGACTTATCCATGACGAGAAAAGCACCTCAAGGAGGTGATCCATGTCGAGTTAGAAGCTCCTTGCAAAAGTTGTATCGGTTTGCTTAGTTTATGAGATAAAGATGAGATATCTTATCAAACAAGATAACTAATGGCTGAAATATCATCTCTAGATTATCCTCTAGTGTTTTGCATGTCAAGAAAAATATGAGTGGATGCAAGGACAGGTGTCAACCATGCATGGACACGTGGCACCTAGTAGCTTAAAATGGTGACACCTCATACACACACTTTTTCATGAACCTCAAGTATATATACCCTTCCCTTCACCTATTAGTGGAATTTTTTGAAATTTATCACCCCCTTGCTCTTAGATATCGTGCATAGAGTCTTGGTATTATGAAAAGGTGAAGTAGTATCGTGCATAGAGCTTTGGTATCACCCATAGCAAAGTGATATCACCCATTACAAAGTAATATCGGCCAAGTGAGGGATATCGGCCATATTGACCACAAGTGGTGAGGTATCGTGCATGAGCCTAAGGAACTCAAGTCTTAAACCTTTGAGAATCTCATATTCAACCTTGGGAACGTGAAGCTTTGTATCTTGGGGCTTTGAAGTTGCTCTTGAGGCGGGTTATATAACTTGAACTCAATTATGTTATTATTCATCATCAATCTTGTCTTAGTTAAATGATTTACTTTCAAATAGAACTTCCTTGCATAATTGATGAATCCATGATCTCAAGTAGTAACATAGGACTGTTTTGCATGAACTATAACAAGTAGAACGAAGGTCTAGAGCTTTAAGATGATGGTATCACCTTATAGAGTGATATCGGGTTCAAGCACATAAGCACACACCTCTTTGCCCGATATGGTGTGTAGCACACACACACCTCTTTGCCCGATATGGTGTGAATCATACACACACCTCTTTGCCCGATATAGTTTGAAGGACACACACACCTCTTTGCCCGATATGGTGTGAAGCATACACATCCCTCTTTTCCCGATATGGTGTGAAGCATACACACACCTCTTTGCCCGATAAGGTGTGAAGCATACACACCTCTTTACTCAATATGGTGTGAAACATACACACACACCTCTTTTCCTGATATGGTGTGAAGCATACACACACCTCTTTTCCCGATATGGTGTGAAGCACACACCCACCTCTTTGCCCGATATGGTGTGAAGCACATATACACCTCTAAGGTGATATGGTAAGCACACATACACCTCTAAAGTGATATGGGTAGCAAGCACACACCTCATACCCGGTATGGTGGAAGCACCTCAAAACCCATATGAAGGAAAGCACCTTAGATGCAATGTACTTTATGGAGTAACACATGAAGTGTCTTATATCAAGTCATACATTAAGAGGGATGGAGTTCAATGAATATTGATTAAGTAGGCTAATGTACCTTGAAGGAAAGGTTGAGCCAACTTAATAAAGTATGAAGTAATCAATATCTTAGTGAGGATGAGAGATAAACTTATACTCATTTTATACTCATGTAATGAGTATACATTGATAAGAGTTTAAATGATAATTGGTTATTAAAGGGGAAACCTTAACCATATTGAAACCATGTTGGTAGCATGAGATAATGAGCATAGCTAAGTATGAGCTATGATGTTGCCTATAATACAATTTTATGGGTCTTGTGAGCCATGTGATTAGTTGTTGCCTAGTGAGAGGTGACAAGATGTTTTATGGGCCTTGTGAGCTATGTGATTAGTTGTTGCCTAGTGAGAAGTGACAAGATGTTTAATGGGCCTTGTGATCCATGTGGTTAGTTGTTGCCTAGTGAGAGGTAATAAGATGTTTAATGGGCCTTGTGAGCCATGAGAATAATTGTTGCCTAGTGAGAGGTAACAAGATGTCTATAAAAAGTCTCATGTAAGAAATGATAATGTTCAAAATAAACTAGGAAATAGAATCTTAGTAACATAATAATAATAATAAATGGATACAATAATAATAATGAAATCTTGATCATACATGTTTTATTCTTATAGCCAAATAACAACTATAGTGTTTCGAATATTCTTAAAGGAGATAATAGGAATACTTGTATTATATAAAGGATGTGAATAAGTATGATGGCTTGGCTAAGGTATAATGCCTAGGAAGGTGATGTGGTATTCAGTGATGAGTTACATAGGATTGGCATAGTCCAATACCTGGAATAGATGCACAGGATTGGCATAGTCCAATACCTGGAATAAAACTACAGGGTTGGGATAACCCGATTCCTGGATGCAACACTCACAGGATTGGCATAATCCAATACCTGGAATAATGTCACAAGATTGGCATAGTCCAATACCTGGAATAAAACTACAGGATTGGGATAACCTGATGCCTGGATGCAACACTCATAGGAT
Source organism: Alisma plantago-aquatica (assembly GCA_963693085.1). Taxonomy (NCBI): domain Eukaryota; kingdom Viridiplantae; phylum Streptophyta; class Magnoliopsida; order Alismatales; family Alismataceae; genus Alisma; species Alisma plantago-aquatica. The sequence goes on from OY856412.1 coordinate 754,819,467, forward strand.
TGGCATAATCTAATACCTGGAATAATGTCATAGGATTGGCATAGTCCAATACCTGGAATAAAACTACAGGATTGGTAATAACCCAATGCCTGGAATAATTGCATAGGATTGCTAATAACCCAATTCCTAGAATTATTGCACAGGATTGTCAATAACCCAATCCATGGAATAATTGCACAGGATTGGTAATAACCCAATGCCTGGAATAATTGCACAAGATTGGTAATAACCCAATGCCTGGAATAATGTCACAGGATTGGTCATAATCCAATACCTAAAATAGTTGAACAGGATTGGCATAGTCCAATACCTGGAATAGTTTCACAGGATTGGCATAGTCCAATACCTGGAATAGTTGCACAGGATTGGCATAGTCCAATACCTGGAATAGTTGCATAAGTTTGGCATAGTCTAATACCTTGACAGAATATGATGATGTATATTCACATGACTGGTATAATCCAACACCTGGTTAGCAGATTGGCTGAGGCTAACAGATAAAAATGAGAATGATTCATGGATGACATACCATGATAATGAGTATCACAGGATAAGCTTGAGATGTTGATATAGTATGATGGGTAAATGCTATACATGTTCTTCATATTCCTTATAAAGTGAATAGATGATTTACTACTCTATCATAGATAGTTGCAAAGCTTTAAAGGATGAGAATGTTATAAACTGCTTATCCTCTGCTTAGTTTAATACTATTTAACTGTGATAATAACATTGTTGGTGGAGAGTTATATCTCTCGTTGGGACAATTGTCTCACCCCGTGTGATCCACATTTTTTTAAGTGGACATGCACGAGGGGGATTGATATCGTACTACAGAGGGAGAACATCAGCAGTAGGGACAGCAGTGACATCTCAGGTTGAGTGTACTGACTGTCATGTCTTATAGATAGAAGTCATATGTGTCATCTTTGTACTCTCAGGTCCTTGGATTTAGTATGTGTCTGTTTTATGAACAATCTGAGGTTTTGGCTAGTATGCCTCGAGTTTTTATGTTGCTTCAGTATATTTTTTGACAAAGCAACTGTTATATATTATCCTCGAGAAGAGATGGTACATTGTATGCAAAATGTGAACAATAATGTATATAAGGTTTTGGTTCTTCCTTAATGAGTTTTTCGGGAAATGGATCTCTTTGCAAAATGGTTTTAATTTTTAGTGATTTTTGTTAATATGTTGCTTATGATTATTCCACATAATTAGTAACGATTTGGCTGTCAGTTTGGTGGTGGTCATTACAATTTCTCGCTTCCACTTCCCCTAAACATTATTTAAGGTTAGGAAAGAGAAAGGGGTGAGAGGCCAACATCTATTTTCTTGAGTGCATAAATCATATTTATAATGGAAAAAAAGATGGATTAATCCTAATATTTCTTTCTAACTTCATTATTCTTTAAGAAAATTTCTCTTCATGGTCTTTTTCTATTAAACCCCTTGATTATCATTTATTTAAGAAAATCCCATTTTAAGACTTAAATTAATATTGAAGATTTGGGATGTTACAATTCTACCCATCTTAAATAAATTTCGTCCTCAAATTTTCATTAAGCTACCCACCTTAGAACTTTCCATATCTTTAGCACAAAAACTCCAACATATTATCATTGTCATGTAAATCCATGGTTCTAAACATTTGCATGCGACAATATCTTTGAAAGTAAAGGAAGGTACTACACCAAATCCTACTCATTCTTTTCATCCTCACTCTTATCTACCATAGAAAAGACTCTAGCTTGTCTTTTGGGAGGCGAATTGTGGTCCTTGTTCTGGTTTTGTTCCTTCTTCAAGAGCTTAGGGCAATTTGGCTTGATATGCCCTAGTTCTCCACAGTAGTAGCATGCTCCAGTACCCTGCCTGCATGGGCCTGCATGATGTCTCCTACAAGTTGGGCACTGGGGTCGATCAACTTCTATTGTAGGATCAGGTACTTTCCTCTTAGGGTTGTTGGGAGGTTGATATTGGTTTTTCTTATGAGGAACTTCCTTCTTGTAGGATCTCCCATGATGATCTTCAAGTTGTAGGGATGCATCCAGGGCATCCTAGAGGGTTCTATGGCCTCTTCCTGATAAGGAAAAACTCAAGTCGGTCTTGAGTCCTCAGATGAATTTCTTTGTCCTTCGACATTCATCATAATCATAGCCATACTTTTGGAGGACCCTGAACTTCATGGTGTATTGGGTAACTGTCTTGTCACCCACTTGAGCCAGGTTGGAAAACTCTATCTCTTTCTTCTCTATCATGGCTTCAGACACATAGTGCTCCTGGAAGGCTTTAACAAATCCTTCCCATGTGAGTGGAGGTGCATTAGTTGCCGTTGAGTTGAGGAAGTTCTCCCACCATGTGTGGGCTTCTCTTTTGAGAATGTGGGTTGCAAAATGAACTCTAGAGTGTTGAGAGCATTCCATGTCTCAGAATAAATGCTCCATGCCTCTAATCCAGTCCTCAACTTTAGTGACTACATCAATCTCTCCTTCACCTGAGAAAGAGTCGGGCCTTATCTTTAGGAAATCCACTAAAGTTATCTCATGATGTCTAGGTTGATGTTGTCCTTGTTCTAGGGCATTGGTGAGTGCTTAGACAAGATCTTCTATGCTTGCCTTAGGGTTTTCTCTTGGTCCACTTCCCCCACTAGAAGAGATAACACCATCATCCTTATCCTTTCCCTTGTCTGCCCTCTTAGGGGACATCTGAAAAGGGTCACATAAACCTAGGGTTAGAACATATGAATCATACTTTGCCTAGTGTCCATTTACCAAAATCGCTCTGAAACCATATTGTAATACCCCACTTTTCACAACAGAATTAAATCACTGAGCGGAAGCTTTTTACTCAAGGGGGTGTCACAAACATGATATTCATTTGTAATTTGAATAAATAGAATACTTTGTATTTATTAGAATTCTTGATTCATACATTGTTCTTGGCATAAAGGAAACTACATCACGTACATCTATAAGACCTAAGCTACTTGGTATTGTTAATATATATTCCTATTTTATATATTCTGTTAGTTGTTCTGTTATTTCCATATTATATGTGGACCTCTCTGTAAATGTTTCAGTGTTATATATATGAGGGTGCACACATTGTGCAACCCTACGCTTCCCAAAATTGCTTTGTGTTTCACATGGTATCAGAGCAGTAGATCCAGCCGCCACCCTCCCACCCTTCTCTCTCTTCTCCGGCCGCCCCCTCCCTCTCTCCCGCCCGCGCCGCCCAGCAGCCACCCAGCCGCTGGGTAGCAGGCAGCGCCGGCCGCCGCCGGGCAGCCGCCGCCAGGGTGCCGCGCTGCGCCGGGCAGCAGCAGCCGCCGGGCTCACCGCCGGGGTTGGGCGCCCACTCCGCCGTAGGGGGCCGGTGCGCCTCCGCGGTCCTAGTCGCCGGTACGTTGGCTCCGTGAAGTCCTACAGCGATCCGGTGGCTTGAAGTTGGTGTGACGTAGACCGTTTTTTTTTCGGTCTCTTTCCTGCCTGCCCGTGTAGGCCGTTGTGCCACCTGGTTCTGTTCTACGCTTCGGCGTAGACCGTATGTGAGAGGTCTTCTTCGTGTTTTTTGTGCATGTTGTGCCTGTCTGACGGCGTAGACCGTCTCCTGCCTGATCGTGCCTGTTCCTGTTGTGCCTACTGCTCCCATGGTGTCCTCGCATGATGACTTCCGCCGTTAGGTTACCACTGTGAAGCTTGATGGGCGCAACTATCCACATTGGGTCTGCTCCATGACGATCTATGCCAGATCCCAGGGCAAGTACTCACATCTTACCCGTGCTGGTCCGCCAGCACCCGCAGAGGACGCTGATGCTAAAGATGTGAAGGCGTATGACGACTGGGTTCGTGACGACTCCACTGTGATGACCTGGATTCTCAACAGCAGCATTGAGAAGATTAGCGTCACACTTCTTCACCTACCTACGGCGAAGCAGATGTGGGATCAGCTCGCCGGTACTTACTCGCATAGTCAGAACCCCAAGAAGGTGTTTGACATCACCAAGCAGTAGGGACGTCTACAGTTCACGGGGACAGACATTGCGGATTTCTTCTCTGACTTCACTGGATTATGGGGTGAACTGGAATCCTATCACCCTCTCTCCACGGACCTGGCTACCATGCAGCGTCAGCGCCAGGAGCTTCAGTTGGTCCAGTTTCTATGTGGATTGCCCGAGTCCTACGTTGGAGTTGTGGACCAGATCTTAGTCAATGACCCTCTGTCGTCACTACAGAGTGCCTACAAACGCCTTCAGCGTTTGCCTTCGTCTTCCTCATCTCTGACTACTGATGTTGGGGACTCTTCGGCTCTTGCTGCAGCTTCTGGTCGTGGTCGTGGTCGTGGCCGTGGTCGCTTTACTGATAGTCGTCCTCCCCTGGGTGGAGGATGAGAACGGGCTGCTCCTGGTCGTGGAGCCTCTTCTACTGCCCCTACTGCTGGTGCGCGTCCTCAGTCAGGATAGCGCCTTTGTACCTTCTATGGCCGGTCCAACCATATTGAAGAAAAATGCTGGGAGAAATATTGTAAGCCGGCGTGGGCCAATGCAGCTGCTGACTCCACTACTACTGCATCAGAAGGAACGACTCAGCCTACTGACTCTGCCTCCTCAGGTGCGACTGCTGACTACATCTGTGCTGAGGTGGAGCGTCTTCTTCTTGAGCGAGCTGGTGTGTCGTCTCAAGCTTCGACAAGTGGAGCTCATGCCGCCACTTATTCTGGTTATGACACTGCTTTTCTGAGCTCCTCTTCTACTCCTGGTAATACTAAGTGGGTCATCGACTCCGGTGCCTCTTCACATATTTCTAGAAATCGATCACTGTTTCACAAATTATTTAAACCTGCTAGACCCTCATCTGTTATGTTGGCTGATGGTTCCAAGTCTGCGGTGTCTGGAGTAGGGGATATTGTTTCTGACTTTCTGCTAAAATCTGCCTTATATGTGCCTAGATTTCCTTTGAATCTGTTGTCTGTCAGCAAGATATTGCGAAGCCTACAGTGCAGTCTGACTTTTATTCCTGGTTCATGTGTTTTTCAGGACCTTCGCACGAGGATGAAGATTGGTGGGGGTATGAAGGTGCTGATGGACTCTTCTATCTGGATCATTTGCCAAAAGCAGCTAAAGCATCTGTGACTCCTGCATTATCTACCTCAGTTTCTGCATTACAGTGGCACTACCGGCTGGGCCATCCATCATCTGAAAAGCTTCGACATTTAGTGTCTGATCTTGGCATTTGTAGCTTTCAGTGCGAGTCATGTCAACTTGGAAAGCAGACTAGAGCTGTTTATCCTAGACGCAGTCAGATTAGCAGTAAAAATATGTTTGATATAGTGCATTCTGATATATGGGGACCCTGTCATGTGCCAAGTCTATCTGGTCATAAGTATTTTATTCTTTTTATTGATGATTTTTCAAGGTCCAGTGCCCACACATGGTGGGAGAACTTCCTCAACTCAACGGCAACTAATGCACCTCCACTCACATGGGAAGGATTTGTTAAAGCCTTCCAGGAGCAATATGTGTCTGAAGCCATGATAGAGAAGAAGGAGATAGAGTTTTCCAACCTGGCTCAAGTGGGTGACAAGATAGTTACCCAATACACCATGAAGTTCAGGGTCCTCCAAAAGTATGGCTATGATTATGATGAACGTCGAAGGACAAAGAAATTCATCTGAGGACTCAAGACCGACTTGAGTTTTTCCTTATCAGGAAGAGGCCATAGAACCCTCTAGGATGCCCTGGATGCATCCCTACAACTTGAAGATCATCATGGGAGATCCTACAAGAAGGAAGTTCCTCATAAGAACAACCAATATCAACCTCCCAACAACCCTAAGAGGAAAGTACCTGATCCTACAATAGAAGTTGATCGACCCCAGTGCACTAGATCTTAGCATCTGAAAAGCTTCGGCATTTAGTGTCTGATCTTGGCATTTGTAGCTTTCAGTGCGAGTCATGTCAACTTGGAAAGCAGACTAGAGCTGTTTATCCTAGACGCAGTCAGATTAGCAGTAAAAATATGTTTGATATAGTGCATTCTGATATATGGGGACCCTGTCATGTGCCAAGTCTATCTGGTCATAAGTATTTTATTCTTTTTATTGATGATTTTTCAAGGACTACTTGGTTGTTTATGATGAAAAGTAGGTCCGAAGTTTTGTCTGTTATCAAGTTCTTTTTTGCTGAAATAAAAACACAATATGGTATGCCTGTCAAAATTTTTCGTACTGATAATGCACTGGAATTTGTTAAAAAAGATGTGGATGTTTTTTTGTAAATCTGTGGGTACAATACATCAGACCTCCTGTGCTTATACACCTCAGCAAAATGGTGTGACTGAGCGTAAAAATAGACATGTGTTAGAGGTTGCTAGAACTATTATGATGCATGCACATGTTCCTCGCTCATTTTGGCCTGAGGCTATATTGACTGCTTGTTTTCTGATAAATCGAATGCCATCATCTGTGATTGGAAACAAAATACCTATTCAAGTTCTTCAACCCGATATTCAGCTATTTACTGTGCCTCCTCGGATCTTTGGATGTACCTGTTTTGTACGGTTAGTTGGACCTACTTCTGATAAATTGTCTCCTCGTGCTGAGAAGTGCATTTTTTTTGGGATATTCTCGTACCCAGAAGGGATACAGGTGTTACAGTCCTACTGCAAGAAAATGGTATACTAGCAGTGATGTAGTTTTCTTTGAGGATACTCCTTATTATTCGACTCGTGGTGACAGTTTACAGTCTGATCTTATTGCCTCACCTCTACCTGTTACTTCTGATTGTGTGCCTGATACTACTGACAAAGTCACTACTGAGGCTGATCAGTCTCCTCTTATAGTTTATCAACGCAGGAACAGAACACCTTCTACTCAAGAAACCCCCCATGACAACCAATCTTCACCTCCAGAAGGTTCTACTACACCTGAGGTACATTCTGATCTTGATTTACCCATTGCTCTTAGAAAGGGTACTCGTTTCTGCACATCACACAGTATTGCTCAGTTTGTTTCTACTGATCATCTGAATGTTCATTCTAGCAATTTTGTATATGCCTTATCTGTTGTTGCTGTTCCAAAGAATATCCAGGATGCTCTACAGAGTACTGGATGGTTGTCTGCTATGAAGGAGGAGATGTTGGCCCTTGCTGAATGAGATACTTGGGAGCTGGTGGATCCACCTCCTCAGTGTAAACCTGTAGGTTGCAGATGGGCGTATGCTGTGAAATATCAACCTGACGGCACTGTTGAAAGGCTGAAGGCACGGTTAGTTGCTAAAGGCTACACCCAAACGTATGGTATTGACTATTTTGAGACTTTCTCTCTTGTTGCTCGTCTTCATTCTGTAAGAATTCTTCTGTCTGTTGTTGTTAACCTTGACTGGCCACTGTTGCAACTAGATGTGAAAAATGCCTTCTTGTATGGTGATTTACAAGAAGAAGTCTATATGGAGCAACCTCCTGGGTTTGTTGCTCAGGGGGAGTCTCACAAAGTTTGCAGGTTAAAGAAGTCTATTTATGGACTGAAGCAGAGTCCCCATGCCTGGTTTGATAAATTGAGCAAAATTATGATTGATTTTGGGTTTCTGCGTTCTCAGGTGGATCATTCTGTTTTCACCAAGAAGACTTCAGCTGGTATTATTATTCTGATTGTCTATGTTGATGATATTATCATATCTGGCAGTGATTCTCTTGCTATTCAGGCTACTAAATCTCATCTAGGCAAACACTTTGCTACCAAAGATTTGGGCAAGCTTAGATATTTTCTGGGCATAGAAGTTTCTAGAAATTCTAATGCTCTTGTGTTGTCTCAGAGAAAATATGTCCTAGACATACTGCAGGAGACTGGTATGCTGGGGGCGAGACCTGCTGATATTCCTCTAGATACTAATGTAAATTGGGATGATGACTCTTCTTCTCTCTTTGCTGATCATAAAAAGTACAGGAGGTTGATTGGTAAACTCATTTATTTGACTATCACCAGAGCTAACATTTCTACTGTAGTGGGTCTTCTTAGCAGGTACCTTGATAAACCCAGACAGTTTCTGTAAAGACCCAAAGTCTCTACTAAAAACATGATAAACAAAAACACCAAAAGTATGGCAGCGGAAGAATTAAATCTTGACTTATTCAAAATGTATAAAGAGTACATTATAAAATTTCCCAAATGGGAGTACAACTTTATACAAGCAACTACAAGGATCTGGGTAGAGGAAGACTTAGACTAATGCAACATTGTCTCCAAACAAACACTATATAACATAAAAGCAAACATGATCACTCAAGCTATATATTCCTTTCTTCTTATCCTATCCTCAGCTTTAGGTTCACCAATCTTCCATGCGCACTCTGATCCCTAACCTGGATGGTTGGGGTCATCCAGCAAGAGAGAGATAAAAGGTATGTGTCAATAAAAAGGAATAGGACAAATAATAATAAAAAGCTTTGCAATATAAAAGATTTTCTACCATAAGAGATTTCAAAAGAAACGAGGCAAATATATGAATATGAGAGAGAGAAACTGCCACATTTAAATATCAACAATTATCACATTTGCATGAATATAAATTACGACTCAACATCCTCTCAATGTAGGGTGAGGCACCTACCGGACCTCACCAATGGCAGGGGGACTAAAACCCCAGTGCCTAAAAAGTGGCAGGGGGAATAAAACCCCAGTGCCTAATATATAAAATGGCAGGGGGACTAAAACCCCAGTGCCCGGCAGGAGGACTAAAACCTCAGTGCCCTGTGGGTGGTTTGTACTCATGTACACTACATTGTCAATTGGCCAATAACTATATCATGCATAAACATTCACTTGGCAGCATAGTGAAAAGTAACAAGATAGCATTGGGAATAAAACCCAAATATATAATAATAATCATCAAGCCATCACAGGCAACATCATTATACAAGTATTTCAAGAGATGAGCCAACATAGGCAACAACAAGATTCAAGAGTTACAATTAAATGAGTCACAAAGTCATCCACAATATATAACATTTCCAAGTATTTCAAAAGATGAGCCACATAGTCAATAACAAGATTAAATCATTTCCAAGTAAAGGAGGCAACATATAGCAAGTTTCACATTATTCAAATGATTGAGCCACAATGGCATAAACTAAGTAAAGAGCCAATAAATGTAAATAGAAGGATAACAAGGCTAGCACATCTTTAGGGTAGGGTTGGATAAGAGCCCAACTGAAAGATAGGTATGAATTGCACATTATATATTCCACACATTCATCATAGATGTCACATACATAAAATAGACTTCACATACAAAATAGGTTTTCACATACTGAAATAGGTCTCACATAAATGCGCCTACCGGACTTCGGTCAAAGGCGATTTAAGGAAATGCCAAACTACCATTTTGCCCTTCATCGCCAAATTGACTTAATCAAACGACGAGGGTAGCAAGGTCATTCAGTATCTTTAGACTACTCGCAGCGAGAACAACCCAAAGGATAAAAAGACGAAAATGCCCTATCTCGCAAACACTGGCCCAATGGCAGGAGCTTGGGGTACCCTGGTCATTTACTGACCAGGCGTCTTCCTGCCCAGCCATGGCGTGAGCAAGCTCGCAGGAGCTAAGCTACCTGCCTCGAATCGCCATCGGGGCGAGTTACAGAAAACGAAAAATGGGAATGAGTCCCCAAGGTTCCCCCGAACTCAGAGAACTCCTACCCTCGCACTCGCGTGCTCAGGAGCAGAAGGGGAAGGCCCAACTTGGCCGGAAAAAGGGGAAGACGATGGCTTGCGGAGACACTTGACAAGTCGACGAAACTCAAAACTAACGACACCCACGAGTTCGTGGGGTGGCAAAGAGTAGAACCCGAACGTTGGCGGTGGCGGAGAAGGGTCTGAATGCCCGAAAGCAAAGCGCTAGCATAGGCTCGCCGGGGTCCTACAGGACCGGGCAACTCAGGCGAAGGCGGGGAATTCTGTTTGTGTGGAAATGAAGAGGAGGGGTTCTAGTTGGTTACCTCTCCAGGAATCGACCCGAGAAGGCCATAGGTGAGAGCAGTCACAGAAATCGCCGGAGATTCCAAAGGGAGTAGGGCGGCGAGCTCCGAAGTCATGGAGGAGGAATTTATGGAGGAGGAAGAAAGGTGGCGGCCCGAGGGTGCTAGGCGGCACCTTATATAGGTGTGAGGATGGCCAAGACACCCTCTGCGCACAACGGCAGAGAGGAGGCGAAGGGTAGGTTTTGGGTGTTTTGCACAAGGTGAGGTAGAGGCGGCGAGTAAGGGTTCATCCGAACCGGCGGTGGGAGACGGAGCCAACGGAAGAGGAATCATGTGAAACGGTGGAGGAGGGAGTGAGAACGGTCCGGGGGAGTTAGCTGTCGTGAAGCGACTGTTGGATCGCGTGAGAGCGGGAGGTAAGGGACGAGCTCCGCATCCGGGGGAGTTAGCTGTCGTGAAGCGACTGTTGGATCGCGTGAGAGCGGGAGGTAAGGGACGAGCTCTGCATTGTCCGATCAAAGCGGAGATCTAATCCGGGCCGTCGGATGGCTCGCAGGTGGAGGGGGCGCGTGACAGCCAAATAACTCCGAACTTTAGTGTTACTGATGAAATCAATGAGACCGATTAAAGCACTATAGTTACACTATATTGAAAGCTAATAAAAAGGATTTGAAGGGTCAAATCAACTCCAAATAATGCCAAATTTGAACCATAGGCTTATAATGACGAGTATCACAATGCTATGCAATTAGAATCTCGTTTAATACATAATAAGACCATTAATAAATATATGGCTCATAAAAGAGTATAATAATATATTAAAATCAAGGAATTATATGAAAAGCCTATTAAGGAGAAACATGTGAGTAAATTCGACATATAAAACACATTAGGGTACAAATACTCATTACTCAACAAAATAGCATATTAATATGAATTAAAATCATATTTCGAGGAGAGAGAAACAATAAAGGTTAATTCCACTCATAATCAATTACATTACATATTATTATTAATATATTTATCCAAAAAGCTCCAAATAAATATAATCTACTATATTATCCCATTAAAGACCAAATTACATAATTAACCCTAACTTATCTCCTAATGTGGGTTATTTGTGCAAACACCCCTCAATTTACATAAAAGAGGGTAAATAGTGATTTCAACCTCAGATTGTGCTCAAATTGCACAAGGAGTCCAAGAATGATACAAAAGGATGGGAAATTTATGGAAAAGGTCCAAATGGACTAAAAGGCAAAGAAAAGCTCAAGAATGGGTAAATTGCAGGGAATACCCTGAGATTCAGTATGTTACAGCACACTACCCCTTAAAGAGGATTTCGTCCCCGAAATCACAACAAGAGGAAAGAGAGGGTGAGTGTGTAACATCCCAACCATAAACAACTAGGTTATAACCCTTAATCTAGGGTACCACATAAATCTACATAGGTGAGGTGTTACTAAGGTTTCCACAAAGCCTATAGCCTTTTATCAAACCCAACATAATAAGCATCTTCGCCTAATAGGCACAACTCTATCATGAAGAGGCAGCATATCTATTATACTAACACTTGTGCCACATTTTATTACATCTTAACATCTGAATATGTGTATTATGGGTATCTCCCTCATCAAGGGTTTTAAGCACAATTAGGGTTTACAAGGCCATTTCAACTTATACTAAACCATTCCCAACAACAATTAATGTATTAGGTCAAAACCTAAATAACTCAATATTATTACCCAACAACTACATCATATGAGATTATGCCATATAATATCATCCAACCAATTATTACTCTAATCACAAGTCTAAGGGTATATGGCTTATCTCCAAGCTACATGTGGTCACAACATCTAACATACTCATATCCATGACATCATTAATCATTATCTCTTATTACATAAATTACTATGAATTAACCTCACATTATATGAATCAAATTACTCATTATCATATTACTGATTTTATTCATAAACCAATAAGATGATCAATGAGATGTATTTTAGTCAACAAGGTGCTATGCCTAACATGTGTTGATAATTAGGTCACAAATATGATTAAGTGATTATAATCCATTTACATGCATTAAGGTATATCATGTGATGACACCTAATGTCACTAGAGTATCAAGAAAGGCATGAAGGGTATATATGTACATATGTTGTCAAGGCTAGATGATTACATCTTAGGGTTTAGGTCAACATGACCATTACATGTTAAAGCATCCTTAGGGTGTATTTTACCATACACATTTTATCATTAGGGTGACTAACCCAAACTATGTATATCCACATATGAACAATTAATGATAATGTGCATCAAGAGTATATTAAGGTTCAAGCATAAGGATTATGTGACTTATCCATTTGTTCATAAACAAACAAGATGAATTACAAGCATATTAGGTTTATTAAACTCTAAACACATAAGCTCTCTATTCCCATGTCTAAGGAGTTGGGATTTCTTGATTTCAAGGCATTGAGGGACTCCAACCCCCTAAAGAGGATTTCGTCCTCGAAATCAGCAACCCAAAAATCTACAAGGTACTAACACTACCTCTTTACTCAAAGGGTTGACTAAGTCAAACTATTTTAAGGGTATAAAGCCCAACATTAAAGGTCTTACTAAAATCTATCTTCCAACTCAAGGTATAACATAGGGTACACTAAACCCTAAACATGGAAATCTAAGGCTCATATAAGATACTTAGGAATTACAAGATGATTTTTGTTTGAGAAAAGAAATCAAATCATCATATAAGGGTTTCTAAGGTTATTCAACAATAAGGTAATGTCTAAAGGTAGACTATTTCAAGTTGTCCGTTTCAGATCAGGCCAGGCCAGGTCATATGAGCTCAGGAGTCCTCGTGACCAAGCTAGTGGGGCGGAGGAAAATATTGCCAGCCCCCAAGCTCTGACCCTTTCTAGACACCATCACTTCAACTTCTTGCTCTAATAGTTACTCAATTAGACAATTCACCAAAAAGTTGACAAATTTTATTTCTAATAAGAAATTATTATGATCCTAAATCAAACATTATAGGTCAACTCTAAGGTGAAAAACTTACTATAGGGAAACTATATAAGATAAGGGTTCTATCTAGGAGACAATTTTGAACTAGTCAAGAATCCGACTACCTTGATGCTCTGATACCATGCTGTAAAGACCCAAAGTCTCTACTAAAAACATGATAAACAAAAACACCAAAAGTATGGCAGCGGAAGAATTAAATCTTGACTTATTCAAAATGTATAAAGAGTACATTATAAAATTTCCCAAATGGGAGTACAACTTTATACAAGCAACTACAAGGATCTGGGTAGAGGAAGACTTAGACTAATGCAACATTGTCTCCAAACAAACACTATATAACATAAAAGCAAACATGATCACTCAAGCTATATATTCCTTTCTTCTTATCCTATCCTCAGCTTTAGGTTCACCAATCTTCCATGCGCACTCTGATCCCTAACCTGGATGGTTGGGGTCATCCAGCAAGAGAGAGATAAAAGGTATGTGTCAATAAAAAGGAATAGGACAAATAATAATAAAAAGCTTTGCAATATAAAAGATTTTCTACCATAAGAGATTTCAAAAGAAACGAGGCAAATATATGAATATGAGAGAGAGAAACTGCCACATTTAAATATCAACAATTATCACATTTGCATGAATATAAATTACGACTCAACATCCTCTCAATGTAGGGTGAGGCACCTACCGGACCTCACCAATGGTAGGGGGACTAAAACCCCAGTGCCTAAAAAGTGGCAGGGGGAATAAAACCCCAGTGCCTAATATATAAAATGGCAGGGGGACTAAAACCCCAGTGCCCGGCAGGAGGACTAAAACCTCAGTGCCCTGTGGGTGGTTTGTACTCATGTACACTACATTGTCAATTGGCCAATAACTATATCATGCATAAACATTCACTTGGCAGCATAGTGAAAAGTAACAAGATAGCATTGGGAATAAAACCCAAATATATAATAATAATCATCAAGCCATCATAGGCAACATCATTATACAAGTATTTCAAGAGATGAGCCAACATAGGCAACAACAAGATTCAAGAGTTACAATTAAATGAGTCACAAAGACATCCACAATATATAACATTTCCAAGTATTTCAAAAGATGAGCCACATAGTCAATAACAAGATTAAATCATTTCCAAGTAAAGGAGGCAACATATAGCAAGTTTCACATTATTCAAATGATTGAGCCACAATGGCATAAACTAAGTAAAGAGCCAATAAATGTAAATAGAAGGAGAACAAGGCTAGCACATCTTTAGGGTAGGGTTGGATAAGAGCCCAACTGAAAGATAGGTATGAATTGCACATTATATATTCCACACATTCATCATAGATGTCACATACATAAAATAGACTTCACATACAAAATAGGTTTTCACATACTGAAATAGGTCTCACATACCTTAGATTAAATACATTACCATCATATCCATCAAACAGATAGCAAACCATCCATATAATATCCTAGTTATAAACATAACACATGTATTAATATATATATAAATACATAAGCATAGAAAAAACCCTAATTTTACAAAACTATGATTTAGAGTTCAAAACCAAGTCCAAACGATTACTCATAATCTCCTGATTAAGAAAACATATTTTATTATATAAAACAGAGTTAAAATGAATTAATTATGTATTTTAAAACATTTACATATTAAAAATGCCAATCAAAGCAAACTTCGGAAAACCCTTGAGAATCAGGTCTCAAAAATCATAAAATCAGATTCTATGTTAAAAATCCTTTCCATCGACTATTTATTCATATTTTTATGACCAATGGTTGATTTACTATGAATTAAGTAAACCGGACCAATCAGAAATTAAGAAAAAGCCACATAGGCCAAAAATAAAAAGCGATTGGGCGCCACAGTGGCCGGACCCACGCTGACATGGGCCAATCAGGTTTGGCCCAGTCACTGGTCCGCGCCTACCGGACTTCGGTCAAAGGCGATTTAAGGAAATGCCAAACTACCATTTTGCCCTTCATCGCCAAATTGACTTAATCAAACGACGAGGGTAGCAAGGTCATTCAGTATCTTTAGACTACTCGCAGCGAGAACAACCCAAAGGATAAAAAGACGAAAATGCCCTATCTCGCAAACACTGGCCCAATGGCAGGAGCTTGGGGTACCCTGGTCATTTACTGACCATGCGTCTTCCTGCCCAGCCATGGCGCGAGCAAGCTCGCAGGAGCTAAGCTACCTGCCTCGAATCGCCATCGGGGCGAGTTACAGAAAACGAAAAATGGGAATGAGTCCCCAAGGTTCCCCCGAACTCAGAGAACTCCTACCCTCGCACTCGCGTGCTCAGGAGCAGAAGGGGAAGGCCCAACTTGGCCGGAAACAGGGGAAGACGATGGCTTGCGGAGACACTTGACAAGTCGACGAAACTCAAAACTAACGACACCCACGAGTTCGTGGGGTGGCAAAGAGTAGAACCCGAACGTTGGCGGCGGCGGAGAAGGGTCTGAATGCCCGAAAGCAAAGCGCTAGCATAGGCTCACCGGGGTCCTACAGGACCGGGCAACTCAGGCGAAGGCGGGGAATTCTGTTTGTGTGGAAATGAAGAGGAGGGGTTCTAGTTGGTTACCTCTCCAGGAATCGACCCGAGAAGGCCATAGGTGAGAGCAGTCATAGAAATCGCCGGAGATTCCAAAGGGAGTAGGGCGGCGAGCTCCGAAGTCGTGGAGGAGGAATTGATGGAGGAGGAAGAAAGGTGGCGGCCCGAGGGTGCTAGGCGGCACCTTATATAGGTGCGAGGATGGCTAAGACACCCTCTGCGCACAACGGCAGAGAGGAGGCGAAGGGTAGGTTTTGGGCGTTTTGCACAAGGTGAGGTAGAGGCGGCGGGTAAGGGTTCATCTGAACCGGCGGTGAGAGACGGAGCCAACGGAAGAGGAATCATGTGAAACGGTGGAGGAGGGAGTGAGAACGGTCCGGGGGAGTTAGCTGTCGTGAAGCGACTGTTGGATCGCGTGAGAGAGGGAGGTAAGGGACGAGCTCTGCATCGTCCGATCAAAGCGGAGATCTAATCCGGGCCGTCGGATGGCTCGCAGGTGGAGGGGGGCGCGTGACAGCCAAATAACTCTGAACTTTAGCGTTACTGATGAAATCAATGAGACCGATTAAAGCACTATAGTTACACTATATTGAAAGCTAATAAAAAGGATTTGAAGGGTCAAATCAACTCCAAATAATGCCAAATTTGAACCATAGGCTTATAATGACGAGTATCACAATGCTATGCAATTAGAATCTCGTTTAATACATAATAAGACCATTAATAAATATATGGCTCATAAAAGAGTATAATAATATATTAAAATCAAGGAATTATATGAAAAGCCTATTAAGGAGAAACATGTGAGTAAATTTGACATATAAAACACATTAGGGTACAAATACTCATTACTCAACAAAATAGCATATTAATATGAATTAAAATCATATTTCGAGGAGAGAGAAACAATAAAGGTTAATTCCACTCATAATCAATTACATTACATATTATTATTAATATATTTATCCAAAAAGCTCCAAATAAATATAATCTACTATATTATCCCATTAAAGACCAAATTACATAATTAACCCTAACTTATCTCCTAATGTGGGTTATTTGTGCAAACACCCCTCAATTTACATAAAAGAGGGTAAATAGTGATTTCAACCTCAGATTGTGCTCAAATTGCACAAGGAGTCCAAGAATGATCCAAAAGGATGGGAAATTTATGGAAAAGGTCCAAATGGACTAAAAGGCAAAGAAAAGCTCAAGAATGGGTAAATTGCAGGGAAGACCCTGAGATTCAGTATGTTACAGTTTCACTGGGATGCTCTTTGTCAGATTCTACGATATTTGAAGAAGTCTCCTAGCAAGGGACTTCACTACAGGAAGCATGGACACTGTTCTCTTGAAGGGTACTCTGATTCTGATTATGCAGGAAGCAGAGTTGACAGAAAATCTACTTCTGGGTATTGTACGTATGTTGGAGGTAATCTTGTTACCTGGAGGAGTAAAAAACAAAATGTTGTGGCCAGGTCCGGTGCTGAAGCTGAATATAGGGCCATGGCCCATACTGCCTGTGAATTGTTGTGGGTGCGCTCTCTGTTAAAGGAGTTCGGGGTTGATTCTTCTTCTGCTATACCTATGCACTGTGATAATAAAGCTGCTATCTTCATTGCGAATAATCCAGTTTATCATGAGCGCACTAAACATATTGAAGTAGATTGTCATTTTATTCGGGAATACATTCTGACTGGCAAGATATGCACTCCCTTCACTCATTCTGAAGACCAAGTTGCTGACATCTTCACCAAGCTGCTGGCGAATAACTAAACATAATGGAAAATATTTTTGAAACTCTGGATCGGATTGGTAAACAACACCCCACCAGGATAAGCTTGAAGAGGTCCTAGTCCTTGATTGTCCTCTTTATCTTTTACTTGCTCCAATTCCTACGGACATCACGTCCCCAGCCATGCAAAACCAAAAACACATCAGTAAGTGGTATTTGGCACATTATATGACATAAAATAATAACTTGGAAATTATAAACTTGACATGAAATTATTTGGCATAACTTAATCATGGGTTTATCTTAAACATTCATTGGATAACTTTAAACATGATGATTTGGAAAAGTAAATGTATGCCACCTCTCTTAATGCCCCATAGGAGCCCATAATTGCTAGGAAATCCCATAATGCTAGGAAAGCTCATAACAACCTTTTCAGGTCCATAAATGAGGCACATATAAAAAATTAGCCAATTCCTTAATCTTCATTATTAACTTAGGTCTTAACTTAAACATTAACTTTTCCTAGTCTTAATCTTGAACATGATGGGATTTCTCCCTCTTAATGCCATGATGGGATTTCTCCCTCTTAAATCATAATAGGGTTTCCCCTTCTTGATCATTATTCATTAAATCTTAATCATAATCTTAATTAGTGTTCTACCATAGACCATAAATAAACAATCAACCAAACAATGATATATATACATGATGCATTCTTGAAAAGACATTCATAATTCATGAAATCAAGTAATGTGCATAATCATAAATAAACATTCAATCAACCAAAACTATTTGTACCAAATAAGCATGGCCCGCTTACCTTGGAGCAATGGAGATACTAAGATAGTCTTCCTAATCCTTGAGTCAAATCTAGGTCAACTCTCCCCTTGACTTGATTAGGCTCTAAGCACCTATTTATAGTTATTAAACATCATAAATCAATACCTTGTATTGATCTGAGGTTGAATCAGGGTAAATTAGGGTTTGAGTTCTTTAGGGTCAAGATTACTGATAATCTGATTAGATTAGGAAACTTGATTGACTCAGGTCACATTAATTACATAATTAGGGTTTCTTGAATTATATTAGGGTTTCTAACAAAACATAAAAATGGAAAGACAAAACATAGCTTGTAAATCATAAAATCGGATTCTAATCAAAAAATTCTCTCCAAAGACTATTTATTTGAAATTTTCTGACAAAGCATCGATTTACTACAAATTTCCAAAGAACTGACCAATCAAAAATAGGGAAAAAGCCATTTGGGTAATCCAACTTAACTTTGCAGATACTGGGCCCCAGCCCTACCCTTGTGGCCCAATAAGAACTTGCCAAGATGGCCTTGCATCTCAATTTTGAAGCAACAAAAGGCGACATGAAATCCCAAAAATGCCCCCCTTCGTGACTGACTGTTTGATTACTCGACCAAGGGCAATAGAGTCATCCTTCCACCTGGTTTATTCCCCTTTCACCGTGTGTGAGAGAAAAGTGCTTCAGGGATCCCCAAGAGAGAGCAAAGCTCGCGGCTACTGAAGATCGACTCGGGGAAACAAACCCATTGCCTTTGTCAAATCCTGGCGATCAAGATGAAACTCAGACACAAGGAAAATGGTGCAGGAAGTGTTCAAAGGCCATGGAGAACACCGGAGAACAGAGGTCAAAGGCTCAGAAGCCAAAACCATGAAACCAAGCATATGGGCATCAATTAAAATTAGAAAGGCGACCTAGGAGGTCAGGCAACTTCGTTTGATGCCTTGTGAGGGCTGGGTGGCAACTGGATCGCCATGGCGATGAGTGCTGACATGGTCTAGGTGATGAGTGCCAACATGGTCCATGCAGTGGAGTATAGGTCCCGAAGGTTAGGATACTTGCGAGACAAAAATATGGTATAGAAAGGAACTTGGGGGTCTGTAGATGCTTACTCGTGCGTGAATTGAACTGGAGGTGACAGGGGTGCCTGGGTTGCAAGAAGTTTTCCGAAGAAGGAAGTTTGAGCAGGTTGGGACGTTTGGTGGCACAAAGGGTTCAATTGAGGGTGGAGGAAATGAACTAGTTAGGTGGTGCTCTAGACACCCTTAAATAAGTGTGATGTGTCCAGGGTCGCCGTCTGCAACTCCTGGTAGCGCGAGGCAGGGAAGCCCTAAGCGGGTGTTTTATCTGTAGGGAACAAAACATGTAGAAAATAGGATGGTTAGGCTCAAAGTGATGCCACAGTTTTGTTGGCAAAGAAATCGTGGGAGAAGGAGCAGTGTGGAGGGAGAAAGAGGTTGGGAAAGCAATCAATGTAATCATGTTCATACTTGCCAAAAATGCAGAGGAGGAAGATGAAGGCAGAGTCGTCGGTTCGGGAGCGTGTTAAATGACGATTCGTGCGAAACAAAAAGGAAAATAAAAAAAATGTGTGACATCGCAAATAAAGTGAATTTTAGGGAAATTTGATGTATTTAATGCATTTTTATAAGCCTATATGGAAACTTGTATAATCAATTTAAAAGGTCAAATGTGGTCAAAATGAGTCCAAATTTGGATCATAAACTAATTAAGTAGTCTAGATTATTTCTATTCAATTAGATTTAGGTTTTTTGCAAGTCTTGGCCATAGTTTCTTTAATAGTCATTTAACTTTAACTCAATGCATTAAAAGATTTGCTAATTTAGAAAAAAATACTTTCTTTTGTTAGCATATTGAGCAAATTTGAGATAGACAATAATTATTCTCTTAAAAAGTCATGTCTTATATATTTGTATGCCTTTTGAGAAACTTTGATGGAGGAGAGAGAAAAAGAATTTCCTTCCTATTAAAACTATGAAAGGAAAGAAGGTTACTTCTTGCTTAAGTTATACAAATATAATTTAGAATTTTGCATCTATTATTTCCCTCTTCCACTTCCCCTAAACATTATTTAAGGTTAGGAAAGAGAAAGGGGTGAGGCACCAACATTTATTTTCTTGAGTGTATAAATCATTTTATAATGGGAAAAAATGGATTAATCCTAATATTGCTTTCTAACTTCATTATTCTTTAAGAAAATCCCTCTTCATGGTCTTTTACTATTAAGTCCCTCGATTATCATTTACTTAAGAAAACCACATTTTAAGACTTAAATTAATATTGAAAATTTGAGATGTTACAATTGTCATTTTCTTACTAACATGTCATCTACTTTGGACTAGAAAAGTTTATATGATGATGAAGACGATTATTACTACACATTTGGAGAATGTGATCTTACCATGATGACCACCAAATGACTTCACACATTTCTACATTCACTTCGCCCCCCTTGAAGGGTGATGATAGTATGGGGGTGTAGTTTTGAAAAACATTTAGAACATGGTCACAACTCATAAAAGCATCCTACATCCCCTTTCTCAATGACAAGATTGGGGTCCAGGATTCACAACTTGATTCGCCTAAGATTGCCCATGTATAGAGGATGATTGCATGGCCCATATTTAACTTGGATATATGGAAATCCATCCAATCTTAGATTTAGGGATGGGTTGTGAACATAATTATTTGTCAATTTTGAAGCCTCTTTCCTCAAAAATTTCATGTGTCAACATCCCAAGGCCCAACTATGCAGATCCACACTTTAAAGGATATCATGATGATGCTATGCTAAGGAATGTATTTCTTGATTAGTACAAAGACAAAGTCATCAAGTCCTTGAATCCTATTGTCCTATTTTAGACTTGGAAATCCTACACTCTTTATATTCTTCTCATACATGGTGGATCCAATCAGCAAGACACATGACCTCACTCCCAAAACTTAGGATTTAGGATCCAAGTGCCAGTATTGTTGGGAGACCCCCTTTCCTTTTCTCTGATAGATGATTAGATGACTGCAATGCACACGACCTACTATCCTAAGTATAGGATTTGCATGAGGATGAGAAAAAATTAAACTTGGGGTGGTAGGACAATACACCCTTCTATCTCTTCTATTGTTGTCTTCCATTTCATGTATCCATGTTTACTTTCTTACATTTTAGGACTTCTTTGTGTAATTTTTAGTTGTGCAATTGTAGATATGTTGGTATGAATGCCAGGTTTGATGCTCATCTTGTGTTAAATCATCCCATCGTCATTATATTTGTTTGACCTTCACCTTCATTCATCTTACTGGCTCCTTGCCACTAGTTTGGGGATGAATTCTAAGATTACGCGTTGCTATCCACAGTTTACAATTATTTTTTTCTTATTTCATGTTATGAATGATGAACTTAATGTTTGTGCCCTGTTGTTGGAACCAGTGTAAGATCAAAACTTTGAGCGGTGTTTCTACAAATTTGACAATATTCTAAGGATTTTTTAATTGTATAAAATGTTTTCACTAAGGTTTGAGTGAGCCATAATGAGTTTTGAGTTACTTAGGATGGATTGTTTACTTTGACAGTTTCATACCTTTCTACATTAGATTGAGTCAAAAATATCAAAAATAAGCAAAAGAGGCTTGGCTGCCCAAAAATCTTAAAAGTCATTAAAAATTTAAAAGAGAAGAAAATCCTATGCATTGCCAATACCCAGGACCAATTAATTATAATGCAATGTTAAAATCCTAAGAGTGAATAAAATCATGAGTGGTTTATTTTCCTTATTTTAGGAGAGTTAAGGATGATGTCAAACATGTGTATGATTGTGCTCACAAACACGAGTGTGTCGTGCCTGGAAGTAGCAGAGTTGGTTTGAGTACGATACGATGAGTTCATTCCCTGTTGAGCCAATTGGCTCAGATTGCAACAATCATTGTTCGTTACATGGACCAGCTTGGCACAGATCAGGAACCTCAGAAGTCATTAGAGTCTTTTTCCTTTTTTGCATTAGGAAATAAATAAGTGAGATGTGTGTTGTACTTGATTGGTCTACATGAATTCCTAATGGCATCTCACTACTCGCATTCATCATTTTTTTATTTCCTAAGTGGATGTGTTTTAATACTTATATATAGGTTAGCATCCTTAATCCTACATTAGTAGGTTTGTTTGTATGGTAAAGGTTCATTTTGAAATAACATATTACTGAAAACTTGTGCTTCTAAACTATTTTTCCTAATCTTAATAGTTATTGTCAGACTCAATTTGGATGTTATCTTAATATCTTTGAGTTTGACTCTTGCTTGAAGACAAGCAAGCTATAAGATAAGGTGGTTGGCAACACCCAGATTAATACAATATTACTATATATTTTACCTTAGCTTCTCTACCTTTATTAACCTTGATATGCTTTTAACAGTTTAATTCTTAGTGTTTTCATAATTTGTCCTTTTTCAAAATACACATGCATAATAAATCAAATTTGGGCTTGCAGGCACGGCAACACAAATTTATTTGTGTCAATCAAATTATATTCCTATCAAGGTGGTTAGGTGATTAAAGGAAATAAGTTGATAATTTTACATTGTTTGGAAAGTATGATAACTCATTACTATATTTGACCGCAATCAAAAATACACCATATTTAAGTAAAATGTGAATGGACCACATGGAAAATGATTAACAATGTGAATTATGGAAACGTTTTGAGCTTGTCAATTGTGGACATATTGTCAATAAATTTCAACAGTGTATTGAATGTCTATCAAAATTGTTTTGAACATAGAATATCAAATGTCAAAAAATTAATCTGAAAAGCATCCAAGTCATTAATATATTATTGAATTTAATAATTGATCGCAATGAAAAGTTGTAAATTTTGACCAAACTCTTTCGACCAAATTTAAGAGTGATTATAGAAAGAGTGGAAGATGAATGGAATGTATAGAAAGAAATTAATATTTCATTATGACAATTTAGCAACTGCAAATATGTCACCAAAAAAAATTATGGAGCATTTAAATCTTACCATACGTACTCGTTCATAAAGAATCTCATCTCATTAAGGATGGTCAAAGGCCACTGGTTGACCGCAATTAAGAATGACAATGAAATATATAGTAGTGGTGGCTGATCGAAGAAAATAGAAAGGAACATAGAATGATTTGTTGCCATTTTTTAAACAGCATCGTGGTGTCACACAAAGTTTATTGAGACTTGGACATCTCTGCACAGTTATCATTTGGACTGCATGCTTCTCTTGCACTATAATTAATTCAACAAAGTCTTGCCATCTGTGGCACTACAATATGCATGTAAAGAAATTTACAATTATAAAATGTCAACAGTAAAAGCTATCAATATATTTAATTATAATCAAGATTTAAGGTAACAAAGTTTTAATTCTATCATCTTTGATCGAGTATCTTTGGCCGAACTGCTTTGACCAATAAATGTCAAAATATCAAAAAATTACTATCATGGAGGAGAAAGAGCCAAGACGCAATGCAAGTGGTGGATTAGCTTACTAAATGGAAGAAGTTATTAATAAACTAATTGCTACCAACTATTTTCTGGAGACAACTGATTAACATGTGCCACCAACGTTCAAAATACTTCTGCAATTAAACTATTAGCACATATTATTAATCAACCTATCAATCCCCAAGATTGATGACAGGAAGTCCAAGGGTCGACGCCACATGGACCGATTACACATCGATAAGGCACAAGTCAAATCATATGAATAAACCCCAAAATTGTCAATTCAAGGCATCTTGGTTTTCTACAAACAAGCTGAAGGGCAATCACAAAGACAAAGACCAAGTCTAAATGATCGACCTAGCTAGGACTATCAACCTAGCGAGACCATCAATCAGCCACTTTCGTTGATAGGTCGACATACTTGTTTGACCAAGTTCTACCAGTGAGAGAAGTGGAGACCATCGACACCATCATAGGCAATCAGCCTCCTAGTCAGATTCAACTGAAAGGTGGGTAGATCGATCGCTCGATCTAACCCTTGTATCGACTTCTTCCTCCATTTTATAATTTTCATTCGAGAACTATGACTTGTTCAAGTTATAATATATTTCTACCTTTATCCCTGAGTGGCTAAACTCATAGCTTGAGTTGAGAGTAGCCTTCAGGCCCTCCCAGCCATGTAATATTTCCTTCTTTTGTTTAATACATATGTCCTTAAAGTTTTGTTTCTATACTCCTATTTTAATGTTCGACACATATATTCATTCTCTTCGGTAAATATGGCTGGGATGGCTCTCTGTCTGCCTCTCGGGGCTCGGTAGGCGGAGGAAGTACTTCCATTGGCTTGCCGAGGGAGTATGGTTTGATCTGAATTAATTTGAGAGAACGAGTTCAATAAGATCTAGAATAAGTATTAGAAATGAAATGCGAAAGTAGAGAGTTACTATAGCAGAAGTCATACATTTATCATTGATTTATTGGTTATCATCTCGGGAGAGAAATGTTTTTAGATAGAAATCTACCCAGATCTCGAGAGAAGGAAGGTGTATATATCTTTTATGAATGCTTGCAAAATATATTGAGAACGTATATAAATTAGCATAGAAGGTTTTGCATGGTTGTGACTGATTTGATTGGTGAAACCCAATCCAAGTTCTCCTTTATTATCTGTGTTTCGTTTGATCCTTTTTAATTTATATTTACTATTTTAATGAAATTATTCTTATTTTGTCATTTTCCCTAACCATATGTTTGACCATGTATTACTACAATAGACTCTGTATTGAGTTGCGGACGTCTTTTGAAGTCAGACATAAATTTAAAGTTTGATATCTTTGAATAGGCGAGCATGTTTATACTTTTGACCTACAGAGAAGAACAATCATGTGTTAGGTAGGATGATCATCGAAAGCTACCTACAAGTGGGATATAAGATCTTCAAGATCAATATCCAACTGCTTAAGATCCCCAAACGTCTCCTTATTCCACTTCTTCAACACTCCTCTCAACCTCCTGAGCTTGAGGAATAGTATGGTGGATGGCTCAACCCAACCATCCAAAGGTTGTTCCCAACATTCCTGATGCAGGGAAGACCACCCCTCGTGCAAAAGCTATGCTTCAAAATTGAAAAGCAAGGAGGAGGGTGTGGGGGTTCAGCCCATGACAGCTACAACAACAATGGGCAATGGTCCAACGACTTATCCCTAGTCAAGTGCTTCACTCTCTAAGGAAAAGTCGACCATTAAGACTCATGCTATGCCAGTTGAGCACATGGGCCCGAAGATAATAAGTGTAATATTTTCCCTCCCTTCACTCTATGAGAAAAAGTCAACCACCAAGAGTCATGCTAGATAACATAGTCTGAATAACAAATGAGAAAACATTACACTTATTAAGATATGCATAAATGTGTTCTATTGGGCCAACATCTTATAGATGAAGCAGCACAAGTGGCAACACCCATGGAGGTGAGCACTCAATGGTCTGAAACATCATTTGCAATTGCAGTTCTACTAATACCAACAACATCATAATTGAGGAAAAGCACTATATGTCAAGAGGGGAAGTATGGAACAATGTGGAAGCAACAGAAGGAGAAGATCTCATTGTTATTGAGATGCAACGTTGGTGGTTTGTGGTGGCTAGTAAAGGAAGATGAAGAAATGAGGAGAGGAAGATACTCTGGTGAAGGAAGATGAAGAAATGGAGAGAGGAAGATACTAAGTTTGAGTTTTAAAGAAGATTTTCTTTGGTTGTATTACATATTAGAAAATTTGATTGTCCAGCCAAAAGAGGAATTACATATAATTTGCTCTTTTCAGCCCAATCCAAGATTCATATAGCAACCTAACTAATTCTAACAAATTGCTATTCATGAACATATATTTTCTACTTTTACTAAAATGCACTTGCAAAACATGAAGAAAAATGAAAAGATCCAATTGGGAATTAATATGTTCCACTTCATCCGTTTTATTGGACATAATCATACACGTTACGGAATATTCAAGATGCTGCAAATTTTTGGCATAAATTTTGTATCAATTTTGAAGGATGGAAAATCTCTCATGATATTCAAGATGCTGAATCATCCCATGTTAATATGATTAAACATGGGGACAGATGGAAAATCTCTCATGATTATGTGGACATAATCATACACGTTACGAATCATATCATACATGTTACGAACATTCAAGATGCTGAATCATCCCATGTTAATATGATTAAACATGGGGACAGATGGAAAATCTCTCATGAAATTCTATATGCCAACTTTTGTGGAAAATAATAAATATTAGATGAAGAGATATATTGGCATAGTGTATGTTGTATATACATCTTAAAACCTATGTAACAGTCCACGTTCCCAGTAATAGGATTGTGTTAGCCACATAAGCTTCATAGAGAATATTATCAAAAAAGATACAGTAAAACTGATATATGAACCTTATCAAACACCTTATATGTTGCAAGCCTGTTTATCACCACGCAGTACATCGTTTTTTGCTGGAAGAAAATGCCATGACTGATTATAAAATCTATTGTCACATGTTAGATTTTTTTTTATGAGAATACTGCAAAATTCATAATTCCGCAAGCCGAGGAATATAACCAAGAGGTCCAAGATATCGATGGGCCATAAGACAAGTCTCACACAGGGAAGAAAAGAAAAAGCAAACAAATACTTGAGACGTACAAATGCAACAGTCATTCGATAGGAAGAGGGCCTGCTTTAATAAGCTTCCTGAGCCTTTCACTAATGATTTTCGGTTGCTTCGTACAAGGTTTGGCAAAAGGCAGGGATATGGCGTTTACAACATTTCCAATGCCCTGAAATTTAATCTTTTCCAAGGCCGAAGTGAGCTTACATATGTATTCTTTTACAGAGGACCTTCATTCGCACGATCCAAATACACTTAACATAGATACAACTAAAAATCAAGGACACAAAAAGGTGTGAAAAGACATAGTAAGAGAAACTTACAACAAACCATCACGAGGGTACCTTTTCTCTTATGCACCTACGACCTCGAGTGCAAACAAGATCTCCGTACATCCCAGCCGAATGATATAGAAAAATACTTGGGACACGACAAGAATATTTAACCATGGTTTGCAATGAGCAGTGGTGGTGCCATAGGTGTTACAATAGCTGGAGTTCTTAGATTCGCTGGCTGATAGGCAGCAGCATATTCAAGCTTCTCCCAGGCCACCCGGCGCTTTTCCTCCATAGCTGTGCGCTCGGCTTCTTCATCTTGAAACTTTTTCTGGCAAGAAGAAAAGAGCTCCTCGTCCATGTCGAAGAAAATTTTTCTGACATTCATAGTTACATTAAGAACAGCTTGGTTCCAGTGATTACGTGTGTTCCGCTCCAAAGAGGGGAAAATAATAGGCAGGATCACATGACGGTTTTGTGCTATCAAACTGATAACATGGTCATTATTCCATAAGAAGAGGGCCCGCTCTGCAACCTGAAATTTGTTTGCCATAATTAGTAAAAAGATCATGAACATCTTCACCACGAAAGACAAACCAATTGCAGAAACATGTATCTATCAATAAGTTGTGTAGATTGTGGCAAGTTTTTCCAATAAGACAGATTAGTACAGATGTGTGTTCTGCATCAGCCATTCATTATTTGGATAACGAAGTAAAGGAATCAAAGCCAGCAACATATTCTTGGCATAACGAAAAATGACCAACGGAACCAGGTGATACACATCCACGTTAATGGAACATTTGTTAATGAACATTAAAATGCCAGCATCCCATAAGCCCTGGGAAATCAACACTGAATCATCTAGAGTTACTGATGCCACACTCTGCAAGGACTTTACCGCGTTAACTAGGATATAAGGACAAGAACCCAGTAATGATTGGATTACAAGTCAACAATATGGATTCCAATAGCATAACAGTCTGCGAAGTGTTCAGCAGCAATCAAGGAAGCATTTCATGTTAAAGAAAACGTTATTGAATATGTGCTTTCAAACTTCATATATCTTGAATAGATAATTTTCATACTGACATGCATAGTTTTGCAAAGCACACTGCCTTCATATCTGATAAAAGGTACACCTATGCACTTGCTAAGTCCGATGTGAAGAATGTCCTAACATATAGGATCCTAGGACCAATTACTCATAATTACATTGCACGTAAATTCAGTCTGTAATGATCCCATTTCAGCACACATATCACCATATGCTCATTTCGGAACCCATTGAAGTAGGGTCTAATTTCCAAACAAAACAAAAAAGTTTGAGATAAGCATGCTGATCTTAATCACTACATTTGAAGCATTTTGCATTTATTCAAGCTTTCATGGATATTATAAAGAAAGGAGCTTGCCCCAATAGACATCAAAGTTACATTCATGCTTTACATCAACTCATGAAGTTAGCTGTTTTTTTTGGTCAAGTTCTTATAAGTGGACGTAAGTGACGTACTTTACTTCCATCCGATAAGCCATTGTCTACTTGCAAGAATTAAAAAAAAACAGCCTTGTAACTCCAATTATACTCTCACGTCTAAAAATTGGTCGCACCTTCATTTACATAAAGCCCCCTTCTCATGTAACATGTGTGTAGTTATTGCTAAAATGTGTCTTTGTTTAAATGTACAGATGTAAAATGTTCATGAAGTAGTTCCTTCAATTGGCATCTAAGTGCCCCGAGTGTTTATCAAAAACTTTTTAAAATTTCTGTGCATTTTGATCTCTAGGCCATTGAACAATTTATGGTTAGCAGTTTGCATGTATAAAGAGAGTACTTGCATTTTAAGGGGAAGTTTCCATCCAAAATATGTACATCAGTCAATAACAGGAACCCAGATGAAGCAACTATTTGATTGAGGACTTTTAGAATAAAGTTCAGCAATACATGCTAAAGCATTTACTGATTATAGCATGCTTTGCACTGAATGCAGTGAGGCTTTCATGTCCCCCAGTTGTGAAATATACAAGTCTACATATATTTGAAAAACGACTATTAGCATGTTATACAAATGGGGCCCCTTCTATCAGCATGTTATTGATTTTCACATGTTAAAGTTTGGGGATGCTTTCAAAATTTCACTTTCTGGGGTTAAAGTTTTTTCCTAATGCGAAATTTTATGTGACTCATGGAAGTTTTATATGACTCATGGAATAAGGAAGTTTTATATGGCTCATGGGGTTCAAATCTTTTTCTTATACTTTGGAAAGAGCCATCAACTTTTGAGACTTCATGGAAATTTTATATGAAGTTATGAACCCATAAGGATACATGTAAGGAATATGATCAAAAATGTGATTGAATGGCTTCTGCAATAAGGAATATGCCATACGGTGGTGAACATCACGAGATACTACCCAAAACCATTTAATGCCTTCTGCAGTATCCTTTTGATAGATAACACAGTTAGCCTGATCATATAAATTATGATATATACATAGATGCTTCATATAAAAATAGTTGTTATGGTAAATTGCTCAACAATGTGAAAATATAAAGGTATCGCTAAGCCAATGGGAAGTACAGAACTAGCTCCTGCTTCACGTTCTGAGCATGATTCCGTTCTTTACTTTCCAAAAATAGAAGTGCATCTTTGCTTTGATATCCGATGTGAATCCTTGTTCCCCAAGTTCTTCTCCAACATGATGCGTGCTAGGTAGCATGGACACTTCCAGGAGGCTGTTGTGTCGTGTCCAACATGAGCACGCCATGGATTTGTGTCCAAGTCCCCCATTTTTTTATCAGGAGTTGAACATGTCTCGGACTAACTTGGACACACTAGGACACAACACATCACTAATTAAAGAGGGAAAACACCTTGTTGCTTATAAACTTCCTCCTCACCACTACCAACAATACACATGTCTCCCCCTCATCAAATTGCCACCTAGGCACCTATAGACCCTGGCCTCTCCTCTCGCTCCACTCGTTGTTTCCGACCTCTTCTCTTCCTCGGTCTCTTCTTCCTCCTCCTCCAATACCTATGTTCTATTTGTCCACCAACACCAATAAGAACAACTACAACCTCCCCTCCCCCTCCTCTTTTTCCTAATTCTAAATGTAGATCAATGTTTTTACTCTCAACATAACTCCTCTTTTTTCTTTGTTATCTACCACCATCACTGTCTTTTTACTGCCCAAATTTAGATGTGCAAATATTTCTGTAAGCTCAGACTCGTAGCGCTTAACTCATTATCATTTATGAATAAAATTTCTATTACTTGACTATTATCGTGTTTACAATGTGGGCTTGCTTGAGAGTATGTCTTGATGGCTTAATTGCATGATGTGTGCAATGTGTGTTTGAATAAACATATGAAATTGAAAATAACTTGGATGAAATGATCTCTGTGTTTGAATGGGCTTGTTCTTTTTTGTGTTTATACAAAAGAAATACAATATGTGTTTTTTTGCCATGTCCAGCGTGTCCGTGTCCAGTGTTTGTGTCCGTGTCCATGCTTCCTAGGACGCGTGCTACTCTAAATTGTAGAGAGAGACCAGGCCCATGTATCACTGATGCTTATCACTTGTATTTCTTTCCCCATGCCCCAAACACCCATTATTTACTGATGCTTATCACTTGTATTTCTATCACCACGCCACAAGCTTGGAACCAAACCATTCCAAGTAAACCTCATCCATCATCTAGTGCCCATGCAACTAGATGTCAATGCATATCACAAGCTTTCACTAAATAGTATATCTGAATGCCTAGCTTAATCTATACTGAACCCACTCCTCTGATCTTGATCCTAAATTCAAACTGCTTACATGTTATGCAACAGCCTGCATCGTCGCCTTTTATTAACTGAGCATCTTCTAGGAAGTGGGAACACAGCGGCGCATTGCTAAGGCTCTAGGTCAAACTCAATATCATCTAGCTAAAGAGGTGGAGATATTACAACTAGCTTGAGGGGTACAGTGCGTCCATGGCTGCCTCTGCAACTGAGGAATAAGCCTGGCCAGCTCTTGGAAACATTACATTTATGATGAGAAGTCATGGGTTCCCCAACAGATACTATATACTCTAAAAATCAAACAACCATGTGTCATCAATGTCCTTTTTCATGCTTTCCACATCCACCTTCACTCCCCTGAAATCTTTGACAATCTTGCTCTTGAGATTCTGATATTAGCTGCACAATTGAAAAGGTCAAGGAATGGTCAAGCAAGTAATTCAAGAATGTTGACCAGTCATGGAGAGTTCA
Organism: Alisma plantago-aquatica; assembly: GCA_963693085.1. NCBI lineage: Eukaryota > Viridiplantae > Streptophyta > Magnoliopsida > Alismatales > Alismataceae > Alisma > Alisma plantago-aquatica. The sequence continues at coordinate 754,850,797 of OY856412.1, forward strand.
CTGTCACTATCGAAGCTCATGTTGGTGACTTTCTCTTGATTGATTCAGTCAGTACAACAGAAGACCAATGGCAGTTAAGAATTGCTTCTGACATGATCAACGCCCACTTTGGCTGTTGTCTACATTAATCACAGATGCATCCTACAGCAGAAGCTATTACTGCACTGATTTACATTTATTTTTTTGCATGGTCCAGTTTCATCTTAGGGATCATTTAGGCTGTAGTTTGAATTTCGTTGATAGTTCTATGTCCTTAGATTAGTACGGTTTGAACATTGAACAAGTTTGTTGCATCTTTTGGAATATTCAACTTGGCTGACTTTTTTATTCATAAACCAAAAACATTTAAATCAGAAGACTCTGCCCTTAATTCCCACCTTAGCCTCAACAAAATTCTCATTAACTCTGCCTGTTAATGCAAAAAGACACTCAACTTAGGAGTCAAATACGTAAGGATAACCTAAGTTGGATGATAGTGCAAAGAGACACTCAACTCACGCATCAAATAGGCGTCCACAAAAAATGACACTCGACGAATTCCGAACTGCAGAAAGTTATTAAATTCGAAAAGAGAGATTTATGAGTTTACCTTGAGGTCGAGATTACACAACTTCTAGGGATCACACAAGTAACCAAGGAAGTCAAGAAGGTAGTGAGTGAGGCTAAGGGGGCTAGTTTTGTTTGCAGTAGTGGAACTTTGAAGTGTGATTTTGCAATGTAAAAAATATACTAAAAGCTCCGTACTTTGTAGTCCAACTACATGCAACCAAACAAACCTCAATCTAGATTTCCACAAGCAACATCATGTTTTCTCTTTGATAGTAAAACTCAATTTTCATCCTAGATATTTATGAAGGATTCCACTCGTCACAGCTGCATGAAGCTAGGTGAGTAAGGAATCTAAAGCTAAGATTCATCACCACTTACCAGTGTTCTCATTCCTACTGGTTGCAGTCTCTTTAATCATCTTCATCACCATAATCAAACAGCCTCCTCAGGTGCATTTCAGAAGCTTCTTCGGTGATGCAATCCCGCAGTACAACACTGGTTAGTCATTATTCTGGTTTAGGCTTTAGTCCAACTACATGCAACCAAACAAGCCTCAATCTAGATTTTCCACAAGCAATACCTCAGGTGGATCTCAGAAGGTTCTTCAGTGATGCTAACCCAGTACAATCATAGTTATGAAAATCGAACCACTCGTCACAGCTGCATGAAGCTAGGTGAGTAAGGAATCTAAAGCTAAGATTCATCACCACTTACCAGTGTTCTCATTCCTACTGGTTGCAGTCTCTTTAATCATCTTCATCACCATAATCAAACAGCCTCCTCAGGTGCATTTCAGAAGCTTCTTCGGTGATGCAATCCCGCAGTACAACACTGGTTAGTCATTATTCTGGTTTAGGCTTTAGTCCAACTACATGCAACCAAACAAGCCTCAATCTAGATTTTCCACAAGCAATACCTCAGGTGGATCTCAGAAGGTTCTTCAGTGATGCTAACCCAGTACAATCATAGTTATGAAAATCGAACCTAACCGGTTCAACCGGGAACCGGTCAGCGGTCCGGTTCACCCCCAGCTCTGCAAAACAAGTTCAACCACCCAAAAACCGGCGACCCGGTCGGTTCAACCGGCAAACCGGTCCGGCTTCACCCATCCGGCCGGTCAGTTCTTACTTCTGTCTCCCGTTACTTTACGTGATACTTAGGGGCAAAAACCCCGACACAACCACACCTCCGACCCCGATAGCACCAACGTCTCAAGTGACTCGCCCTCTGCTTAGGTTCTTCATCATTTCCTTGTCTTCTCCGTCACAACCACACCTCCGACCCCGATACTTAGGTTCTTCATCATTTCCTTCTCTTCTCCTCCTTCCTCAAGTGACTCGCCCTCTGCTTCTTCTACTGGTTCTTGCCTCTATTCCTCCCTGCTTCCTCGACTGGTTCTTGCCTCCATTCCTCCCTGCTTCCTTGTATATTACTGCTTCTTCTTGTACTCCTCTCCTAGGTACTTGTCTCAATTTACCTCTGCTCCCTGCTGTTCTCTTCTTCCTGTACTCATTCCCTTCTTTTACTTGTCTTCTCATTCTTCTTATATCATCATCCTTCTTTTTGTTCCCGTCTTCTTTGTTAATATATCTTTACTTTGTGTTTATTTCATATTTCATATTACTGCTGTACCTACATGTAATTTTCCCTTTACTATAAATAGAGAGGAGAACCCTATTGGGTCTCTAATGTTGCCAGTGTGCAACAACGCTCCATTCGTCTCTTCCGCTTACATGGTATCAAGAGCAGGTTAGCGCTCCGCCCAGCGCCGCCCCTCCCTCCCGCCCGTTCTCCTTCGGCGCCGCCCCTCCCTCCCGCCCCTCTCTTCTCCCTCCTAGCCGGCCGCTGCCGGTCCCTTCTAGCCGCCGGCCGCAGCAGCGGCTGCTCCTTGCTGCCGGCGCGCGGCAGGAGCGCAGGAGCCTCCCTGCGGCGCTGCTGCTAGCCGCCTAAGGGAGGGTTCCCACCGGCCGTCCATCGCCGCTGGACTTTGGTAGTCCATCTCATGTTGTCGTAGGTCCAGCCGCAAAGATCTAAAGGCTCCGTCTACGTCTCCGGGAACTTTTTCAGCACCTTTCGGTCCCTTTTCGGACGCCGACCCTGCTGCTTGGGGATCTCCGGTTGATCCAACGGCCTTCTAAAGCCCTACCCGGAGGTCTCGTCTCTTCCACAGTGCTTTCCTAATCACATCTCCTTCATGTGTGATTAAGAACCTCTCGTTTGAAGGCTGTCGATGCGTCAGTAACGCATCCTCTTTCCAGTTCTGTTGTGACGTGTATCTCTCCGTCACGGGACGCGTATCTGTCCGTCCACTCAGCCTTCTTTGTGACGTGTATCACTCCGTCACACATATCCCAGTTACATCATGGAGAACAAGACCTATTATGAGGTCTCGCCTATTCCTATCAAGCTCAATGGGAAGAACTTTTTGCTATGGATGAATGTGGTTCATACTGTCTTGGAATCGCGCGATCGGGCAAAGTTTGTTGATTCTGCACCTCTCACTAGCACTGACAAAGACTATGCCGAGTGGAAACGTCTTGACAGCCTAGTGAAGACTTGGCTTTGGGGTAGCATGGAACATTCTATTGCTTCTAGGTTCATGTTCTACTCCACTGCTAAGGAGATTTGGGATGTCGTTAAGCAGCACTATGCTCAAGAGAAGAATGCTCTTCGCCAGTTTATGATCTATGATCGTCTGTTTGCAGAGAAACAAGGTGATAGATCACTTGAAGAGTATTTCGGTGTGATTCAAGCTATCTCCCAGGAGTTGAGCTACTATCATCCAGTGAGAGTTGCTGAGCAGATTAAAGATAGAGATGATCTTGTCACTGCTAAATTTCTATCTGGCCTTAGCTCCTCATTTGGTTCAGCAAGAAGTGTGATACTTGCGTCCGATAAATTGTCGAGCCTTGCAGAAGCTTTCTCTAGGATTCAGCAGTCCACCTTTGAGTCAGTTGATCCTACTCCTGTTGTTCCTTCTGGAGATTCTCATGCCTCCATTGCTGCAGCAGTTCGCGGAGGACGACCTGCACCTACACCAGCTGACAGACCTGGCTTGGGCAGAGGACGTGGGACTCGTCCTCGATGCACTTATGTGACAGACCTGGACATACTGTCGAGAAATGCTGGAAGAAACATGGGCGACCTACCGCCCCACCTGTTGGAGCTGTCAATTGTGCTACTTCAGACTCTACTACTGCGAGCTCGAGTTCCTCTGGCATCATACTTACTCAGGAGGAGTATGACAGGTTTATTCAGGCAACTCAACATTGGAGTATGGGCGCCTCATCTGCTTCTACAGCAAACCTTGCATCTACAGCGGGTAATCAAGCTATATCTTTTATGGCTTCTGGATCCGCAACTCCCTGGGTGGTTGACTCTGGTGCCTCCCAGCACATGACTGGTATGAGGCGATTGCTCCGCACACTTGACTCATATATTCCTCACCCATCTGTTACTTTGGCAGATGGTTCTGTGAGGAAGGTGGTAGCTAGTGGTTCTGTGTCCCTTACACCAGATATTGATTTGAAATCTGTTCATTTTGTACCTGAATTTCCATTCAATTTGCTTTCTGTTGCCAAGTTGATTGACACTGTAAAATGCACAGTAACATTCGGGCCTTCTTGCTTTGTTTTACAGGATCTCAAGAGTTTGAAGATGATTGGTGGGGGGCCTAGGAAAGGTGATCTCTACCTCTTTCCTGGTGATTATCTACCTCGCCATCCACCTCCTGCTCCAGTTTCCTCCGCCATGCTGAGTGGCTCCCCCTTGTTGTGGCATTGCAGATATGGACATCCTTCCTTAGAAAGCTTGAAGAAGTTGGAACCAGATCTAGCTCATGTGTCCTCTCTAGAGTGTCAGTCCTGTCAGTTGGGCAAACATCATCGGTTATCATATCCTGTTCGTGTCAATAATCGGGCTTCTAGTCCGTTTGAGTTAGTCCATAGTGATGTATGGGGTCCTGTTAAAAACCAGAGTTATAATGGTTTTAGCTATTTCATTTCCTTTGTGGACGATTACTCTCGCATGACATGGATTTATCTTTTAAAAAGTCGTGAATCTGTGCTTTCCATTATCAAACATTTTCATAAACAAATTCAGGTTCAATTTAACTGCAATATCAAAAATTTTCAATCTGATAATGCCCTTGAGTATGTTCAGAAAGCGATGAATGAGTTTTGCAGTTCGGTTGGTATGATTCATCACACCTCTTGCCCTCATACTCCTATGCAGAATGGCGTTGCTGAGAGAAAGAATCGCCATCTTTTGGATATCACTAGGTCTATCATGTTTGAATCCAATGTGCCTAAACGTTTCTGGTCTGAAGCTCTTCTCACTGCCTGTTTTTTGATTAATCGGCAGCCCTCTTCTGTTTTGCATGGACGCACTCCATTCTCTGTCTTACGCCCTATGGATAAACCGTTTCATGTTCCGCTTCGGGTTTTTGGTTGTACATCCTTCGTTCATAACTTTGATCCCAAACAAGACAAACTCTCTCCTAGGTCCTTGAAAACCTTGTTTCTTGGTTACTCTGGTACGAGTAAAGGTTACAAGTGTTATTGCCCGAGTTTGCGTTGTATGTTTGTTTCTAAGGATGTCACCTTTCATGAAACCAGTCCATATTTTGCAAATTCTATGAGCAAGGGGGAGCAATTGAGTGAGGGAGTGCCACCCGCAATTCCAAGTGAGGGAGTGCCACCTATCATTGTTGAGAACATACCGCATGATCCACCTACCATTCAACCCTATAACCAGGTTTATCACAGGCGAGGTAGACAGGATCCAGATGAGGTAGCGGCACAAGTCCATGAGCCTCCTTCGCCATCTTCTACTCAAGAGATTCCTGCAGAGGCTTCTGACCTTGATCTTCCTATTGCTGTCCGGAAAGGTATACGTTCATGTACTATTAGACATCCCATATCAAATGTATGTTGTTTGTCGCACTTATCTACACAGGCTCGTGCATTTGCTGTTGGGATGGACTCCATTAAGATACCAAGAAACCACTTAGAGGCTCTGAAAGACAGTGGGTGGCAGCAGGCAATGCAGGTGGAAATCTCTGCTCTGATTGACAATGGCACATGGGATCTTGTTACTTTACCTGCGGGAAAGAAAGTTGTGGGCTGTAGATGGGTCTTTACAGTCAAACACAACCCTGATGGATCGATTGAGCGGTTGAAGGCCAGATTGGTAGCAAAAGGCTACACACAGACATATGGAGTGGACTTCTTTGAGACTTTTTCTCCAGTTGCTCGTCTCAATTCTGTGCGGATCCTTATATCTCTAGCTACTACCTTTGATTGGCCTCTTTTCCAGCTGGATGTCAAGAACGCCTTTCTTCATGGAGATCTTCAAGAAGAGGTGTACATGGAGCAACCACCAGGTTTTGTTGCTCAGGGGGAGTGTCAGAAAGTCTGCAAATTGAAGAAGGCTATCTATGGGTTAAAGCAATCTCCTCGAGCTTGGTTTGACAAGTTCAGTGTTGTTGTTTTACAGATGGGCTTCTCTCGTTCCATGACTGATCACTCTCTATTTTATTCAAATTCTTCTGGTGGGTCCATCATTATTGCTGTTTATGTTGATGATATTGTGATTACTGGCAGTGATTCTACAGGCATATCACGTGTGAAGGAAGGACTACAACAACACTTTCACACGAAGGACCTGGGGAAGCTGAGATACTTTCTAGGGATTGAGGTTCTTAGATCCCATGCAGGTATAAATCTCTCCCAGAGGAAGTATGTGCTTGACTTGCTACAGGAAACGGGTATGACTGATTCTAAGCCCGTATCCACTCCTATGGATTATCACATCAAGGAGGTGGACGATGATACTGCATATTCAGATCCAGGTCATTACAGGAGAATAGTTGGGAAGTTGATTTACCTAACTGTCACAAGACCTGATATTTCTTTTGCTGTTAGAGTAGTAAGTCAACATATGTGCACACCACGACAGTCACATTGGACAGTTGTATGCAGGATTCTGAGATATCTGAAAAGTGCTCCTGGAAAGGGGATCACTTATTATAAACCAAAGAGTCCTCTATCTTCTTTGACTCTCACAGGTTATGCAGATGCAGATTGGGCTGGTAATCAAGTTGATAGAAGATCCACATCTGGCTACTGCACCTTTCTTGGTGATCATCTGATTACTTGGAAAAGCAAGAAACAACAAGTGGTAGCACGGTCTAGTACTGAGGCTGAGTACGTGCTATGGCACATGCATGCTGTGAACTACAATGGATCAAATCTGTCTTATCTGAGCTGAAGATTTTGATTCAAACTCCCATGATTCTCAAGTGTGACAATCAATCTGCTATACATATTGCCAGGAATCCTGTCTTCCATGAGCGCACAAAGCATATAGAAGTTGACTGTCATTTCATCAGAGATCAGATAAAGAATGGCAATGTTGTGACGCCATATGTCAAGTCTGAAGATCAACTAGCTGATATCTTGACAAAGCCATTAGGTCCAACAGTGTTCCAGATTTTATGCGGCAAGCTGGGCATCCACAATGTGTACACTCCAGCTTGAGGGGGAGTGTTAATATATCTTTACTTTGTGTTTATTTCATATTTCATATTACTGCTGTACCTACATGTAATTTTCCCTTTACTATAAATAGAGAGGAAAACCCTATTGGGTCTCTAATGTTGCCAGTGTGCAACAACGCTCCATTCGTCTCTTCCGCTTACATTCTTATTCCTAACATATTCTTCTTCTTCCACTACGTATGCCCTTATTTCAGTTCACGTTGTTCAGTTAACTTTTTTCTTGAATGTTCCCTTATTATTCCCCCTCAATCGCACAGCTAGCCTATATCTACTGAAGGATGGCATCACATGGTGCTGCAACTAGCTTTTGAATTAACTGCTGTTGCTGGTTTTTATTGATTTGGCTGCTGCGTCTAAGTTCCAATATGTTATTCTACCACTTCGCCGGTAATACTTCTCTCTATATACATTTCAGTAATCTAATTGCTATGTTTGATTTCTCGTTAATTCTCTGTCTAGCATCTACATTCTTGAACTGATTAAATTAATCACTATGGTTGATTTCACAATGTATTATTTTGCACGTTGGTGTGCCCAATTTTGTGGTTACATATTAAGGCATCAGAGAATTTTATTAGTTTAGATTTATTGTGGTTAATTTACTATGGTAGTGGGTTGTATTCTTAATAAATCAGTAAATTCATTTGGAATACTATATAATGTGATAATGCTAGTATATGCATGTTCATGTGTCAAATGATGTTTGTTACTTGCCTTGTTTTTGGAATTATTTTGAATAATTGTACTACTATTCCTGTTTCATTATTAATTTTCCCATGATTTTCCAAAAAAAAAAATTGGAATTTATCTTTAGAGTTTGTAATTTATATGTGACGTCATAATGATGTCACTGGTTGAACCGGTCCGACCACCGGTTGGACCAGTGAATCAAGAACCGGAGGCCTCACCGGTTCGGTTCTGAAAACTATGAGTACAATAGTAATTAATTATTATTCTGGTTTAGGGTTTATTCTGACTGACTACACGCAACTAAACAAGCCTCAATCTAGATTTTCCCCAACCAACATCATGTTTTGCTCTTTGAACAGTAGAAATCAATTTTTGTCATAGAAATTTATGAAGGATTACACTCATCACAGCTGCACGAAGTTGGGTGAGCTAAGGAATCTAAAGCTAAGATTGATAACGACTTGCCAGTGCTCTCATTCCTACTGGTTGCAGTCTCTTTAATCATCGCCATTATCAAACAGCCTCTTCAGGTGGATCTCAGAAGGTTCTTCGGAATTCTATCCCGTAGTACAATAGTGGTTAATCATTTTGCTGAACTTATCATTCTGTTTTTCTATACATTAAAATTCTTGTACATGACTATTTTTTTACTTTCTGCAAATCCATAGTTTTTTTTTTTGTTTACTTGAGGTATTTTGAGATAGAACAAACTTCAGCAAAGCAGAGAAAAGCAGTAGGTTTTCATCTGTTTATCTTGTGCAAAGTGGTCACCCCGTCCTCCTGCTTCTACTTTTGAGCAATTTGTTATGAAGTAGCGAGGCTGGGAAGGCCAAGCACTGGCATTGGCTTAGCGGTTTTATCATTAAAAAACTTTTTTTATAAAAATCAAACTTCGAAATTAAAATGTCCTTTAAGACGGCAGAAACAATTGACTTAGTTCAAAAAGTTATACAACATCACTCTTTTTCATGGCTAAACTCAATCTGCAACAATAAGACTTCTAGAGGACAAGTCTCAAGCAAATGCAGCTTTTATGTTAATAAATGGCAAAGTCTAATTCAAAGTTCGATACTGAAGGGACTCAAAGATGCAATATCTCTCGTTCCACTATTCCTAAATCTGAACAGATTTTGACAATCAAATTTCAGTCGAAAGCATGAGGAAAATCATGGATATAGTGCACATTCTCTTACATTGATGATATATTCCAATACCAACCACGTAGGGATCAGCTGACATGGATCCTTCCTTTCCTTCGGTAATATTATGGCCCGTACTCTCATTGAGATTAAAACTATATCCCATTTTATTAGTGATTTGCAAATTAGTTTGCCCCTTCCCCTTTTAACTTTGTTTGACTCAATAACGATAGTCCAAACTAGTGCATCCGTCACTCTTATGTTGTATATGTCCAAGCCAATATAAGTGACCCTCTCGTAGTTTATGTATAGTACTAACCGCACCTTTTATTTTGTATATAGTCATTTTCTAATGCGATGTTTCTTAGAATTCATGCATATCCATTTTAACAATCTCATTTATGCTACTTTAATCTAGTAAACGTTTTATTTCTTCACAACTCAAACATCCACTGGCACAAAAGATCGTTGGATGCTTAGATCCTATATGAATCTCTGTTTTTTCATCTGAGTTGAATCTTACAATCACATAATATCCCAATTCTATTCCTACATGTTCTCCACTCTTATGTTCACGAGTTCATATAAGTCTGGAGAAACCATTGATTTTCTCCAGAAACATTATCTTATTCTCCTGGGCCTCTTAGGTTCCCGTGTTCATATAAGTCTGGAGAAACCATTGATCTACAATTATCAAACCACGTGATTTCTGTAAGGGAATAATTGTCAACTTTTACTAATATATTTGTTGGCATAGTCTCAGGCATACTGTTGGCAAATTCACTCCAAAACTTGATCCCCACATCCCTCAAAAGCGAAAAAATGTCTCATGCTACCATTCCCAGATTTCAACAAATTTTCACAACCAAATTTCACCTGAAAGCATGAAGAATCACACAAAGAATGCATAGTTTCATTAAAAACTTACAAAACTTAGTGATAGAGTCTTACTAATGACGAGCTTGATGACTAAACCCTAATCTAATTTTGTAATTAATAATCGCAGCTAATTTCAAATCCAAATAGATTTCAATCATCAAGTTTTGTTTTTATTTAGGCTTGCAAAAGCATCCAAGTTAGACTAAACCACAAGACTTAACAAAATTTTAAGAACATACAAATAAAGGAAAAGATCTGTCTAATATAATAGCATATTTTCATCCTACATCAGTTACAGAAATATAATTAGAAATCAATTGTCAAACTAATACCATGCCTACGACAAGAAAGAAAATAGGTCATTGCCTCAAATCATATAATTACTGAATAGACGTTTCCTATATCACACAAGCTTTGGAAGAAAACTCGTTCTGGTGTTTGGGACGCAAGATTTCAAAAAGCCTAATCATCTTTGCATTCATATAGTCCTTAGGGGTATGATTTTGAAGGAAGCCATGTTTATTAAGCTTTTCTCTTCGGGCTGAGGTGCTAAAGAGATGCATTAACAGTTGGCTGATACATAGTAAATTCCAATTATCATGTCATGCAGCTCTTTTACATTCATGATTTCCTGATGCTACTGAGCCTTTGTCGTCTTCCAGGAAACACACACTGAAAACATGTTTCTTGGCATTGGAACCAAACCATATACTTAAGTAGGCAGATGCTCGATACAAATGTGTCAAAGCATGCACTATTTAGCTTTAATTACGCATTTAAATCTTCACCTCCATTTCAATTCGTAAGATCTGTATTTTAAAAATGCATTATATATAGATATGTACAACAATTTTTTTTCGTAACTACAAGCTAAAAGACTGTTTTGGGCTGGCCACCAAATCAGGAATGTACATGATAGTTCTGCTTTCCAGGCTATTACAGTTGAAACAAATATCCAGATAAAATTTGTTAACGGACGTCTACTTTCCAGGATATTTTTTACAATAATTTATATTGGCTTCTCGTTTAAACGGTTATCCAGCTAAAATTTCTGGATCGACGACCATTCATTTGGCGTTGGACCACTCTCCACGCTAAGGATATCCAAGAGGAACGGGAATCTAATCCAATACTAGATCTATCGATTGAAAAACTGCGTCCATATGAATTGAAAGTACCTGGAAATGCGAGCTGTTGAGGCAGTAGCCTATGCGCCTGAACATGGGGACCATGACTTTCTGGAACTCAACCAAGTTAGTTGATTCCAGGACCTCCTCCAGTTCACCCAAGAACATGACCTCCTTCTGGCTGTTGGTCACGGGCCAGTACTTCAACAGCCCCCTTATGACCGTGCTGACCAGTTTAGGTTCCTTGTCGATAAACTGTATGACGCAGTACGTGAGCTGCTGGAGGTAAATCCCAACCATCTTAGGCTTATGCAGCGGGATCAGTGCCTTCCACAGAAACATCTTATGCTCTTCCTTGAGCGGCAACGCGAACCCACTGATCACACTCCCAAACACTTCCAACAATTCAGCGATCCCGTTGTGCCTCTCGGTCTCGAACACGAATCTATAAAAGATGTTGCTGACGGACTTCCTTATGAACGGCCTGTGCACCATGAACTTGCCGTAGATCCTGTGCAGTATGGTCTTCAAGCAGTCCCTCTCCCTAGGGTCCTCGGAGTCGAACAGATCCAGCAACTTGAGTATGAACGAGTGGTCCACGTACTTCTTGGCCAGCTTGGCGTCCAGGTCCTTGCACGCGATGAACTTGAGGAGGAGCTCGTACACGACCTGCAGGTGCGACCACGCCGGATCGAAGAGCGGCTCGTCGACGTCGTTCTCCCCACCGGCGGTGGATGCACCGCCCCTGCAGTGCGACGGGAGCGGCCTGAACAGGTTGGCCTCGAACATGGCGCAGCATTGGGATATCGCGGGCTCGCCGAACTTGACGCTACCGGAGGCAACGTACTCGACGAGCTCGAACAGTGCCCTCCTCTTGGCGTCCTTCTCGGTCAGGTCCTTGGCTGATGTGTCGTTGAAGTCGTAGACGGTGCAGCAGAGGCGGAGCTTGCTGATGAAAAGGTTGTGCTTCTCGTGACCCGGGACGTCCTTGAATGACAGCGACGGCTCGACGGCCTCGTTGGAGGGGAACACGGCGGCAGACATCCTCTTCCCAGGGCCGCCGTTGGCGGTTGCGGTGGCGGCGACGGCAGATCGGCAGGCGGGATCGCCGGCAGGCAGATCTGAGCAGAGACCGTCGGAACCTCCGGTGGTGGTGGCTGGGCCGCCGCCGTTCATGGTGCCGCCGTTGGCGGCCGCCACATAGTCCGTGCCGGATTCAGATTTGAGGGACTTGCGAGGCAGTTTGCTGAGGAACTGCTTCCACATGGCCTTAGCTGGAGAAGATCATCCGAAAGGGATACAGTCCTTTATGCTTAGCGGGCCAGAGGAGCTCAGAGTGTTTTCTCAGATCAGGTCGGAATCTCCAGGGCCAAGCAATCTGGAACTCGTCCCCTTTGGTGGATGGGAGCGGAATCAGTGACTAAAGGGGGGAGCGGTCCGTTCCGGCACTTGTCTCTTTTTCAGTTACTTATCTCCTTTTTCGGGCACATCCACAGAAGCAAAGCCTAAGCCGCTTGACCACAGTCGGATAACCTTTTTCAGGCTTTAAACCAAATCTAAACCGTGTAGAGGCAGGAGAAGGTCCAAAGAGAAAGAACAATAGCTGCCAGCAAAGCGAGATGTAGCTCGGGAAAGGTTGAGTGACGTACCCGTGCGGGAGGGAAGCTCCAAACACAGGCGCCAACCGCTCTCGCGTTGCCAGCCAGAACAGATATGGCGACGAAAGATCTCCACCGAATCAAAATCCCATGGCCACGGAAATGCCGTCTTGGATGGATCTCGGTTGGATCCCTAATAGATTCCTCCGTGCCACTGCACGAGCGCGGACAGATCCAGCGCCACCGGAGCGGAGCTGGTGGCGGCCGGCTTAGGGACCATCCCCGCCGGAGATCTCGAATGGAGAGGAGCGAGGAGGAAGTAGAACGACGAGGAGGTGGAGGTGGAGGTGGAGGTGGGAGAAAACGGGATTCCCCCGGGGCCCTATCTTCTAATCGGCCTCGTCTTTTTTTTGCCCCCTTTTGCCTATCTTCTTCCCCTTTCTCTTCTCCCCGTTTGGAGAGAGGTTGGAAGAGAGAGAGGACAGCGGAGGAGCAGCAGAGAGTGGGCAGGGCAGGGGAACCGAGGACGGGGTGTGGAGGGCCCAGCTAACGTGCGCGGGCACGAAAAGGAGGACGAGAAAATTTCGAGCCGTTGGGTTGTTGTCCCCGTCTTGGCTAGAGGCTCATCATCGTCGGGATCCGAGGGAGCCAGGGCCTCGCCCCTCGCGGGAGCCACAGTTATTTGACCTCTTTCCAGCCGCGCGATTACGGATCCTCTAATCCGAGGGCTCTTGCTAAAGATAAAGACGCCACTGATGTGGGTTCGGCAGTTCGGCCGACGTGATGATCCGATGGTTGACGATTGAGAAGAACAGACTGGATAGCGTTGCCTCCTGTTGCCCGAGTGCTGGCGCTCGACATTGACCTCCCGAAAAAAATTTCTTGCTTTGGGTGGCAGTTGGAAACTTGTGTTTAGGATAACATAAAATAAAACAAAGATCCACCGGAGAAAAAGAGAGAAATTCGGTTGGATATGCGCCCACTGGTTTCCCCTTCTTTTTTTTCCTTACTTGTTGGTCAATCGAATCGACGTATGTTTAGAGTGTTTTGGGCTATATATCCTTGACTTATACGTTTTAAAAGGTGGGGAGAAAGTTTCATGAAATGTTGTCACCTCACTTGCTTTATTCCCCTTCAATGTGACCCGTGTGTGTGTGAAGTGAGTGTGCTCGGCTAACGTTGCCATCCCCCCTTTCTAAAACAATATGATTCTAAGCTAGGAGGGGGCTATGTAGGTCCCCTCTTTTTTCTCATTGATGTGGTTGCACATGAAAGTAAGTTTGGTGGGTCGGATTCCCTGTCTCAAATGCATGGTTGGAGGCCCTCACTCTTTATGTAACATCATCTCCTTCTAACTAGGGTCAGGTAGAAATTTAATATGACATCGAGAGCTTTAAGAACGAATCGGCCAATTAGAGAGAGGTCTAGCGATTTGGTCTGAAAACTTTAAAGACGCATCCTTAGTGGTTCTTGTCAGGACCCACTCTTTTGATCACTATAAATACTAATCATTAGAGATAATCACAAAACCTAAACCCAGATTATGAAATAAAATAATGAATTCTCGAAAAACATAGATAATTTTTTCCTTTTTCTTTGTTCACAAACTCATAAATCAATGTCACATCAAGGACATCACATTCAGATATCACAAATTTAATTCAACTCCATTAAATCCATAATCAAATCTTATTCTCATATGCGGTTCAGTTTACATCAGATACATGTACATTGATGAACAAATTTAATCTACAACCCATCCCGGGAAAGAGAGAGTACATGGATATTTTAATCTATCTAGATTATGCTATTTATATATTCTTTGTCATGGCCTCTCTATTGGATACTATTATACCTAAAAATATTTGAAACAAGCTCATGAGACTCATATAGAGCCCCAGTGAGTAGATACCTCCCACTCAAGCTAGGTACATGCATCAGCATCATATTAAGTATAATAAACTTAACAAAAACATGCAGATATCGAAAAGTCTAGCAGATAGTTCTATCATAAGTCATTTCTAACTTACAATGGTAATCTAATCCAATAGATAAGGTAATCACTTAAACCAACTATAACTTTGAAACATCTTTTAAAGCATGTCTATGAACAAATCAACAGACACTTCTTAGTTCATATTAACAATAACATGAGTAATAAGTCAAGTTCTAAGCATTTTGAATCAATACATAACAATAACATTGTATTTGTGACACTCCACCAGCCGGACCAGGAACACATCCTGCAGTCCTGAAGCTGAAGTACACATAATACATATCTACCAAACAATACTATGAAATACCAAGCAATTCAGCTCATATTTAGAATGGATATAAATCCCAACATTTATAACTTATCAGCATGACAGATCATAATATGAAATAGAAAATGTCCATAGCAACATGATTACTTTCCACAATAAGAAGCATAATCAACAATGACAAATCGTCAAGTAGATGTACAAGGAATGTAACAACCATTCAAATCATGTTCTACACGGCTTATCATCTTTTATTCATTTTCTCTGAAACTACTTGGCTTGTACCTCACCAAGTAGAAGTCGCCATGCCTAATTCTCGTGTCAACGACTCACCGTCACTATCTTAGGGTTTATCTGGCCACCCTAAGATATCAACAATAGACCATGGCCACCTCGGTTGCCTAAAGAGGCTCACGTCCTCATCTCGGGTACAAGAGATAGGAACCAGCAAAACAGTATATCACATATCACAGTATTTCACATATTTTTCATTTCACATTTCACATATTTCATTTCATCAGAGTCTATTCCATCTGGACATAGACTTTCACAGTAAGGATTTAGGGCCAGAGCCACTCCAGATGACTCACTCCTAAATCCTGGTGGTCTAACCTTTAAGGTCTCGATCCACACTCCAGAAATCCTTCTCATAATTCATCGGTTACTACAAGGAGATCCATTTTGTTTCCCCAATGTGGTCCTTGAGGGAAACTCACGGTGTTCAGGGCACCTAACTAGATGCTCCATCATTTCACTTGTTATTAATCTCTTTTAATCATCTTGAAAGAATTCAAAACATCATATATCATATATGTGTGTTCTCGCATAACTAGAATAACATGAAACATATCACGTTTATCAATAAAGACAATGATCAAAGCAAGAAGCACAATAACTCTATATATTGCAACGCATATGATTATTTCTATCTTCTACTTGATCTCATAGCAATCATCAACAGTGGGCCTTCAGCCCGAGACATAATCTTATTGTCCATCATTTACCCCATCAGGGTTTTATCATCATCAGTGGGCTTTCAGCCCTATACATAATCTCATTATGCAACATTTACACTTATCACGGCTTCTCAAAATGTAAGGAGTGCATATTAAATTCAATTTCAACATATTCCTTATCAGTTCATTGTATATCATAGTTCTTAACAAATATTAGCAGAGGCATTAGAACTAGAAATAGTAAAAGCATATAGACATCATGTATCATTCATCATATTCAGAATAGATTTATCATACAACATATGCTTGTTCCATCCAATCTCAATAGATGCAAATAAATTTCATGCATATACATGCATAACAGACTTAGTTCTCTTCTTCTTTTATTTCACATTCTTCATACGGGATTACTAATCAACACATGTTGATTATCATTTGAATTCCATCAAAACAGTTCATTCTCATAGTACAAGTATTCTATCAAACAATCACAATACAAGAACACATTCTTGTAAATCAATTCAAATGCTTGAATCTCATCTTTTAATTGAATTAAACTACAATTATGTACATTCCTTAGTCCCTCATTTGAGATTGTTATTCATTAGCACCATCTAGCTCAGCATTTTAGGGTTAGAGTTTGTTTCTTAAATTTTTCTACTAATTCTCATCTTTTTCCTTCAATTCATATTCATTAATCTCAACTTCTCTCATGTCATGTTCATTAAATTATTGTAACCAATCATTTTTAACTCACTTGATATATAATACTTCTCTTTTCATTGATATCCATCAAGTCTGGTTTTAGTATGTTTCATTCAATTTGGATTAAGCCACATGTAATTAAAACAAAGGATTAAAGACTTCATCATAATAACTTCATTAGTTTCATCTTTAACTTTCCATCACCATCAATACATTTTTTTTCTTCATATCATTTCTTATATTTAGGTTAGTGTACCATGTCATTGATTTCTAATGTCATTCCCATAATCAACAATGATCATTCTTTATTATACTAAAACAAATGCATTAGACTTAGACGATATTAATAAGACTCATCATATTCAATTGAAGTGTTAATATTTTCAACTTCAGCATTTGATCACATTTACAACATAATATACAAGTTATAGCTTTATCACTCATAATATTCTTAATAATAAACTTTTAGGGTTTTCAAGAAGTCATTCCTTAGTTCAACATATCATAAGAATCATATCATTCAATAATCCAATCATGACTCAAGGGTTCATTAGGGTTATTCACAAACATGGAAACCCTAGTTTCCACTTTCACACATTTCATTCATCAATCATAAGTATACATTGATCAATTGACTCACTTGATTCACTTCCTCAACACAAATCCTAATCAGGATATGTGGTCATTCAAATCCATTAACATTCAACAATATTATTGTATAATACGATCTAATACAATTTAAATATGAATCTATCCATGTTAATTCAATTCCAAGCATATCAGCCATTAGGCTGACATTTAGGCAAAATTTGCATGAAATAGAATTTTCATCTATCCGTAGGATTCTACATGGATCCTCAATCAATATATCAGGAAATAATCAAGTTTTAATCAATGGGAAATAATCAAAATTAGTAGAAGTTGATCCCCTAATATCTTTCCCAAAATCAAATTCAGTCACATACATATACAAGCAGGGTTTTTGATTGTTTTATCTGGATGGAATTAGGCTTTCAACATGAATACAAAGCTTAGGAGGGAGAAAAAAACTCACCTCAGGTGCCAAGCACTTTAAAAACATAGGTCAGCCTCTAAAATTTTGGAAACCCAATCAAACTCTCACAAAAGAATCCAATTCTTTCTCCTCTCAACTCAGAAACCCTAGAAATGGGGATTAGAAGAGAAAGAGTGAGAAAGGGGGGAGATTTGATGTGATTTCGAATCAAATAGAGGAGGGATGGAATCTTGACATGTGAGAGAAGATTCACCATGAAATGCTATGCAAAGAAGCTAAAATTACTTGATTTCATCATATCTTGGATAGAGAAACCCTAGGTCAACATCTCCACCACTTTCTCTTCTCAAAACCCTAGCTCTCCTCTCTCTCAAGAATTTAGTTTCTTTGACAGAAAGGATGAGTTATGAGATCTCCTTGTGTGTTAGGTTAGTGATATAGATGAATTGAGGTGCTTAGAACATTTGCAAACAAGCCCCTCAATGTATTTTTATTTTGCTCAGACTGGTTGGTTGGCTGAGTTATAAACTCGACTGAAACCACACGTTTCAAAACTCAAAATTCATGCAAAAAATATTAAACTTTAACCCAATGTCTGAAATTGAGATTATAAGAAATAGTAAATTTTTTAGATCATTTTGAGTTACCAATAAATAATTAAAAATCAAATACTACACTACTATATTGCAGTCAACAACATGGTCGGTCGAGTTTGTCCTTCACAGAACTCGACTGACACCCCTCTCTGTAGAGATCAAACATCATCCAAAAAGGTGTCTATAATGGAGTTTAACAACTACAATTAAAATTTGATATCAATTGGATATACCAATAAAAATATAAAATTTAATTTCCACACTGCTATATCAATCTGAAAATATGATCGATCGAGTTTTAGGTCAGAAAATTCTTCAAAAATTCAAATATTTTTCAAGAGTGTTCACGTTTGATATATACAAATCATATCCAAATTTGAATTAAATAAGAGTTACACATAAAATACTAAAAATCATTTAGTGAGACATTATACTTATCAAATTTTGTATTCATATGTCATCAAAACCCTAATTTGGGTCGATTAGGATTTCCAATTTTTAACCCTAATTATGTAGATCAAAGTATGATTAAACCTTCTCATTAAATTTAATACATCAAAACTTAACTACCATCATTAATCAAGCTTTAAACCATGATCAACTTAGTTAAGCATACAATCATCCAAGTAAACCCTAATTAGATGACTAATTTGAAAATGGGTCATTACAAGTTCTGGTCCTGGTCTGAGAGATTGTCTCATTAAGACTGGTCCTATATAGTTTCAGAATTTTTTGGGGGGTTTGCATGTTTTGTATTAGGAAAAACAAATAGATATGTCTTTATGTTGGTATCGCTCAGTTAGCATCTGATATCATTGCATAGATACATGTCAAACCCTAGACGGGTATGATTGAATTCTGAGCCATTAAAAAGGTGTATATGAAGAAAGAAAGTGAAATGTTTAAACATCGAGCCTTCTTAATTACTATATGACAACGGAACCCCAAGTTGTCAAATGATGTAGATTGCAAGAAGTGTCACACCATGTGGCGGGAAAGAGGCAAATTGAGACATAGCTTGTGACTCCCTGCCACACCAAATAAGATTACTCAAAACAAAACACATGATCAACAACTTGTGCATAATTAACGACATAGCTAGAACAGTGTATAATTTAAATCGATTTCAACATTGCCATCTTGCTAAGAAATATTACATAAAGATCCAACAACTTGCATATCAACACATACCATATCAGGTATTTACATGATTATCCAGTGGCCATCTGTCACCACCTGCATACAAAAAATCATGCTCCTCATATACATTCCATATACAACCATAGGCACACTACCAAAAACACATGCTGATATACATACACATCATCTACTAAACATCCCATGCCCGGACCTGAGAGTACAAGGACGACTCTAGGACACTACTAATAACCATCCAACCTTTAGCTCCTACTTCTCTCCAAGCTATTGTTCAACACCACCACGATCTTGATGACATCGTTAACCATCACCTAATAAGATGTGGTGACCCACAAGGTGAGACCAAAGTCCCAACGAGAGATATAACAATTCAACCAATAGTCATTGGTTACAGTAGATTCTAATACTAAGCAAATTAAGCAGATTAAGTAGATTAAGCATGTAGGCATAACAACACTTGTGGTTATTAGGCATGCAAAGGAACAAATAAGACTATCATTTATTTGCATTGTAAAACAACGAAGTAGTATAGGAAACAAGGAAAGGGTTGACATCCAATGTGGATCGTGACTAACTCTAGACAGATATACTACACGATGTATTACATCTTTCATTAAGCCTTGAGGAGTTTGAGGTATACCACTCAGACTTCAACTAACCACTGCTAAGTCAAAATCAGTGCCATACAAGATCTAGGCGAGTCAGACTCCTAAGATCTCAACTGCCCTCAGTCAGTATGAGTCAGCCGTAGTGACATATATAGTGCACCTGCAAAACAGCCTAGTCTGCCCTTGGTATATAGGTCACAGTACTAGTAACTAGGGTATTCAAAACCCTATTATCCGAGGTACAAGCACAAATGTCCTCAATCACATGTCATATATCGAATCATAATCATCTAAGATACGACCTCAATCACTCTCATTCTGAGGTATGACCACATCCATCCTCAAAACATGCATATGTTGAACAGTATACGACTCCGAGCTTCCACTAGAAGAATACTTGTTTCACCATCCAGTAAATCCTGACACTAGATTGGTCTATGGCACATGACACTACATGATTCAGGTTTCACTTGATTAGTTAATGCCAATTGGGTGAGTTAATACTGCATCAAACAAGTTACATACAAACCCTAAAAGCATACTACAACAACATGGGTAGATTGCAACTTCAGAAGATATAAAGTGTATGCAATATAAAATGAATATCACATCATCACATGGTACTATTTTATTTCCATACATGTGTCCATACTCATCATCATACCATTATAGGATACAAATCCTTGTTTCATCATGAAGAGGATAACACCCCAATTAGGTCTCAACCATGCCCAAGGGTCTTTAACACCATCACGTCATTTCTTGTAAGAACATCATTATCTTTCCATGCCTTACCAAAGGCTCGATACCATCACCATACATGTGATATACAAGTTTGGCATAACAATTCTTATAACAGCTTATGATGTTCATGTGGCAACAAATTAGGGTTATAATAGTTTAGAGAGAGAAAATAGTGCTCATTATACTTAACCAAGCAAGAAAGTTAAAAGTGATAATGATCATCACCTACTTGTATTAGGGTTACTAAATCAAAACACCATGAATCATAGACCAGGAAACATAGTGACCATGGGCGGAGTTCCTCATCAGCACATAGGGTAGGAACCATTTTGGTGATCACTAAAATTAGGGTTCACCATTTTGGTGACTGCTTAGGTTAGGGTTCATTTTGGCGACCACTAGGGTTATCCATCTTTGGAGACTGCTAGGGTTAGCCATCTTCATTGACCATTGTGGTTAGGTAACATTGCCAACCGATGATGACATAAAAGTTGGCTATCAATTGAAATCACAACTCCTGGTGACCACTAAGAGTCAAATCCATCATCGCCCATTAAAGATCCAAAGCTTGACGACCACATAAGAGCAAGAACTTGGCTACTGCATAAGACCAAATATTTGGCGACCACATAAGAGTTCAAAAACCTCAACGGCCAAATGGGGTCAAAAAATTAGCGACCACATAGGTGAAACATTGACGACCATATAGATCAGATTTCATCAAACATCTAGAGTTCAAACCTTGGCAACCAGATAATTTAAAATCTTGGTGACCTCAAGAGTGAAATATTGGCAACCCAAGAGGATGAGAATCTCATAGACCACTTTGAAACAAAAATCTTGGTGACCATGTAAGATCAAATCCTTGGTGACCAATCATGAGTTCAAAACATTGGCGACCACATTAAATACAAAACAAAAAATCCAATGCCATAGGTCGGCACAAGAAGTCAAGTAAACGGAACCAAAACCAAACAATTGGGTACCATTTCAAGGAGGAAAACCCAGCTTGAAACCCTAGGAATGAACCATCATTTAGGAGAGCAAAAGCCAATGTTTTCCACATGCAAGCAAGGTGTAGGGTCACCACTTCCATCAAGAGAATCATGCACAAAGTGTAGGGTTCATACAAGATGATAAAGTACTCAAGAACTATCCCCTAAGTTCAAACCCTAGGTAAAGGTAACTTCGTCTTGCTTAGAACTTCATTTAAGAGCAAGATCGGGTACATGCAAGGTAAGAGTAAGCAATAATCATGGAGAGAGTGATATAACTCACCTTAGAGATGATGTAGAAAGTCCAACAAGAAATGTAGCTTGAAGAAAAAGAAGGTAGACACCCTAGCTTGAGCACTCCACTCGGACAAGCCTGCTCCTTCTCCAACAAGGAAGCAAACCCTAGGTCAACAAAGCAAGAAAGAGATATTATTCAAGCTTTAACTCAAGCTCTACCATGGAATACCATGGGTTCACTAAGAAGAGAAAGAAGAGGGAAGAAAAGTAAGGAAAACGTAGGTAAAGAGGGATATCTCACTTACCAAGGCCAAGAAACTAAGAAAGGAAGCACCAAACATCCTCAACTAGGGTAGATCCAAACCCTAGGCACACATGCAAGCAAGATTGGCCTCCTTCATCAACCTTGAGCTCCTCCTTCACCACCAAGCAAGAGGGAAAGAGATCCAAGAGCAAGAAGAGAGAAAGAGTGTTCAAATGGTTTAGTTGCATGAGAAGAGGGAGGTATACATGGCAAAGGTGAGATAGGAAAGAAGGTAAAGGTGTCTAACTATGTTTGCTATGTGTCCAAGATCAAAGCATCCCGTCCATTGCAAGCATCTCATACATACAACTAGGTTGACCATATAGATCAGAACCAGATGACCACAATAAGAAATTCCATCAACCAAACTTGTTCAGAAAAAGCAATCGACCGCTGAGAAATTTGGTGACCAACAGATCAGAAAATTCAAACGATCGCAAACTATGGGAAAACTTGGCAACCAAGATGAGTTAGGAACCTCATCGACCATCAACCCTAGGTATCACAAGAAACTTTGGCAACTTCCAACCCTACATAGCACACATAAAACTTTAGAAACCACCAACACAAGGTGATCATGGGGCCAAGGTCAACCATTGAGTTAGGGCATCGAAGGCAAACCCTAATCTCAACACAAGATGTCACCACTCAAACCAAGGTGTAACAAGGAACCCCAAAGCACCATTATATCAAACATGATATCAAAACATGTAAGGCACAAAAATCATGTGACAAATTACAAGAAAAACCCTAGATATGGGTAAATTGCATAAAAGTCCAAAATAAGCACATATATGCATAACTTGCTCAAACAATGTTCAAAGTGGACCAAACTTGAAACTTAAGCTTGTCACATGATATCAAATCGCATATTCAGGTTTGATTAAGGTTTTAAACATCCAATTATTATAAGAAATCATGTTCAATGAAAATTAGGGTCAGGGGTCTTACAACCATAAACCCCTAACAAGGGTTTTGACCCTTAAATCCTATGCGAACAAAGAGGGGTACTTCCTACGCATCTCATCATCTAACTACCACATGGCTTCTTCCACACCTCGATGGTGCCACAACACCTTAACTAAGGTTATATTTTTCTTCTTCAACTTATTCGCTCTCCTATCTAGGATCAACACAAGACCCTCAACATACGACACGTCTTCTTCCAAATCAACCTCCACCAATTGTAATAGCTCTATATCAGGATGACACTTCCTCAACATGGAGACATGAAAGACATTATGCAACACTTGCAACTTTGATGGTAATTCTTGTAAGACACCTTCCTAAAATGTGCCAAAATAGGGTATGGTCCCATAAACCAGGGCACCAACTTACCCTTCTTACCAAACCTCAGCACACCTTTCCAAGGGGAAACCTTGAGATACACCTGATCTCCAACTTGGAAATCCAAGTGGCATGTTATGGTTGTTGTCATAAGACTTATTTCTATCCTGGGTTGTCTTCAACTGTTGTTGTATCATCTTGATCTTCTCTGTAGTCTCTCATAGTTGATACTCACCTATCTCATACCAACAAAGAGGTGATCGACAACACCTCTCGTACAATGCTTCATATGGTGCCATGTCAATGCTCCTATAATAATTGGCATTGTAGGCAACCTCTATCAAACTCAGATGAACATCCCAACTGCCAAGAAATTGCAAGGCACATGCCCTCAACAGATCCTCCAACATTTGAATGGTCCTCTCTGACTGGCCATCTGTCTGTGGCTGGAAAGTTGTACTAAACCTCAGTTGTGTCCCCATGGATGTATGCAGAGGCTCCCAAAACTGACTTGTAAACTGCGGACCTCTGTGAGAGACTATGGTAACTGGAATACCATGCAACAAAACTATCTCATAAACATATATATGTGCCAACTTCTCCGTTGTATATGTCATCTTATCTGGAAGGAAGTGAGCTGACTTAGTCAATATGTCAACTATCAACCAGATGGAATCATGACCTTTGGCTATCCTAGGAAGACCAACCACAAAGTCCATGGTAATATGATCACATTTCCACTACAGTATTGGCAAAGGTTGTAACGTTCATGCAGGCTTCTGATGTTTAACCTTGACCTACTGACAGACTGTACATTTAGCAACAAACTCTACCACATCCCGCTTCAGACCAGGTCTCCAATACAAATCCTTCAAGTTGTGGTACATCTTGATACTTCTAGGATGCATCATGTACATCGAGGTATGAGAATCCTCAAGAACCAACTTCCTCAGGCCATCAACATCTGGAACCACTATTTAATTATGGAAACAAACTATCCCATCATCTATCTCGTGGAAGCCATCATACTTATGTAACACCCCAATTTCAAAAACTAAGCGGAAGCCTACATCTTATTGGGATGTCACAAACATGACTATCATTGCATAAAAATAAAGTTTAATTAAACCAACACAGGATACATAATTTGCAATTCTCATGTCTCAAGTCCTCAACATAAACCATACATGAACAAAACTAAACATGTTTACTCTTAACCACTATACACTATCTCATAAAACTCACACTAAACTAAAACACACAATTCATAAACATAAAGGAAATCTAATCTATGGATAGTTGGCACCCCACTAGGTCTGATCTCAGATGTCCTAAAGCTCTTTCTTCAACTGGTCCTCAACTAGCTCTGTCCTTGACGTTTCTCCTTTCCTACGGGCATCACGCCCCCAGCCATGCATCAAACAAAATGGTAAGTGGAATTGAACATATTATATCTTAAAGAAAACATGTAAACTGGAAATAAACTTTAAACATTTAAACATTTAAAAAGAGACAATTGCTTTTAAATTATGTCTTTTATCTTGACCTATATAAGGATCCTCGGGTCTTTGCACCGAAGTGCCTCTTCTCTTATGCACTGAAGTGCCTCTTCTCTTATGCACCGAAGTGCCTCTTCTCTTATGCACTGAAGTGCCTCTTGGGTTGCATCGGAGTACCTCTTCTCTTATGCACCTAAGTGCCTCTTAGTTTTGCTCTGAGGAGCCTCTTGGTGAGGACCTTATGTAAGTTATCTTTTAATCATTATCTTTCTCTTAAAACTTTTAACTTTCTCTTAAAGCTTAACTTAAATTTACTCTTAATGTGCATGAAGATGATACAATATTATTGACATTAAACATGGCATTCAGTTTAGTATAAATTCAATGACTTTTAACAATTAAAACAGTAAATAATACATTCAACATTTCTTATGCATACATATATACAATCAATCAAATATTTATGTTCAAAGTGCATGGACTACTTACCTCTCTCTTAGAGAAGACATAGATGCTCTTCTTAGGTTTATGAAACCCTAAACACGTTCTTGGGGTTAAGAAACCCTAATTACCATGTTAAAGCAATTATCATCCATTAATAATTAATATTCAACCTAATTCTAGGGTTTTTGGGTTCTTGATGAAAACAGGGAAAATCGGCATCAAAAGAGGCTCTAAAAGTTATTCCATCTTGTAGATCTCGAAAAACTGAGCAAAATCCATATATGATTTGACCCCATTGGAAGTACCAGTAAAAAGATATAAATTTTTATATGTCGGCCAATCAGAAACTCCAGAAAATCCACACATATTATCCAAAATCAAAACCAACGAGGCTTAGCTGGACCACACACAAAAAGCCATGTGGATCCTCATCACTCAGAACCAGTGTGCACTAAGAGAGACAAAAAGGCATGCGAAAGGTCCAAATTACCCCTGTAACCTGAATACATACGATTAACCCTCGATGGACCAAACTGGAAAAACAACACAGAGTTTGTTCTTCCGTTGCTTCATCCACAAACAGGAGGACCACCCAACAGGAGAATTGACTACAGATCGATCAAGTGAGCTCCTCGCAAGACACTAAGGCCAGGGACAAGTTCCTCATCGTCGGCCGAAGACAACAAGCTTGAGCTTGCGAGTAGCGATGGACAGATGGCCTAGGATAGAGACTGCCCTAGAAGCAGGTTCAAACATGGCACCCACATCGCAGAAGATCAAACTCAACGAGAGGCAAAACATCAGCAAACCAACGACATAGAAGAGTTTAGAGCTTCACGGTGGAGCTACCCACACCAAAACCAAGCAAAGAACTAATTGGAGTAGCCACATTCACCACGAGATTCGAAACAAGACAAAAAGAGGGGAAACTGAGATAACTCAAATTACCTGAAAATCGGGAGCAACGAGAGCAGAGAAGGCTGCTTGGGATTCCTCATAACAAGACTGGAGTGTCGCCGCTCCACTAGAACGTCTAGGGTGTCGTTGCAAGCTGTCAGAGTTAGCTGGAGCAAGATTGAGTTGGGGAGCAAACCCGAGCGAGCGAGGCGGCAAAGGGGCAGGAAAAACGGTTCCCTGATGGTCCCCGATCATTTTTGCAAGGTTGTTTATATAGGTGATGCCCTAGGGAGGGCTGGAGTCCCCGCCGAGATGGGAAACATGGGAGTATGGGAGAGTCTAGTCGACTGGGAGATCTACTGGATGAAATCTGAACAAAATCGGTATGGGGAAGTCTGGCTCGGTTTGAGGATTGTGAAAAGCCAACTATTTCATGTTGAGGTGGAGAGGTGTGGGAGATCGAGATCATGGAGGAGAGCCACTACTGAGGAGTCTGCTCTGCGTGGGACTCGGGTGGAGGAGATGGTCTCCCCACGTGTGGCTGGATCCATGAGAGTCTGGCCCAGCTGGGTCTGCGTGACCCTTAAATAAACGTTGGAACAAAGTCCTGCCTTGGTTAGGATTAGATTGGTTAGGGGTATATATATTAAATTGGGTTAATTATTTTCTAATTCAAATTAGGGTATCTAGGAAAGTCCAAATCTCCTCAAATTTCGTGTGTTACCTAAATGAGTCACAAGGAATCCAAAAATATAGTTATTTTTGTGATTTGATCATCTTAGCTTATTATATTTCTCTTTTTAGCATAAATGTTTAATTAATCATATAGGATGACTTAAAATGAATTTGAGGATAAAAATTTGGGTAAATCGTTAAATTATCAACACTAACTTATGGTAAAATTATTAGGCTAAAACAAGAACTTTTATGGGGTAAATTTCATGTTAAACCCTAAATGTCACTTGTTTAATAATTAGGGCTAACTTGATGATATTGATTTTCAATTAAGTTAAAAAATTATCGAATTTGCTTTATGTAACATATTTGGGAACCATCATAACATTATTATATGTTTTGATCATAAATTTCAAAATAAAACAAATTAGGGTTTCAAATTGGGGTCATTTTATAAGGTTCAAAATTTTAGGATGTTACAACTTCCTACTTACGAACTCTGACCTGATATTCTTTATCATGACATTACTCTTCTATGCATACTTGATATGATGCATCAAGGTAGGATTCACCTACAACTATGCCAACAACCCTGCTAACAAGGAAACCTCCAACTGAACGTCCATCTACCAAACTGACACCAACATGTCCCACTTGTCTCATACCAAAGCATGTAATTGTGTGTTGCTATTAGACGATGATGAAAATGACTTCCTACTCAACGCATCATCTACCACATTAGCCTTCCCTGGATGGTAGTCTATTGTGAAATCATAGTCCTTGATTAATTCCATCCATCTTCTCTATCTCATGTTCAACTCTTACTTCGAGAAGATATACTGAAGGTTCTTGTGGTCTATGAAGACCTGCCACTTCTCCCCATACAAGTAGTGCCTCCAAATCTTCAAGGCATGAACCAGGACCTCTATCTCCATATCATGTGTCAGATAGCTCTCATCATGTTTCTTAAGTTGTCGCGAAGTAAAAGAAATCATGTTCTTATCCTGCATCATCACACATCCCAATCCGTTCTTTGATGCATCACAGAAGATGATGTAGCCTTTCCCTTACTCTGGCAAGACTAATACTGGAGCATTGGTCAACTTCTCCTTCAATAGGTGGAAAGAACGCTGGCACTTGTTATATCAAGAAAAAGGTACACCTTTCTAGGTTAACTTGGTTAGGGGTAACGCTATAACACTAAAATTCTTAATGAATCTCATGTAGTAATCGACCAAACCTAGAAAGCTTCAAATTTGATCTATGTCTTGGGTTGTTCCCATTCTAGTACAGACTCTACCTTCTTAGGGTACATGCAAACACCCTTAGCAGATATCACATCCCCAAGAAAAGACACTTTGATCAATCAGAACTCACACTTGCTGAACTTGGCATACAACTTGTGTTGCCTCAACGACGTTGAATGCCTAACGTATGTACTGCTCATGGTGTCGACTGTCCCTGGAGTATGTCAAGATGTGATTGACAACCACAACCACAAACTCATCTAGGAATAGCATGAACACTTTGTTCATCAGATCCATAAAAACTGTTGGCGTGTTGGTTAGCCCAAATGACATAACCACAAACTCGTAGTGACCATACCTAGTCCTAAAAATAGTCTTAGGTATGTCATCCACCTTGATCCTCGACTAGTGATATACTGAACATAGATCTATCTTCAAAAACACTATAGCACCTCTCAAATGATCAAACTGCTCATCAATCCTCTACAATAGGTTGTTGTTCTTTATTGTGAACTTGTTCAACTATCGATAGTCTCCACAAATCCTCATAGATTCGTCCTTTTTATTCACAAACAACATGGGAGCACCCCAAGGGGAAGTGCTTAGTCTAATGAAACCTTTCTCCAACAACTCTTGTATGATTCCCCACGCCACACAAAGCGAGATTATCCAAAAGCAAACTATAGAACTAATACGTAACATCTAGGTTATCAGAAAACATACGAAATTAAAACTGATTCCATAAAACCACAAGGGTTGGAACATATTGCATATGAGTCCAAAAAAGCCACATGTATCACATATCATATGCCCTAAAGATTATTACAAGTACTGTTCACTGGCTAGCTAGCCAAATCATGTTACACATGATAACATGTTCATATACATATATGCCATCTCTATACAACAACAGGCATAAAGACAAAACCTCGTGTTGATATACATAACAAAAACCTCCTCAAGGATTTGAGTGTATGGGTATGACACATATGACTCTACGACAAAATACAAGCAGCATGTCCAACCTCTCAACAACTAATGACCCTCTAGCTACTCTGCCTCAACCTCACAAACCTCTACCTCATTATGCTCGACCACCTAAAAGATGTGGAAATCCATGGGGTGAGACCAAGATCCCAGCAAGAGAAATAACTCTCCACCAACATCTATTAAAAGCACAAATAAACTAAGCAACATGTTATACTATTAATAGATAAACATATTCAGGTAAAAGATATGAGCAAGGTAATTAATATTGTTTAAGCAGTTTAGGTATGTACAGCTGAGCAGTACAACATCTTATGCATTTAGAAGGAGTATGAAGAACATGTATAACTGTTATAAACTAAATAGTACAAGATCAACGTAAGGGGTCATCCACTGTTGTTAGCATTTGACCATAAGTAGATATAATACACATATGTTTACATCTTTTATTAATGCCCTAAGGATTTGAGTTGTACCACCCAAATCCAACTGACCACTGCGAAGTCAAAATTAGTTCCGTACAAGGTATATGGAAGAGTCAAACTCCACGACCTCTATAACACCTCTTGGTCAGTACAAGAGAACACCGCAGAGACATATCAGTCAACCACAAACAATGACATATAGTCAAGCTGAAGGATCGGCTCACAAATTGCCATTCTTATAAAACACCTAGCCTGCCTTGGTACATGTCATGACTCTAAAGAACATGCTCATGCATGGTCATTCTAAAAAGGCATTATGTAGTTGCATTGCTGCCATTAGATGTCACAAGATCACAATCACCTAGGCATTACCACAACCATCCTCTATATATCATGATTGTGGATGCAAGGATACCACTCAACTTACGCCCCCACATATTAAACAATATGCACTTTGAGTTTCTTGTAGGAGTTACTGATTTCACCATCCAACAATAAAACAGACACTGGAATGGATCTATAGTACAAGGCAACTACATGATTAGGGTTTCACTTTATTAGTTATGCCGATTGGGTGAATTAAGGCTTCATCATATAAGTGGACATACAAAACCCTAATTCAATCTAGCAAACATAACTATGAAACAACTTCAGAAGATATAAAACGTATAAGGTGTGAACTTGTCATGTCATCTCATGACATCACAGTCTCATTTCCTTCATCAAGGCCATCAACATCATCACCTGTTAACACTAACATATCAAGCTAATCATCATTATCACATCACAGGAGAGTACACCTCGCATTAGGCATCAAGCCTTCACTAGGTCATAATACTGATCACATCATTCATGTACTTCAATATCACATCATGCCTCAACAAATACAATGTGCATGATCATCTCCCTGCATTACATATAGATCACTATAGCATTCACATAGCTATGGTATTCAATCAACATACAAGGTTAGATTTATACAAGTAGGAGAGAGAAAACATATACTCACATGCTATACATCTCTACATGTTCAAGAAGTATAACATACCCTACGATTAGGGTTAGGGTTCATACACATAACCGATTAGGGGTTTACACATGATAAAAACATCAAACCCTAATTATGCCATCTCCCACTTTCTTGGAACTGATTAGGGTTAAAGTATCATTGCTTAAACATGTTTAAGCATTATGTTAATAGCACTAAGTATGTGATGACCACTATCAAACCGACAGCCAAATCGTCACGGTAATTACGCGGAATAACCATTACTAGCGGATTAATAAAAATCACTAAAATTTAAAACCATTTTGCAAAGAGATCCATTGCCAGAAAACTCTTAAGGAAAGAACCAAAGCAATATATACATCATGGTTCACATTGTACATACATTGCACCATCTCATCTCGAGGATATCATATACCAGTTGTTGTGCCCAAACATATACATAAGAAACATAAAACCTCGAGGCATACAAGCCAAAATCTCAGATCATTTATAAAACCATTATGTACTAACTCCCAAGGACCTGAGAGTACAGATACGACACATATGCCTTCTATCTAAAAGACACGACAGACAACACACTCAACTTGAGCTGTTACTAATGTCCCTATTGTTGTTGTCCTCCCTCCGTAGTATGGTCTCTACCTCCTTGTCTGCGTACACCTAAAAATGTTGGGACCAACGGGGTGAGACAAAAGTCCCAACGAGAGATATAAATCTCTACCAATGATATAATTATCACATGTAAATAGTATAGAACTGAGCATAGGATCTTTTATATTAATAATCAAGATTAATCACTATTTATAAGCAGAACATAGAAATATCATCTTTTAAATCAATGTAGCTATCTATGATAGAGAAATAAATCATTTATTCACTCTATAAGGAATACGAAGAACACATATAACATATATCCATTTAAGATGTATACAAGTAGTGTAACATCAACCAATATTTCCGTATTCAATCCTTAAGCAAATATGCTACACGGCTGATTACATATTTACAATCACACTTATGCCCTGAGAAGATGAGGTATACCGCTCATGCTCCAACCGACCACTGCTTAGTCAAAATCGGCACCATACAAGGTCAAAGGAAGAGTCAGCTTCCAAGACCTCACATGTCTCGGTCAGTACGTGACCACTAGTAGTGACATCATGTGTCAAACTATGATGATCTTGCCATGGTATAGTGGCATCTTCACTATAGAGTTACAACTTCAACATGCACTCTCTTCGGAGAGATCACACATCAACCCCGATATATTTTCTTCTTTGGGGAGATCACATAGCAACCCCGATATATGAGGGAAAGATCACACAACAATCCCTATTTGGACGTAATGATATTTTTGCCCATCACCCCCACATATTAAAAAATATGCTCTCCGAGTTAAACTCGTTTCACCATTCAGTAAATTCTGACACTAAATGGATCTATGGCCAGGGAAACTACATGATAAGGTTCTACTTGATTAATTAGGTGCATTATAGTATCTTTTAGCATCAACCAAGTTACAAGCATAAATTATAATAGATGCTACAAAGAAAAGTGTAATACATTTATCAAGTACTTTCATAATCTTTGGAACACATTGAATGCATAACACTCGGGATCTCAGTCACTTATCACATTACTGGGAATTCTCATCCCTTAACATTATCATCATCATGATTGCTAGATCTGGGTATTCAAACCCTTAGTTCATCACTGAACATTTTCACCTCATATTAGGTAACTATTACCTCTAGGTCCTTAGACCCCGGTATACATTATACGTGTTACACAAGTATTTCACATGGCTTACAAGGCCTATTTAATCTATATCATATGAAACATCATAGCTCATACCTGGCTATGCTCATCGTCTCATGATACCTGCATGGTTAGTATTTCATGATAAAAACAATATCAAGTACCTACCATCACCATGCAATACAAGAGAAATACAACATTCCCGTTATTAGAGTTAGGGTTTCCCTTTTTAGCCGATTAGGGTTTCAAGTTCATATTATCAAGAATCAAAACCCTAATTCATAGCTCCACACATATTAGGAACATACATTGATATCATAAGTATTCAATCATACTCATTTATTCTCATCATTTATCATTAAATGATTATCACACAAAGTATGAGTTTCTCTCTCATCCTCACTAGGATATTGATTACATCATACTTTATTAAGTTGGCTCAACCCTTTTCTCAAGATACATTGGTCTACACTTATCAAAGTGCATTAAACTCTTTACATCTTAATGTATCATTTGACATAATACACTTCATGTGTTACTCAATCAAGTATATCGGATTTGAGGTGCTTACCTCCATATTGGTTTTGAGGTTCTTCCACCATATCAGGCAAGAGGTGTATGCTTCCACCATATCGGGCTAGAGGTGTATGCTTCCACCATATCGGGCTAGAGGTGTATGCTTCCACTATCACACCCGCATCCCATGATTACCACTAATCACGAGATTAGGGCATGGGATTGAGGATTATACTTAATACAAAGTTCACTCCTGATTTTTTTAATTTCCTTTTATTTCAAACTCTTTGTTTTCTCGCATCCAATCACATAAACAACTTTACAAGAGAATCAAACTTTGATTACTTTAATATGATCTCAACATAAATGATATACATCCATACATTCGTTCTTAGGTACATACGACATGATAATCATATACATTCTCTCTTATTAAGGAAACAAAGATACAAAACATCACTTACAACACTCTCACATCTATACTAGGACCTAGAGTGACAAGGACCGACTGAGCTTAACTAATCTCATACTTAACTCATGTGGTAGATCTACTATGATGCTTTGACCTTCTTCAAATCCATGTGGTTTCCCTAAAAACTGTGAGTAGAGGGGTGAGCCTACTCGCTCAGTGAATGAGTACTTCAAAGAAACAATCTAAAGCACTGATATAATTACAGATATACTTTTGAGCAACTGATATCAATTATAACAGCAGTAAGCTTTAAAGAGATTGATCATTGGCAATCATAAATATGGCAGGATGCTCTAGATATCAACAAGATTAAATCAATATATGAGCATGCTTGATTAATTTCAAAGAGAACTAATAATTCAGAAACATACAAAGAATAATTGTTGGGAAATTGTACTTGAATCTTTCTTAGGCTTTCTTACTTATAAGAATCTCTTTAAAACTTATATTATCATATTTTAGCTTATGCCCTGGTCATATGCAGTGTACTCTACATATGAAGAATTGTAACGAAATACGATGTCACCGTACAAGACTTAGCTGACACACCCGGGATGCTAAGCCTGACAACGTCGCTGGTCTGCAACAGGAAAATGGTTGTCTGGCCTCGGCACACCTATGGGCCGTAAAAACTAGACTCCTCCTCTAACCTGAGTACACAGGCAGAGAGTCAAGCCACCTATTGGATTTTCTGTACTCTAGTTCCACCAGGACCTCTGGTTGATGTTGGACACTACATGTTGTATATTAAGGAGACTTCCACTAGGGCTTCGTCCCCTGTACCACCTGTTAGTATGTTCCAACCCCCGTATACTAGACACTGCCAGGGTTAGGTCATTTCATCCCTACGACACAAACCTCTCATAGGGAATCTACGATGTTCAGGGCACCTACATGTCTAATTCATCTTTACATTCACAATTCAATCATCACATTACATATCTTAGTTTAGCTCTATAAACATTTCATTTCATAGACCATCTGATAACATTTACCACAATTGAACTGTTAAGCATCACCGCATATCTTACTGAGAACATGGTAATCACAACGTTTAATTCATTGAACACCCTATCCTTAGGGTTTCATTTACCTCATTCACTTATCACATGGCTCTCATAAGGATTTCATGTGACATAAACATTCAGTGAATAAAGACTCTTATCAACAAATTATATAAAATCAATATATGTATGGAACCTTGGAACTGAGCTGAATTTGGGTTTCCATGCCATTCACTGAGATAACATGCATCAATAATAAAATTGAATAAATAAAGTCTATCATGTCAAGAAAATCCTTTCAAATGGATTTCACGATATCTATTCGCAAATATTCAACTTTCCTCGCATCTAGGGTTTCACCCTCTTTACTGAGATATCAAACAAACACTATTCACCTTAAACAAAATCCAAGATAGTATCTGACATATATGTACTATGAATTCAGATAAATAATTATTCATAACCAAGGGGATCCAGATAAACAAATTTCTCTATTTAATTATACAACAATTTCAGTCATAGACAAATTCCCTATATTTCAGTTTACTCTTATAACCTCTGCGAATACTTAGTGAATTCTCATTAGGATGTATTGTATACATTTCTAATATGAATTTATCATCTAAAATTCATCCAAACAGAGGAAGAATCCATTTCATATTATTTTGCAACAACTTAGATCGAACAGACAATTCAGGGTTTGTAGTCACATACTAAGCAATTAAAGATTATGGATGATTTAACAAATTTTCATGCAATATACTATTTAATGGAAGTTCCCACTCACCCTAAGGTGTGAAAAAACCTTAAAAACATAGCTCATCCCTGCAAATCTCGATCTCATATCAAATCCCTAGCAATTCACCTGATTCTTCTTCCTTTCAACTCAGAAACCCTAAAAATGAGGGAGTATGAAGAAAGAGTGAGAAAAGGGAAAGTTTTGATACCATTTTAGATCAAATCAGAGGAGGGACGGAATATTGACATGTGAGAGAAGATTCACCATGAAACTATATCCAAAGAAGCTAAACTTACATGATTCCATCATTCCTCAGACAGCAAAACCCTAGGTCAGCATCTCCATCACTTTCTCCTCTCAAACTCTAACTCTCCCTCTCTCTCTAGGATTTTGTTTCTCTAAATTGAATCACAAATTATGAGAGCTCCTTGTGTGTTAGGTTTACCATATCGAGCAATTGATCTGCTTGGGTCAATTGCACATTGACCCCTCACTATACTTTCTCTTATTTCAGCTGAATTTTCTGTCATAAAAATATTACTGTAATTCGTCTACTGATAAGGTCTAAACGCATCCAAAAATTATGAAAATTTTACATGTTGTTTATGATTGAGTTTTAGATCTTTAGTTAAAATTTTAGATTATTTGTAGTTACCAATAAATAACTAAAAATAAAACACTACACTTCTAAAAAGCACTCTGTCAGCATTTTGGTCGAAGTACAGTTTGACCGCGAACCACATTCAAAGAACACTAAAATATTCTGAAATTTATTCTCCAATATGCATTATTGAGTTATACATATCATATCCAAAATTCATTTAAATACAAAATTTGTAGAAAATATAAAAAAGTATTTACCACACTGCTATCCTGATCAAATTCCATATTCTTATACTATCAAAACCCTAACTTTTTCTGATTAGGGTTTACATTTCTCAAACCCTAATTCTTCAAACTAAAATCATAGTTAGATTTTCTTCTTAGGTTTGAAACATCACAATTGATCTACTATCATTAATCAAGTCTGAACGATGTTCAATCTAATCAAGCATGTAATCATTTAGGTAAACCCTAGTTTACCAATTAAGCACAAATGTGGTCATTACAATTCTCACCCCCTTAAAAAGTTTTGTCTCCGAAACATAAATACGCAAACAAAGTATATTCAAAGTTTATTTTAAGCTTCTAAAATCTTACTTGTCATTATATTCTTATATTTCATACTTGAATGCAGTTTTCAACATTAAGTCCTTCATTTCTTTTCTAATCACAACATGTCTAAAATAATTCTCAATGACAACAAACAAATTCTCTATGCCACAATCAATCATAGCAGAGAGAGAGAGGAACAACCATTTCAATATTTTTTTATACTCTTGAGGTGTTACCTCAACATTGATAATCTGATCCAACTATCTCAATTCATACAACTCAATATGTACTATTGTTATGTATTACCTCTAAGTCACAAAAGAGAGTTCACCATGTTCTTTTGAATTTTACTATTGTGCTACTCAAATAGCAAAATTGTCTTGAGTTGGAAGACTAGATTCAATAACAATTGTACAATACTACTCATGGCATTCCCATTGCTTCATGGATGCATAAGGTGAAGCATTACCATCACATTCCATATTATTCTAAAGTATGAACCCACACATAATTCAAGGTGTAACCATCAGGTTATAGCATACTAGGGTTTCAATAACAGTAATAAAGTACTCCATGATTGTATTAGTCATTGAAGGACTATTCATACCCGATTACATCACTTAGTTATATTACGCTAGGTATAACAAGCTATACCTCATTAGGGTTACATATCAATACAATATGGTTATCATCCCTTCTATTTATATGAGCGAATAGGTAAGACTACCTTATTCAGGGTAACCCTTCATTTGTTCCATCATTATTCAACCCATATCACCATACCACAATTCCACAATACTAAGATGGATTACTGGTATGAATGAATACAACTATCAGACACCTTTAATTAACATATTGCTTGCACATGTACACTGAAGTCATACGTAGAACCAATTTACATCCCTTAATATACCTTCAACAAATTATACTTCTAAAAACAAATTCTCATATTACTAAAAGCAATTGTTTTCTCTTATCTCTCTCCTCATTCACTACTACTTAATTTTTGCTACTTATCCTTCTCATTTTAATCATGTAGATTAAACATTTCTAAAATTGAAACATACAAGGTACAAATAGATTATTCATCATTCTTGCTATCACTGCAAGAATTTATCTCATATCGCACCACTCATATTGTATTTCTCCTTTTGTTCAACACACTTGTTACATTTCAAATCTATATCTTACTCTTTACTCTGAATCATTTCCATATTGTTCATCTACCTTTCAGATTAGCTATCTTTAAACCCTGGATTACTATCATTGCTAGTTTACTTCTCATAGTGTAAATATCATGATCTTGTTTTATAGATATGCTAGTATTCAAGGTCAAATTACTAGTGACATCCCTTGAACTACTACAACTCTAAACATTCTAGGGTTTGGTCCTTATCAGTAGCATGACGTTATTGTGATGTGACTTTGCTCCCTTAATTTGAAATTCAAACTTTAGATCTCACAAGTTTTACTAAAGTCTTCTTTATCTTATCGATTGAATTTCCTTTCTCTAACTTGGCCATTCAGATAGATTACATTCTCAATTTACCCTACTAGGGTTTCATCATCATATTGTGTGTCTTTATTACATTCACTAGATGTCTCTACCATGGTCGTTATGCATCATATATGATTCATTTTCTTATCACTTCATTCCCATAGTGCTCTCATTAAGGAAGATATGAAAGAGAATATGATTTTGAGATGTAGAATTCTTATTTTCAAACATTCCCCTAATACATTTCTCATATGCAGGTTTAATTAGTTATCAACAAGGATACTCGACTAATTAGCACTTTCTTGAATCTCACAACCTCTTTCTTTTATAATTTATATCACTCCATCATGTTTCAAACCCTTCCTTACTTTCCATGATCCTCTTACCATATATTACTCTTCCACCTGTCATCTTTAACTTCTACTTTTCTCTTACGATCATGTTTCTTATTCATGTGTATGATCATGTATACCATGTTGCACATATTTCTTTTTATCCTTCTACAAATGTGAAGTTGAAATAATAAATCAATAATCTCTCTACTAGTTCCAACTCATGTTTAATACATTACATATCCTTCATTTTAAATCAAACGGCTCATGCATGGGTCAAACTTATTTTCTTTTTCAATCAAGTTCTTTCCTTTCTGAATATAGTCTACCTTTGTATGACTTATTCATTTATTAAGCTACACTTTTGTTCTTATTTTAGAAACTAGTTTGTTGTTCAACAGAGACTTGGAATCCAAAGGTAGTAAGGATGAATGTATTATACTTTATAATAAATGTAAGGACCCTGACCCATGTTTAGGGCTAACCCTGGTTTATTTGATTAATAAAGCTGCTTAGAACCTTAATCTAACCTCTCAAGATGTTTTGATATCATGTGACAAGCTTATGTTTCCAATTTGGTCCCGTTTGGATGTTGTTTGAACAATGTTTGCTTGTTTTGGACCAAAATGCAATTTACCCAAAGTAAGGGGTTATATTGCAATATGTCACATGTAGATCATACCTTTAGTTCTCTAGCATCATTAGATAGAGAATGATGCTATGGGGTGCCTTGTGGAGGGCCCATGTTCCAAGTTTAAGCTTGGTTGGATGATGCTTGTGCTTTATGTGCTAGTTTTCATGCAAATTGCAAATTACCCAAAATGGAGGGTCAATATGCAGTTTATCTACTCTAGAGTCTTATTGATTCAGTTTGGAATCACCTAGTACATTGATGAAGGCTTGGGAACCTTGTTTGGATGATATTTGATGAGTGACATCTCTATATGGTTTTAATGCCTTATATGTCACATGTGTTATCTTGTCCTTTAGTGTATCAGGTAGAGCTTGGAGTTTGTGTTGGTTTAAGGGATGTATCGCCCATGGAGGGTGCCCATCTGCACGATACACAGCCTAGAGTGCATCACCAGGCCGTGCATGTGAAGCTTGGGTGGCAACAAGTGGCATTAAGAACATGAGCAAGTGGCATCTTAAGTTATGTGGGTATGACACCTTTCCTTTGCTACCTCTCTCTTCCTTGGTTTATATAACTCCCTTCCTCCTTACCTAAGTGATCCTTTTCGGCCACCTCTTTCCCCTTCATGTATGGGATGAGCTTGGGAGCTTTGGGAGCTAAGGAAAACTCCCATGGAGCTTGGGAGGGTGAGCTCCTTGCCCATGGAGACTTCTTGCTCAAGATCCGACCTTGGTGAGTCATGCTTCTTTGCTATCTTTTTCTTGTGCTTTATTCTTCATCTCCTTCTTCCCCTCTCAGCCATGGATGGGCCTTTGATGATAATAGGCAAGGCTGTGGTTATCTCCCCCTCTTTTCTTCTTTTTGTGCTATACATAACCATGGTATCTTCTTCTTCTTCTTCTTCTTTTATTTCTTGAGGTGATGATGATGGTGCCGAAGGCATGCTTAGAGATTTGGATGGATGATCTTCATGGTGAGGAACGTGGGTTTTCTGCTTGGATCAGGAAACTTGATGTATTTCATGGATATCCTCTTAAGGTGGGTTACATAACTCTTAACCATCTCTATTATGTTCACTCTCCATATGTGCATACATTGATTCTTGTCTTTAAATCGATACCCTTCTCTATGATAGTTGTTTATGTGGAACTTGAGATCTATTCTAATGGAAATGGTCACGTTTTATTACTGTGTTTATCTTGTTTTCCTTGTGCAATATGGTAACGGGTGTCTTGAGGTTGAAGATGACTAACCCGATATGGTGCCTTACCCGATATGGGGCTTTGCCTGATACAGAACCTTGCTTGATATAGAACCTTACCCGATAGGATATGCCTTAGTTGACGTATTGTGAGCAATACCCCTCTCTCACTTTGTTGTTGAGAGGTGAGATTAGGATCCCTTGATCCAAGATGTACGGTAGTGAGTTCTTAGGCAATACCCCTCTCTTACTTAATTGTCTTGAGAGGTGAGCCTATGCTCTATATGATGGTTGGGTGACATGTTAGTTGGCTGATATACCCTCTAGGTTACCTTGGGTGACATGATTAGACATGCTTTGATGCCGAGTTTTGAGCAACACCCCTCCTTCCTTGAGTTGTGAGGTGAGCTCTAGCTCTTGGTCGATATGATGATGGGTGATATGATAGTTGGCCGATATGAAGTCCTAACCTTAGCTTGGACAATATAGTGTCTTGGCCGATATGGATGCTCTAACCTTAGTTGCCTAACATGATTGCCTTGGGCAATAGGATTATTTGTCCGATAGGATAACCCAAACCCTAGTTGCCCGACATGGCATCTTGGGCGACAGGGTTGCCCCAACTCTAGATTGACCGATAGGGGTGCTCTTGTTGTGATGATCTCTTGGGCATCATGATGTGTTGCCCAAGATAGTGCTCCATGGATGATAAATATGTGAGGTTGGGTGTATATGGCTTGGGCAACACTAGGGTTAAGTGCGTGGTCGATACCCCATAGGGAGATATGATATCTTGGCCGATATGCCCTGGCCCGATATATTCCCTTGGATGGTTGCCCGACACAAGAAGGGAGTTGTAGGTCGATATATGTTTTGAGCTTGGGAGATATAGGGACTTGGATGATATAGAGTTTGTGTAACATCCCTGACCTGGGTTATGAACTAACCCTAGATGTTTTGCTTAAAATATGATTAAAGGCTTGTGATTACCCCTTGATATGTCATTAAGCTTTAGAAGAATCTATAATTTCATTTCTGTCTTTTTAAAACAATGTTGTTGTAACATCCCTGACCTGGGTTATGAACTAACCCTAGGTGTTTTTCTTAATTATGTAATTAGATACTTGTGATTATCTTTTGGTATGTAATTAAATCTCCTAAGGAACATACATTTCCATTTCTGTCCCTTTTGAACAATGTTGTAATATTGTTTTGTAATACAGGGACCTATGTGCAAATTACCCAATTAAAAGGGGTTAACTTACAAATTGCACATGTTAAGATGTTCCTTTGGTGTTGAGACATCATAAGAATGAATATGATAAAGTATGATGGATTCTCCAAGCTTGGGCACCAAGATGCAGCTTGTGGAGCAATCCTTGTACTTAAAACTCTAGTTTTGGTGTAAAGTGCAATTTACCCAAAATATGGGGTGCAACTTGTAAAATACACCTTCTAGAGTATCTTTTATGACTCTTGGCATCATTAAGAGCAAGAATGATGAAGAGGTCACTTCAATTGAATAATTAAATAAGAATGATAACCCTTATAAATTAAATGATCAAGTTATAAGTCTAATAACCCTTCTATATGTGCAACTTAGTAAGAAGTTGGCTTTCTTCACCTTTAGACCTTGAGTTTAAGATGATTTTTGCTTAATTATGGAAGGGAGAAACGTGGTTTATAATAAGGGAAGGACCTAGAGGAGAAATGGAGAAACAAGTTGTCCTTATGTTGAAATTTCACCTAAAGTATATATACACCTTTTCTCACTTAGCAAGGATCATTTCCTTCACTTACTTTCTTATCCCCTTGCTTAGACCGACTTAGGACAGAGCTCTGGAGAAGAGGAGAACGGCCAAGCAGTTCTAGGTAAGCTTTGATCATCATCTTGCTCGAATTCATGGAGGAATTCATGGTGCACGGTTGGTTTTATGGTCTTCCTTACTTGTTTCTTCTTTCTAGCCATCTTTTCCCAACCTTTCCTTGGAGAAACACCCTTGGCCGACCTGTGGAGCTCAAGACACCATTAAAGACTTGAAGCTTGGAAGCTTGGAGCTCAAGGAACGACCTTAAGGCGGGTTTTATAACTCTAAACCTTTTGCTTTCTTATGCATATCTTTGTACTTGCAAAAGTAGCTTGTTCTTCTTTCCCCCATCCTTCCTTGTTTTCTTGCATCTAAAACCATGGGGAACAGACCTGTATCTGGAGGTAGAATAAGGGGGGCGTGAATACCTATGTCACTTTAGCAAACGGTCTTGCACCCTTGGCCAAACGGTTTGCAAAACCGTTTGGGGGTTTTGCAAAACCGTTTGAGGGGCAAATGGTTTCACAAGGTCGGTTGGAGCAAACGGTCTCCAAGACCGTTTGAGGGCATTGACCAAGCATAGACCGTTTGGGATTTCTGTTCATAATTATGTAGGCTAATGACCCACCAAATTTGAGGGGTTAACTCCAAAGGAATCGTAGGTTAAAGGCCAATCAATTAGGCAGATCAAATTGAATTAAGTGCTGATTTTCCAATATGTTTAACTTGAACTTCTTGGGAAAACGGTCTCAAACCGTTTGAGTGCGTTGACCAAGCGTGGACCGTTTGGGATTACTGTTCCTAATGATGTGGTATAATAACCCACCAAATTTTATAGGTTAACTCCCAAGGAATCATGAGTTAAAGGCTAAACAATTGGATAAACCTAATTGGATTAAGTGCTGATTTTCCAATTTGATTAATTGAACCTTTTGGGAAAACGGTCTCAAGACCATTTGAGGGCGTTGACCAAGCGTTTACCATTTGGGATTCCTGTTCATAATAATGTTAGTTAATAACCCTCCAAATTTGAGGGATTAACTCCAAAGGAATCGTGATTTGAAGGCTAATCAATTATGTAAACCCTAATTGGATTAAGTGCTTCCTTTCAACTTGATTGATATGACTTTTTGGGTTTTCTTGCCCAAACGGTCTCAAGACCGTTTGGGGATCACCCAAACGGTCTCAAGACCGTTTGGAGGTCACCCAAGAACGTTTGGAGGTCTAGGGTTGGATATGGTTAAGTGTTTGAAGGACAAAAGATATGGTGTTAACCCTAATCGACTAAGTGTTGGATTTGCATTAAATTGAGTTGATTGTTTGGGGTTGATTGGCCCAAATGGCCTCAAGACCGTTTGGAGATCACCCAAACGGTCTCAAGACCGTTTGGAGGTCACTCAAGACCGTTTGGAGGTCTGGGGTCAAGTATAGTTGACCAATTGAAGGTCCAAAGGTACAAAATTACAAGATAATCAATTGCTGATTTGACGATCAACTCAATAGCTCAAACTCTTACGATTTTTCACTAGAATCCAAGGGTTGGGTGAGCCAAACGGTCTCAAGACCGTTTGGAACTCATCCAAATGGTCTCAAGACCGTTTGGAGGTCACCCAAGACCGTTTGGAGGTCTAGGGGTGAGTATGGTTAAGCAATTGATGATCCAATGATACTAAGTTGGAATGTAATCAATTGTTGTTTTGGTGATCAATCCAATGATCCAAGCCTTAATTGGTTGACTTGGATTTTGATGATATGATGGGCAAACGGTCTCAAGACCGTTTGGAGGTCATCCAAACGACCTCAAGACCGTTTGGGGTCAGGTCATGTCCCAATGTAATGATGGTTCAATAGGTTCAAATCAATTAGTCCCACATTGAAATATGTTGAAGGGTTATTGATTCCAATCCCTAATTCAAATGAGTTAAACCCTAATTGATGGTCAATTGAGGGTCAAGTGAGGGACAAATCAGTTGAAGGTTGACCTATTAAACTCAATTAAGGTATGAGTATAGGTCTAATTGATGATTGGTTCCATGAATTCAAAGATTGAAGGAATCAACATTGGAAACCCTAATTCAATTGGATACCTTATGAAGTGGAGGTCCAATGTGATTGAATCCTTGAGAATTAATATGATGAATGTTCTATTGATCCAATAATGATTAGAAATGATAATCAATGAAGGTGTGAAGGTTGAAACCCTAATAATACCTAAGTGATTAAGAACCAATTAAAGGGAGAATTCTTAATTGATTATAGGATTAATAGCTTGATACACTATGTTAACCATAGTAGCATGTACTTGATTGAAGGGTTGATGTGACCTAATCAAGTTAAAAGAATGAAAGATTAGAATACATATATATATATATATATATATATATATATATATGAATCATGGAATGATCTTATGTAGCACGACCGTGCAAGGGAGCACGGCCGTGGTAGCCTTAGCTTGCATGACCGTGCAAGGGAGCATGGCCGTGGTAGTCTTACTTTGCACGACCGTGCAAGGTGGCACGGACGTGGTGTCCTATTATGAAATTGAGAAGTTTTGGTATTGTGCTGACATTGTTATATATGTATGTACTTATTTGTATAAGTCATACAAGTTGATATTATGAGGTAATCATAGCCAGGTATGAGTTATGATGTCATATTCCTTGAAAACAATTATAAGCTTTTAGAGTAATGATATGTGAAAAGTATATACATTACTTCAATCAAGGTCATGCTAATAGATGACTTGATGCTGATATGGCACTTGATAGCAAGTGTTATGATGATATAAGGGTGTGAGCACCCATGTTCTTGAATCATAGTGATAAGATGATTAAGAATTGATATCCAGTTGATAACTGATATGAGTTATACTTGTACATTTAGTATTCTTCTGTTATAGCCATGTTTAGTACTTGAATGTTTGGAAACATGTATGATGCTAAAAGAATATTGATATGTACCTAATAATCAAGTATAATCATACCATGTAGAGCCCTGATCATAGATCCATCATTGTCAGAATTTAAATAATAGTGAAAAAGGTTTTATAAAGGGAACTCCTGGATCACATACTTT
Source organism: Alisma plantago-aquatica (assembly GCA_963693085.1). Classification (NCBI taxonomy): domain Eukaryota; kingdom Viridiplantae; phylum Streptophyta; class Magnoliopsida; order Alismatales; family Alismataceae; genus Alisma; species Alisma plantago-aquatica. The sequence goes on from OY856412.1 coordinate 754,895,582, forward strand.
AGAGTATGTGGGAGTATATGGAATAACTGACAAAAGTTAAGCTTGACAGGTTTCATATAGAGGTGATCAGATCCAGGTAAGATTTATAATGCTAATTGCATTAAGAACACTTGTTACCTATAATTCAAGAGTATAACTAAATGTCGTGTTATTTGGTAAGTGATAACATATGAGCTTGATAGGTTGAATGAGCCACGAGTAATATGATTTGTTGATCTTCAAAGGTCATATTATTTAGATAACCAGATAAAATGAGATGTTACTTGGTAACAAATGCTATGATTAGTCCAGGGGTTTGAACTCCCACATTCCAGATTTCATATTAATAAGATGGTTAGGGATTGATATCCCAATATTAAAAATATGAGGTATGACCTAAACCAAAGTGTTTCTATGTGAAATTCTATTACGGAATAATCCTATGAAAAGCTTAACTACATACTAATGGGTTATGAATGTAAATAACCCTTGTATTACATAAGTAATGTTAAGTCTGATATCATATGTACAAGTTATGCAGATATGTTGTGGAATTGGAATCCTAACACTTTGGGAGAAGGAGTATGGCTACAGGCCATCCTTTCCCAAATAATAATGCCAGGCAATGGATATATGATCCAAGTCTGAAGGGAGTTAGTGATGTGATAAGTGACATGTGATTTTATCAATTTATAGTTGCATTGCTTTTAGTAGAAAGAATAGTTTAATCTGTTAAACATTGTTTTAACTACTCTCAAATATACATAACTTCTTTGTGTACATTTATTCTCTTATGTTGCAATAATTATGCTTCTGGCGAAGAGTTATATCTCTCGCTGGGACGATTTTTATAATTGTCTCACCCCGTAGATTTCAACCTTTAGGTGGACGTGGGCGAGGAGGCAGAAATCCTTCAATAGGTGAAGGGCAGCATCAACAGTACCAAGGACAGCAGTGAAGCTTCAGGTGGAGGCATTGGCTGCTATGTCATGTGTAGATAGTGTTAGAGTCCTATATGTCGTCTCTGTACTCTCAGGTCCTCAGAGTAATAGTTAGTGCTTTCGAGTTTTTGGTCCAGTCCTTAGAGACTTTTGTATCTTGCCTTACAGAGTTTTACTGATGGATCAGTTGTAAACAACTTATCATGTTGCTTTATGAGAAAGCTTTACCTTTAAAGGATCTCTTCGTAAAAAGTTTAAAATTTTTAGTGATTTCTGGTAATCCGATGCTTAGTGAACGCTTCCGCATTAGTTAATCATGTTTTCTCGAAATAGACGTTTCAATTAGTGGTATCAGAGCTCTAGGTTCGTTGAGTCTACAGAGACATAGGACTAAGATTGTAGAGTCTGTTCTAAGTGTTTTCCAGATTATTTGATAGTATCTTCTGCTCACATAGGAGGAGAAGAACTTGAAGATGTTTGGACCACGTGAAGAGCATGCCGATGAGGGCAAGTCTGCTGCACCAGGAGGTGCAGGAGACCAGAATAGGGAAGGGCCTGTACCTGAACAGCCCCAGTGTGACCCAGATGAGATAGAAAATCCAGCTACTTATGCTTTATTTGATAAGTTTCTGGCAGCCATAACACACATAGCAGATAGGGTGCCACCATCTGCATCTAGGGCACCAGCCCATCAGGAAGGTTATGGAACCGGCAAGACTTTCGAGAGACTTCGCCGAGTGGGAGCCATAGACTATGCTAGTACATCTGATCCAGAAGATGTTGATCTATGGTTGATAGAGCTGGAAAAGGCTTTCAGGATCCTTGATATTCCTGAAGCTGAAAAGGTTAAGCATGCGGTATACCTCCTAAAAGGAAGTGCTGGTAATTGGTGGATGATAGAGGAAGATAAGAGACCAGGTGAAGAAATAGGATGGGAGGTTTTCCGACGAGAATTCGTCAATAGATACTTCCCTAAGACATATCTAGATGAGAAGATATCTCAATTTGAGAAGATCACACAAGGACTGATGAACGTTAGCGAATATGAAGCTAAGTTCATGGAGTTACTACGGTTTTGTCCACAGATGGCAGTTAGTGATGAAGAAAGAATTCAGCATTTTGAGAAAGGATTGAATGCTGAACTAGCCACTCCTGTGTCTGCCTTGGAGAACAGAGAAAGGTTTGCCACCTTTGTGGAGTCAGTAAGAAGGATAGAGAGGTCGGAAACCGTGAAACAACAGACAAGTAGTAAGAAGATGTACACCTAGCCTCAAGAACAAAGGCCTAAAAGTTTTAAGAAGCCAAGATTTTCTACACCAACGACAATATCAGAATTCCCTACCCAGACACAATGGGTTTCAAGTGGAAATAGGGACCATAGTAGTATTCCAAGAAGACCCTCCGACATAGCCTCAACATCGGTAACTGGATCGTATAGACACCTTGCACCCCGGATCTGTTACTTATGTAGACAATCGGGACATCTGGCAAGGGATTGTCCAGACAGGAATGCAATAATGACTCGACCTCAAGGACAGAGTCTGCAAGGCCCACAAGGGAGGCAATATAATAATAGAGGACGTGGACAAAAATCCCATACAGGTCAGATGAAATAAGTATTGTTTTATTATTACATATTAGGATTCTATGTGTTAAAAATATGGAAGTTAGCTGCTTTTGAATTTCTTGACTAAGTCCTAGAAGGACACAAGAAAGATAAGAATTCATATCTTACTCAATATGCTTTAAAACAATTTATAATCTCCCTTAACTGTGTATTAAAAGGATGAGATATAGATGTGATACCTGAAGAATAACCTAGAGTGATAAATTCTGCGTGTATAATGATATGAAAAGCAAAGAATAGGATGATAAGTAAAATACATACTACCTAATCTCAATACTTATATACCCTGGCCAGGTATATGGTTATTGTAGATAAGGCAAGTATGAAACTCTTAGATTGTTATCTTTTTATTACTCTGATCAGGTAATTATTTTGAAACAATCTAAGGAGTATAAGAAAAATTAAATGAGAGGATCTTAGTGAATACTTAGTGAACATACTTTGTGAACATACTTAGTGAATATACTTAGTGAATTTCCTCAGTGAATACTTAGTGATCATACTCAGTGAATTTCCTCAGTGAATACTTAGTGAACATACTTTGTAAACATACTTAGTGAATATACTTAGTGAACTTCCTCAGTGAATACTTAGTGATCATACTCAGTGAATATACTCAGTGAATACTCAGTGAACATACTCAGTGAATATACTCAGTGAATACTTAGTGAACATACTTATTGAACATACTCAGTGAATATATTCAGTGAATACTCAGTGAACATACTTAGTGAATATACTCAGTGAATACTCAGTGAACATACTTAGTGAATATACTCAGTGAGTATACTCAGTGAATACTCAGTGAACATACTTAGTGAATATACTCAGTGAATATACTCAATGAATACTCAGTAGACATACTTAGTGAATATACTCAGTGAATACTCAGTGAACATACTTAGTGAATATACTCAGTGAACTTACTCAGTGAATACTTAGTGAGCAAACTTAGTGAATGTACTTAGTGAATATACTCAGTGAACTTACTCAGTGAATACTTAGTGAGCAAACTTAGTGAACATACTTAGTGAATATACTCAGTAAACTTACTCAATGAATACTTAGTGAGAAAACTTAGTGAACATACTTAGTGAATATACTCAGTAAACTTACTCAGTGAATACTTAGTGAGCAAACTTAGTGAATATACTTAGTGAATATACTTAACGAACTCTTTCAGTAAAAGCCTTTGAAACAATACACTTAGTAAATTTACTTAGTGAAACCCTCCAAGACAAATTGCTTAGTGAACCTTCTCAGTGAATGTTTCCAAATTAATTGATTAGCAAGATATGATACTTAAATAATATCTACTTCCTTTTATCTGAGATTTCGAGGACGAAATCCTTGTTAGGGAGATATAATTTGTAACATCCCTGACCTGGGTTATGAACTAACCCTAGATGTTTTGCTTAAAATATGATTAAAGGCTTGTGATTACCCCTTGATATGTCATTAAGCTTTAGAAGAATCTATAATTTCATTTCTGTCTTTTTAAAACAATGTTGTTGTAACATCCCTGACCTGGGTTATGAACTAACCCTAGGTGTTTTTCTTAATTATGTAATTAGATACTTGTGATTATCTTTTGGTATGTAATTAAATCTCCTAAGGAACATACATTTCCATTTCTGTCCCTTTTGAACAATGTTGTAATATTGTTTTGTAATACAGGGACCTATGTGCAAATTACCCAATTAAAAGGGGTTAACTTACAAATTGCACATGTTAAGATGTTCCTTTGGTGTTGAGACATCATAAGAATGAATATGATAAAGTATGATGGATTCTCCAAGCTTGGGCACCAAGATGCAGCTTGTGGAGCAATCCTTGTACTTAAAACTCTAGTTTTGGTGTAAAGTGCAATTTACCCAAAATATGGGGTGCAACTTGTAAAATACACCTTCTAGAGTATCTTTTATGACTCTTGGCATCATTAAGAGCAAGAATGATGAAGAGGTCACTTCAATTGAATAATTAAATAAGAATGATAACCCTTATAAATTAAATGATCAAGTTATAAGTCTAATAACCCTTCTATATGTGCAACTTAGTAAGAAGTTGGCTTTCTTCACCTTTAGACCTTGAGTTTAAGATGAGTTTTGCTTAATTATGGAAGGGAGAAACGTGGTTTATAATAAGGGAAGGACCTAGAGGAGAAATGGAGAAACAAGTTGTCCTTATGTTGAAATTTCACCTAAAGTATATATACACCTTTTCTCACTTAGCAAGGATCATTTCCTTCACTTACTTTCTTATCCCCTTGCTTAGACCGACTTAGGACAGAGCTCTGGAGAAGAGGAGAACGGCCAAGCAGTTCTAGGTAAGCTTTGATCATCATCTTGCTCGAATTCATGGAGGAATTCATGGTGCACGGTTGGTTTTATGGTCTTCCTTACTTGTTTCTTCTTTCTAGCCATCTTTTCCCAACCTTTCCTTGGAGAAACACCCTTGGCCGACCTGTGGAGCTCAAGACACCATTAAAGACTTGAAGCTTGGAAGCTTGGAGCTCAAGGAACGACCTTAAGGCGGGTTTTATAACTCTAAACCTTTTGCTTTCTTATGCATATCTTTGTACTTGCAAAAGTAGCTTGTTCTTCTTTCCCCCATCCTTCCTTGTTTTCTTGCATCTAAAACCATGGGAAACAGACCTGTATCTGGAGGTAGAATAAGGGGGGCGTGAATACCTATGTCACTTTAGCAAACGGTCTTGCACCCTTGGCCAAACGGTTTGCAAAACCGTTTGGGGGTTTTGCAAAACCGTTTGAGGGGCAAATGGTTTCACAAGGTCGGTTGGAGCAAACGGTCTCCAAGACCGTTTGAGGGCATTGACCAAGCATGGACCGTTTGGGATTTCTGTTCATAATTATGTAGGCTAATGACCCACCAAATTTGAGGGGTTAACTCCAAAGGAATCGTAGGTTAAAGGCCAATCAATTAGGCAGATCAAATTGAATTAAGTGCTGATTTTCCAATATGTTTAACTTGAACTTCTTGGGAAAACGGTCTCAAACCGTTTGAGTGCGTTGACCAAGCGTGGACCATTTGGGATTACTGTTCCTAATGATGTGGTATAATAACCCACCAAATTTATAGGTTAACTCCCAAGGAATCATGAGTTAAAGGCTAAACAATTGGATAAACCTAATTGGATTAAGTGCTGATTTTCCAATTTGATTAATTGAACCTTTTGGGAAAACGGTCTCAAGACCATTTGAGGGCGTTGACCAAGCGTTTACCGTTTGGGATTCCTGTTCATAATAATGTTAGTTAATAACCCTCCAAATTTGAGGGATTAACTCCAAAGGAATCGTGATTTGAAGGCTAATCAATTATGTAAACCCTAATTGGATTAAGTGCTTCCTTTCAACTTGATTGATATGACTTTTTGGGTTTTCTTGCCCAAACGGTCTCAAGACCGTTTGGGGATCACCCAAACGGTCTCAAGACCGTTTGGAGGTCACCCAAGAACGTTTGGAGGTCTAGGGTTGGATATGGTTAAGTGTTTGAAGGACAAAAGATATGGTGTTAACCCTAATCGACTAAGTGTTGGATTTGCATTAAATTGAGTTGATTGTTTGGGGTTGATTGGCCCAAACGGCCTCAAGACCGTTTGGGGATCACCCAAACGGTCTCAAGACCGTTTGGAGGTCACTCAAGACCGTTTGGAGGTCTGGGGTCAAGTATAGTTGACCAATTGAAGGTCCAAAGGTACAAAATTACAAGATAATCAATTGCTGATTTGACGATCAACTCAATAGCTCAAACTCTTACGATTTTTCACTAGAATCCAAGGGTTGGGTGAGCCAAACGGTCTCAAGACCGTTTGGAACTCATCCAAATGGTCTCAAGACCGTTTGGAGGTCACCCAAGACCGTTTGGAGGTCTAGGGGTGAGTATGGTTAAGCAATTGATGATCCAATGATACTAAGTTGGAATGTAATCAATTGTTGTTTTGGTGATCAATCCAATGATCCAAGCCTTAATTGGTTGACTTGGATTTTGATGATATGATGGGCAAACGGTCTCAAGACCGTTTGGAGGTCATCCAAACGACCTCAAGACCGTTTGGGGTCAGGTCATGTCCCAATGTAATGATGGTTCAATAGGTTCAAATCAATTAGTCCCACATTGAAATATGTTGAAGGGTTATTGATTCCAATCCCTAATTCAAATGAGTTAAACCCTAATTGATGGTCAATTGAGGGTCAAGTGAGGGACAAATCAGTTGAAGGTTGACCTATTAAACTCAATTAAGGTATGAGTATAGGTTTAATTGATGATTGGTTCCATGAATTCAAAGATTGAAGGAATCAACATTGGAAACCCTAATTCAATTGGATACCTTATGAAGTGGAGGTCCAATGTGATTGAATCCTTGAGAATTAATATGATGAATGTTCTATTGATCCAATAATGATTAGAAATGATAATCAATGAAGGTGTGAAGGTTGAAACCCTAATAATACCTAAGTGATTAAGAACCAATTAAAGGGAGAATTCTTAATTGATTATAGGATTAATAGCTTGATACACTATGTTAACCATAGTAGCATGTACTTGATTGAAGGGTTGATGTGACCTAATCAAGTTAAAAGAATGAAAGATTAGAATACATATATTTATATATATATATATATATATATGAATCATGGAATGATCTTATGTAGCACGACCGTGCAAGGGAGCACGGCCGTGGTAGCCTTAGCTTGCATGACCGTGCAAGGGAGCATGGCCGTGGTAGTCTTACTTTGCACGACCGTGCAAGGTGGCACGGACGTGGTGTCCTATTATGAAATTGAGAAGTTTTGGTATTGTGCTGACATTGTTATATATGTATGTACTTATTTGTATAAGTCATACAAGTTGATATTATGAGGTAATCATAGCCAGGTATGAGTTATGATGTCATATTCCTTGAAAACAATTATAAGCTTTTAGAGTAATGATATGTGAAAAGTATATACATTACTTCAATCAAGGTCATGCTAATAGATGACTTGATGCTGATATGACACTTGATAGCAAGTGTTATGATGATATAAGGGTGTGAGCACCCATGTTCTTGAATCATAGTGATAAGATGATTAAGAATTGATATCCAGTTGATAACTGATATGAGTTATACTTGTACATTTAGTATTCTTCTGTTATAGCCATGTTTAGTACTTGAATGTTTGGAAACATGTATGATGCTAAAAGAATATTGATATGTACCTAATAATCAAGTATAATCATACCATGTAGAGCCCTGATCATAGATCCATCATTGTCAGAATTTAAATAATAGTGAAAAAGGTTTTATAAAGGGAACTCCTGGATCACATACTTTAGAGTATGTGGGAGTATATGGAATAACTGACAAAAGTTAAGCTTGACAGGTTTCATATAGAGGTGATCAGATCCAGGTAAGATTTATAATGCTAATTGCATTAAGAACACTTGTTACCTATAATTCAAGAGTATAACTAAATGTCATGTTATTTGGTAAGTGATAACATATGAGCTTGATAGGTTGAATGAGCCACGAGTAATATGATTTGTTGATCTTCAAAGGTCATATTATTTAGATAACCAGATAAAATGAGATGTTACTTGGTAACAAATGCTATGATTAGTCCAGGGGTTTGAACTCCCACATTCCAGATTTCATATTAATAAGATGGTTAGGGATTGATATCCCAATATTAAAAATATGAGGTATGACCTAAACCAAAGTGTTTCTATGTGAAATTCTATTACGGAATAATCCTATGAAAAGCTTAACTACATACTAATGGGTTATGAATGTAAATAACCCTTGTATTACATAAGTAATGTTAAGTCTGATATCATATGTACAAGTTATGCAGATATGTTGTGGAATTGGAATCCTAACACTTTGGGAGAAGGAGTATGGCTACAGGCCATCCTTTCCCAAATAATAATGCCAGGCAATGGATATATGATCCAAGTCTGAAGGGAGTTAGTGATGTGATAAGTGACATGTGATTTTATCAATTTATAGTTGCATTGCTTTTAGTAGAAAGAATAGTTTAATCTGTTAAACATTGTTTTAACTACTCTCAAATATACATAACTTCTTTGTGTACATTTATTCTCTTATGTTGCAATAATTATGCTTCTGGCGAAGAGTTATATCTCTCGCTGGGACGATTTTTATAATTGTCTCACCCCGTAGATTTCAACCTTTAGGTGGACGTGGGCGAGGAGGCAGAAATCCTTCAATAGGTGAAGGGCAGCATCAACAGTACCAAGGACAGCAGTGAAGCTTCAGGTGGAGGCATTGGCTGCTATGTCATGTGTAGATAGTGTTAGAGTCCTATATGTCGTCTCTGTACTCTCAGGTCCTCAGAGTAATAGTTAGTGCTTTCGAGTTTTTGGTCCAGTCCTTAGAGACTTTTGTATCTTGCCTTACAGAGTTTTACTGATGGATCAGTTGTAAACAACTTATCATGTTGCTTTATGAGAAAGCTTTACCTTTAAAGGATCTCTTCGTAAAAAGTTTAAAATTTTTAGTGATTTCTGGTAATCCGATGCTTAGTGAACGCTTCCGCATTAGTTAATCATGTTTTCTCGAAATAGACGTTTCAATTAGTGGTATCAGAGCTCTAGGTTCGTTGAGTCTACAGAGACATAGGACTAAGATTGTAGAGTCTGTTCTAAGTATTTTCCAGATTATTTGATAGTATCTTCTGCTCACATAGGAGGAGAAGAACTTGAAGATGTTTGGACCACGTGAAGAGCATGCCGATGAGGGCAGTTCTGCTGCACCAGGAGGTGCAGGAGACCAGAATAGGGAAGGGCCTGTACCTGAACAGCCCCAGTGTGACCCAGATGAGATAGAAAATCCAGCTACTTATGCTTTATTTGATAAGTTTCTGGCAGCCATAACACACATAGCAGATAGGGTGCCACCATCTGCATCTAGGGCACCAGCCCATCAGGAAGGTTATGGAACCGGCAAGACTTTCGAGAGACTTCGCCGAGTGGGAGCCATAGACTATGCTAGTACATCTGATCCAGAAGATGTTGATCTATGGTTGATAGAGCTGGAAAAGGCTTTCAGGATCCTTGATATTCCTGAAGCTGAAAAGGTTAAGCATGCGGTATACCTCCTAAAAGGAAGTGCTGGTAATTGGTGGATGATAGAGGAAGATAAGAGACCAGGTGAAGAAATAGGATGGGAGGTTTTCCGACGAGAATTCGTCAATAGATACTTCCCTAAGACATATCTAGATGAGAAGATATCTCAATTTGAGAAGATCACACAAGGACTGATGAACGTTAGTGAATATGAAGCTAAGTTCATGGAGTTACTACGGTTTTGTCCACAGATGGCAGTTAGTGATGAAGAAAGAATTCAGCATTTTGAGAAAGGATTGAATGCTGAACTAGCCACTCCTGTGTCTACCTTGGAGAACAGAGAAAGGTTTGCCACCTTTGTGGAGTCAGTAAGAAGGATAGAGAGGTCGGAAACCGTGAAACAACAGACAAGTAGTAAGAAGATGTACACCTAGCCTCAAGAACAAAGGCCTAAAAGTTTTAAGAAGCCAAGATTTTCTACACCAACGACAATATCAGAATTCCCTACCCAGACACAATGGGTGTCAAGTGGAAATAGGGACCATAGTAGTATTCCAAGAAGACCCTCCGACATAGCCTCAACATCGGTAACTGGATCGTATAGACACCTTGCACCCCGGATCTATTACTTATGTAGACAATCGGGACATCTGGCAAGGGATTGTCCAGACAGGAATGCAATAATGACTCGACCTCAAGGACAGAGTCTGCAAGGCCCACAAGGGAGGCAATATAATAATAGAGGACGTGGACAAAAATCCCATACAGGTCAGATGAAATAAGTATTGTTTTATTATTACATATTAGGATTCTATGTGTTAAAAATATAGAAGTTAGCTGCTTTTGAATTTCTTGACTAAGTCCTAGAAGGACACAAGAAAGATAAGAATTCATATCTTACTCAATATGCTTTAAAACAATTTATAATCTCCCTTAACTGTGTATTAAAAGGATGAGATATAGATGTGATACCTGAAGAATAACCTAGAGTGATAAATTCTGCGTGTATAATGATATGAAAAGCAAAGAATAGGATGATAAGTAAAATACATACTACCTAATCTCAATACTTATATACCCTGGCCAGGTATATGGTTATTGTAGATAAGGCAAGTATGAAACTCTTAGATTGTTATCTCTTTATTACTCTGATCAGGTAATTATTTTGAAACAATCTAAGGAGTATAAGAAAAATTAAATGAGAGGATCTTAGTGAATACTTAGTGAACATACTTTGTGAACATACTTAGTGAATATACTTAGTGAATTTCCTCAGTGAATACTTAGTGATCATACTCAGTGAATTTCCTCAGTGAATACTTAGTGAACATACTTTGTAAACATACTTAGTGAATATACTTAGTGAACTTCCTCAGTGAATACTTAGTGATCATACTCAGTGAATATACTCAGTGAATACTCAGTGAACATACTCAGTGAATATACTCAGTGAATACTTAGTGAACATACTTATTGAACATACTCAGTGAATATACTCAGTGAATACTCAGTGAACATACTTAGTGAATATACTCAGTGAATACTCAGTGAACATACTTAGTGAATATACTCAGTGAGTATACTCAGTGAATACTCAGTGAACATACTTAGTGAATATACTCAGTGAATATACTCAATGAATACTCAGTAGACATACTTAGTGAATATACTCAGTGAATACTCAGTGAACATACTTAGTGAATATACTCAGTGAACTTACTCAGTGAATACTTAGTGAGCAAACTTAGTGAATGTACTTAGTGAATATACTCAGTGAACTTACTCAGTGAATACTTAGTGAGCAAACTTAGTGAACATACTTAGTGAATATACTCAGTAAACTTACTCAATGAATACTTAGTGAGAAAACTTAGTGAACATACTTAGTGAATATACTCAGTAAACTTACTCAGTGAATACTTAGTGAGCAAACTTAGTGAATATACTTAGTGAATATACTTAACAAACTCTTTCAGTAAAAGCCTTTGAAACAATACACTTAGTAAATTTACTTAGTGAAACCCTCCAAGACAAATTGCTTAGTGAACCTTCTCAGTGAATGTTTCCAAATTAATTGATTAGCAAGATATGATACTTAAATAATATCTACTTCCTTTTATCTGAGATTTCGAGGACGAAATCCTTGTTAGGGAGATATAATTTGTAACATCCCTGACCTGGGTTATGAACTAACCCTAGATGTTTTGCTTAAAATATGATTAAAGGCTTGTGATTACCCCTTGATATGTCATTAAGCTTTAGAAGAATCTATAATTTCATTTCTGTCTTTTTAAAACAATGTTGTTGTAACATCCCTGACCTGGGTTATGAACTAACCCTAGGTGTTTTTCTTAATTATGTAATTAGATACTTGTGATTATCTTTTGGTATGTAATTAAATCTCCTAAGGAACATACATTTCCATTTCTGTCCCTTTTGAACAATGTTGTAATATTGTTTTGTAATACAGGGACCTATGTGCAAATTACCCAATTAAAAGGGGTTAACTTACAAATTGCACATGTTAAGATGTTCCTTTGGTTTTGAGACATCATAAGAATGAATATGATAAAGTATGATGGATTCTCCAAGCTTGGGCACCAAGATGCAGCTTGTGGAGCAATCCTTGTACTTAAAACTCTAGTTTTGGTGTAAAGTGCAATTTACCCAAAATATGGGGTGCAACTTGTAAAATACACCTTCTAGAGTATCTTTTATGACTCTTGGCATCATTAAGAGTAAGAATTATGAAGAGGTCACTTCAATTGAATAATAAAATAAGAATGATAACCCTTATAAATTAAATGATCAAGTTATAAGTCTAATAACCCTTCTATATGTGCAACTTAGTAAGAAGTTGGCTTTCTTCACCTTTAGACCTTGGGTTTAAGATGAGTTTTTCTTAATTATGGAAGGGAGAAACGTGGTTTATAATAAGGGAAGGACCTAGAGGAGAAATGGAGAAACAAGTTGTCCTTATGTTGAAATTTCACCTAAAGTATATATACACCTTTTCTCACTTAGCAAGGATTGTTTCCTTCACTTCCTTTCTTATCCCCTTGCTTAGACCGACTTAGGACAGAGCTCTGGAGAAGAGGAGAACTGCCAAGAAGTTCTAGGTAAGCTTTGATCATCATCTTGCTCGAATTCATGGAGGAATTCATGATGCAAGGTTGGTTTTATGGTCTTCCTTACTTGTTTCTTCTTTCTAGCCATCTTTTCCCAACCTTTCCTTGGAGAAACACCCTTGGCCGACCTGTGCAGCTCAAGACACCATTAAAGACTTGAAGCTTGGAAGCTTGGAGCTCAAGGAACGACCTTAAGGCGGGTTTTATAACTCTAAACCTTTTGCTTTCTTATGCATATCTTTGTACTTGCAAAAGTAGCTTGTTCTTCTTTCCCCCATCCTTCCTTGCTTTCTTGCATCTAAAACCATGGGGAACAGACCTGGATCTGGAGGTAGAAGAAGGGGGGCTTGAATACCTATGTCACTTTAGCAAACGGTCTTGCACCCTTGGCCAAACGGTTTGCAAAACCGTTTGGGGGTTTTGCAAAACCGTTTGAGGGGCAAACGGTTTCACAAGGTCGGTTGGAGAAAACGGTCTCCAAGACCGTTTGAGGGCATTGACCAAGCATGGACCGTTTGGGATTTCTGTTCATAATTATGTAGTCTAATGACACACCAAATTTGAGGGGTTAACTCCAAAGGAATCGTAGTTTAAAGGACAATCAATTAGGCAAATCAAATTGAATTAAGTGCTGATTTTCCAATCTGTTTAACTTGAACTTCTTGGGCAAACGGTCTCAAACCGTTTGAGTGCGTTGACCAAGCGTGTACCATTTGGGATTATTGTTCCTAATGATTTGTTATAATAACCCACCAAATTTTATAGGTTAACTCCCAAGGAATCATGAGTTAAAGGCTAAACAATTGGATAAACCTAATTGGATTAAGTGCTGATTTTCCAATTTGATTAATTGAACTTTTTGGGCAAACGGTCTCAAGACCGTTTGAGGGCGTTGACCAAGCATTTACCGTTTGGGATTCCTGTTCATAATCATGTTAGTTAATAACCCTCCACATTTGAGGGATTAACTCCAAAGGAATCGTGAGTTGAAGGCTAATCAATTATGTAAACCCTAATTGGATTAAGTGCTGCCTTTCAACTTGATTGATATGACTTTTTGGGTTTTCTTGCCCAAACGGTCTCAAGACCGTTTGGGGATCACCCAAACGGTCTCAAGACCGTTTGGAGGTCACCCAAGACCGTTTGGAGGTCTAGGGTTGGATATGGTTAAGTGTTTGAAGGACAAAAGATATGGTGTTAACCCTAATCGACTAAGTGTTGGATTTGCATTGAATTGAGTTGATTGTTTGGGGTTGATTGGCCCAAACGGTCTCAAGACCGTTTGGGGATCACCCAAACGGTCTCAAGACCGTTTGGAGGTCACTCAAGACCGTTTTGATGTCTGGGGTCAAGTATAGTTGACCAATTGAAGGTCCAAAGGTACACAATTACAAGGTAATCAATTGTTGATTTGACGATCAACTCAATAGCTCAAACCCTTATGATTTTTCACTAGAATCCAAGGGTTGGGTGAGCCAAACGGTCTCAAGACCGTTTGGAGGTCACCCAAGACCGTTTGGAGGTCTAGGGGTGAGTATGGTTAAGCAATTGATGATCCAATGATACTAAGTTGGAATGTAATCAATTGTTGTTTTGGTGATCAATCCAATGATCCAAACCTTAATTGGTTGACTTGGATTTTGATGATATGATGGGAAAACGGTCTCAAGACCGTTTGGAGGTCATCCAAACGACCTCAAGACCGTTTGGGGTCAGGTCATGTCCCAATGTAATGATGGTTCAATAGGTTCAAATCAATTAGTCCCACATTGAAATATGTTGAAGGGTTATTGATTCCAGTCCCTAATTCAATTGAGTTAAACCCTAATTGATGGTCAATTGAGGGTCAAGTGAGGGACAAATCAGTTGAAGGTTGACCTATTAAACTCAATTAAGGTATGAGTATAGGTCTAATTGATGATTGGTTCCATGAATTCAAAGATTGAAGGAATCAACATTGGAAACCCTAATTCAATTGGATACCTTATGAAGTGGAGGTCCAATGTGATTGAATCCTTGAGAATTAAGATGATGAATGTTCTATTGATCCAATAATGATTAGAAAGGATAATCAATGAAGGTGTGAAGGTTGAAACCCTAATAATACCTAAGTGATTAAGAACCAATTAAAGGGAGAATTCTTAATTGATTATAGGATTAATAGCTTGATACACTATGTTAACCATAGTAGCATGTACTTGATTGAAGGGTTGATGTGACCTAATCAAGTTAAAAGAATGAAAGATTAGAATACATATATTTATATATATATATATATATATATAAATATGAATCATGGAATGATCTTATGTAGCACGACCGTGCAAGGGAGCACGACCGTGGTAGCCTTAGCTTGCATGACCGTGCAAGGGGGCACAGCCGTGGTAGTCTTACTTTGCACTACCGTGCAAGGTGGCATGGCCGTGGTGTCCTATTATGAAATTGAGAAGTTTTGGTATTGTGCTGACATTGTTATATATGCATGTCCTTATTTGTATAAGTCATACAAGTTGATATTATGAGGTAATCATAGCCAGATATGAGTTATGATGTCATATTCCTTGAAAACAATTATAAGCTTTTAGAGTAATGATATGTGAAAAGTATATACATGACTTCAATCAAGGTCATGCTAATAGATGACTTGATGCTGATATGGCACTTGATAGCAAGTGTTATGATGATATAAGGGTGTGAGCACCCATGTTCTTGAATCATAGTGATAAGATGATTAAGAATTGATATCTAGTTGATAACTGATATGAGTTATACTTGTACATTTAGTATTCTTCTGTTATAGCCATGTTTAGTACTTGAATGTTTGGAAACATGTATGATGCTAAAAGAATAATGATATGTACCTAATAATCAAGTATAATCATACCATGTAGAGCCCTGATCATAGATCCATCATTGTCAGAATTTAAATAATAGTGAAACAGGTTTTACAAAGGGAACTCCTGGATCACATACTTTAGAGTATGTGGGAGTATATGGAATAACTGATAAAAGTTAAGCTTGACAGGTTTCATATAGAGGTGATCAGATCCAGGTAAGATTTATAATGCTAATTGCATTAAGAACACTTGTTACCTATAATTCAAGAGTACAACTAAATGTCATGTTATCTGGTAAGTGATAACATATGAGCTTGATAGGTTGAATGAGCCACGAGTAATATGATTTGTTGATCTTCAAAGGTCATATTATTTAGATAACCAGATAAAATGAGATGTTACTTGGTAACAAATGCTATGATTAGTCCAGGGGTTTGAACTCCCACATTCCAGATTTCATATTAATAAGATGGTTAGGGATTGATATCCCAATATTAAAAATATGAGGTATGACCTAAACCAAAGTGTTTCTATGTGAAATTCTATTACGGAATAATCCTATGAAAAGCTTAACTATAGACTAATGGGTTATGAATGTAAATAACCCTTGTATTACATAAGTAATGTTAAGTCTGATATCATATGTACAAGTTATGCAGATATGTTGTGGAGTTGGAATCCTAACACTTTGGGAGAAGGAGTATGGCTACAGGCCATCCTTTCCCAAATAATAATGCCAGGCAATGGATATATGATCCAATTCTAAAGGGAGTTAGTGATGTGATAAGTGACATGTGATTTTATCAATTTATAGTTGCATTGCTTTTAGTAGAAAGAATAGTTTAATCTGTTAAACATTGTTTTAACTACTCTCAAATATACATAACTTCTTTGTGTATATTTATTCTCTTATGCTGCAATAATTATGCTTCTGGCGAAGAGTTATATCTCTCACTGGGACGATTTTTATAATTGTCTCACCCCGTAGATTTCAACCTTTAGGTGGACGTGGGCGAGGAGGCAGAAATCCTTCAATAGGTGAAGGGCAGCATCAGCAGTACCAAGGACAGCAGTGAAGCTTCAGGTGGAGGCATTGGCTGCTATGTCATGTGTAGATAGTGTTAGAGTCCTATATGTCGTCTTTGTACTCTCAGGTCCTCGGAGTAATAGTTAGTGCTTTTGAGTTTTTGGTCCAGTCCTTAGAGACTTTTATATCTTGCCTTACAGAGTTTTACTGATGGATCAGTTGTAAACAACTTATCATGTTGCTTTATGAGAAAGCTTTACCTTTAAAGGATCTCTTCGTAAAAAGTTTAAAATTTTTAGTGATTTCTGGTAATCTGATGCTTAGTGAACGCTTCCGCATTAGTTAATCTTGTTTTCTCGAAATAAACGTTTCAGTTTGGGTGACATAGTGTCATGAGCAATACAAGGAGTAGTGATGATAGGTGGACCAGGTATGTGGAGTTTGTTACCCTTATACCCTTAATGATGATTCATGAATAAGGAAAAAGGAAGTCAATCCTGGTAGGGATGACCTAGAGAGCACCTTGGTGGTTTTGGTGCTATGAGGTTCTTGGCCGACACAGTTGTGGGGTGGCCTAACCCAAAAGGATTAGATGTGTTGGTTGAGCATGGAACCCGACATGCTTAAGATCTATGAGTTGTCTGATATCTGAGTAGGTGGTCTCTTGATAGTGATGGCCTAAGGTGTGTCTGGGCGATATGGCCTTTGGAGGTGTTCTTGCTCGCTATTCCTGAAGGCGTGGTGCTTAGGGTTGTTAGTGCCCGATATCCTTGGGTGAGGATTGGTACCCTACCCGACACCCCTTTAGTGAGGGTTCGTTGGTCATTGCCAGGTTTTGGTAAAGGTAGGCGATACTGCTAGTGAGGGTTGTGCCCTAACCCGATAACCCTAAAAGTTATATTGAGCCTTATATGATAGTGTGTTATCTTGCTACCTTGAGCCTGTATCTTTGATCATGATGATAAGACATGACAAATAGGTTGTGAACATTAGTATGGGGGATACCTATGGTTGATGATAGGTGAGCCTTTGATAATGCTTGATGGTAGATCATGATTGTATGATCCCTAAAGATGAATCCTTAAGAATGGCATACATGATGACACGAGATATAGGGTATGGTGGATACCCATGGTATGGTAACAGTAATGTGTATTTCTTAATACACCATCTATGGCTTATGCTTCATGTGTTCATAATAATGGATGATTGTTCCAATCCTATAAACCTTAATCTTAATGATATGATAATCATGATCTATTCTTTAAAGATTATTTTTGGTGATCAAGTTATCTCGTTGATATGCTCCCTAACCATGCAGGTATTATCAATTGAATTCATAGCCAGGTAAGAGCTATGATGACTATATCATTATGTGCCTTGTGTGGAATTTGGTATATGAGAAATGTCTGAGTAATGATGATGTGCCCTGTTGATAAGATAACATGTATCACTAGTATGATGAGGAAGGTCTGATGACATGATAAAGGTTGAGTGCCTAAATGAGGTGTTATTCTCTAGTGGTAACCTGAGGGATTGATATCCCATGATGATGTATGATGATGAAGCCTTGAGAGGCAGTGGCATTATGTGATGAAATGAGGGATTGATATCCCATGGAAATATGATGATTATTGAGGGCAATGAGAATAGCAGTAACAGTGTGACACCAAAATCATGGAATCTAATGTTGTTCATGTTTTACATATGGTTGCTTAATATAACTTGGTTGCCCCAACAATCCACTTAAAATGCATTAACTAAATACAAATGAACCTTTCATGGAGTTTGCTCTGGCCATAGATCCATCATCGTCAGTAGCTGGTGATGGTGAAACAGGTTCTCCTGCGGGTTAACCCATAATGCATATTGTTGAATATGTGGGGTTTCTCCTAACCGAAAATAGGAGGATTAGAGTGTAACTGCGGTTGTAAACTCAAGATGTGTATAAGAGCATGGTGAACAAGTCCATGGCTCAGTGTGATGGTGCATGAATGTGTTCATGGATCATGAGCACGACAAATAGGCCCATGGCTCATGATATACTAGTGCCGAGACCTATACCAAGGTAGGCTAGATAAAAAGGGTAGACTGTGTGAGCTAGCCCTGTGGCTCAGGCCACTCAAGCAAGAGACTGCGGTCCTACTTTAGTTATCATGCACTGACCACGAAAAAGGTGAGGTCACGAAGTCCGACTCTTCCATTGACCTTGTATGGCACCGATTTTGGGCTTCGCAGCCGAAGGTTGGATTTGAGCGGGACAGCTCACTTCTTCAGGGCATAATAATTCATAATCAAGTCGTATAGTATCTTTTCTTAGGGCAAATACAAAACATTGGTTGAGGCCTTGGATGATGTAAGATTTCTCATATGCTTTTAAAAGGTTTTTGTGTAAGTTTTCATATACATGTTGTTCATATTCCTTCTTGCATAATTGGTTAGCTATTATCAGTTGGTTACATTGATCTATCTGCTCAGTTATCTGTGACAATAATAAAGTTGGTAGAGGGTTTTGTTTCTCGCTGGGACTGTGTCTCACCCCGCTGGTTAATAACCCTTTTTAGGTGGACGTGCCTGACGAGATGAAGATCATGTGGCGGAGATGATATGCAGAGGTATCGTATCTCGTGGAATAGATATTGTCTAGCAGTAGAGTCCTATATGTCGTCCCTGTACACTCAGGTCTTCGGGAGAGTTTTTCAATGTTTCTGATAAGATGATCGATATGTGGTTTTTGGCTCATGTACCTTGATGTAATAAATCAACATGTGGAACAGTTCTTTCATGTAACGAGATGATGGAAAATTATGTTGTAGCACCTTGAAAATATGTTATGAAAAGAAAGTGTTGGCTCATATGCAACATGTCTCATCTTATGGTGCTTGTTGTAAATGGGTTTTAATTTCCCATGATTTTCAGTAATCTACTGGTTAGTATGTAATCAGGTTTTGTTCGAGATGGGATGTTTCAAGTGGTTGGTATCAGAGCTCTAGGTTTTCTGAGTCTATAGGGACACTAGGACTAGGATTAGGATGGTGTCTAAGGTTGAACTGTGTCATAAAATATGGTGCATACTACCTAATCCCAGTACTTGGATGCCCTGGCCAGGCATTCAAATACTGAAGACATAGGTAAGTGTAACATCCCTGACTTGGGTTATAAACTAACCCTAGGTGTTTTGAGTAAATATGTGATTAGACTCTTGTGGTTATCTTATGTAATGTAATTAAAGCTTTTGAGGAACTTATATTTCCATTTCAGTCCTTTTTAAACAATGTTGCAATATTGTTTTGTTAATATTGGACTAAAGTGCAAATTACCCAAGTTGAGGGATTAACTTGAAAATTGCACATGTTAAGATGTTCCTCTGATGTTGAGACATCATAATAATGAATATGGTGCAGTGGTATGGATTCCACAAGCTTGAGCACCAAGATATAGCTTGTAGAGCAATCCTTGTGCTTTAGAACCTAGTTTTGGTGTAAAGTGCAATTTACCCAAAACCTAGGGTGCAACATGTAAAATATACCCTCTAGAGTATCTCTCATGTTTCTTGGCATCAGTTAGAGCAAATAAAATGAGAGGGGCTCCTCATTTGAATGATCAAATAAGAAAGATAACCTTAATATCTAAATAACCAAGTTTTAAGCAAAATGGCCTTTCATATATATAGCTTATTAAGATATATGGTTTCTTTTCCTTTAACCTTGGATAAGAGAGAGGTTTTTCATGTGAAAAGGAGTAAGAAACGTGGCCAAGGGTGGAGCGAGCATGAGTGGATGGGTTTAAGAAATAAAAGAAATAACTATCTTTTTCTTTGCCTTGATAATACCCAAAAATATATAAGCACCCTTTTTCCTCAAAGCAAAGGATCGTTCCTTTAGTTCTTTATCCTCATCTTCTTGCTTTGTACTGACCAAGGGGGAGCTCTGGAACAGAGTAAGACGACCAAGCTAAGTTGGTAAGTATGGATCATCACCTAGCTCGAATTCTTGGAGGAAACCCTAATACAAGGTTGGTTTGTTAGTTTTCCTTATACAACTCTTCTTTCTAGCTATCTTCTCCATTCAAATCTTGAAGAACGGACCTTGGACAACCTTTGTATCTTCATACACCATTAAATATATGAATCTTGGAGCTCTATATCAGATCTTAAGGTGGGTTTTATAACTCTAACCCTTAAGTTTGCTTTTGCATCCTTCTTTCTTAGAAACGTTGCTTATTCTTCTTCTTTAGACACCTTTGTGTGTTCTTGCAAGTGTTTCAGTGAAGAACAGCCCCTGTTCTTGAGGTAGAAGATTATGACATTATTTCCAATGTTTATCCAAAATCCACTTTAGCAAACGGTCTCCCACTTTGGCACAAACGATTTCCTAAACCGTTTGGGAGCAAACGGTTTCAAACCGTTTGAATGCAAATGGTTTCACAAGACCGCATAGAAGCAAACAGTCTAAGACCGTTTGGATGCGTTGACCATTTTTAGGACTGTTTTTAATAATGTGGACTAATCACCTACCAAAAATCATCAACTAATTCCAAGTAAA
Source organism: Alisma plantago-aquatica (assembly GCA_963693085.1). Taxonomy (NCBI): domain Eukaryota; kingdom Viridiplantae; phylum Streptophyta; class Magnoliopsida; order Alismatales; family Alismataceae; genus Alisma; species Alisma plantago-aquatica. Next base: position 754,916,754 of record OY856412.1, read on the forward strand.
TCACCAATTGAAGGCCCAACAATCATCAAAACCCTAATCGGGTTAATTGCTGATTTCAATAATTGTATCATGTTGAAGTTTGGGTTGAGTGGCCCAAACGGTTTCAAATCCATTTGGGGATCACACAAACGGTCTCAAGACCATTTGGTGATCACCCAAGACCATTTGGAGGTCTAAGTTTAAGTAGGGTTAACCAATTGAGGGTCCAATGATATCAAGTTGTTGAACAATTAAGTGCTGATTTGGTGACCAAATCTAGGGTTCAACCTTTAAGAGAATGAATTGGTTTTTGATAAAATAATGGGAAAACTGTCTCAAGACCGTTTGGAGGATGTCCAAAGGATTTCAAGACCGTTTGGGGGTCACCCAAGACCGTTTGGAGATCTAGGGTTGACTATGGTCAAGTGGTGGAATATCCAAAGGCTCTAAGTTGAAGTGTAATTGATTAGTGACCTAATGATCAAATCAATGAGTCAAACCTTAATAGGTTGGGTTAGTTTTTGATGTTGATTTGAGAAAACGGTCTCAAGACCGTTTGGAGGTCATCCAAATGATCCCAAGACCGTTTGGGGTCAGGTCATGACCAAATTTATTGATGGTTCAATGGTGACAAATCAATTAGACTCATGTTGAAACATGTTGAAGGGTGATTGATTCCAAACCCTAATCCAATTGATCCAAGCCCTAATTGATGATCAATTGAGGGTCAATTGAGTGTCAAATCAGTTTAGAGTTGACCTAATTGACTCAATTGGTGAGTGGCTAACAAGTGCATGATCGATTGAGGGGTTCAACATTGGAAACCCTAACTCAATTGAAGTGGTTGAGACACTGTTTGGTCCATGCGGTTTTGAGGTGGTTTGGACCAAACGGTCTCAAGACCATTTGGGTCCAAATGGTCTCAAGACCGTTTGAGTCCAAATGATCCCAAACCGTTTGGTGCTCATGCGGTTTCTAGGTCAAGTGTGTCCATGTGGTTTCAAAGTCAAACTTGGCCAAACGGTCTTCATGACCAAACGGTCTTCAAGACCAAACAGTCTTCATGACCAAACGGTCTTGAATGTGCACTTTACCAAATGATTTCAAAAGTCAAACTAGACCAAACGGTCAACACCACCAAACGGTTTCAAGGTCCATCCAAGACCGTTTGGAGGGTTAGTGTGCAAGACCGTTTGAGGTCTAAAAAGGGTAAGAACGTTTGATGCCTTAGTGGTAAAGATGGTTTAGTGGTTGATAAACCTAAACCTCATAGATGCCTAAAGTGACTAAGAGTCTAAGTAATTAGTGGATTAATGCATGTTATGACCAATGGTGAAAATTACAAAAGTACCCTTAATGGGATAGTGTGACTAATACCCCTTGATCAAGTAAACCCTAATGACCATAATGGTGATGACATAACTTATGCTGTCAAGGTTGATTTGACTTAGTCTAATCAAGGGTGATGTAATCATCATCTCATAGAAATAGGAGAGAGAAGACTCCCTATATGAATGAGAATCAGGTAATAAATCTCCAAAATGTTTGAATGTGTCTATTTAGGGTATGATCCTTTATAGTGAGATCATGAAAACCATAATTATGATGATTAATGAATCTTAACCCTAATTTGAGGGTATTAATGAAAGTAATCCTAATAAATGAGGATAAAAAACCCTAATCTAGGGTAATACGATGTAATGTGAATAGTAAACCCTAATCTAGGGTAATGTGATGAGGTGAATAGTAAACCCTAATTTTGGGTTATGCTTTTGAGCATGAAACTCTATGATTGAATTATGAAATGAGGAATCACTATGCTTTTGTAAGCTATAAGGTTTGAATAACCCTAATTGAATTGAATAGGGAAAACCCTAACCCTAGAAACCAGCCGTGGTGATGTAACATGGTCGTGGTATATCTTCTGTAGCACGGCCGTGCAAGATAGCACGGCCGTGGTGTTCTATATTTGACTTGGAAATAAATTGTATTGTGCTGATATAGAGATAATATGTATGTTATCAATTATGTTAGTCACGGAGGTCTTTATAAAGAATTGAGCATAGCCACGTAAGGGTTATGATGTCATATTCATTGAAAGCACTATATAAGCTTTAAAAGTAATGATATGCTATGTTGCCTAGTAAGAGGTAACATATGAGATTGATAGGCTGTATGAGCCATGAAAAATATATGCATTGTTACAATCAAGGTCATGCTGTTAAATGACTTGATGATAGTATGTTACTTGGTGACAAGTGATTTGATGATCTAAGGGTTTGAATACCCATATACCTGAACCATAATGATGATATGGTTAGGGATTTATATCCCAATGATAACTGGATGTGAAATGAACTTGATACAATTAGTATTCTTTCTTTATAGCAATTGTCTTATTAGTTTATGTTTGAAAACATGCTTGAAGCTAAAAGAATGCTATAATGTACTTAAATAATCAAGTATAATGATATCATGTAGAGCCCTGACCATAGATCCATCATTGTCAGAAGTTTAATGATGGTGAAATAGGTTTTCCTAAGGGAACTCCTGGAGAGCATACTTTTGAGTATGTGGGGGTTATGGACGTGAATATCCTTACGTCCTAATGTGGGATTTAATGTGAGATGTACCTTTAATCTCTCAATCCTTCATTATATGTTTATGCCGGGATGATGTATCACTAATCTCCCGATGATGTTGTTAATGCCGCATCGATGAGAGATAAACAAGAAATCCTTCGATGGCAAAGAGATTACATCATGTCACTGTAACTCTAATAGCGAAGTTGCCAGAATACCCTGGAAAGCTATTATGGCAGAGACACAAGATGTCCTTCATGTTGTTCCTCATACTGACTGAGGATGATGAGGTCATGGGAATCTGGCTCTTCTGATGACCTATGTATGGTACCGATTGCGATTTCGTAATGGTCGGTTGGAGTATGAGAGGTGTAACTCATCTCCTCAGGGCATAACTATGTTTGAAAAATGTAATCAGCCGTATATCATAATTGCTTAGGTTGAACTACGAGAAACAATGATTGATGATACATTGTTTATAGTGTTCTAGTTAAATAACTAGTATACATGTTCTTCATATTCCTTATTGATATATGTCTTGTTATCCAATCAAGTTATAATTGAAATGATTGCTTAAGAAATATTGTTCTACTTAGCTTATTCAATGTTATACCTGCTGTTGTATAATTATAGTTCTACTGCTCAAATGTTATTCCATTATTGCAATAACAATGCTTCTGGCGGAGAGTTATAACTCTCGCTGGGACAATTATTCAATTGTCTCACCCCCGTGGGATTTGACTTTTTAGGTAGACGCCGTGGACGAAGGAACCCATCAGCGGGTGAGCAATAGCAGTAGTAGCAACATTAGGGACAACAGTGATCCTCAGGTGGAGGCACTGTCTGTCAAGTCTTGTAGATAGAATGTCCTATGTGTCGTATCTATACTCTCAGGTCCTAGGAGTCAGTAGATGTTTAAAGTAGATCTGAGATTTTTGGCTTAATGCTTCGAGAATTTTGTACACTGCTCATGTACAGTTTAACAGGGCAGTTGATGCTTGTGACTCTCGAGATGTGATTTTACAGAGATGTAATGATGGATAAGTTTGTAAATAACTTATCATGTTTCTTTATGAAAGAGTTTTACCGTTTGAAGATCTCTTTACAAAAAGTTTTAATTTTTAGTGATTTTTAATAATTCTGCTGCTAGTTAATCGCTTCCGCATTCGTTGATCTTGTTTTCCGAGAAGTATCATCACAGTAAGTGTAGAGCCTTAGATTGTTTCCTCCTTGATTACTCTGATCAAGTAGTCATTCTGGAGCAATCTAAAGAGCATAACTAATTAGCAAAATGACGTTAATACCTTCATCATGTTATAAAAGAGGTAAATGAATGCACCATAACCCCTTAATACCTGGGTGCTTGGTAATAAAAAGAAGAGGTAACAATTCTATGAAACCTAAAATCACATGAGAATATGATGGGATAAGTTCTTGAAACTATAATCTCAAGATATATACCTGGGAAAAGATAGAATAACCAATGATAACACAGTAAGTTAAAGCATAAAACTTACACAAGATGAAGAAGATGCCTGAAAACCAAGATAAAGTTAAAAGAAAGAAAAGAACAAGTGATGAGTAAACCAGATGGAACCTGAGATAATCTCAGACCAACCAATGAACGTAAGAAAAAATAAGAAAGTATAAAGTGAAATTCATGATAAGAAAAAAGGAACAAGGGAGATGATCCCTATTCAATAAATAATAAGTGAGGAGTAACGATCTTTTCCACAAAGAGAGAACCAAAAATGTGATACAATCAGGAAATAATCATGAATATGATGAAACAACAATAAGAGAAAAAGATTAATAACATGTAATTGTCTTGATGATTCCTGTGTTGGTTGCAAGGAAACCAAGAAGAAACAGGATAAAACCAGATGGAACAAAGTTTAATGATGCATAAACAGTTGAAAACTCATGTAAGGATCAAAGAAAGTGATAATCTCCTCCCCTTGATATGAAACCATATATGCTGATGGGGTGATAGGAGGAGTTTGTTCCCTTATGTTCCTTCCTTCAGAGGGAATGACAGTCAAGTGGACCATGTGTCACTTGATGTGTATGCTTTTGGAGCGATCTCTGGTTGGATACTTTGAAAAGTATCAGTTGATCTTGGACTTTAGTTTCTAAGATGGAGATGCATGTGATAGGTGACGATGGTAGGATCCTCCTGACACGTTTTGATTTGGTGACGACGGTAGAAATGGGTGCGATACCAGAAGTGATGTGTTTTGACTCAAGAGATGGATACCAAGGTAAGGAATCCTAGTATATTAGAAGTACCAATGTATGAGAAGGTGGGAACATGTCTTATAAGGAGATTAAGAATCAAGAGACCTGGATCATGGAGGTATGGTGGTGAACTGTCTTGATAGATCATCCTTGACCTTGAACCCATAAGCTTGAAGCTTGTTTTGGAGTCTGGATTTATGTGGTGACCATTGAGGCAGCAGTTCAACATCACAGAGGAATGCTGATGAGGATAAGCAAGTGAGGACCGGATGGTTTGACCAGAAAGCAGAAGGCAATAGTTAGATCTCGTGACCTGAGTTGGCCAGAATAGTGCGTGGTGGTAGGTCGGATGGAGTCAATCCATTCCGCTTTGTCTTCTTCTTGCCTCTTATCTACTCCAGTTAACCCAGTTTAGGATGTACCCTCCTTTGAATGCTTATAGCGTGTTTGGAAGATGTTTCCTTCTTATTAGTCAGGAGAGAGATAACATGTTGTCGAGCACCTTGATGGATGACCTGGTTGTGTTGGATAAAATATATCCTTCTCATATCCTTTCTTTTCCTGGACATGATAGTCAAGCAAATCTCTTTCCACTTGACATATTGAGGATCGAGATAACCCTGGAAATAGATATCCTTGGAAAGGGTGAAGTGGTCTCAGATGGAGAAGTTGGCTTTGGCTCAACATGGCTAAGTTCCTGTAGTATGGATATCACCTATTAGGGGTTTATGCTCCACATAAACATGGCGTCGGAAGGTATGCACCCAAGGAAAAGAACTGTTGTAAGATCATCTTGGGAAAAGTTCATCAAGTTAAGCATGATTCCTTGAATACTCCTAAAAAAGTCTCGAGTAAAGGAAGGTCCAGGAAGGATGTGCATCAGTTAAGAAATGGATGAACGAGGTTTGTGATTCCTATCCCGATCAGTTGAGATAGTGCATATATGTTACCATCTGAGTTGGTGGTTGTTGTGCCATATGAGCCCTGCCATGTGCATACATGTGTTTGGTAGAGTATATGTCTTGTGATAATCCCTTATGAGATAGATCTCCCTTGGATTAGAGACATCCTTTGTGAAAGAAGAAGGAATAGTTGGAATGTTTTTGACAGGAAGGTAGTGATACGAGTCATGTGAAGCTTAAGTGTTGAGCCTGTGAGATCAGAGTAGCACAGTAGAAGCGTAACAAAGAAGGTGATATATCAGTAAAGAAGCTGTTACCGAAGTGATACAAGTTGTATGTGATGTTCCAGTATCTAAAGAGTGTTACCAGACAAAGGATGATGAGACGGAGGGTTGAGTCTGTGACCAGTACAAGGAAACCCTATGTTGGCTCTGGAGGACGAACAAGTATGTTGGTCATAGATCTATGACACCCAGGAGATTTTGTGGAGTTGTATGATGCGATGCGTGAGTAACACCCATCTCCTTTCCGCTTAGGATTTTGGGGACGAAATCCTTGTTAGGGGTTTATGTCTTGTAAGGACCCTAACCCACGTTTTGGGCTAACCCTAGTTGCTTTTCTTAAGAAAGGTGCTTAGAACCTTAATCTAACCTCTCAAGATGTTTTGATATCATGTGACAAGCTTATGTTTCCAGTTTGGTCCCGTTTGGATGTTGTTTGAACAATGTTTGCTTGTTTTGGACCAAAGTCCAATTTACCAAAAGTAAGGGGTTATATTGCAATATGTCACATGTATAGCATATCTTTAGTTCTATAGCATCATTATATAGAGAATGATTCTATGGGGTGCCTTGTGGAGGGCCCATGTTCTAAGTTTGAGCTTGGTTGGATGATGCTTGTGCTTTATGTGCTAGTTTTGGTGCAAATTGCAAATTACCCAAAATGGATGGTCAATATGCAATTTATCTACTCTAGAGTCTTATTGCTTCAGTTTGGCATCACCTAGTATGTGGATGAAGTCTTGGGCACCTTGTTTGGATGATATTTGAGGAGTGACATCTCTATATGGTTTTAATGCCTTATATGTCACATGTGCTATCTTGTCCTTTAGTGTATTGGGTAGAGCTTGGAGTTTGTGTTGGTTTAAGGGGTGTATCGCCCATGGAGGGTACCCACCTGAATGATACATAGACTAGAGTGTATCACCAGGTCGTGCATGTGAAGCTTGGGTGGCAACAAGTGGCGTTAAGAACATGAGCAAGTGGCATCTTTAGTTATGTGGGTATGACACCTTTCCTTTGCTACCTCTCTCTTCCTTGGTGTATATAACTCCCTTCCTCCTTACCGAAGTGATCCTTTTTGGCCACCTCTTTCCCCTTCCTGTATGGGACGATCTTGGGAGATTTGGGAGCTAAGGAAAACTCCCATGGAGCTTGGGAGGGTGTGCTCCTTGCCCATGGAGACTTCTTGCTCAAGATTCGACCTTGGTGAGTCATGCTTCTTTGCTAGCTTTTTCTTGTTCTTTCTTCTTCATCTCCTTCTTCCCCTCTCTACCATGAATGGGCCTTTGATGAGAGTAGGCAAGGCTGTGGTTATGTCTCCCTCTTTTCTTCTTTTTGAGCTATACATAACCATGGTATCTTCTTCTTCTTCTTCTTCTTTTGTTTCTTGAGGTGACGATGATGGTGCCGAAGGCATGCTTAGAGCTTTGGATGGATGATATTCATGGTGAGGAACGTGGGTTTGCTTCTTGGATCAGGAAACTTGATGTCTTTCATGGATATCCTCTTAAGTCAGGTTACATAACTCTTAACCATCTCTATTATGATCACTCTCCATATGTGCATACATTGATTCTTGTCTTTAAATCGATACCCTTCTCTATGATAGTTGTGTATGTGGAAGTTGAGATCTATTCTAATGAAAATAGTTACGTTTTATTACTGTCTTTATCTTGTTTTCCTTGTGCAAGATGGTAATGGGTGTCTTGAGGTTGAAGATGACTAACCCGATATGGTGCCTTACCCGATATGGGGCTTTGCCAGATACAGAACCTTGCCCGATACAGAACCTTGCCCGACATAGTACCTTTCCCGATAGGCTATGCCTTGGTTGATAGATTGTGAGCAATACCCCTGTCTCACTTTGTTGTTAAGAGGTGAGATTAGGATCCCTTGATCCAAGATGTACGGTAGTGAGTTCTTAGGAAATACCCCTCTCTCACTTAATTGTCTTGAGAGGTGAGCCTATGCTCTATATGATGGTTGGGCGACATGTTAGTTGGATGATATACCCTCTTGGTTACCTTGGGAGACATGAGTAGACATGCTTTGATGTTGAGTTTTGAGCAGCACCCCTCCTTCCTTGAGTTGTGAGGTGAGCTCTAGCTCTTGGCCGATATGATGATGGGCGATATGATAGTTGGCCAATATGAAGTCCTAACCTTAGCTTGGACAATATAGTGTCTTGGTCGATATGGATGCTCTAACCTTAGTTGCCCGACATGATTGTCTTGGTAAATAGGATGCTTTGGCTGATAGAATAACCCTAACCCTAGTTGCCTGACATGGCATCTTGGGCGATATGGAGTCTTGGGCGATATGGTTGCCCTAACTCTAGATTGACCGATAGGGGTGCTCTTGTTGTGATGATATCTTGGGCGTCATGGTGTGTTGCCCAAGATAGTGCTCCATGGATGATAAAGATGTGAAGTTGGGCGTTATGGATGGTCCCTTGATATGATGCCCGCTATCATCAACCCTAACCCGATACAAGTGTGTATGTGTATATGTCTTGGGCGGCACCAGGGTTAAGTGCATGGCCGATACCCCATAGGGAGATATGATATTTTGGCCGATATGCCCTTTCCCGATATACTCCCTTGGATGGTTGCCCGACACAAGAAGGGAGTTGTAGGCCAATATATGTTTTGATCTTGGGAGATATAGGGCCTTGGATGATATAGAGTTTGGGCGACATAGTGTCATGAGCAATACAAGGACTAGTGATGATAGGTGGACCAAGTATGTGGAGTTTGTTACCCTTATACCCTTAATGATGATTCATGAATAAGGAAAAAGGAAGTCAATCCTGGTAGGGATGACCTAGAGAGCACCTTGGTAGTTTTGATGCTATGAGGTTCTTGGCCGACACAGTTGTGGGGTGGCCTAACCCAAGAGGATTAGATGTGTTGGTTGATCATGGAACCCGACATGCTTAAGATCTATGAGTTGTCTGATATATGAGAAGGTGGTCTCGTGATAGTGATGGACTAATATGTGTCTGGGCGATATGACCTTTGGAGGTGTTCTTGCACGGTATGCTCGAAGGCATGGTGCTTAGGGTTGTTGGTGCCCGATATCCTTGGGTGAGGATTGGTACCCTACCCGACACCCTTTTAGTGAGGGTTTGTTGGTCATTTCCAGGTTTTGGTAAAGGTAGGCGATACTGCTAGTGAGGGTTGTGCCCTAACCCGATAACCCTAAAAGTTATCTTGGGCCTTATATGATAGTGTGTTATCTTACTACCTTGAGCTTGTATCTTTGATCATGAAGATAAGACATGACAAATAGGTTGTGAACGTTAGTATGGGGGTTACCTATGGTTGATGATAGGTGAGCCTTTGATAATGCTTGATGGTAGATCATGATTGTATGATCCCTAAAGATGAATCCTTAAGAATGGCATGCATGATGACACGAGATATAGGGTATGGTAGATACCCATGGTATGGTAAAAGTGATGTGTATATCTTAATACACCATTTATGACTTATGCTTCATGTGTTCATAATAATGGATGATTGTTCCAATCCTATAAACCTTAATCTTAATGATATGATAATCATGATCTGTTCTTTAAATATTATTTTAGTGATCAAGTTATCTCTTTGATATGTTCCCTAACCATGCAGGTATTATCAATTGAATTCATAGCCAGGTAAGAGCTATGATGACTATATCATTATGTGCCTTATGTGGAATTTGGTATATGAGAAATATCTGAGTAATGATGATGCGCCCTGTTGATAAGATAACACGTATCACCAGTATGATGAGGGAGATCTAATGACCTGATAAAGGCTGAGTGCCTAAATGAGGTGTTATCCTCTAGTGGTAACCTGAGGGATTGATATCCCATGATGATGTATGATGATGAAGCCTTGAGAGGCAGTGGCATTATGTGATGAAATGAGGGATTGATATCCCATGGCAATATGATGATTGTTGAGGGAAATGAGAATAGCAGTAATAGTGTGACACTAAAATAATGGAATCTAATGTTGTTCATGTTTTACATATGGTTGCTTAATACAACTTGGTTGCCCCAACAATCCACTTAAAATGCATTAACTAAATATATATGAACCTTTCATGTAGTTTGCCCTGTCCATAGATCCATCATCGTCAGTAGCTGGTGATGGTGAAATGGGTTCTCCTGCAGGTTAATCCGGAATGCATATTGTTGAATATGCGGGGTTTCTCCTAGCTGAAAATAGGAGGATTAGAGTTCAACTATGGTTGTAAACTCAAGACGTGTATAAGAGCATGGTGAACAAGCCCATGGCTCAGTGTGATGGAGCATGAACGAGTACGACAAATAGGCCTGTGGCTCATGATATACTAGCACCGAGACCTGTACCAAGGTGGGCTAGATAAAAAGGGTAAACTACGTGAGCTAACCCTGTGGCTGAGGCCACTCAAGAAAGAGACTACAGTCCTGCTTTAGTTATCATGCACTGACCACAAAAAAGGTGAGGTCGCAGAGTCCGACTCTTCCATTGACCTTGTATGGGACCGGTTTTGGGCTTCGTAGTTGAAGGTTGGATTTGAGCGGCACGACTCACTTCCTCAGGGCATAATAATTTGTAATTAAGCCATATAGTATCTTTGCTTAGGGCAAATATGAAACATTAGTCGAGGCCTTGGATGATGTAAGCTTTCTCATATGCTTTTAAAAGGTTTTTGTGTAAGTTTTCATATACATGTTCTTCATATTCCTTCTCGCATAACTGGTTAGCTATTATCAGTTGGTTACATTGATCTATCTGCTCAGTTATCTGTGACAATAATAAAGTTGGTAGAGGGTTATGTTTCTCGCTGGGACTGTGTGTCTCACCCCGCTGGTTAATAACCCTTTTTAGGTGGATGTGCCTGGCGAGATGAAGATCATGTGGCAGAGATGATATGCAGAGGTATCATATATGGTGGAATAGATAGTGTCTAGCAGTAGAGTCCTATGTGTCGTCCCTGTACACTCAGGTCTTCGGGAGAGTTTTTCGATGTTTCTGATAAGATGATCGATATGTGGTTTTTGGCTCCTGTACCTTGATGTAATAAATCAACATATGGAATAGTTCTTTCATGTAACGAGATGATGGGAAAGTATGTTGTAGCACCTTGAAAATATGTTATGAAAAGAAAGTGTTGACTCAGATGCAACATGTCTCATCTTATGGTGCTTGTTGTAAATTGGTTTTAATTTCCCGTGATTTTCGGTAATCCACTGGTTAGTATGTAATCGGGTTTTGTTCGAGATGGGATGTTTCAAATGGTTGGTATCAGAGCTCTAGGTTTGCCGAGTCTATAGGGACACTAGGACTAGGATTAGGATGGTGTCTAAGGTTGAACCGTGACATAACATATGGTGCATACTACCTAATCCCAGTACTTGGATGCCCTGGCCAGACATTCAAATACTGAAGACATATGTAAGTGTAGAGCCTTAGATTGTTTCCTCCTTGATTACTCTGATCAAGTAGTCATTCTAGAGCAATCTAAAAAGCATAATAAATCAGGAAAATGACGTTAATACATTCATCATGTTATAAAAGAGGTAAATGAATGAACCAGAACCCCTTAATACCTGGGTGCTTGGTAATAAAAAGAAGTAACAGTTCTATGAAACCTAAAATCATATGAGAATATAATGCGATAAGTTCTTGAAACTATAATCTCAAGAGATATACCTGGAAACAGATAGAATAACCTATGATAACACGGTAAGTTAAAGCATAAAACTTACACAAGATGAAGAAGATGCCTGAAAGCCAAGATAAAGTTAAAAGAAAGAGAAGAACAAGTGATGAGTAAACCAGATGGAACCTGAGATAATCTCAGACCAACCAATGAACGTAAGCAAAAATAAGAAAGTATAAAGTGAAATTCATGATAAGAAAAAAAGAACAAAGGAGATGATCCCTATTCAATAAAGAATAAGTGAGGAGTAATGATCTTTTCCACAAAGAGAGAACCAAAAATGTGATACAATCAGGAAATAATCATGAATATGATGAAATGACAACAAGAGAAAAAGAGTAATAACGTGTAATTGTTTTGATGATTCCTGTGTTGATTGCAAGGAAACCAAGAAGAAACAGGATAAAACTAGATGGAACAAAGTTTAATGATGCATAAATAGTTGAAAACTCATGTAAGGATCAAAGAAAGTGATAATCTCCTCCCCTTGATATGAAACCATAGATGTTGATGGGGTGATAGGAGGAGTTTGTTCCATTGTGTTCCTTCCTTCTGAGGGAATGATAGTCAAGTGTACCTTGTGTCACTTGATATGTATGCTTTTGGAGCGATATCTGGTTGGATACTTTGAAAAGTATCAGTTGATCTTAGACTTTAGTTTCTAAGATGGAGATGCATGTGATAGGTGATGACGGTAGGATCCTCCTGACACATTTTGATTTGGTGACGACGATAGAAATGGGTGGGATACCGGAAGTGATGTGTTTTGACTCAAGAGATGGATACCAAGGTAAGGAATCATAGTATATTAGAAGTACCAATGTATGAGAAGGTGATAACATGTCTTCTAAGGAGATTAAGAATTAAGAGACCTGGATCATGGAGGTATGGTGGTGAACCGTCTTGATAGATCATCCTTGACCTTGAACCCATAATCTTGAAGCTTGTTTTGGAGTCTGAATTTATGTGGTGACCATTGAGGCAGCAGTTCAGCATCACAGAGGAATGCTGATGAGGATAAGGAAGTGAGGACCAGATGGTTTGACCAGAAAGCAGAAGGCAATAGTTAGATCTCGTGACCTGAGTTGGCCAGAAAAGTGCATACTGACAGGTCGGACGGAGTCACTCCATTCCGCTTTGTCTTCTTCTTGCCTCTTATCTACTCCAGTTAACCTAGTTTAGGATGTACCCTCCTTTGAATGCTTATAGCGTGTTTGGAAGATGTTTCCTTCTTGTTAGTTAGGAGAGAGATAACCTGTTGTCGAGCACCTTGATGGATGACCTGGTTGTGTTGGATGAAGTATATCCTTCTCATATCCTTTCTTTTCCTGGACACGACAGTCAAGCAAATCTCTTTCCACTTGACATATCGTGGATCGAGATAACCCTAGAAATGGATATCCTTGGAAAGGGTGAAGTGGTCTCAGATGGATAAGTTGGCTTTGTCTCAACATGGCTAAGTGCATGTAGTATGGCTATCACAAATTAGGGGTTTATGCTCCGCATAAACATGGTGTCGGAAGGTATGCACCCAAGGAAAAGAACTGTTGTAAGATCATCTTGGGAAAAGTTTATCAAGTTAATCCTGATTCTTTGAATACTCCTAGCTAAGTCTCGAGTAAAGGAAGGTCCAGGAAGGATGTGCATCGGTTAAGAAATGGATGAACGAGGTTTGTGATTCCTATCTCGACCAGTTGAGATAGTGCATTTCTGTAACCATCCGAGTTGGTGGTTGTTGTTCTGTATGAGTCCTGTCATGTGCATACATGTGTTTGGTAGAGTATGTGTCTTGTGATAATCCCTTCTGAGATAGATCTCCCTTGGATTAGAGACATCCTTTGTGAAAGAAGAAGGAACAATTGGAATGTTTTTGACAAGAAGGTAGTGATACGAGTCATGTGAAGCTTAAGTGTCGAGCCTGTGAGATCAGAGTAGCACAACAGAAGCATAACAAAGAAGGTGATATATCAGTAAAGGAGTTGATATCGGAGTGATACATGTTGTATGTGATGTTCCAGTATCTAAAAGAGTGTTACTACACAAAGGATGATGAGACAGAGGGTTGAGTTTGTGACCGGTACAAGGAAACCCTATGTTAGCTCTGGAGGAAGAGCAAATATGTTGGTCATAGATCTATGGCACCCAGGAGATTTTTTGGAGTTGTATGATGTGATGCGTGAGTAACACCCATCTCCTTTCCTCTCGGGATTTTGGGGAAGAAATCCTTGTTAGGGGTTTATGACTTGTAAGGACCCTGACCCACATTTTGGGCTAACCCTGGTTGCTTTGCTTAAGAAAGGTGCTTAGAACCTTAATCTAACCTCTCAAGATGTTTTGATATCATGTGACAATCTTATGTTTCCAGTTTGGTCCTGTTTGGATGTTGTTTGAACAATGTTTGCTTATTTTGGACCAAAGTGCAATTTACCCAAAGTAAGGGGTTATATTGCAATATGTCACATGTAGAGTATATATTTAGTCCTCTAGCATCATTATATAGAGAATGATGCTACGGGGAGCCTTGTGGAGGGCCCATGTTCCAAGTTTGAGCTTGGTTGGATGATACTTGTGCTTTATGTGCTAGTTTTGGTGCAAATTGCAAATTACCCAAAATGGAGGGTCAATATGAAATTTATCTGCTGTAGAGTCTTCTTGCTTCAGTTTGGCATCACCTAGTACGTGGATGAAGGCTTGGGCACCTTGTTTGGATGATAGTTGAGGAGTGACATCTCTATATGGTTTTAATGCCTTATATGTCACATGTGCTATCTTGTCCTTTAGTGTATCGGGTAGAACTTGGAGCTTGTGTTGGTTTAAGGGGTGTATCGCCCATGGAGGGTGCCCAGCTGCACGATACATAGCCTAGAGTGCATCACCAGGTCGTGCATGTGAAGCTTGGGTGGCAACAAGTGGCGTTAAGAACATGAGCAAGTGGCATCTTAAGTTATGTGGGTATGACACCTTTCCTTTGCTACCTCTCTCTTCCTTGGTGTATATAACTCCCTTCCTCCTTACCCAAGTGATCCTTTTCGGCCACCTCTTTTCCCTTCCTGTATGGGATGATCTTGGGAGCTTTTGGAGCTAAGGTAAACTCCCATGGAGCTTGGGAGGGTGTGCTCCTTGCCCATGGAGACTTCTTGCTCAAGATCTGACCTTGGTGAGTCATGCTTCTTTGCTAGCTTTTTCTTGTGCTTTCTTCTTCATATCCTTCTTCCCCTCTCTGCCATGAATGGGCCTTTGATGAGAGTAGGCAAGGACGTGGTTATCTCCCCCTCTTTTCTTCTTTTTGATCTATACATAACCATGGTATCTTCTTCTTCTTCTTCTTCTTCTTCTTCTTCTGTTTCTTGAGGTGATGATGATGGTGCCGAAGGCATGCTTAGAGCTTTGGATGAATGATCTTCATGGTGAGGATTGTGGTTTTTCTGCTTGGATCAGGAAACTTGATGTCTTTCATGGATATCCTCTTAAGCCAGGTTACATAACTCTTAACCATCTCTATTATGTTCACTCTCCATATGTGCATACATTGATTCTTGTCTTTAAATCAATACCCTTCTCTATGATAGTTGTGTATGTGGAACTTGGGATCTATTCTAATGGAAATGGTCATGTTTTATTACTATCCTTATCTTGTTTTCCTTGTGCAAGATGGTAACGGGTGTCTTGAGGTTTAAGATGACTAACCCGATATGGTGCCTTACCCGATATGGGGCTTTGCCCGATACAGAACCTTGCACGATACAGAGCCTTGCCCGATATAGTACCTTGTCTGATAGGCTATTCCTTGGTTGACAAATTGTGCGAAATACCCCTCTCTCACTTTTTTGTTGAGAGGTGAGATTAGGATCCCTTGATCCCAGATGTATGGTAGTGAGTTCTTAGGCAATACCCCTCTCTCACTTAATTGTCTTGAGAGGTGAGCCTATGCTCTATATGATGGTTGGGCGACATGTTAGTTGGCCGATATACCCTCTTGGTTACCTTGGGTGACATAAGAAGACATGCTTTGATGTCGAGTTTTGAGCAGCACCCCTCCTTCCTTGAGTTGTGAGGTGATCTCTAGCTCTTGGCCGATATGATGATGGGCGATATTATAGTTGGCCGATATGAAGTCCTAACCTTAGCTTAAACAATATAGTGTCTTTATAGGGTTTTAGGGGAGGTAGAGAAGGCAGCGGAAACAAAAAAAAATTCTCCCCAAAACCCAGCACGAGGAAACACGTCAACGTCTATATAATAGGAAAGGATGGTTTGTGGAATCATACCTTGTCCCAAGGCTTGCTTGGCGACAATACCTCGCGCTATGCGTGGTCTTCAACTCCGGTCTTGGACGGCGTCTGTGCAGCTCCTGGTCACACCGGGACTGACTCCTCCTCCTCCTACCGGACTGTCGGATGACAGTTGTCCTCTTAAGCGGCAGAAACCTCGCGCCTCTGAAGTAGTCCACGCGGACCACCTGGAACTCCACTCTCCTTGTCCCACAAGGAAGTGGAAGGAGTCACACCCTCCTGTTGACGTACTAGTTGCCAACACACTCTCCTGCCTCCAGTTGCAACTGCAGTTGTCCTTCCCTTGCTGCACCTCCCTTTTGCGGGAATCACTTGCTCGGGCTCTCTCACGGTTACCAAAACCAGAGAGAACGACAACTTTGCAGAGCAACTGGTTGCACTGAGTTGTTCTTTGAGAAGCCCCCAATACCCCTATATATATAGGAGGGTCATGGGACAGGGTTCTCCATCCTAGGCAATACGAGACTAAATGCAGGAGTAGAAGGGTTCGAGATTTTCCACAAAAAGCAACTGGTTCGCAACCTGAAACGATCGGTTCACAGCTGAACCGATCGGTTTGGCCCTTGAGCCGATCGGTTGGACCTGAGCCGACCGTTTGGGGCACCCCAACCGATCGGTTGGTGCCCTGAACCGATCGGTTCACGGTCCTGATCCAACTCAAAAAGACTTTCCTTGTTTCATTCCTAATTGGTATCAAATACCAACATATTTCCCAATCAAATTGGGCGATTGGGACAAAAGGGAAATTCTTGCCGACCTGACTTTCCAACTCGCTCGATTGCACCAGTTGAACCGGTCGTTTCACCCTGGACATGAGCCGATCGGTTCAACAGCTTGAGTCGACCGGTTCAGCAACCTCAGCCGACCGGTTCAACACTTGAGCTGATCGGTTGGGAATGTAGGTTGTGCAGAATCAGTCAATTGCGATTTCAATCAATCCGATACTCCAATCAACGCGTCCAACACCTTGAACATAATGATATTGAGATATCGACTAATTGAGTGTTTAATTGAACTACTAAACTCCTTTAGTAATCAATCTAAACATTGCTCGTGGACAAAATTCCTCTTCCAGGTTAAATCCTATGTGTGTGACCCTGCAGGTCCATTTCACGTTGGAAGTGAGAGTCCATAACATTTATGACTTCACAAGCAAAGAGCGGTACCTAGTCACACATTAGTGCTACCCAAGTGAAAGTAGAAAGTTGGAGAACAACTTTCATCCTACAATATGTGAATGGTGTTATAGCGAATGTATAATTCCTTTGTCACTGATATTTCGAATGAACTCGAGGCATGGAACAGTCATCCTGTCAATGTTCATTCACTTTCTTGATCTCAGAGTAGATTGAAGGAGATATGTATGACATCAATATCACATACTGATTCACACATGCGTGCACACACCTATCTCAATCCTACTCATCAAGTGGCCATGGATATCAAACTCCCTCAGGAGGGCCATAGATCACCTTGCTAGGGCAGACCCACACATTCATCCTTCACACTTCCACGAGATAGATGGTGCACCATGCTAGGGCGTGCCCACACTTGGTCGATCAAGCTTTTCACGTGTGTCGCATTTGGAAGGCATCTAAAACTTAATATTTTAATGAGGGATTTGGTTTTTATATACATATACATATCCAATCACCACAATACATAGTACGTATCATATACATGCTATAT
Source organism: Alisma plantago-aquatica (assembly GCA_963693085.1). NCBI lineage: Eukaryota > Viridiplantae > Streptophyta > Magnoliopsida > Alismatales > Alismataceae > Alisma > Alisma plantago-aquatica. Next base: position 754,934,414 of record OY856412.1, read on the forward strand.
CCCACAGAAAACATGCACAAACGATAAAAAGCGATGATTATGGCCATCCTAATGTGATTCCTCGAGCCAAGAGGAATCACGGTCATCTAGGTCAACATCACATGCAACCTGTACAAGATGAACATCTGTGCCTTGCCATCCGAGTTGATCAACTCATCACATGAATGATCTGTACTCTCCAGCCGGTCGTCTGGGTGCCACCAGCCGATCAGTTGGCTCCTCCAACTGATCAGTTCGCCTGGACGTCGTGCATCTTGTCATGTCCACCACCCGGTCATCTCGCTCTTCGATCGGTCATCAACCGATCAGTTCACTCCTTGAACCGACCGTCTGGAATGCCAACCGATCGGTTCACGCCTTGAACAGATCATTTCAGCTGTTGTCTTGATGTCCGCCTGTCTTCGACATAACAGGAAATAAAATCTATCCTATTATTACATTGCTTAAAAGAAGAAACCCCGAGTTACATTCGGGGGAGCAAAGGTAGGAAAGAATCTCGAATTATTTCGAGTTACATCAGGAATAAGAGAGGGAAGATCGGTGCGCAGACCGAGATGCAAGCAACCACACACAACCACACTCAGATAGGGGTTTATAGGCCATAATCATGCTACACATCCAACACAAAACTCGTTTAAGGGCGACGCGTATCGAGTGCATTAATAATACATATCATATATGTAATTAGGGATTTAGGATTGGACATGCATAAAGCCGATATTATTCGCATCGCATGCAATAATTAAAGGCGACAAACCAAAATCGATCATATCGATATTCCTAAATATAGAGCAGTTGACGTGGCTCTGATACCACTGTAGGGTTTTAGGGGAGGCAGAGAAGGCAGTGGAAACAAAAAAAAAATTCTCCCCAAAACCCAGCACGAGGAAACGCGTCAACGTCTATATAATAGGAAAGGATGGTTTGTGGAATCATACCTTGTCCCAAGGCTTGCTTGGCAACAATACCTCACGCTATGCGTGGTCTTCAACTCCGGTCTTGGACGGTGTCTGTGCAGCTCCTGGTCACACCGGGACTGACGACTCCTCCTCCTACCGGACTGTCAGATGACAGTTGTCCTCCTAAGAGGCAGAAACCTCCCGCCTCTGAAGTAGTCCACACAAACCACCTGGAACTCCACTCTCCTTGTCCCATAAGGAAGTGGAAGGAGTCGCACCCTCCTGTTGACGTACTAGTCGCCAACACACTCTCCTGCCTCCAGTTGCAACTGCAGTTGTCCTTCCCTTGCTGCACCTCCCTTTTGTGGGAAGCACTTGCTCGGACTCTCTCACGGTTACCAAAACTAGAGAGAACGCCAACTTTGCAGAGCAACTGGTTGCACTGAGTTGTTCTTTGAGAATCCCCCAATACCCCTATATATATAGGAGGGTTATGGGACAGGGTTCTCCATCCCAGGCAATACGGGACTAAACGCAGGAGTAGAAGGGTTCGAGATTTTCCACAAAAAGCAACTGGTTCACAACCTGAAACAATCGGTTCACAGCTGAACCAATCGGTTCGGCCCTTGAGCTGATCGGTTGGACCTGAGCCGACCATTTGGGGCACCCCAACCGATCGGTTGGTGCCCTGAACCGATCGGTTCACGGTCCTGATCCAACTCAAAAAGACTTTCCTGGTTTCATTCCTAATTGGTATCGAATACCAACATATTTCCCAATCAAATTGGGCAATTGGGACGAAAGGGAAATTCTTGCCGACCTGACTTTCCAACTCGCCGGTTGCACCAGTTGAACCGATCGGTTCAACACTTGAACCGGTCGTTTCACCCTAGACATGAGTTGATCGGTTCAACAGCTTGAGCCGACCGGTTCAGCAACCTCAGCCGACCGGTTCAACACTTGAGCCGATCGATTGGGAATGCAGGTTGTGCAGAATCAGTCAATTGCGATTTCAATCAATCCGATACTCCAATCAACGCGTCCAACACCTTGAACATAATGATATTGAGATATCGACTAATTGAATGTTTAATTGAACTACTAAACTTCTTTAGTAATAAATCTAAACATTGCTCGTGGACAAAACTCCTCTTCCAGGTTAAATCCTATGTGTGTGACCCTGCAGGTCCATTTCACGTTGGCAGTGAGAGTCCATAACATTTATGACTTCACAAGCAAAGAGCGGTGCCTAGTCACACATCAGTGCTACCCAAGTGAAAGTAGAAAGTTGGAGAACAACTTTCATCCTACAATCCGTGATGGTGTTACAGCGAATGTATAATTTCTTTGTCACTGATATCCTGAATGAACTCGAGGCATGGAACAGTAATCCTGTCAACGTTCATTCACTTTCTTGATCTCATAGTAGATTGAAGGAGATATGTATGACATCAATATCACATACTGATTCACACATGCGTGCGCATGCCTATCTCAATCCTACTCATCAATTGGCCATGGATATCAAACTCCCTCAGGAGGGACAAATCCCATATCTATCACTCACCGCTCAAAAGCCCCATGCGTCAAAGCCACCCAATCATCACCTTTATAACAACCCATGTTTCATGACTGCGTTTGATGATGTCAAAGTGTGCCCAACGACATGTGTTGAGTGTAGTGATTTCAGGTCTAAGAATCACACTCACCACCATCACTGTGAGTACTGACTGTGACTACCATCTCATGGTTCCATGTGTCAAACTCACGGTGGGTCTGTCCGGTACACTTGTTCTCTAACAAGTACCTATGTGTTTGGTTTGATATCTCTATATCATGACTAGTGAGATTCTGTCATCAACCAACACCACAATCTAGTCTTGTGTGTCATTGTTGTCTATCTACCTTCCACAATGACATCTGACTAGGGACAAAACAAGAATGTACAAACTCTTAGCATCCGTATGATCTCATCGTTCAGGTCATGAACCTGAAGGCATATGTCATTGAGTACTGTCATTCTCTAGACATTCAATATGTTCTATCACTATCTCATATGACTGAACCAGAATGAATTGGAAGCTTGCCTTTGATGTTTATCAAATCAATCTTAATGTATCCCACCAATCATCCCATGATTGGCTCTCAGGGCATACATACCAATAGTCTTGGCCGATATGGATGCTCTAACCTTAGTTGACCGACATGATTGTCTTGGGAAATAGGATTCTTTGGCTGATAGTATAACCCTAACCCTAGTTGCCCGACATGGCATCTTGGGCGATATGGAGTCTTGGGCGATAGGGTTGCCCTAACTCTAGATTAACTGATAGGGGTGCTCTTATTGTGATGATCTCTTGGGCGTCATGGTGTGTTGCCCAATATAGTGCTCCATGGATGATAAAGATGTGAGGTTGGGCGTTATGGATGGTCCCTTGATATGCTGCCCGATATCATCAACCCTAACCCGATACAAGTGCGTATGTGTATATGGCTCGGGCGACACCAGGGTTAAGTGCATGGCCGATACCCCATAGGGAGATATGATATCTTGGCCGATATGCCCTTTCCCGATATACTCCCTTGGATGGTTGCCCGACACAAGAAGGGAGTTGTAGGCCGATATATGTTTTGAGCTTGGGAGATATAGGGCCTTGGATGATATAGAGTTTGGGCGACATAGTGTCATGAGCAATACAAGGACTAGTGATGATAGGTGGACCATGTATGTGGAGTTTGTTACCCTTATACCCTTAATGATGATTCATGAATAAGGAAAAAGGAAGTCAATCTTGGTAGGGATGACCTAGAGAGCACCTTGGTGGTTTTGGTTCTATGAGGTTCTTAGCCGACACAGTTGTGGGGTGGCCTAACCCAAGAGGATTAGATGTGCTGGTTGAGCATGGAACCCAACCTGCTTAAGATCTATGAGTTGTCTGATATCTGAGAAGGTGGTCTC